>OY728165.1:1963134193-1964372119 GCA_963277665.1 Viscum album
TTGAGGTGATTGTGTTTGTCGACAAAGTGGACATCTGTGTTGTGATTGTTGACAAAGAAAACCATGACATACAAATTTGTTGACAAAGGGGATTTCATGGTGTCACGTTGAGTTCAAGGGATGTGGTTAACGATCCATGTTTGATTCAAGAACACTGACAAAGGAATGGATGATCTGGAGGCAGTACAAAAATAACAGATACAAGGTGACACCGTTTTCCAGTGTTTGCCAAATTTTTGGGCCTGAAAATCGACAAATGTAGAAAAGCAGTTTTAGCGAAGGGACTTGTGTGCCATGTACTTGAAGACTTGGAAACTTGTGCGCAATATGTTTTTCAAGATTAGAAAACCAAAATATGGAAAAGGGATAAGGGTCACGCAAGTTTTGGGTTAGGTCGCGCAAGTGACTAGCGCGACAGAGACAAGGGGCAGAGACTTGCGTGCCGAGACTTACGCGCTGAGGGGAGACTTGCGCGCTGTAGCGCAGGGTGTCCAAATGCCTATAAATACAGGTCGACCCCTCCTCATTCTGTGTAGAGTTCAACACTTATAAAAATCATAGCTCTTGTCGTGTAGGTGTGGTGGTCGTAAAATTCATGTGTGGTCGCGCAAGTATAGGTTGCGCACTGAATGTAAGTTGCATGCCGGTTGTTAGTTATGCACCAAAATCAGGTTGGGAGTAAAAGGAGGTGTGTCGCACAAGTTTGGAGTTGAAGAAGGTTGTGTCACGCAAGTGGTTGAGGTGGACTTGCGTACCAGTTTTGACTTGCGTTCCGAAGACTTGCGTGTTGTCTTGGGACTTGCACGCTGGGCTTGGATAAGAGTTTCAGGTGTTGTTGGAGCATGGATGTCTTTATGGGGCTGCGCAAAAGCTGGAAGATTGCCTGATACCTTCGGTACAAAGTGAGATTCATATACGGGTGAAAGTTGGACTTTAACAGAGCATCTACATACAATGGAGGATGCATTCATTAGTGATAATGAAGATACCTACATGTCTATAAACTGTGAGTGGATCCTTTCCGAAGCAGTGAGCAAAGGAAGAGGAAGAAGGTGATTTTCTCCACTGGCAGTGAGCCAGAGAGAGAGAAACAGGGAGTGACCCTTGGGAAAGCAGTGACCTAACCCTAAACTTTGTAAAGGCAGTAAGTCTGGGAATAGAAGTGATCTATCCCGAACTTTGTAAACCGTAGTTCACTTTTAGTGGATTTGGTACATCGACACATTACCAGTGTATGCTCCTTGGACGTATCCCAGTGAGGGTGAACCAAGTAAAAATTGTTGTGTCTTGTGCATGCTTTAATTTCTGTTTATATTTTGCAATGGGAAAGATAGAGAAGAGTGTTTTTCTTAACAGTGAAACAAGATCAGAACGTACTTTAATTTTAAATTAGTCATACCCTGATTCACCCCCCCTCTCAGGGTATTCAGGCTTGTGGACCTAACATAAACCCTTACCACTTTCGTATCTTCTGAATGGTAAGACCCATAAAATAAATGACATAAAATGGAAAATTAAATACTATGAATTTAAATAGATTTATGATATAAAATATTAAAGGGAAAGTATATACACAATGCAAAGGAAACAAGTGGTGAATATGACATGTCTCGCAGAAGTAAAAAATAAGATGATAAATCATTACACCACACTTCCTTTTGGTTGGAAGTACTTTAACCTCCTATATAGTGGTTTTAAACATGTTATTAATTTATTAAAAAATCATATTAAAATTTATAATATCATATATGATCCTTTTAAAACGTTTTATCACCTTTTCATTAATAATCTTTCATTATTCTCATTATTTTAGGTGTAAATTGTCTTGTTTTCTCATACATGTTTTTTCATGAAAGATCCAGTTATTGCACATATTATATATTTCCTTGATATAAAAAACAATAGACATGAAATAATTATAATATCTATACATCAATTATAATTCTAAAAAAATCATGATTGATGGTTATGAAAAATGAACTACGTTACTATCATGGAGCTGGTAGATGGCATGTACACATGAGTAACATTTCCATTTTTAATGATCATTTTGAAAAGAAGTCAAGAAATATTTTATTATTAAAAAATAATAATAATATCATATATTACATATTATTTCTTTAAATATAATTATAAATATCGTCTATTTGGTGTGGTGATGAAATAGAGTCACATCGCTTCATAAAGGCGGTAGTCAACATGTACAAGAACGATGTTATCATTTTTCAGTGAAAAAAATAAAATGATATATAATATTTTCTAAATGAAAAAGATTTAATTTATATCACATATGTTTATTAAAATTTTCCTTATTACCTTCTCTCTAAATTATTAGTGAAAAACAAATCACATCCCTTTATGAGGCGGTAGTCTGTCATACACACAAGCGACATTATCGTATCCCATAAAAAATGGAAATTTAAAAAATAATATATAATATAAGTAATAAAAGGAATAATTATATTATTAAAATAATATATATATATATATACTTTATATCCATAATCATACCCAACCATGATAGGTGGTAATGAAAAAATGAATGACATTGGTTCCTCGTGCAGTAGTCCACCGTACACACGAATGATGATTTTGTAACCCATTTGATGGATTTAAGGATGGTTTTAGGTCTTGAACATATTATAAGAACTTATAAAGATAAAAATAAGAGTGGAGAGGGGGGCCTTTTATAAGTGAGGTGAGTGACACACTTGTAATTTTTGGAAAGAAAAAGGTGTTCTCACATATTTCACATTCTAAAAGGGTCTAAAATGGAGTATTATATACAATTATACATTCTAGGGTTGAAATATGTCTATAAAATAATTCTTAGAAAAGTGTTTTAGGTCAATTTAACCCTTATAATTTTGAATTAACCCTCGGTAAATCAATTTTTATCATAACTACAGTAATTAATTTTAACTATTTTCACTCTTAATATTGTAAAAAACTTATTTTGAACTTATTATAAAAAATAAATTATTCTTATTCCAAAAATTAAATCCATTTTTAAAAATTATATTCACATAATTGAAAAAATTTAATTTAAAATTAATCCTTTAGATATGACGAGAAAGTGGGTTTATCAAAGAGAAAATTTTCAAAAGTTTACAATGTTTTTATATCAAAATTAAATATGAAATTGATTACAATGAAATAAATTGAATTAATAGATATAAATTTTAAAAAAAATTACTTTAAAACGAATAAATAATGTAATTATCTTTTTAAATAATTTGAATGAAAATTTAGTTTTCAAATAAAATTCATAATTTTCACTATTTATCAAAAAATGAGTCATTATAGAAAAATCAAAAAAAAAATACCTAAGATAGTTTTGATATTATATTTTCAAAAATGAATTTCATTTTTTTGAATTAATTTTAAAATTTTGGTAAAAATTAATATTAAATTATGTGCACAAAGAACAACTAAATCATCTTTAATAAAAAATACAGTTCTTCAGAAAACATTTCTTTTACTTTTAAATGATTCTTATTTTATTTCCAATCAATAGATAACCATAATATTCAAAATTTATTTATTACTATTAATACCCTATAACTTAACGGCTAGGTTATAATTGTATACTATATTATGGTTCATTTCGACTCGGGGTTTTGTGTTCTGCAAGTTATCGAATAGGTTAAATTTATTTAAAAAGAAATATTTCAAAAAGTCTCGGGTGCAATCTTTTCTTCTAATCTTGGTGTTTTATGTCATACAGGTTATCAAAACCAATTTTATTTTTTAAAAATATTTTGGTTTTATAATATCACTCTCTAATTTTTAAAGGCATACCATTCCTAAAGGCAGATAAAACTATCATTAATGTTAACAAAGGAATCCTTTCCATAAATTTTGGTGAGGAAAAATAGATTTCAACATACTTGATTCAATGAAACACCCCTATGAAGAGAATGATATCTTTAAATTAAAACACTTTGAACTAACTTTTTCTTTTAGGGAGGAAATGGAAATATTAGATGAATTAATCAAATTATAAGAAGCTTTAGAAACACCCAGACTTCTTAATGAATCTTTTTTTGAAAATTAATTGGGTATAGAAATAGTTTCAAGTGTTGATTTTTTTAAAGGTTGGGTCCGAAGCCTCATTTTTATTATTAAAGAAAAGACCTATTTTTGTCTGGGTAAAGGGAGAACCATTACCTAGCCTGAAGTCCCAAGGCCAAGTGTCCCAAATACAAGGCTTGAGAGCCCATTTTTTCCCCAAAGGGATCATCAGTGAACAGTACTACAACAATACCTAGGCTACTACATTGATCGCTACAGTACCACTGCCATTACATTTCCTACTACAGTGCCTTCACCACAATAGTGTCACTGCTGCTATAGTTCTACCACTGCTATAGTGCCCTGCTACAGTTCTATTGCAGTACCCCAAAAAATTCATCCCTTCTCATATTATATCCTAGGTCTTTTGGATGCCAAGCTGGAGTATGTACCACTTGGGTACATGCTCGATGTCATAGTTTCATGTGTTGTTAAATTAAAAGAAATTGATGATTTATTTTTGATGAGTTAATAAAATTTGATAATAATAATTCTTCCTTACATGTGAAGGTTTCCCACATGAAGAATGCTAAGTTAGAAAAATATATAGAACCCCCCCCCCCCCCGAGTCATAATTAAAACTGCTACCATCAAATATAAAATATGCATTTTTAAAAGAAAATGAGAAACTGACAGTCATAATCTCAAATGATTTAGAACCTATCCAAGAACACCAATTGCTGAATATTCTGAAAAACAATGGTAGGGCCATAGGCTTGATATTATGATATATTCTAGGGATTATCTCAAACACCAGTATGAAAAGGATTATTCTATAAGATGCATCCAAATGAGTGAGAAAGCCCCAAACGAGAATTAACTCAACCTTCTAGAAGTAGAAAAAAGTTAAGTGGAAATAATTTTAAAATATTAAATAATTCATCTCATATCAAACTCCCAATGGGAGAGTACTATTCAAATTTTTCCAAATAATGTCGGTTACACTATTATGAAAAATGAGAACAATGAGTTAGTACCTAAAATAATTTACAAAAAATTGAAAATTTTCATATATTATAGGAAATTTAACCACGAGACTAGAAAAGACTACTTCACAATTCACTTTTTTGACCAAATATCATAGACGCTCACTTGGAAGGTCCATTATTGTTTCCTTGATGGGTTTTCTTGATATTTTAAATTTTCAAAAGCTCTTTATGACAAAGAAAAGACCACATTCACATGTCCCTTTAATATGTTTTCCTACTGAAGAATGGATTTCGGTCTTTTTAATCCCCTAGGTACCTTTCTGTGATGTATAGAAAGTATTGTTTCTGACCTAATAAAAAACTTCTTAGAGGTATTACTTGATAGCTTCAATGTGTATGGGATCTGTTTTCAAAGCTTTCTAGATATTCTGGAAAAAGTTTTAAAAAGTTTTATTGAGAAACAATTGGTTTTTAATTTGGAACATTTTAATTTTATAGTGGAAAAAGGAAATGTTTTAATCCATTTAATTTATAAGTATTTAATTAATGTTGATAAAGCTAAAGTTGATTTCATTTATACACAACCCTACCCCCCACTAAAGGTATGAACATTAGATCATTTCAAGTCCCTGTTAGATTTTATAGAAGGTTTATTAGTGACTTATGAAACATTTATTTGTCCCTGACTAAGCTACTCATAAAAGAAAATTATTTTGTATTTAATGATTCATGCAAGATAGCTTTTGATAAATTGAAAGAATGATGAACCACTACCCCAATTATCTCACTCCCAAACTGGAGTCACCCATTTGAGAAACTATGTGATGCTTCTAATAGATCTGTACAGGTTATGTTATCCAAAAAATATTTATATCCTTCCAAAAGTGATATCCTACACTTGAAAAACCCTAGATGCTACTCAGATTCACTACACAATAATAGAGAATGAGTTTTTATCTTTTTTTTGTAGCTTTATAAAAATTTCATTCTAATATTTTAGGAAGTGAAGTAATTATTTATTCTGTCATGAATCATTGAGATATTTTATCAAGAATAATGATAAATATTCTAGACTAGTGAGACAGATATTGTATATGCAAGAGTTTGAAATGGATATTAAGGATAAGAAAGGATGTGAAAATACCATATTTAACCATATAAGAATGTTACCTCACACTACTGAGAAGAGGTTTATAATAACCAGAATTTAAATCACTTACTAGGGAACCCACTTATGTAACAAGAACATGGACACCCTCATAAATAAATATATATTGAAACATAAAACCTCCACTTCCTACCATCCAAAGAAAAATGGATTAACTGAGGTTTTTAATAGAGAAGTCAAAATAATTTTGGAGAAAAGAGTGTATCCCAACCACCAACACTATAGTAATAAATTTTAAGATACACTGTGGGTATATATAACTACCTACAAGGCCCAATTAGGCATGTCCCCCTACCAAATTTTTTTAATGGTATAAATTTCCACTTTCCTGTTGAGCTACAACACAAGCCCTTTTGGGCATTCAAAAGAGTGAACCTAGAGTATGGTGAGGCTAGAGAATAGAGGAAGTTGAAAATTATAGATATTGAGTATTTGAGAAGAGAATAATATTAAAACTCATTATTTTATGAGGATAAAACTAAATATGTTCATGAAAAATTGATCCGAAAAAGAGAATTCCAAGTTGGATAAAAATTACTGTTATTATCCTCAAGGATGAAGTACTTCCTTGGTAAGGTTTATTCAAAATGGAATGGAGTACACATATTAACTAATACCTTTCCTTTGGTGTAGTTAAAATTGAATGAGAAGGTTCAAAACATTCCATTAAGGTGAACGATAAATAGTTGAAGATTTTCCAGGAGGAATATTGGAAAGAAACTATAGAAGAGTTGAGAATTCTACTTGCTATTGATAAATAAAGCACTAGCAGGTTGTCTCTTTCCTTAATTTGGGTGTACCTAATTATTTTATATTGAAATATTTTTATTGAAAAAATGCATACTAGAATTCAAAATGATGTTTTTTATGCCTTGTGTGGGGGAGGTGATAAACCTATTTGAGTAATTTATTTTTATTTCATTGAATTTATAAATAAATAAAATGAATTTTTCATATAAATGAAATTATGTACATTGATAATTTTTTACATTTTTATTTTTTTTCAAACATTTCTTGAACTTCAATGATGCCCTACCATTTTTTAAAATACTTATATTAAAGTTGGGTAATTCATTGGTTATATAATTGTGAAACTTTGATGATTGTTTAGTGGAAATTTTCCCTAGTTTTATGGAATTTTGGTGTAGGAACATGAAGATGGAGTGTGTGTGACAATATTTTTTTGGAATCCATTTTATAACTTAAAGTAACTAGAATTTTGAACTTAATTTGGGGTAACTTGACCAATGTGAGAAATAACACCTCATGGATCCAAATTTAATGAAAATGATGTAATTACTTTAAATATAGAACAAAAAATGGGAAATTGATATCCCATGGTGAATCTATAATGTAATGGTACAAGGTGAATTTCATCAATTAAATAAATCTATTTTCAATCCCAATAAGTGCTATGCACAATTATTTTCACCAAATTATGGCTGGGGAAGAAATTAAAATAATGGGCCTTGTAAAAAATGAGTTCATTTAGCTAAGGGGAATATTGAACCCATAAAAGAAGAAATTGACTTATAACACATTCATTTAAGTTTCATCAATAAAGTTGAAAATCAAACTTTTTTTAAGGAAACTTGGGAAAGATGTAAAATCGAAGTTCTTTTTATTAAAACTTTGATTCCACTTAAATGTAATTTTATTCACCCTATAACTAAAACTTTTATTTAATTAAAGTGAGTCAATGGTTTGATTCACATATGAGGCATTCTATTTTTCACAGCAGATCAAGTCTCTATTTACTTATTTTTTGATAAGTTTAGATATAGGTAAGATGACTTTTTTTGAATAAGTTGAAATTAAATGAAAATATTGATTAAGAGTGAAATAGTTTAATAGAGAGGGAGTGATATTAGTGGGAAGTTTCTATATTTATTATCTTTTATTCATTTAAAATAACTCAATTTTAATTCTATTCCCAGGTAAATAGTAATTTTCATTTACATTCTAAAATTGGAACTTAGTTAGAAATTAGTTATAAATATGGTGTTTATTGATATATTCATATTTTTATTGGGAATCCATGCCTTAGAATGGAGTTGTCTCTTATTGAGTGAATTTTAATTGTATAAAAATATTAAACTAAGAAAAATTTGAATCCTTTTGTTCTACATGTTGAAAAATTAAAAAGGTTGGAAGTGATCGTGCCATACATGGTCACTATTATATTGAACCATAATTTACATACATAGATATTACATCAAAATTGAATAAAATTAATTACAAAGATAACAAAATTGCACCAGGATCGTACAGGTTTAGGGTCTTTAGAAACTAAGAGACATAAACAGTTGGTTCATAAGATATCTACATTGTCTCCCACTTATTTCTTCATAATTAGACCCCTTTTGTACATATATTACTTAAAACCATTCTTCATAACTTGGAAAAAATAAACATAAGAAAGGGTGTTCTCAAATGATTAGTAAAGGTAAACAAGTGAGATATCAATCATATCATAGTCATAAGACATAATAACATAACTTTTGAAAATCTTATTTTGCATATGAAACATCATGATATCATGTCATGTGATAAAACATAAAAGTTTATAAAAAATCAATGAATATATTCCCATAAGTTATAACATAAGACATGAAATATGTGGCATAAACATAAGAATAGAAAATAATTTCATATCAGTCAAGTCTCATTTCCAATACCATCATAGTGGACAAAGTTCATTACTGAATTGAGTTCACTCCTTGTTCCAGGCATGTATTACTAAACTGGATTTACTTCCTATTCCAACCCTATATTACCGAACCGATATCATTTCCCATTTCAGCCCTATCTATCTCATGAGATATAAATTTTTACCCAATTTAATGGAGGGAGATATAGTTCCAAACCATCTCATAATGAAATCATTATTACGTGTTCCACAAAACACAAATCATTCATCATAGCATAACCAATGGAATAAAATGGGTTTCTTAAACATCATTCCATCATAACATAATCCATGTAAAACAAATGGATTTCATAATTATAATTCCATTATAAACATAATCAACCATATGGATAATATGGATAGTATAATTGAAATATAACTCTATTAAATAATGTAATATTAAAGGTAAATAATTTGGATAAAACACTTGAAATTAATTCTTGAGGAAAATAACTTTTCTTCTTCAAAAAAATTTGTTTTATAAAAAAGACACACAATTTTAGAAAAAAATAATTTATCTAAAAATAACCTTGAAATCTTGTAAAGTAAGTTTCATTGAAATAAAGTGATATAAAAACATAAAAATTCATTCATTCCATATAATTTAAAATAAAACATTCTTCTCATGCTTTTTTTAGATAAGTCAAAAAGTACCTCGTATCAAAAACAAAAAAATATTCCTTTAATACCATTTAATAAAAATTAAACAATCGGTAAAATTGACTTTAAAAAATTATAGATGAATTGATATAATATTTTGGAATACATAATTAAGAAACATAGACATGGATGATAAATATACCCTAGTAAATACTTATGTATAAACAATCTCTGATATTAATGAGATTGCAAAATTATCCCTTAAATTAGGTCTGATATCTTTTTTATGCATATAAACCTCCTATATAATGATTTAAATAAATTAATTCACTCATTAAATAATCATAGTCATTTTTATGATATCATATATGATCATATTATTATCTGTTTTTAATAAAATTTCACTATTACTCGTTATTCATGTATAAACGACTATTTTTTATGCATGTTTTGTCAAATAAGTTATGGTTCTCCTTCTTTGGTTATAGTTATATAATTTAAAAAATTATATTAATATAATAAATATCATATTTATTCATTCTATACATTTATATAATAATTATTTAATGGATATCCTATAGAATGAATCACATCTCATTGGGGAGAGGTAGGTCATACTTACGCACAAGCGACGATATCATTTCCATAATTTTGAAATTATATGGAAGTTTATGGAATATATTTTGTTCAAAAATCTATATAATGTTATAATAATCATATATATTTATTATTAAAATGATTATACCTATCCAAGTAAGGTGGGGGTGAAAAACAGATTACACCACGACGTGGAGATAGTAAGCCGTATGTACACACGAGTCGTGATTTCGTTTTTAGTAGGATGGATAAAAGGTATAATATGGTTGTTCCATAATCATAAAAACATAAAAGTATACAATTTATATTGTATTTATTACTTTATAATAGAAACAACATGTTAAGAGGAAGTAGAAGAAGAAATAAGTTTGAAAGAATTGGTAGAGGAGATTACATCTTCTTCGACGAGTTCCATCTAGATCTCCCCTTAAATCCCTTGAGTTAGAATTTAGAGAAGATCAAAACCTATATAATGTGACTAGGTATGTTTATAATGTAAATGGATAGGTAATTTCCAAGATTTAAGTCTCAAAGTGATGTGAATAATTGATGGAGTATGTGTCCTTTTTTAAGGGAGGTGAGGGGCACTTTTGGAATCTCCAAAAATATTAATTCATAATAAAATTAAAACCCATATAAAACCTCTAAAATTTAATAGTTTAAAATATTAAACTAAATTTTAGACATGTTATTCTATCAATTTAAACCTTATCATTTTAATTAACACTGTGATTCTATTTTATTTTAACAAAGGTAACAAATATTTCATTATTAAAAGGGTGAAATATTTACTTATTTGATGTAAATTAGACCATAAATGAATAATTTAGAACATTATAAACCATATCATAATGATTATATATATTTTTAAATGTTTTATGATTTTTAAATAATTTAATAATATATTATTTCGATAAACAATTAATAGTTTCAATTTTGACACTATATAATTAATTGATTATTAAAAATATAAATATAATAAGTTAACTTCAAACACAATGTTTTATTATATTACTAAAAGGTTAAGGTCATTTATAAAATCTGTTGGATATATTAATTATTCCAAATTATATTTATTTTAATATTTTTAATAACATTAATTTGTTATCTCCATTAATAAAATAATTACAACATCAGTTTTTTGTAATTATTTAAGATACTTATTTTTGAATAAAAATTAAAAATAAAATACTATGATGAAGATAAATCCTCTAGATTTAATGAGAATATTTATAGTCAAATATATCTTCTGGAACATTCTACATTAAAAATATTATATGTATTAAAACATATATGTGAAAAATTTAATATCAATTTATATAAAATATTATAAGTTTCATAATATTTTCTATATGGATCCAAATGGTTAATAACTTGAAACTTGGATGATTATCGTCTAGATATACTCAACCAATAATATTTGTTCTAGATTTTTTTTTCTTTTAATGGTTATTATCATTTTAATAAAAAAAATTTATTTATTTTTTATTAATTTAATAATTTATATATCATTAATCTATAAGAATTTAAGGTAATTATTTATTTTATAAAAATTAAAAATATATTACCATGATAAATATAAATATTTTAGATTTCAAAGGAATATTTATAGTCTAATTTATTTTATTTATAACCTTATATTTAAAATGATATAGTTATTAAAATTTGAGTAAGACATATTTAACTTTTCATTAAATAAATTAAATTAAATGTCCTAATCTTATAATATTATTTTTACCCTTAATTACCTGATTTACCCACTTACCATATTAATAAAAATTACCAAAGTTACTCTAAATAATGCCCAAAAAATAAAATAAATATATTTACATAATTTAGACCTAATTATTCTAAATATGTAATCCATTTTACAAAATTCAAAACATAGAAGTTTCAAGAATTAAGTTAAAACTAATCTCATCGTCAAGATAAGAAAATGAGTTTTTAAAAGTTAAAAAATTACAGAAGATGGAAATGTTTTTACATCTGAATTCAATGTAAAATTATTAAAAGTGACAAAAATTACAATAAATAATAAAAATGTAATCTATTTATACTTTAAAACCATTCTATAATAAAATTTAACTATATAAATTATTTCAATTAAAAAAGTTGTTTTCAATTAAAATTTAGTATATTTTTACTATTTATCAAAACATGGAAGTTATCATAAATATATTGACAATTTATCCAAAGTAAATTTTTATATCCTTATTTCAAAGAAGATATTTATGTTGTCCTATAAAATTATTAATGTGTCAGAATTTTAATTTAAAATGGGTTATCCATTAAAAGGTGTTACAATTACCCTTTTGAAAAATATAGGGTTTTATACATAAAATAGGGTTTATTCATATACTATGGCTAAAAAATATATTTGATTAATATCATATATACTTCATTAATTTCATTTACTAATTATAAATATTATAATTTATTATTACAATAATACAAATATTTTCTTAAAATTTAATTGGTATATATTTTTCTTAAATAATTGGTAGCCAATGAATTCACCATACATCTTCATAAGTTAGTTATATTTATTCCTGATAAATAAATGGATGGGTTATAATGTTCATTTTATAGTAATGGAATCTCACCATTTGTTTAAACCCATAATTATGTGCAATGTAAGCTATTGATGAATTAAAATTATTTAAATAAAATATTTCATAAAAACATATGGGTGTTACATTCTAACCCCCTTTAACTGAATTTCACCCTTGAAATTAGTCACTTGGATACAAACAGATGAATATATCTCTACTTCATTACATCCTCAAGTTCTCACATAGCTTCCTCAAATTGGTGGTTCTGACATAAAACTTTAACCAAGCAAGTGATCTTGTTTCGTATAACTTTTTCGTTATGATCTAGAATCTCTATCAGTTGTTCTTCATAATAAAGATCTTGCTCTAGCGGCATGAATTCAGAGTTTAGTACATGTGAAGGACCAGGTATGTATTTTCTCAGGATAAATACATGGATCATATCATGAACTTGAGAGAGATTCAGTGGAAGCACCAATCTATTATCTACCTTTCCAACACGACCAATAATTTTAAAAAAACGGATATACCTTGTGCTCAGCTTTCCCTCATTTTATAATCTTATTACTCTCTTATATGGTTATATTCATAGAAACACCTTTTCACCCAATTCAAACTCTAGGTTTTCTTCATTTTTCAATATAATATTTTTATCAGCAATGAGATGCTCTTATGTGTTGTTGAATATATCCAACCTTCTCAGCCATTTCATCAACTAGATCATGCCCTGATAGTTTTCTTTCCCCAAATTCATCCCAGAAAGTTAGAGATCTACACATCTTTCTATAGAGAGATTGATAAGGATCAATGTGAATACTAGAGTGAAATCTATTGTTGTAATAAAATTATACCAATAGTAGGTGTTGATCCCAACCAACTTTGAAATCCATATAGAAATCTTTCAACATGTCTTAAAGAGTTTTAATTCTCCTCTCAGACTGACCGTATTTCTAAGGATTATAAGAAGTGCCGAAACATAACTATGTATCCAGAGCCTACTGAATACTTTTTCAAAACTTTTAGGTAAACATCGAATCTCGGTCAGATATAATGGAAAGTGGTACTCCATTAAATCTTACCATCTACTTTACTTATATCATGGAAATATGATCAAGATATAAATCCTCTCTAATAGAAATAAATTGTGCTAACATCATAAGGATATCAAATATAACCAATATAGAATTATGTACTTTATATTTTTTGGGAAGTTTGACAATAGAGTACATTGTGAGGTTTTCCCATTTCCATTGTGGTAGGGGTAATAGTTGAAATAACCCTTTATACTTCTATATATAGCCTTAACTTTTGAAAAATCCAAGCACTGTGAGACATTTTCAACAATATATCTTTTCATGACATCCCACCAGAAATACTCTTTTAGATCCCGAAACATATTTATGCTTCTAGGATGAATAGAGTATGAATAACTATGAGGCTCATCCAACAACTCCTTATTTAATTCTGGTATGGGAGGAATAAAAACATGGTTCTTGAACCTTATTATTACATCATAATTAAGGTTGAATCTAGGAACATTTCTCACCTTATTTTATAGCTCTACATATTCCTTCTATGCCTCCTTAATCTTCAATTATATAGACAGTTGAACAATCATTTCAGAAAGTTAAGATTTTCACCCTTCATTTAAAATTTCAAGATTCATCCTTCACATATCCCTAAATATTGGATATTTTTGGATCCTCATAATGTATATCCTATCATGGTCATTTCTAATCAAATAATTTTCCACCTTTTTCACTTTCCCATGGTGGTAATGTATTGAGCATTCATAATATTTACTCAAATCCAACCATCTTTTTTGGTGCATATTCAGATCTTTTTTGTGTGAAAATATACTTTAACTTTTTTGATCAGTATAAATATCAAACCTTTCACCATAAAGATAATACCTTCATATATTTAATGAAAACATTACTGCAGCTAGCTCCCAATCATGATCTGGGTAAATTTTCTCATGGATTTTTAATTATCACGAGGCACAATCTATCATTATATCATTTTTCATGAGAATATATCCCAACACCTACTTGGATGCATCATTATAGATCAAAAATCATTCTCCACTATAAGGTAGTGTGAGTAGAGGTGCACTGGCTAACCTACTTTTTATATCTTTGAAATTCTCTTTACATTCCTCCATCCACACAAATATAACTTCTTTCTAAGTCAACTTGATGAGTGGATTAGTTAGTTGTGAAAAATCATTCACAAAATGTGGATAATGTCAAACCAAGAAAACATCATATCTCAGTTACCATTGTTGGTCTAGTACAATGTTCAAAAATTTCTATTTTTTTGGATCCATAGATACCCCCTCTCTTGAGATTATGTCACCCAAAAATGAAACTTTCTAAATCCAAAATGCACACTTAGTAGATTTTTCTTAAAGACTATCCTTTATCAGGGTCTTCAGTACAATCCCCAAGTGATATTCATGTTTTTAATTACTCTTTGAATATAAAAGAATATCATCTATAAGGACTACAATAAAACTAATCAATATAGTCTCCATATATTTTATTCAGTAGATCCATGAAGATATAGGGGGAATTAGTAAGACCCAAAAGCATCACTATAAACTCATAGTGTCCATACAATGTTCCAAATGTCGCCATTGGTACATCATCTTTATTAACTCTTAATTGATGATATCTAAATGAAGATCAATCTTGGAAAAGTATTGAGGTCCATGTAGTTGGTTGAATAATTCATCAATTTGGGGAAGAGGATATTTTTTCCTAATAGTGATCTTGTTAAGTTATTTATAATCAATGAATAGTCTCATTGATCCATATTTCTTCTTAAAAAACAAAATAGGTACACCCCAAGGTGATGTACTAGGGTGTATGGATCCCTTTTCAAGATTCTCTTGTAGTTACTTATTTAATTCCTACAACTCAATTGGGGCCATTCTATAAGGTCTCTTGGAAATAAGAATAGCACCTGGTATGAGTTATATTAAAAACTCAACTTCATGATTTGGTGGAAGACCTAGAAATTATTCCAAAAATACATAAATAAACTCTCATAAAATAGGTTTATTATTAATGGTGAGTTTATCCCCAACAATTTGAGATAGATTACCCTAATTTATAGGAATCAAGACTCGAATGTCATATTCAACCTTGCATAGATAGATGATCATAGATTGATTTGGAATATGAAATGTGAATTCTATTCCTTAGCAATTGATATGAGATCCATAAATAGAAATCCAATCGATTCCAAGAATCACATCAAATTACACTAAAGGATCACACGATTTGCGGGAAGCACTTCCCCACAAACTTCAACTAGGGAAGAATTATAAACTTTTTATGTGATCATTGTTTCATTAGGAGTTGTCAAAGCTAACTCAACATCTAATTTTTGAGGTAATATGAAAATAAACTTATAAAAATATTCATAAATAAAAGATTTGGTGGATATAGAATCAAATAAAACATTTTCTACTTTAGATTGGATGGTAAGTATACCTTTCACCACTTACCTGAATGGACTAAAGGCCTTGTTTTTTATTTATTTTTGATAATCCTCATTTTATGGGATGAGGGGGAACCCTTAAAAAAACAATAGACTTAGAGAATACATGACATGTAGGTCTTAGAGGAAATATCCATACTATAACTACTTGGAACTGCTCATCCCTATCTTCTATATCATGATGTCATCTTTCCACCTTGATATAGATGTTCAGTTGGGAATCCTATTCATGAACATGTTGGTCTCGATGGAAATGTCACACCCTCTCTTTCTTCCAAATTCATTAGCTACTACTTTAGTGAATGCGCCTGCTTTGAATCCTCATTTGGAGTCTTCTTCTTTTAGAGTATGCCTAGCTTATTAAGAACAGTTTTCAGTGGCCTGAAATCCTTGAGGTGGCTCGAAATCCTTGTGGTGTCTCAAAGGCCTTAAGGTGGTCCAAAACCCTTACTTTCCTGAAGGCATTGGGTGGACTGAAGGCCTTGAAGGTCCTATGGACCAAACCAGTGGACCAAAAGCCCAAACAAATGAATAGTTCCTGGTAGCTACAATACTGAATAGTACCTTCTACGGTGCCTAGAAATTATGTATCTTCTCAGATTTATGTCACCACTTCATTATCATACTCCACATCGCTGATAGTGATCACATGTGACATGCCTTGGTCTTTGGACCTAAGAGTTTTATGACATATACCATAATCGATAACCCTTGGATTAGGGAATTGGTTAGCATAATTCCCCATTTCCTTTCACTGGTATAATTGAAGTGTGGGAGGTGCATTCTATATATACTTTTCTCTATTTTCAACATTATACATATTTTTCCCATAAATTTAGCATTCAACTGCCCGATTACCTTCTCTCCCATACTTGAAAAATTTTATAGTCCCTTTAAGAAAATTTCCTCCATGTTTCTTTCCAAACATTGATCATAAAGGAAAACTCATCATCTTTTTAGTGTGGTCTTTAGATTTTCTCATGAATTATATTTTTCTCTTTTTATCAAACCCTTAGGACCGATGGCATACTCCAATATTCATATCAACCTTGATAGAATATCTAACAATTTCCTCATAGTTATTAAAGTCCCTTATGGATAATTCCTTTTGGAGACTTGGTTTTAATCCACTAAAGAATCAATCAAATTTACTCTCAGGTTGGATAATAATTCCAAAATCATACCTTGCAAGTCTTGTAAAATTTTCATTGTAGGTGCCAACAAATTCATCATCCTTTTTCTTAAGCTCAAGGAAATCATACTTCATATTTGTTCAAAGAATATGAGGAAATTAATTATTGAAAAATAAGTTCTTTAACTCTTCCCATTATATCAAGTCAATTTTATCTCTTTTCCTTATATTCATGATAATATTCCACCATTGATCAGCTTCACCTTCCAAATGATAGAATTCTAAGATAATTTTATCATGATCTGAACATTGGAGAACTGAAAATATATTTTTAGTGGTAATAATCCGTTGTTTATCCCTTAGTGGATCAGAAGTCCCACTGAAAGAAGGTGGACATTTCCTGTTGAAGGACTCAATAGAATATTTTTTCATCCTTTTCTCATTTGGATGTCCTGCATGATTCATAGAATGATAAAATTGGCTAAGAATAGTGACAAGATTTTTTTTTCCTTCTCCCGTAACATTTGGTTGCTCAAGAGGACAATCATTGCATTTCCCCTCACATTAAGCCTTAATGCAATACTTTCGAGTTTTATCCATTGACTAAAACCAATAATCATAGTGTGAGAAACACCAATCATAATGGGAAAACCACATAATCAAAAATAAAATTTCAATTTAAGACAATTTATGTTTTATCCTAGTTTATTCATGATAATTTCTAAAACACTAGGATTGTAACCTATAATTAGAAATGTCCTTGGGGTTCTTACTAAGGTTTCTCATCCTAGTTTCTAAAGGTTAACTATACCTTGTCTATGATTCCAAATATAATGGCCCATACTTTACATACATAGATTTTACGTCAAAATATAATAATATTCATTACAAAACATAACAAAACTACACCAAGACTGTATAGGTTTAGTGTCTTTAGAAACTGGGAATCATAAACAACAGGCTCATAATACATCTATATTGTATCCCACTTATTCCTTCATAACTAGACCGCTTTTTGAATTATCTTACTTAATAACCTTCTTCATAACCTAGGGAAAATAAACATAAGAAAGTGTGATCTTAGATGTGAAGGTTTCGGGCACAGCGGAAGCGCATGGGTGGATGTTCCCACTTCAATCCGAGATCAATATGATGACAAACGCCAGTCTCCATGGATCGAATCACAGAAATGGACAAAGAAAAGGAAAGTCCCGGAACCACAAAGTAAGATCGTTACAGGTTGATTATAATTAATTTAATCAATTGAAAATAAATACCTTTTGGGTTTTCTTTCTTCGTTGATGTTCTTGATCACGTTCCGATGTGATTCGTCGTTGCGTCGCAGAAGCCAAGTGTAGACTTCCTCTAGCGGTGATCTACACATGTACCTCGTATATCGGGACGTCGCCAAAAGAGTATCCGGGTGCTAGCGTGGAGAAACCTTTGCTTGAGTTGTCCGCCTTAGATCGTCTTGATCCGATGGAAGAGAATCTCTCTCAGTCTTGAGAGTGTTCTTGGAGGAAGAGGTTCTTTTGTCCTTGAAAGAATTCTCCAGAATTGTTGTGTACAACGATTCTCTTGTGTTTGGAAAAAAGTTGGGGCTGTGAGGATATTTATAATCGGGTTTGAGGTTATAGAGTTATGACAATAAATAAACACGTTACACATTTTATTTATTTCATTAACTCCCTTTTGAAAACCCCATGTCGAGTCATTAATTCCTTGACATGCGCCCACACTGATTATAATAAATATCATTTAATAAAACGATATTTCCTCAAAATTCCGACTAGAAAAACTACACGGCGTGTATTAATAAATACACTGCGTGTATATCTTGTTTTCATTTATTCATTTCCTTTACAAAATTAAAACTACACGGCATGTACATTTAATAATACACGGCGTGTACTTGTTTTCAAACTAAAACTACACAGCATGTAATTATTGATACACAGTGTGTAGTTGTTTTGTTTTATTCTTCCTTAAACATTAAAATGATTTAGGATTCCTTGAATAATTATTAAACCATGTATGGGAATAATCTTTATTCTAATTGAGATACTTGAATACACTTAGTGTGTGACCCTCTAGGCCTCTTTCTCGTTGGCATTTGGTGGGCTTGCCTAAAGTCCAAGATTACTGTCTAGAAATGGGTCAAGGCACCCAAGAGAAAGAAGTTGACTCTGCCTTGATGTATCACCTCATATGAATGCTTACTGTGTAATTTAATCCCTCTGTATCAATATCTCATCAAGCAGGTTTCGTGGCAGTGTCATAAACCTATATGCTTGATCTGTCGTTCTTTGACTACCTGAAATAAACTCGTCATTTACACCATGGCCATGGAATTTAATGTGACAGTTCTATTTCAATCAAAGGCCCGGGATATCAACTTCTATAAATGGAAGGGACAAATCCTTCCTCGACTTATCCATTAACAACATGTCATTCATGACGCACCCAACGTACCCTACTTCCTTCCAACTGTCTGTGTGACGGTTTTTGTCAGTAAATCTAAGTGCATGAGTCATGACATGAGTTAATGATAATCTTACAGTCTAAGGACCATTACATACGCTCGTAGATAGTAATGCCTGATGACACCAAGACATGCGGAATTTCTACTGGTGGGTCTGTTCTCATAATCTCCCATCTTGGAGATTACCAAGTTCGAACTCCATGAGAGAGAGTCTCGTCTTCTTATGAGCACTCGCACATGACGGTCTGTATACTATGTATCCTATCATAGTATGTCATCCAACCACAGAACTTTATTTAAGAATATTTTTATAGCATTTCAAGGTTATCATCATAGAGGGGATATGTCATGACCTTATTAATGCAACAAATATTCCAGGACATTATTATATTATAGTCATGCAGAACAATGAAAAATATATAATAAGTGAACATTCATGTAATCAAAGTACAAAACAGTTGGTTCTCAGGACACCAACCCTTACAAACTCCCACTTGGACTAGATCCAACTTCCTACGACTTTTAGTCCGCTAGACCTCACATGATGATCATGTTTCTGCTGAGTCAAGGCTTTAGTCAAGGGGTCCGCCACATTGCCTTCCGTGGAAATATTGCTCACTGCAACTTCACCTCTCTGAGAAAAATCCCTCAACAGATGATACTTCCGAAGTATGTGCTTTGTCCGCTGATGTGACCTTGGCTCTTTTGAAATTGTCACCGTTGCAGTATTATCGCAATAGAGTGTGATAGGATCTTTAATGCTCGGTACTACATCCAACTCTTGGACGAAGCTTCGCATCCATACTGCTTATTTAGCTACCTCAGAAGCTGCGATATACTCGAACTCCGCTGTAGAATCTACCACCACACTTTGCTTTGATCTCTTCCAGCTCATTGCACCTCCATTAAAACTGAAGATGTATCCAGTCTGCGACTTCATGTCATCTTGATCAGTCTGGAAACTAGCATCTACATGTCCTCTGCTGACTAGTTCCTCATCTCCTCCATAAAACAAGAACATATCCTTAGTACGCCTCAGATACTTAAGGATAGTCTTGACTTCCATCCAATAGAAGTCTCCTGGATCAGCTTGATATCTTCCTACTGTACTTAATACGTAAGCAACATCTAGCCTCGTACATAGCATATCATACATGACTGACCCAATCGCGGATGCGTAAGGGATCCTTTCCATTTTCGTTCTTTCCTCATGTGTCTGAGGACACATTTTCTTGGAAAGATGAATGCCTTGTGACACTGGCAACAATCCCCTCTTGGACTGTTCCATACTGAATCTCTTCAGTATCTTGTCAATTTAGGTACTTTGACTCAGGCCCATAATTCTCTTGGATCTATCACGATGGATCTTGATCCCTAGAATATATGATGCCTCACCCAAGTCTTTCATGGAGAAGCATTTATGCAACCATGCCTTAACAGACTGTAAGACCGGTACTTCGTTTCCAATTAGTAATATGTCATCAACATATACAATTAGGAAAACAACTGCACTTCTACTAAACCTTTTGTAGACACAAGGCTCACATTTGTTCTTAACAAAGCCAAATTCTGTTACAGCTTCATCAAAACGAATGTTCCATGACCTTGATGATTGCTTTAATCCATAAATGGATTTCTGCTACTTGAATACCTTGTTGGAATCCTTTGGAGTCACAAACCCTTCAGGTTGTGTCATGTAGACATCTTCCTGGAGGTTCCCGTTAAGGAAATATTTTTTGACATCCATTTTCCAAATTTCATAGTCATGGTAAGCAGCAATGTCCAATAGGATTCTGATAGATTTCAGCATCGTAACCAGTGAAAAGGTCTCATCATAGTCAATTCCTTGACTCTGTCTAAAACCTTTTGCAACAAGTTGTGCCTTGTAGGTGCTGACTTGCCCCTCCATGTCCAGTTTCTTCTTGAATAACCATTTATTACCAATATTCTGTACATCAACTAGAGGATCTACCAAAATCCGGACTTGGTTTTGGTACATGGAATCCATTTCAGAATTCATGGCTTCTTGCCACTTGGCAGCGTTTTTGCCTTCAAATGCTCTCTTGTTGGTAAGAGGATCATCATTGTCAACCAATAATGAGTCACTATTCTCAGTGACAAGAAAACCATATCGTTCTGGTTCTCTCACCTCTCTCGTGCTCCTACGCAGTTCTTGTGTCTCTGGAATAGATTGTTCTTCCACGAGGCTTTGTGGAATCTGTTCTTGTACCAACTCATGTGTATCTTGAGCCTCGACTTCATCGAAGTATATCTCGCTCCTATTATCTCTTTTGGGGATGTGCTCCCTCTCAAGGAATATGGCATGTCTTGCCACTGTAACCTTTTTTTATAAGGGGTTGTATAGGTAATATCCCCTTGTTTCCTTAGGATATCCTATAAAGATACACTTTGTGCCTTGGGGTGCAAGTTTCATACCTAAAGAGGCCTTAACAAATGCTTCGCTACCCCACACATGTAAATTCGATAACATGGCTTTGCGTCCACTCCATAACTCGTATGGAATATCATTTATCGATTTAGTTGGTGCTTGGTTTATTATGTGTGCTGCTATTTGTAATGAATATCCCCAAAAGGATAATGGAAGACTCGCATGACTCATCATTGATCACATCATGTTCAATAGGGTGTGGTTCCTCCTTTCACTTACACCATTCCACTGTGGCGTGTAAGGAGGAGTGAGTTGAGATAGAATCCCAAACTCCCATAAGAAATCAATAAATTCCTTATTAAGATATTCTCCTCCTCTATCTGAGTGGAGTTTATTAATCTTCTTACCAAGATGGTTCTCAACTTCATTCTTTTATTCTTTGAATCGATCAAAAGAATCTGACTTATACCTCATTAAGTATATATATCCATATCTACTAAAATCGTCAGTAAAAGTTATGAAGTATGAGAACCCACCCCTTGCCTCAACTGAAAATGGCCCACACACATCTGTGTGAACTAATTAAAGAAGCTATCTATCTCTTTCACCTTTCCCACTAAATGGGGATTTGGTCATTTTGCCTTGTAGACACGCATGACATACACCAAGTGGTTTTAGTTCGAAAGAATCTAAATACCCATCTTGATGTAATTTTGTCAAATGGTTCTCATTGAAATGACCTAGCCAGTGATGCCAAAGTTGGGTGTGGTATGAGTCATATGAATTAACTTTGTCATCGATTGTCATTACTTGGTTTGTGTTGTCTAACAGATAAAGGCCGTTATATAAATGTGCCCTACCAAAACAAATGATATCTTTATAAAAGTAGCAACATCCACTTCCAAACTTGAAGATGAATATATAAGTATCTAATCTAGATACTGAAATACTGTTTTTGGTTACAAAGGGTACATAATAACATCCTTTCAAAACCAAGACCATCCCTGTAGGCAATGTGAGATGGTAGTCTCTGACAGCTACAACAGTGAGTCTGGCTCTGTTGGCTGCTCGTAGATCTACCTCCCCTCGATCAATCTTCTTGAATCTACTTGGTTCCGGTATTTGGATACAGATGTGAGAACCAAAAGCAGTATCTAATACCCAATTTGTAGAAACAGATAGATTGCATTCGATGATAAACGCACCTGAAGCTTCCCCTTGCTTCCTAGGCTGGGTGTAGTTTTTCTTCTAGTGGCCCTTCTTGCCACATGCGAAACAAATAGCCTCATATTCTCTTGCATCCCCTTTTATCTTCTTTTTCTTGGAAGGCCTTGAAGAAGCTTTGGGCTTAAAGATCTTCGCCTTCCCTTTCCTTTTATTCACCATGAGGACAGAAGGATTTTCACGCTTCATGTCATTATCTACTTGGTGAATAGGGATAAGAAGATCAGATAGAGACTTCTCAATGTTTTTCATGTTGAAATTAACAACAAAGTTTGAGAAGCTCTGGGGGAGTGATGCAAGAATGAGATCGGTGCCCAGTTCTTCGGGGAGTTTAAACCCTAGAACCTCCAAGCGCTCAATGTAGCCAATGAGCTTGACTACATGAGGCCCAGCAGGGGCACCCTCTCCAAGCTTGCTCTGAAATAGAGCCTTGGAGATGTCAAACCTTTCCTGTCTTGCTCTCTCCTGGTATAGACCACGGAGGTGCTCGAGCATGTTGTAGGCATCCATGTCTTCACCAGACTTAATGAGCTCACTATACATTGGTGATATCATCAAACATTGAACATCAAGTGCATCACTCAAATTTTGATCATAGACCAGGAAATCTTCATCACTCTCCCCTTGGGCAGGCGGATCAGGAAGTGAGGACTCCAGCATGTAAAACTTTCGTTCATGGCGTAGGATAACACGAAGGCGCCTAAACCATTCCTGAAAGTTACTACCGGTGAGGATATTTTCTTTATCCAGAATTGATCACAGAGAAAATGTGGTTGACGTGTTTTTCATTTTGATTCTACAAATTAAAAGAGAAGATTTATCAGTACTTTCTTGATTACATTTTTTGAGAAATAATAAATGAATTTCTTAATTCTCCAACTATTTTATCAAGTCCCAATGGCCCTCATCATTCAACTCGGAATGTCCAGTTACTTTTACATTCTAGTGGCAAGGATCCATATTCCCCTTCGCATAACCCCAAAAAGGGTTGGTCAAGCTATTTGAAGGTATTTAGGTAGGCAGGTATTTGCCAAATGTGAGCTTACAGTTCCTTGATCTGATGAGTGGACTCCCCAATCATAAAATCCTGACTTGGATTTTCTCAACTCTTGCCTCCAATATTACATCAAGTCTATCAAGGGCTACTCCTCTTGATGTAATATTGTTAAGTAAACTTGAAACCTCTCATAAGGGTTTCCTTTATAAAAGTAAGTGTCCCAACAAGGGTTGGTCAAACACATAGTTTTATTGAGTCTTTCCCTTAATCAAGTAACGAAAGGCTTGGTCTGACTTAATATGGTATTGAGGGATTTAAATATTTTATGCTTAGTTTTGCATTATCACATGCTTGTTAATATTAAGTGATTCTTGATTAAGTGATTAACCATGTTCTTATAATGTTTACGCATAGTCCATTTTTTATTTTATTCCATCTTTTCATGCTTGTTTACTTCATTAATTATGTGATCGTGAAAACACATACATAATAAATAAACCATGCAATCAGACAGAAAAAATAAGATGGCATGATCATGAGCTTCTATTGGTTAGCTTATCTAGCGGTTTTGATAAACTAACCCTAACCTAGGGAAAACACATTGAACCTGATGGTTCGTGTTTTGTATCTCCCAACTGTCCACCTTTGTATATTTCTATGTTGGTTTCACCTCAGCTTCGGATTTTGAACCATCTCCTCCAGCTTGCGAGATCCTTCATTACATGGGTTTACATTAAAGAAACCATGGGCATGAAGGCCCTACATTTTTTTGGAAGAAGGCTCGTAGGCCAACAAATTTAAATTTAAACAAATTTAAATGAAACCATACACACATATAAAGGGTCTTTGGTCTAGCTCATGATCATCCATAACATGCAACTACATTTACGCATATTTAGAATTCAAATTCTTTTAATTGTTCTTTTATTTAAGATAAGTCACGCTCAAATTTAATTAATTATGATCTTATAATTAATCAATTATTTATCTTAAATTCCTTTCTGAATTTCCTTGAGATTCTTCTCATCCATATTCCTTGTACAGGTCTTTGTACTTTTGAAGGAAACCTGGTGAAATTTCTGAAAAGTACACGGCGTGTATTTCTTTTCACCTTTTATCCAAAGTACACGCCGGGGGCTTTGGCATGTTTTCTTTAATTTGGAAATTTTGGAGTACACGACGTTTAGATAAATCATACACGACATGTACTTCCTTGTTATGTGGTTACTATCATGACAACCTCGTGTACGCGGTACGCGGCTTATCCTTGTACACGGTTTCACCTGGGCCGGAATGGACTACACGGTGTGTTGCTACAACATACACGCCGTTTATTCCGGTTTCCACGTGTTGTTCAATTCTGGTTAACACGGCATGATTAATACTTAGGCATAATCAATTCACACGGCGTGGTTTGGTGGACCAGTGCCAGTTCGTTGAACCTAAGTACACGGCGTGTAGTTTTAATTACACGTCGTGTAATCCCGTGTTGTATAGAAAGAAAGAGCGGCTCCTCCGGATGAGATCCCCATTTTTTATTTTAATCAAAAATTAAAATTAAAAGGTTGTTTCTGTGATATGAATCGAGAAATGAAGGAGGAAGAACAGATCTCATTTATTCAGATTTATAGAATGATTTATTTCGAATTGAATCAAATATAAATGCGTAAATTAGAAACGAAAATTAAATAACTATAATCAATGTTGTAACCTCGCTCTGATACCATTTTAAGGTTCCAGGAGTAGCGAAAGCGCATGGGTGGATGTGCCCACTTGGCTTTTTGTCATTAACAATGATCAATCCGGGATCAATACGATGATAAACGCCAGTCTCCATGGATCAAATCACAGAAATGGAAAAAGAAAAGGAAAGTCCCGGAACCACAAAGTAGGATCGTTACAGGTTGATTATAATTAATTTAATCAATTGAAAATAAATACCTTTTGGGTGTTCTTTCTTCGTTGATTTTCTTTATCACGTTCCGATATGATTCGTCATTGCGTCGCAGAAGCCAAGTGTAGACTTCCTCTAGTGGTGATCCACACGTGTACCTCGTATCTCGGGATGTTGCCAAAAGAGTCTCCGGGCGCTAGCGTGGAGAAACCTTTTCTTGAGTTATCCGCCTTAGATCGTCTTGATCCGATGGAAGAGGATCTCTCTTGGTCTTGAGAGCGTTCTTGGAGGAAGAGGTTCTTTTGGAGTTGAAAGAATTGTCCAGAATTGGTGTGTTTATAATCAGGTTTGAGGTTGTAGAGTTATGATAATAAATAAATGTGTTACGTGTTTTATTTATTTTATTAACTCCCTTTTGAAAACCCCATGTCGATTCATTAATTCCTTGACATGCACCCACACTGATTATAATAAATATCATTTAATAAAACGATATTTACTCAAAATCCCGACTGGAAAAACTACACAGGGTGTATTAATAAATACACGGTGTATACTTGTTTTTCATTGAAAACTACATGGCGTGTACATTCAATGTACACGGTGTGTATATCTTGTTTTCATTTATTTATTTCCTTTCCAAAATTAAAACTACATGGCGTGTACATTTAATAATACACGGCGTGTACTTGTTTTCAAAATAAAACTACACAGTGTGTAATTATTGATACACGGCGTGTACTTGTTTTATTTTATTCTTCCTTCAACATTAAAACGATTTAGGCTTCATTGAATAATTATTAAACCACATACGGGAATAATCTTTATTCTACTTGAGATACTTTAATACACTTAGTGTGTGACCCTCTAGGCCTCTTTCTCGTTGGCATTAGTCGGGCTTGCCTAAAGTCCAAGATTACTATCTAGTAACGGGTCAAGGCACCCAAGAGAAAGAAGTTGATGCCACATTGACTTATCACCTCATACAAACTCTTACTATGTAATTTAATCCCTTTTTCTAAATATCTCATCAAGCAGGTTTCATGGCAGTGTCATAAACCTATATGCTTGATCCTTCGTTCTTTGACTACCTAAAATAAACTCGTCATTTACACCATGGACATGGAATTTAATGTGACAGTTCTATTTCAATCGAATGGTTGAGATATCAACTTCCATAAATGGAAGGGACAAATCCTTCCTCGACTTATCCATTAAAAACATGTCATTCGTGACGCACCCAACATACACTACTTCCCGCCAACTGTCTGCGTGATGGTTTTTGTCAGTAAATCTAAGTGTGTGAGTAATGACATGAGTTAATGATAATCTTTCAGTCTAAGGACCATTACACACGCTCGTAGATAGCAATGTATGATGACACCAAGACATGTGGAATTTCTACTGGTGGGTCTGTTCTCATAATCTCCCATCTTGGATATTACAAAGTGCGAACTCCATGAGAGAGAGTCTCATCTTCTTATGAGCACTCTCACATGACGGTCTTTATACTATGTATCCTATCATAGTATGTCATCCAACCGCAGAACTTTATTTAAGAATATTGTTATATCATTTCAAGGTTCTCATTATAGTAGGGATCTTCCATGACCTTATTAATGCAACAAATATTCCTGAACATTATTATATTATAGTCATGCAGAACAATGAAAAATATACAATAAGTGAACATTCATGTAATCAAAGTACAAAACAGTTGGTTCTCAGGACACCAACCCTTACAAGATGCTCGGTAAGGGTAAAAAATGGATATTTCAATCATATCATAACCATAATACATAATAAAATAACATTTGAAAATATTATCATGCATATGAAAGATCAAGATATCATGTCATGTGATAAAACATAAAAGCTCATAAAGAACCAATGAACATATTCCCAAAAGTCATAATATAAGACATGGAATTTGTGGAATACACATAATAAAATAAAATCATTTCTATTAGTCAAGACTTATTACTAGGACCATCATAGTGGACAAAGTCTATTACTGAACTGAGTCCGCTCCTCGTTCCAGCTCTGTATTACATAATCGTTTTTACTTCTCGTTCCAGCCCTATTTTACTAAACAGAGATCATTTTTCATTCCAGGCCTATATATATCATGAGATATAAATATTTACTAAATTTATTGGAGAGAGATATATCCCCCACCCATCTCATAATTAAATCATTCTTACCTGTGCTATAAAAACATAAAACATTCATCATAGCATAACCCAAGGAATAAAATGGATTTTTAAACATCATTCCATCCTAACATAATCCATGTAAAAATGGATTTCATAAATAACATACCATTATAAACATAATCAACCATATGAATAATATGTATAGTATACTTGGAACATAACCCTATTAAAGAATGTCACCTTAGATGGAAAATAATTTTGATAGAATACTTGAAATTAATTCTTGAGTAAAATATCCTTTCTTCTTCTAAAACGTTTTCTTTTCTCAAAATGATACACAATTTCAGAAGAAAGTAATTTATCTGAAAATAAACTTGAAATGTTGTAAAGGAAGTTTCATGGAAATAAAATGTTATGAAAATGTAAAAATCCATTCATTCTGTATAAATTAGAGGAAAACATTCTTCCTGTACTTTTTTTGAATAAGTCAGAAAGTACCTTGTATCGAAAAAGAAAAAATATTCCTTTAATAAAATTTAATAAAAATTAAACAATTGGTAAAATTGAATTTAAAAATTTATATAAGAATAGAAAGAATATTTTATAATAAAATACTAGGAAACATGCACATGGATGATAAATATACCCTGATAAATAGTTATGTATAATCAATCTTGGATAATAATGAGATCAAAAAATTGTCCCTAAACATAGGTCTGATATCTTTTGTATGTTTCTAAAACTCATGAATAATGATTTAAAAAATTGATTTACTTATTCTAGAATCATATTAATTTTTATGATATCATATATGATCATATTATCATCTATTTATTAATAACATTTCATTGTTACTCGTTATTCGAGTATAAATGGATTCATTTTATTATGTGTGTTTTGTCGAATAAGTTCTATTTATCCTTATTATGTTATAGTTATATCATTAATAAATCGATATTAATATACTATATATCATATTTATTCATTATATACATTTATATATTCATGATTTAATGGATATCCTGTAGAATGGATCACATCGCATCGTGGAGACGATAGACCATACGTAGGCATGAGCGACGATATCATTCCCATAATTTTGAAATGGTATGGAAGTGGATGGAATATATTTTGTTTCAAAATTCATATAATGTTATAATAATCATATATAGTTATTATTTCCATCATTGTACCCATTTATTTAAGGTTTTGGTGAAAAACATATTACACCATGACGTGAAGACAGTAAGACGTGCGTACGCACGTGTGGTGATTTCATTTTTCATAGGATGGATAAGATGTGGAATATGGTTGATACATAATCATAATAAAATATAATTATATAAGTGATACATGATTTATTAATTTATAATGGAAATAACTCATGAATAGGAAGTATAATAAGAAATAAGTTCGAGAGAATCGGTAGAGGAGATTACCTCTTCTTCGACGAGATCCCTCTAGATCTCCTCTTAAAGCACTATAGTTGATATTTAGAGAAGGCCAGAACCCCTAGAATGTGACTAGGAAATTTTATAATGGAAATGGGTAGGGTATGGACGTGGTTTAAGGCTCAAATTAAAGTTAATAAGTGAGGTAGGATGTTCCATTTTATAAAACAGGTGAGGGGCACTTTTGGAATCTCCCAAAATATTAATTTATAATAAAAGAAAAACCCATCCAAGAAACTCAAAAATGTCCTAGTTTAGAAGATGATATGAGATAAAGTTGATATATAATCAACCAATAAATTTTAGACAAGTTATTATATCAATTTAAACCTTATCATTTTAATTAACACTTAGTTATTATATTTAATTTTAACCAAGGTAACAAATATTACATTATTAAAAGGGTGAAATATTTACATATTTTATTCCAATTAGACCATAAATGAATAATTTAGAACATTTTAAACCATAATATAATTATTATATATTTTTAAAAATGTTTGATGATTTTTAAATAATTTAATAATATATTATTTTGATAAACTATCAATAGTATAAATTTTTACAATATACAATTAAATAATTATTAAAAATATAAAGTTAACAAGATAACTTCGGAAAAAAAATATTATATTAATAAGAGGTAAAGTTCATCTATAAAATTATTTGGATATATTAATTATCCTAAAATATAATTATTTTAATATTTTTAATAACATTTTTTTGTTATCTCTATTAATAAAATAATTACAACATTAGTATTGTGTAATAATTTAATATACTTATTTTTGGAATAAAAATTAAAAATAAAATACTACAATTTAGATAAATCAATTAGATTTTATAATAACACTTATTATCGAATATATATTCTATAAAATCCTACATTAAAAATGTTATATGTATTAAAACATAAATGTGACAACTTTAACAACAATTTACATAAAATATTAAAAGTGTCGTAATCTTTTCCATATAACTAAAAATTTTCAATAACTATACCATTGGATGATTATTGTTGTGATATACTCAAACAATAAAATTAGGCCAAGTGTGTTTCTATTTTAATGGTTATTTTCATTTTAATAAAGTGTATTTTACTGGTTTTTCATTAATTAAATATTTTTTGTGTCATCAATGTATAAGCCTATAAAGTGATTATTTATTTCCTAAAAATTACAAATAAATTACGATGATAAATAAAAAAATTTATCTTTAAAATGGGTATTATAGTTGAATTTATCTTCTAGATAACCTTATATTAAAAATGATATAGTTATTAAAATTTGAGTAAGACATATTTATCTTTTCTTTAAATAACATAAATTAAATGTTCTAATCTCATCTAAGTGGCTTCCAAAGGATTCCATTTCAACCCAAATATGATTTATGTTGAAACAAACTCATCCAATGATATTAGGACAAGTGTTAGGGTAATTTTATAATATTTATTTTACCATTAACTACCTAATTTACCCTTTTACCATTTTAATAAAATTTACCAAAGTTACTATTCATAATGAAACAAAGATATTTATGTAATTTGGACCTACTAATTTAAAATATGGAATCTATTTTTAAAAATTCAAAACACTTAAGTTTCATTAATTAATTTAAAATTAATCTAATTTTTAGAATGATAAAACAAGTTTTTAAAAGTTAAAACATTTAAAAAGAGTGAAATGGTTTTATATCTGAATTCAATGTAAAATTAGTGCCAATTACCTAAATTACAATAACATATAAATTAAAATCTATCTATAATTTATAACCATTAAATAATATAATTTAAACATATTAATTATTTTGACGAAGAATGTTGTTTTCAATTAAAATTTAGTATATTTTTACTATTTATCAAAACTTGAACGTTATCAGAGAAATATTAACAATTCATCCAAAGTAAATTTTTATATATTACATCAAAGAAGAAGTTTATGTCATCATATAAAAATTATTAATGTGTCAAAATTTTAATTTTTAATTGGTTCTCTATTAATTAGCGTTAAAATTACCCTTTTTAAAAATATGGGTTTTGATACATAAAATAGGGTTTATTCTTATCCTATGACAAAAAATATATATTGGATGAATATCATATATATTTCATTAATTTCATTTACTAATTTTTAATAAATTAATTTATCAATAAAAAATAAAAATATTTCCTTAACATGTAATTAGTTTATATTTTTCTTAAATAATTGGTAGCGAATAAATTCCCTATACATTTTCATAAGTTAGTAATATTTATTCCTGCTAACTTAATGGATCATCTATAATGGTCATTTTATAAAAATCATGTATTGCAGTTTTTTTAAACTAATCATTGTGTGCAATTCCACCATTAAAGAATTAAAATTATTTAAATAAAATATTTCATAAAAATATTCGGGTGTTGCAGCTATGTTATCTATGGGTATTGACTGAGAGCTACCCCCTGCATTGGGAACCTATTATGACCTAGTAGGTAGGATGATCATGCCTTCATCTTACTGTGAGCACCAATCATAATCACATTCCAACCTTACCACACCCCATTCTCACTATAGTTATACCTACCATTAACACCATTAACTGACTGTAGAGAGAAAATTTATTGACGGTTAAACCCCATTTCATGGTAGTCCTACCTACCATGAGAAACCTTTTTTAGAAACATGTAATGGTTTTCATAACGACCATGTACTTCATGATAGGCATGCTCACTGTGAGCATTTCTCACTTCTTCCTATAGTACCCATACCACTTAAGCTTCCATGTGGCCATCAATAGACCCCAAGACTATAATTTCACTAAGGAACAAGAACCCTATTAACTAAATCTTGAAGATAGTGTAGAGGCTAGGAATTGCTCTAGATGTTTCCAGCCCCACTTATCTACCACCACAATGAGGAAAAACAAGGTGCCTCTTACCCTGTCGGTTCCACCATCTACAACTACCCATGGATTTGGGACCATGATGGAGTTAATCCACCTTTCCAAGAGAATAAAATTATTACTCTGATCCAATATGAGATCCACATTGACTAAGGATGATATCCATATGAATTATCTATGAGAGAAGACTCCCTACCCACACAACCTCTAAGGAAGCTTTTTTATTCTACTCTATTGTGAAGGATATCATTTATTGTTGAAACCGGAGCCACGTGATAATGAACCAAGATCCTGTGAGAATCTGAAGGAATCTAGGGAGCTGTGTGAAACTAAATTCCACACTATAATAAGATTTAGAGAAACTCCCTTCACCATTAAATAGAACCACTAGAAAGTTTATGTTTTGTACCTAAGGTAACCAAGAAGATCCATCTTTCTAATAAATTAAGCGCCACAAACAAGAGATGGTTGGCATTTTCCAGCCAATGATGAGAAATTCAATTTCCATATACAAGAAATGTATGATTTTTCATGGATAAAAACAATAATTCCCAGGATATAAATAAATTTTGAGTCCCTTCAACTAAATACCAAACCTAATTTTCTCTTTGAACATAATGAAGACACCCATTATGCTGCAAACCACTAAAACACTCCACTATGAAATGGGTATGAGGATGGATCATGGGAGGAGCAATGCTACCAAAAAAAATCATCCAGACCCTTCATTATAGAAATGTTTCAACCATGAAATAGAAATTAAACATAATCCCTGCCAAAAGAAGAAATTACCAAATCCTATGAAGAAACATGTTCCACTCATATGGAGGGAAGAATGCTCAAATAGCCATGAATTAATCTATAAAATTAATTCACTGTGTTGGAAGAAAGGGGGTGGAAAGAACTCACACTTAATGGCTTCCCTCACTCACCACTGGCCAGGACTCTTATGTTATTTCCATTCCCTAGTGTAAAAACTCTGATGATGGAACACTAGGACATTTGTGTATTTTACATGGAAATTCCCCTCATCCCCCTATTGAAGAATTATTATCATTCAATTTACTAAATCCTCTATGGATCATACTGGTTTTAATTATTATATGTTTTTGTTTTAGTTTTATATTTTAATTTCTTATTTTTATCAAAATTAAACACACAAGACACTTAGATTTAATTCACTAGATACAATAACAAGTAGTGGGGGAATTCAATGGTGAATAGAGGTATCGAATCTTCAAGCTAGAAAATGGTAGGAAATATAGTGATAATTTTATTTCCCTATATGAACCAAAATATCATAATAAAAGTAATCTATGGGATTCAATTGATGAGAGGATGAATATAAACCAACTGAATAATGATTCTACAAGAGAATGAGGGATTGATCCAAGGCTAGGCCACTGCTTTTTAAATTGAATTTAAAACCAACCAATTTCACTTAGTGTTTCTTTCAAATTGAAACAACAAAACAAGATTTCTAAAAAGGCACAACACTGTCTTCTCTATAGATAATATTAGTCCCATTTTGTCTATATTTTTTCTTAGGTTCAAAAATCATTTTTTTGAGTGCCATGTGACATGCGATCATCATACACATACATACAAGTATGCATGTGTATATGCACATATACACACATACATAAATATATACACAAACACACACACACATACATAAATAAATACTTGTATGCATACATTCATACATACATATATAAAAATGTATGCATATATATATACATATATACACATCTATATTTTATATACATACATATACCACCCCCACCCTTCCATTTTTTTCATAATTGTTTTCTTCAATCACTCCGTAGGATTTTCAGACCACATCAAACTCATGTTAAAACACCACCAATTATATTAATATATATATGTACATTTATTTAAATATATTAATATAAATATACTTAAATAAATATATGTTCATTTATATATTTATATAATTCTTAATATAAATCCAAATATTTAATATTTACATAGATATTTTTGTAATGTATTTCAATACATTATTAAATATTTATATTGATCAATACAATGTTTTTTTATTTTATAAAAAATGAAAATAATATTCATAATAAATTTTTAATTTAATTTGAATTAAACTTTTAAAGATAAATTATATATGAAAAAATTAATATATTTTTATATATTTTTATATATTTTATAATATATATTTTTAAACAACAATATTAGTAAACACACACACACATATAATTATACATATATATGTATAGTGTAAACATATATACATAATATAAATTATATAATAGGGATATAAATATAAAAAAATTATATATAATATTTTTAATGTATTTATATAGTTCATATCAATATATTTTATAATATGTGTGTAATTATTTTATTATATGTAAAAATAAATAAGCATAAAATAATAAAAAAATTCATAGATGATTATATATATATGTGTGTGTATATTGTATTTTTATAATTATATATATTTATTATTATATAAATCATATTTAGGAATATATAAACATGTATAAAGAAAATATATATATAAAAGGTAACCTTTATTTATATATATATGTGTGTGTGTTAATATATATTCGATGAAAAATGTATATATATAAATATATATAATTATAAAAATATATGTATATTTTAAAAACACACATATATAATTATAAATATATATGAATTATAAAAAAAATTATATAATAGGAAAATTAATATATAAATTTAAATATCAACTATATTTAATGTATTTATATATTTATTTACATAGTTCATATTACTATGTTTTATAATATATATGTATATGAAAGTATGTAATTGTAATTATGCATATAGCTATAAATAAGTATGAATATATATATATATATATTATTTATATAAATATATAGACTTTTTATTATATAAATCATATTTAAAAATATATAAATATGAAAACATAAATTAAATTATTCATGATACATTTTTTATATGCTAAAAAGAACTAATAAATGGTATTCTTTATTAGAACTAGATAAATAACTAAAAAAGGGTGCCCTTTATTAGTTATAAAGAATAAGAAGATAAAGAGTAGCCTTTTATAATCCTTTTTTTAACACTGATAATGATCAGTGCTATTTTTTCATGATTCTATAATAGTGAGTGTTATCTCATTTTCATTATGTACAATTGAATTTTGACTCCATTGTAACCAAATCCTCTCATGCCATTCATAATCATCATCATTAAGTGTAACATCATGTTACCTTGATCGGGTAAGTTTTCCATTTTTCTAAGATCCCTTTCGGTTAAAAATCCTTTTATGTTATTTTTTTGGGTTTACTTCAGACTGCAGAACAGGTACATGTCATGTACCTGAAGTACACGTCGTGTACTTGGTGTTGGTTGCATGTTGTGGACTGGGAGATCATGTCATGAACTGAGAGATCATTTCATGAGCTGGTGCACATTGTGTACCTGAGGTACACAACGTGTAAGAGTTAAATAGCTATTTTTATACCTGAGGTGACGGGTTTTTCGGTGTACTTATCCAGTGCGGACTACACATCGTGACCCTTGGGAACACTTCATGACCTAGACTGCACCCAGGTTTAAGTAATGTGTTAGGGAGTACCGCTTGGTCTATTATTCCTAAAAATCGTGGCTCTAGAACCTAAACTCTCCCTAGGGGATTTTTAGAGGCACCCCACCTTTTGGTTCGATTCGGTCAGCTTCAGATCTTCGTTGCTTTTGTAGTGTGATTTCCAAGTAAGTTCTCTCCATTCTTATTCGAATTTCTCTCCTTCTCACCTCTTGTTTTTTCAATAGATCATCTATGGATTTATGGATCTATGACATGTGGTGTTGTATCTTGCTTCTATGTTGAGTTTTAAGATCTCCTTCACCTTTTCTCTCATTAAAGGGTGTCGTTTTGAGTGTCATTCTTCAGGAAAGTGGTAGATGGTTCCGTCTCGTTTTGCCAAATTGATTACCATTGTATTTTTTGGTTGATTTCAAATGATAATTTAAATTTAAATGCTCAACCTTTATTTAAATTGATTTGATAAAAACCAATTCCATTTAATTGGGAGATTTGATATGGTTTTAGTACAGAAACATGGAAACCCTCCAATTTCATTGAATTGGGGTGGGTTTATGGAAATTGGATTATTTAAATTGTTGAATTTAAATTATGGATTTAATGGAAATGTTATCAATTAAAATTTAAATTTAATTGTGGATTTTAATTGCGAAAAGGATGGAATTATCTTGTAATGGATTTAAAACTCATGAAAATGGCTTAAAATGATTTGGTAGAAACCCAATTGTTTTATCTTGTGAAAAAGGCATGTTTTTTGAATAGAACTTGTTTGGTTTTAAATGGAAAGAAATTGGAATTTTTGAAATTGAAGAATTGGATTGATCATATTTTAAGCATCCTTAAAATAGTTCACCCATCATATAATAGTGCATGCAATCCTTAGGTAGTTAATGAGTTGTTTGGATATACTCTATGCTACAACAACGTTCTAAAACATACATGCAGTGGTTCACATCCCCGATGGGTTGGTGAAGAGTCTCCTTTGGCCAGTGTTATAGGGACGTGTGTATACACATTTTTCTGAGTTCACATAGAGAGTGAGGAATCCTATAGCTGGTTAAAACTATCATACCTTTGGGTAGATGACCATGTTTCTTGCTTGTTTATTTATATTTGAGATATAAATGTATTTCAATGTTTTTTGAACTACTTTACATGCCTTTTGAATTTATATAAATATTTTACTTAAGCCATTGTTTTATAAATATTACGTCTCTTTTAAAGAAAATCTTATGCTTTGAATGTATTTTTCTTCATTTTGAAACTGTTTAGCATGTTTTTTTAAATATTATTTTAAATTTACAAACCTATTTATTTTGAAAAATTAAAATATTTTCTTTGTATAATCTATATTTTGAATTTTTTATGGAATCTTTGGTGGTATCCTACTGGGCTTAGGCTCACACGCAAATTTTTCCCTTGGGTGTTTTTAGACTTTCTCCTTCAAGGATCGAGCAAAGGGAAGGGATCTCTTGGAATATGATATAATTGTTGAGCTTTGGACTTGGTGAGTTGTGTCCTTAGGGACACCAGGGATGTTTTCCTATTTTAGTACCTGGGTTTTAGTGATTTTTCTTTATGCCTTTTTGTATTCTAGTACCTTACTCCCTGTGAAGTTTTCTTTTGATATGCATACTATTTTTTTCTTTTGATTCCATATTCTTTTGGAAAAAATCATTCCCACTTGTAATTTGTATGATGCTAGGTGCTATTCGCTGACTTTTGGGGATTGGGAATGTTGTTCGGGTTATGTCAGGACCAGCTCGGTTATCGGGTTACCTGGGTACCCGGTCTGGCTCGTGACAAATTGGTATGAGAGGAGGTTGTTGATCATTTTTCTTGAAGTCTGTATACATTTTTTGAAATCTTTTCAGGACTTAGTAGGTAGTTTAGATTGAGTTATTGGCCATCTCTCACCACAATGAACCTTAAGTCACTAGGGGTGGTCAGGGAAAGGCATCTTGTAGATTAGTTCTAGTATTTTCTCTATAGATATTTGGATAGTTTGAAATCCAAATCTTGTTTTTCCCTTATATTGAGAATTTTTTTCTTTCTACTCAATTTTATTGTTAATATAATTTTATCCTTTTATCTTATGGATGTTGTGTAGCATCATGCCTCCAAGAAGATGTGTGAATCAGATTCAGGAAAAGGATATTCCTAAACCTCAACAAGAAAATCTTGTTGTTTATTCAAATCTATTTGAGGTTATTGTGCACACTATCCAAGCACTGGGATAAGAACCACATCCAGATCTCACTCAGGCTTCAGTTATGGATCCTTATGGGGGATGTTCTTCAAAATAATTCTCAAGAGTTCCTTCAACAGAAGCCATCAGTCTTCAAAGGCTTCACTGATCCTCAACATGTTGAGGAATGGCTAGAAAAGATATAACATATTTTTGAGTTTTTGGAGACACTATAAGTGATCAGGGTGAAGTGTTCCACCTTCACGCTAGAGGGACCGAGCAGGAGATGGTGGGACACGATGAAGGTGATAGGGAAACATGAGGTATTACAGTGGAAATACTTCAAGATTATTTTCACCAATCAGTTCTATCCAGATTCAATGATGTTGACTACGGCTATGGAGTTTTTCAATCTTGAGAAGGAAGACAAAACCATAAATGAGTATTCAAATAGATTTTCTGAGCTGGTTTAGTTTGCTCCTGAGATTGTATTTAATGAGAGGATGAAGTCTCCATGGTTTGATTTGTTACTTCGATCAGATATAAATTCTCAGGTTTTCTTGATAAAGCTTCCCACTTATACTGATGTGTTGGATAGGGAGATGATGGTTGAGATGGACTTGGATCGAAATTTTGGGTTGACGGGAGTTCCTTTTTCTCCCAGTTACACCATTGGTTCCTTAAAAGGAAAAAAAGGAAGCATGATGATCCTAATGGAAGTTATCAATGTTAGAGTCATTCCAAACCTCCTACAGCTCTATGAGGAAGTTTGTTGACTTGATATCAATGTGGAAAGCCAGGAAGTTCTATGATGGATTGCATTGAGGCACCTAAGAACTGTATCTCCTGCGGACATTCAGGGAATTTTTAGAGGTTCTTCTATAACTTCTATACTCCACGTAGTAGGACATGATCATAAGATCCTCCTAAAATTTAAGTTCAATCAAATTCTACAATGATAAAAGGGTTCTAGCCATATGCATCCAGAATGAAGCTTCTTCACGCAGTGGAAGTGTCTCTAGAGGAAGTAGACATAGGTCCAACAACTGTGATAGGTACCATTACAATTCCTTTGTCATTATTGACTGCTCTATTTTATAATGGTGAATCTCTCTATTTTATTTCAACCCATATCGTTAATCTGGTAAATCTTCATATGGAGAAACTATCTTGTGCAATGGATATTACTACACCGCTTTATACAAAGATAGAGCAGGGTCTCCATAGTACTACATATGTCTTCTCTCTATCAAATGTTGTGCTGGCATGGAGTTTTCTAGTTCTTGATATGAAATCTCTTGATGTACTATTCAGGATGGATTGGCTCATCGCCAACAAAGCTGGAATTTATTGTTATCTTTGATGGTCCTACTTTACTACACCCAGTGGTGTGCCTCTTGTTTTTCAAGGAGAATGGGACCCAAGGTAGAGTAGAGACAGAACTTATTATCCCGAGTTTGGGAAAGTGATATTAGTGTTTTATTTTGACCTAGAGTGAGATTAAATATGTGGCGATCTTCCTCTAATTTTCACTGAGTTTTCCGATGTGTTTTCTTTAGGTTTCTTTGGTCTGCCACCAGTGAGAGAGGTTGAGTTTTCTATTGACTTAATGCATGGTATTCAACTGGTCTCTATACCCTCTTACCGCACGGCACTAGCTAAGCTAAAAGTGCTAAAGTCTCAATTGGATGATCTTATTGAGAAAGGATTTATTGATCCAAGTGTGTGGCCTTGCGTAGAACCAATTCTCTTTGTTAAGAAGGTTGGCGGTTCTCTTCACTTATGTGTTGATTATTGAAAGATAAATCGAGTTACGATAAATAAAAAATATCCTTTTCCATGGATTGATGGTCTATTTGATCAGCTAAAATGGGAAAAGTTGTTTTCAAAGATTGACCTTCGATCTGGTTACCATCTGTTGAGGATAAAAGAAGCTAACATTCAGAAAACCACCTTTCAGAGTAGTTATGGAAACTATGAGTACCTTTTTATGCCCTTTGGTTTAACAAATGGTCTTGCAGTTTTCATGGCCTTAATTAATAAGACTTTACATGAGTATTTGGATACCTTTGTGGTAGTCTTTGTGGATAACATTCTGGTTTACAACAATTTCAAGGAGGATCGTGTGCAACATCTAAGAATAGTTCTGAATCTGCTAAGAAATAACTAACTTTATTCCAAGCTTTAAAAGTTTGATTTCTGGATTCAGGAAGTGAAATTCTTGGGACACGTGGTGTCTTAAAAGGGTGTATCAGTTGATCCTGAAAAGGGAAGATAGTTATGATGTGGGAGTAACCATGAAATGTTTTTGAGATCCATATATTCTTGGTCTTAGTCGGATATTACCGTAGGTTGATGAAGGGATTCTAGAAGATAGATTCTCCAAGTACTACTTTGAATCGGAAGGGGGTGAAGTTTTCATGGGATGATAATTGTCAGAGTTCTTTTGTTGAGCTAAACCTTCCATTGACTACTGCACCAATGTTGATTCTTACAGAAGTTGATCGGGGCTATGTGGTCTTCTATAATGCATCGAGTTCAGGATTGGGATGCGTTCTTATGTAGGGTGATCATGTAGTAGCATATGGATCTCGTTAGCTTAGGCCACATGAGAAGAATTATCCTACCCATGATCTGGAATGGGCAGCTGTGATGTGCGTGCTTAAAAGTTAGAAGTACTACCTTTTTAGTGAAAGGTTTATGGTGTATTCATACCACAAAATACTGAGTTATATATTCACCAAAAAAGATTTGAATCATTGGAAGAGGTGTTGGGTGGAGTACCTTCAATATTTTGACTCTGATGTCGCCTATACCCCAGGGAAAGAGAATGTTGTTGTTGATGCTTTGAGCAGGAAACTTCCAACCCAGACAATGAAAGAATCTTTGGAAGAGTGGAATTTGATGTCTCTTTTTGTATAGTTGCACATTGGAGTTTAGGAGGAAGGGGTTGAGGTTTCCTTGTCCAGTGTTTAATTGAAGTATACTCTTCTCAAGATGATTCTCCAAGACTAACATCTTGATGATGAATTTTGTAGCATTAGAGAATCCCTTTATGGTGGGGAGACAGTTGCGCTTTAGTCGTTCTCTAAAGAGGGTATTCTGTGCTATCAGAATTTCCTCGTTGTGCCGTTGTCAGCAAGGAAGGTTGTGATGGAATATTTTCATTGCTCTCAGTGGTATGTCCACCTAGGAACCACAAAAATGTTCTACGACATGAGGCGGAAGTTCTGGTTGTGGGGAATGAGATGAGACATTGTTGAGTTTGTCTCTCACTACTATACATGCAAACAGGTGAAAGACAAGCACCAAAAACCTTCAGGTTTTCTTCAACCGCTTATAGTCCATACTTGTAATGGGTTTCCTCGTACCCAAATAAAGGATAATGAAATATGGGTGGTGATTGACTGACTGACCAAGTCGGCTCACATGATACCCATTCGTGATATGACCAAATTTAAGGAGTTGGGTGATATCTATGTGAAGTATTTTGTTTATTTTCACAAAGTTACATATTCTATAGTCTCTGATAGGGATCATGTGTTTACTTATTGATTTCAGAGAGGCCTTCAGGAGGAACTGGGATCTCAGGTTCATTTAATCATGGCCTACCATCCACAATCAGATGGCTAGATAGAAAGAGCTATTCAGATTCTTGAGGATATGCTTCGTGCCTGTGTTCTAGAATTTAGTGGGCTTAGGATTATCACTTGGGGATTTTTGAGTTCTCTTATAACAATTGTTACCAGTCCGCGATCAGAATAGAACCTTTTGAGGCCCTGTATGGCCGATTATGAAAATCTCTGTTGTGTTGGTCGAAAGTCGATGAAAGTTATTTGGTTGGACCAAGATTGGTGCAGGAGACGAAATCAAATATTCATATGATTCATCATAGGATGTTGGCATCACAAATCCGATATAATTAGTATGTTGATCGACACCGTAGATCTTTGTAGTTTTCAGTTGGTGATCAGGTGTTCCTAAAGGTTTCACCACGGTTGGGTCATCGACAGCTTGGGAGGCAAGGGAAGCTTGATCCTTTATTTGTGGGACCTATAAAGGTATTTGATCATGTGGGGAAAGTTTCATACCATTTGAAACATCCACTATAGCTTACGTCGATACATAACGTGTTCCATGTATCATAGCTGAGAAAGTATTTATCTGATCCATATCACGTTTTGAGGTGGAGTGATATTGAGATCGAACCTGATTTATCTTTGACTGAATGACCAATCAGGATAGTTGATTTTGAGACCAAGTTACTTTTTGGGAGGATCATATATTTTGTTTTTGTTCTATGGAAGCATGGATCTAATAATCACGATATGTGGGAACGCAAGGTACTGATGAGAGAGGAATGGCCTCATTTTTTGGCATGGAAGATTCTTTATAGGATTTCTGGGGGGAAAAGTTTGTAGGGTGGGGAGGTTTTAACATATTGTTACTTTATTGGGTAATTTTTCCACTTTTTCTAATCACCCTTTCTATTAAAAATCCTTTTATGTTATTTTTTTGGGTTTACTGTAGACTACATAACTGGTACATGCCATGTACCTGAAGTACACATCGTGTACTTGGTGTTGGTTGCATATCGTGGACTGGAAGATCATGTCGTGAACTTGAAGATCATGTCGTGAGCTAGTACACATCATTTGCCTAAGGTACACGTTGTGTAGGGGTTAAATAGCATGTTTTCAACCTGAGGTGATGTGTTTTTTTGCGTATTAATCCATCGTGGACTACACATCGTGACACTTGTGTACACGTTATGACCCGAAATGTTCCTAGGCTTAAGTAATGTGTTTGGATGAACCACTTGGTCTATTATTCCTAGAACTCTAGTCTCTCAACCCTAGACTCTCCCTATGAGATTTTCAGAGGCACCCCACCTTCCAGTTTGACCCGATCAGCTTTGGATCTTCGTTGCTTTTGTAGTACGATTTACAGGTGAGTTCTCTCCCTTATTCTTTGAGTTTCTATCCTTCTATCCTCTTGGTTTTTCAATGGACCATCTAGGTATTTATGTATCTATTCCATGTGGTGTGGTATATTGCTTCTAGGTTGAGTTTCACAATCTCCTTCACCTTCTCTTTCATTGACGGGTGTCGTTGTGAGTGTCGTTCTTCGAGAAAGAGGTAGGTGGTTCTGTCCCATTTTTTCAAATTGATTACCATTTTATTGCTTGGTTGATTTCAATTTATAATTTAAATTTAAATTGTCAACCTTTCTATCAATTTATTTGATAAAACCTGTAACGCCCCGACCCCATCTACCCAGAGTTGGTGCGTTATTGTGTAACATTGGCATGATCACAAAAGATCAAGTCTCGAAAGTCCGATTAGTTTAGTAGCCTTGGAAACACTAGATACATTAATAAATGTTACATTACATCATAAAGTAAAAAACTACAATAACATAGTCTCCATTTTCCACACTCATATCCCCTTCAAACTATCCCTTCAGGTCATTCCTAAAATACTTCTTCACATCCTAGAAAAATTAAAACATTGAAAGGGGTGAGCTCAGATGCTCAGTAAGTATAACAATATAGCAGAAGCATTCATAAATAAACATAAACATTTAAGGCAATGTATAACTAAACAAAAGCCTTTTAAACATGAACTTCAACATAATATGGCAAAATTAAAATGAAATAATGTCATTTACTTATTCACATGGATATTCTACTGGTCGAATAATCACATGTAATATCAATAACCACTTTCATAATGATGGAATGCATAATGCCAGACTATCATAACCACGTAGCCAAGGCCTCGTGCCAAGACTACAAATAAGATTTTTTCAAGGCCTCATGCCAAGACACTAGTTTGTCTCATGAGACCTGCCGATGCATCGAGGAGCTATAGCGGGCTCCACCTGTCACTTATTTGTTAGGTCGGAACAAAACGGGAAGGATGGCAAGAGGGGGGGTGAATTTCCCTTTAAAAAAATGATTAACAAATTAAAATCAAAGTTGAAAGTGCAGCGGAAAGTAAAGAGGCAAGACACAAGAAATTGATAACGGAGTTCGGCCAAAACCCGGCCTACGTCTCCGCTCCCAACTAAACCGTTGAGAGATTCCTACCCCTTGCTTTTCAATGGTTTTAGCAAGAAACCCACTAGGCTTTGAGGTAGCACTAGGACCTATTACAGCTTGCTTTTTTTGGTTTAGCAAGAACCCACTTGCTTTCAATGGAATAGCAAGAACCCACTAGCCTTCTTACAGGTGAAGGCTAGCTCACCTATGTCTCAAGCTTTTAGAGGAAAAGCTTGTGAACCTCTTCACACCTTAATGGTGATGTGAAACCCAAAAGAAAGGGAGGAAGAAAGAGTTTGGGGTTTGTAGGTACAAACCCAAAATTAAAGCTCAAAATAAATATACAATAAAAACCGTATTTTGAGAATCCTTGGGCGCCTTTGATTGGATGGAGATGTTGAAGGCCGCTTCCAAGCTTCTTTGGAGGAGCTCCTTGGATGTGGAAGTTGTTGGAGCAATTGGGGTTCCCTTGGAGGAATGCGCCGGAGGTACGCCAAATGATCAACAAGGTGTCCGTGGGCTTCCGTATAGTTCCGGTTAGTGTCCGGGGCTTCCTTGGCCTTTATTTATAGGCATGGAACCCTTGGGGAGGCTTCGGAGCCGTTGGAGAGGCTAAAAGAGCCGTTGGGAGCCAAGTGGGCCAGCCTGGTCAAACTGCAACGGCTAGTTTGACTGGGCCCACCGGCTGGCCGGTACAGTCCCACCGGTTGGCCGGTGTGTGCAAAAAGGCATAGGATTCGGGCTCAGCCTCCACCGGCTGGCCGGTGCTGAGGCCACCAGTTAGCCGGTGTGGAGACAGTAGCTCCCACTGTTCTGCTGGGTGCCACCGGCTGGCCGGTGCTGAGGCCACCGGTTGGCCGGTGGTGAGGCAGTAGCTTCCTCTTCTGTGCAGGTGCCACCGGTTGGCCGCTGGTGTGCCACCGGTTGGCCGGTGGTCTGGATTTCAGTCCAGTTTTGCATCTTGCTTTCTTGACCTCATTCCTTGGCCACCTGAAAAGATTCCTATTATCCAAAAACACTTGAAAAAGGATTAGATAAACATGAAAGTGATTGTGATCATGAAAATTAAACCACGAGGGGATACGAGAGGTACAACAATCTCCCCCTATTTTGATGATCACAATCACCAAAACAATTAAAGTAAAAAACTGAAATTGAAAGGAAATGCTAAGAATGATGAAAAGGATTCTCCCCCAATCAATCAAGAAATTTCTCCCCCTTTGTGATTATCAAAATAGCGCGGGGCATAAAAATTTGATTGAGGGAAGACTGAAAAACAAGATCAATTGGAAATTGAAAGATTGAATAACAGTTTGAATTGAAAGTTTTGAATCAAAAATGAATAGAAGTTTGAAATTTGAAACTAAATGAAATTTTTGAAATTGAGAGTTTTGAAAAAATGAATTGAAAGAGATTTTTGAATTAAAAATTCGAATTGAATATTTGAAATGAAAATTTTGATACCAAGTGTTGAAATTGAAAGTTGGAATCGAAAATTTTGGAATTGAAATCAAAAGGGATTATTTTGAAATTGAAAGTTTGAATTGAAACAAAAGGCTTAAACAAACCTAACTCCCCCTAAATAAAAACAAAAAGTCACCGGGGAGAGGGATTTTGAAAAGAGACAATTTTAGGCCCGGAGAGACTCGCTAAGAGGGATTTTTCAATCCACACTTGCCTTGTAGCGGGTCTTCTCCTATAAAATTCGTCCGAATAAAAAATAGATTTGGGTTGGCCGTACCGATCATTTTTACAATTACATTCATAAATAAGGTGCCCGGGTTTTTTACAATAATTGCAAAATTTAAAACTAGAGCTCCCCCTTACAAAAACAGTCGGTGCATGGGAGGAGGAGGCTTGCTTGGAATAGCCAAGCCCTTGGGTGGTTCGGGAAATGCGTTGGGAACCAAGTAAATTGTTCAAATTTTGTTCCCCTTGGGTGAACTTGGCTAGAGTTTCTCTAAGATCCTTGATGGTTGATTCCAAAGAATCAACATTTGGGAAATTTTGGATTTTTAGGGAGAGTTCCTCCTTCTCTTTGAGAAGTTGGTCTTTTTCGGAGGAAAGCTTTTTGAAATTCTTTTTTAAAGCAACAAATTTTGAAGAAAGCTCATGAAAACCATTTTCAAGTTGATCTCTAACATGTTGGATTTCCTCATAAGATAAATTATTAAAAGAATTTGAAGAACTAGAAGACGAGGAAGAAGAGTCGGAAGATGATACCTCATGATTTTCCATTAGGCATTTTTTACCTTGGTCGCTCGAGGAGAAGGAGGAGAATGAAGAGGTGGAGCTATCACTCCATGTTGCCTTTGAAGACTTCTTCTTTTTATTCTTGGCCCTTTTCTTGTGAGGTGGGCAAACGGGCTTGATCTTTTCGTCGGGTTCTTGCTTTTGATCGGATTCTTGCTTTGGAGCCTCGCTAGTACCTTCATAGGTTAGTTCTAAAAATTTCCAAAGATCGTAAGAAGTAGTGAAAGAAGAAATGCAATAAAAAACATTACGGTCAAGACCACAATGAAGAGCGTTCATGGCTTTGCCATCAAGCTCAAAATAAGCAATGTCATTGGGGGTCCATTTAGACTCATCGGGAGAGGAGAGGGAAAATCCTTGCATAACAATTTTATAAATTGGATAGCCAATACTTTTAAGAAAAGTTGACATGCGGGTTTTCCAAAAAGTATAATCGGCTCCATCAAAGAATGGAGCACGATCCAAAGAATGTCCTTCGGGGGATTGAGAGGAAGAAGCGATAGAAGCCATCAAAAAAATAGGATCTTTAATTTGAAACCGGTTTAGGGAATTACTCAAATTTCCCTCTGATACCAATTGTTAGGTCGGAACAAAACGGGAAGGATGGCAAGAGGGGGGGTGAATTGACCTTTAAAAAAATGATTAACAAATTAAAATCAAAGTTGAAAGTGCAGCGGAAAGTAAAGAGGCAAGACACAAGAAATTGATAACGGAGTTCGGCCAAAACCCGGCCTACGTCTCCGCTCCCAACTAAACCGTTGAGAGATTCCTACCGCTTGCTTTTCAATGGTTTTAGCAAGAAACCCACTAGGCTTTGAGGTAGCACTAGGACCTATTACAGCTTGCTTTTTGTGGTTTAGCAAGAACCCACTTGCTTTCAATGGAATAGCAAGAACCCACTAGCCTTCTTACAGGTGAAGGCTAGCTCACCTATGTCTCAAGCTTTTAGAGGAAAAGCTTGTGAACCTCTTCACACCTTAATGGTGATGTGAAACCCAAAAGAAAGGGAGGAAGAAAGAGTTTGGAGTTTGTAGGCACAAACCCAAAATTAAAGCTCAAAATAAATATACAATAAAAACCGTATTTTGAGAAGCCTTGGGCGCCTTTGATTGGATGGAGATGTTGAAGGCCGCTTCCAAGCTTCTTTGGAGGAGCTCCTTGGATGTGGAATTTGTTGGAGCAATTGGGGTTCCCTTGGAGGAATGCGCCGGAGGTACGCCAAATGATCAACAAGGTGTCTGTGGGCTTCCGTATAGTTCCGGTTAGTGTCCAGGGATTCCTTGGCCTTTATTTATAGGCATGGAACCCTTGGGGAGGCTTCGGAGCCGTTGGAGAGGCTAAAAGAGCCGTTGGGAGCCAAGTGGGCCAGCCTGGTCAAACTGCAACGGCTAGATTGACTGGGCCCACCGGCTGGCCGGTACAGTCCCACCGGTTGGCCGGTGTGTGCAAAAAGGCATAGGATTCGGGCTCAGCCTCCACCGGCTGGCCGGTGCTGAGGCCACCGGTTAGCCGGTGTGGAGACAGTAGCTCCCACTGTTCTGCTGGGTGCCACCGGCTGGCCGGTGCTGAGGCCACCGGTTGGCCGGTGGTGAGGCAGTAGCTTCCTCTTCTGTGCAGGTGCCACCGGCTGGCCGCTGGTGTGCCACCGGTTGCCCGGTGGTCTGGATTTCAGTCCAGTTTTGCTTCTTGCTTTCTTGGCCTAATTCCTTGGCCACCTGAAAAGATTCCTATTATCCAAAAACACTTGAAAAAGGATTAGATAAACATGAAAGTGATTGTGATCATGAAAATTAAACCACGAGGGGATACGAGAGGTACAACATTATTAAGTCCAATGCATTCCTCATATGAATAGGTTTAAACATATCATAAACCATAACATAATTGTATCACATAAAACATGTATAAAGGAAACATAACATTTCCACATTTCAATCACAAGATATCAATACAACACATTGATATAAAAAAACACTTTCAAAACCATTTTCAATACCAAAATAAAATAAAATTAAAACTTTGTATTTATTTTTCATTTTAAAAAAAGTTATGGCTTGTAGAGGAAGCCGAAACTCAAATAATGGTCATGGCGGCGGAGAAGTCGTTGTCGCCGTATACGCAAGACAAAACATTCCTTTTTTCGTTTAGTAAAAAAGCTTCGTATAAAAAGATTCCTTTTTTAATAAAAGTAAAATTCAAAGGGGTTTATACACCGTATAAAAGAAAGTTGTGTATAAAACAAAATATGCCTCAATGAATGGAGATTGAGACGAAGTCCCTTACAAAGATCATTTTTTTAAATAAAATAGATCTATTATGTGTATTCACTATAGGTACACATAAATAAAGTACAGATACAAGATAGGACATAATAATATAATGACATAATTTGAAAGTAGGAGATTAACCCAAAGAATGGAAATTGGGTTAAGAAGTTCCCTTACCTCGTGTCTGACTTAACTCGATCGTTCTTTAACCTCCTGAATAATAAAATATAGTTAATTAATATTTTATTAAGAACCTTTTACATGTTAATTATTCCTTTTATATCACTTATTACCATTTTCTGAACATTATGTAATTATTTAAGTTAATAACGGTCATTTTTTCGATCTTTGGTACTTGAGTCAAAAATAAACTTCTTATAATTACAATTTTTTCATGTGGTGAAATATCCATTATATCCAGAATTATATTCATGATTTATATATCATATATATCATATATATCCAGTATATACATTCATTCATAATATTACGTAACATTTAGAGGAAAGAAATGAAATGCACCGTTCATGGAGACGGTAAGCCGTACGTACGCATGAACGCTACTTTCATTTCTATTTCGTATTTAATGGAATGAAATCATAATTATATAAAGGTATATTATAATTCCAGTATAATATCATATATAATATCATTTACTCCATCCTTTATACATCCCACATATGGAATTAACGATTCAAATCACTTTGAGGGGGCGGTAGTCCGCACTTCCTAAAATGAAGATATCGCGTTTACCCATAATGGAAACCATAAAAGTATGCCATAAATAAAAAATACAGAAGCTTAAGTAAAGCATAAACATATTATATATCATATATAAATATAGTGACATCTTAATGTCCACCTTTGAAGGTGTTATATGAGTGTTGAACAATCAACGTTTCGTGAGGCAGAAATTCTCCATCCACAGAAATAGTATGTTATTTAACCATTATATGTAGGTGTGTGTAAGTGTAGCTCGAATAATTCTTATAAAAACAACCTATTATATTTAGGATACTCTTTTGTTACAAAATAAATGAATAAAATTAGTTTAGGGGGTTGGAGAAGAAAAATAAAACATAAGAACACAAGAGAAAACACTACCTTTTAAACGGGTAACTCTTTTTGATTTGAGATCAAGGCTTCCTTGGGAAGAATTATGCCCAAAGTGAGTCTTCTAGGAGTAAGATAGGGAAGTTGAGAGAGTATTTCGGCAGAGTTTGGCCGAGCCAAAAGGCTTTGAAGATGTGATTAGGGTGGTAGTGGTGGGGGCATTTTATAAGAGGAGAGGAGGGGCACTCTTGGAAGGTCATGAAATGTTACTTTATTATATAATTAGTTTCGGATTTTAAAGGTCCCACACTTATATATTTATAGGATAAGGTGATAAGGGTTCGAAATATACTCATCCAATAGGTTTTTGACAAGTTTAAGTCTTAGAGTTTACATTATATTTTCATTTTATTTAAATCGTTAATTAATGAGGTAATCGCTGCATCATCATGGTGTCATAAATAATTTAATTTATTTAATGTCTAAAAATTATAAAAAAATATCATGTTGTAGGAAATATTTTTATATTTCTAAGGAATATTTATAGTCAAAAATATAACTTGTATAACCCCATTTAAAATTTGTTTTAGTAAAACAACTCATGTTTGTGACATTTTTTTAACATTAAATAAAAAGTTTTTAATGTCATTTTCCTACCAAAGTGGCTCCATGGGGTCCCCAAGTTGACCCATGGATTTTATCGGTCGTCCATGACTCATCCAATATGGTTAGGACAAGTGTAAAGGTATTTTCATATTTTTATAGTATCATTTTAACCTTAAATTTCACTAATTACCTTTAATCGCGATTAATTAAACTTAAAAGTTACTATTCACCAAAAATTATTTTAATCCCATTGAACCAAATTTTACTTCCTAATGACAACCTTGTATGTCGTATTTTTGAAAATCAAATCACAGAAGTGGTAATGTTTCATTTAAATGAAAAATCAGTTTTTTAACTACCACTTAGTGGTTTCACTATTCATCAAAAATTGAAGTTTTTCAGAACAATGCCAAAATTTACCCCTAAGCTATAATTGATATTCTGAATTCAAAAATGATGTCTATTTTACAAAATTCCAAACATATAAGTTTCATTAATTAATTTTATAATTAATTCCCGCTGTCACAACAAATAGCGTGTTTTTAAGAAACAATATATATCAAAAGATTGACAATTGTTTATGTCCAATTTCAAAGTGAAATTAATTCTAATGAACACCATTGGATAAAATGGTAAAAATATATTCTAATTATACTTTAAAACCACTCAATAGTATAATTTATCACTATAAATTATTTTTATTAAAAAAGTTGTTTTTAAGTATTTTTCACTATTCATAAAAAATTGGATGTTCTCAGAAAAATACCAAAAATTCAACATAGGCTAATTTCAATATTCCGAATCCAAAAATGAAGTCCACTTTAAAATATAAAATATATATATGATTTCAAAAAGTGGGTATTACTATTCATAATGGCTATTTTGATTGGTCGCGGTGTGTGTTAGAACTCGAAGTTACGTACAACACACGATGCTCTATTATTCAAAGAGGGGCGTACCATGGAAGCTTGGGGTGTTTCAAAACCCAATTCCATTTAATTGGGATATTTGAAATAGTTTTGGAATAGAAACTTGGAAAACCTCTGATTCCGTTGAATTGGGGTGGGTTTATAGAAATTCAATGATTTAAATTGTTGAATTTAAATTATGGATTTTATGGAAATGATTTCAATTAAATTGTTGAATTTTATTGTGTATATCAATGGTGAAAAGGATGAAATTATATTAGAATGGATTCCAAACTTAGGAAAATTGTTTAGAATGATTTGATAGAAACCCAATGGTTTTATCTTGTGAAAAAGGCATGTTTTTGAATTAAACATGTTTTGGTTTTAAATGGAAAGAAACTGGAATTTTTGAAATGGAATAATGGGATTGATCATATTTTAAGTAGTCTTAAAATAGTTCCCCCATCATATAAGAGTGCATGCAAGCCTTAGATAGTTTGTGAGTTATTTGGATACACTATGTGCTACGACAATGTTCTAAAACATACATGCACTAGGTCACATCCATGAGGGGTTGGTGACAAGACTCCTTTGGCTAGTGTTATAGGGACATCTATATACACATTTTTCTGAGTTCACATAGAGAGTGTGGAATCCTATAACAGGTTTATACTATCGTACCTATTGGCAGATGACCATGTTACTCACTTGTTTATTTATATTTGAGATATAAATGTATGTCAATGTTTGTTTGAACTAATTTACATTCATGCTGAATTTATATAAATAATTTTATATAAATCTTTTACTTAATCCATTGTTTTAGAAATATTCCATATCTTATAAAGTAAATCATGTGATTTGAATATATTTTCCATCATTTTGAAACTGTTTAGCATTCTTTGTTTAAATATGCTTTTAAATTTCCAAACCTATCTGTTTTGAAAAATTTAAATATTTTTTTTGGATAATCTATATTTTGCATCTGTTATGGAATCTTTGGTGGTATCCTATTGGGATTAGGCTCAAACCCTACTTTTTCCTTTGGGTGTTTGTATACTTTCTCCTTCTAGGCTCAAGAAAAGGGAATGGATCTCTTGGATGAGGATCTAACTTTTGATCTTTGGACTTGATGAGTTGTTTACTTAGAGACTTTTGGGATGTTTTTCTGTCTTAGTACTTGGGTTTCAGTACTTTGGCTTTATGCCTTTTTATATTCTGGTACCTCAGTCCCAGTGAAGTTTTCTTTTGACATGCATACTATTTTTTTCTTTTGCTTCTGCATTCTTGTCAGAGAAATCATTCCCACTTGTATGGTGTATGATGACAAGTGTTGGTCGCCAACCTATGGGGATCAGGAACTCCCTTCGAGTTATGTCAGGACCAGCTCAGTTATTGGGTTACCAGGGTACCCGAGATGGTTTGTGACATTAAGGTGGATTTATAAATTCTCAAGAAGGGTCATGTAGATAATATTAGTCATAGATATAATCATTTCCACATGTGTATTGAATGTATGAGACAGATAATCCCCCAAAAAAGGATTTCAATGTCTCTAATATATATACATAAATATTGGTTTTTAATTTTTACAATTTGTTATTCAGGATTAATTATATTGTTTTTATTTTCTTAATGGTAGTAAAATTATTATTTTATATTTTTAATGAGTTTAGATGTTTTTGGATAATTTTGGGAAGAATTTTCCAAAATACATAGATTTGGGAAAACACAGGAAGGAGGGTTCCTAAGATATTAATGAATTTATCCCTTTTTCACTATAGACACATAAGTTTTCTTGAATATGAAAAAGGTGTCCTATTATCATCCAAGTCTATATGAAAAGTCCAATGTAAGTTCAGGAGGAGACAAGGAGGAGCATAGATATCATGGGTTGGTTATAGATAAAGATGAGTAGTGTCTTGGAATGAGGTGGTACTTAGAGAAGAACCACATGTGGCATGAGGAACACTCTATGTTGTGAAGAAGTGGTCTACTATATAGGAACTTTGATATGGTATAGATAGTATGTGACTATGTTTAAAAATAAAATTTTTGGATGAATATGTATTTTGATATCATTTTGAGGTCATCAGCTTGATTGCCACTAGGATATATAAGGATGTCTCATTGTGCTTGTTTCACACCACCGTGAACATCCATAGTTATTGCAAAAAAATATTGAAGTCAGATTATCCAATCTATGAGGAACGAGAATTCCATTACAACATATTTATTCAACCACAATGTGATTTATTCTACTTGGTATACCTCAAGTTAATATAGATGAGTGATTCATGTTTGTGCCTATTTAAATAGAACCATGTAACATCCTAGACCCGGATTCCACTCAGTAGTTCCCTATGCACAATTGGCCACATTTCCTCAAGCACATCTCCCTAAATGCCAAAGGTCATTGACTAGTAGAAAGGGCCTAAGAGTGTCTATGGAGAGACTACTCCCTGTATCTAGAGTGTAACATAGTGGAATAAAAATAATAGATAATGAGAAGAAGAAGTAAATCAAAATGACAGATGATAAATGAGGAATACATGAATATATAAATAATTCAAGAAGTACTCTCATATAAATATGATGTTGATATAAGTCATGTCTCTACAAAAAATTCAAAATTGGTATACATGAAATATGTAAAATACATGTAAAAAATAAACAAAGACCAAAATTATCCTATCTAGCATCACAAGACTCAGCTCAGTCTTGTGATCCCTTTCTCTAAAGAAATAATCAAGAACCTATATTAGGGAACTTTTGCTTATCCATTCCTAAAATCATATATTTTGCTCATGTATCCATCGGAAGCCCAAACAGGGTGTGAGATATAATCCAAATAGGAAACCACCCAATGGTCTAATTCCATCTAGTGAATGAATATATAATAATTATAGTGTGCAGGAATTAACAAAATATGTAAAGAAAGTACTGAAATTAAACATCCAATAAGATAGGGTTCTCATTTGACAATCATATTCATTTAATCCAATAGTTTCATTTAATAAATAAATCTCAGGACTTGGCACATATCCCAAAATCCCTTGTGTGATATGTGATCAAAAAAATCCCAACCAGGACATCTATATACTATAAGAAAAAGGCTGAATCCAAACTTATTCATTGACTTTACAGACATGTTGTATAAATCATTTCATTAATTATTAAATTCATAACCAGATATCATCCTTAGCATTGCTTATTTGAAATCCATGTATCGCTCTAGGTGAACATGAACCAACACCCTACAAGCCTATCCTAGTCATTCCTTATTAGAATCCTTGTATCACTCTAGGTGTGGCGTAACCTCATTTCCACTCGAGGCCATACTTGGAATTCTAATAAGGGAGACCAAGTATTACCCATGGAATATATGATCAAATTCTCTTTGAGTCTATCCTTGGAAGTACATAAGGATTCCACATATCACTCAGGTATATAATAATCAATCCCCATGAGTTTTTCCTTTGAAGTACATAAGGAGTACAAGTATCTCTCATTCATATAATAGTCAGTCACCAGGAGTCTATCCTTGGAAGCCCCTACTAGGGAGTCCAAGTGTCCCTTGGGAGTAAGAAAGGTAGAATCCAATTGAGCCCATACATGGCGTTCATACATGAACCCATGTGTAACCCAAGGCATATAATAACATGAATTCAATATCATTATTTATTATCAATTAATCAATATCATTTAATCATGTTAAGGTCATTACAAAGATGATTTCATTTTATCCAAACCTATAAAAGGCAACTCAAGGCATGGCTAGGATTAAAAGGTTTAGCCTTTAATTAACTCACATGAGAATTTCATTATAAAAAGGAAACTCAAGAATAAGAATTCAATTTTATGACATATCCTAGGGCCATGGTCATCCCATTGATTTCCTTTAATCTATTTAAAATACAATTCAAAATCCATATCGCAATTCAATTTACAATTCAATTCATCAATTAAAATACCATGGAAATGGGTAACATCACACCTCAAAAGTATTCCAAATAAAATGCCACACATGGTGGTCCATTTAAATATACAACACACTCATGGGGTGGTTTCATTTAAAGGTTCATAACCTATAATTAATCCTTTAAGGGCCTCATTAATTACATAGGATACCCCTACAAATTTAAAACAAGTATTAAAATCTATTTCAAGGTGTCTCCTCGATAATTGGGTGTGAAACACAACATCATATATATAAACACTTAGAATTTAAGAAAAAACCATGATAACTCCTACCATAGGTTCATAGTGGAGTGATAATCCAGTATCAGATCCTGATTCTACATAGACAAGGAGAAAAACAATGAACGGACAAAGAACCCATAAATAGGGCATATTATCTTACACCAATATAGAATAGCGGGTACCAAACCAAACGAGGAATGAAAAAAATGTAAAGTACATATTACTAGAATAGACCCAATGAGATAAAAAGTTTTTAGCTCTCATCTCGGAGATAGGGTTGGAGACAAATCCAAGAATAGTCACCAAAGAGAGTTCTCAAAGAGAGCGATTGTCCAATGTGAAGAAAAGAGAAAATGAATTAGATTTAATATATTTAATTTGGTCCAAAATAGTAAATTCACTAAAATTATAGGGTTCCATGATTTTTCCACACGGTTGTCCAAAATGTGTACCAATAGTGAACTATTTTCTATAGGAAGGGGCTCCTTGCATGGTTTGTATGCACAGTTTGACTCACTATGTGAAAACCTTGCGAAACTCCTCCATAAAAATTCTGCAGTTTTTCACACGACCATGCACACCAACTCATGGGGTTTTTCTAAATATGAAGCCTATAGGACTCCATTGTATAGCATCACATGGTTATAAGTAACTGTGCGGCCAACCCTTCATAGTTTCTACTAACCGTGCACTAGGCCTATTTCACCCCAAAGGTTGGGTTTTGGGCTCCGAACCAGCCCTATACACCACAGATACCTATATGGCTTGAAAAGGAATTCTCATTAGGCCATGATTAAACATTTAAACTGAAAATTAATGGAAATAAAATTATTTTTATATCATGAATGAATAATTTTCTTACACTCTACAAATCATTGAGGATTCTTAGATCACACAATTCATTTTTTTATTTATTAAAATCCACTTTTGGGAAAGTGGGAACCATACAAGAAAAAGATACCAGTTCACGCCAAAAACTCCCCCATCCATCATCCAAAATTCAAATTAGAAGATTCAAATTTCAAAACCAAAATGTAGAAAAACCACCCAATTCAGCTTCAAACCACGAGAAGACCTCTAATCTCACCCACTACCATCATCAAAATGCCAGCCTGACATCGTAGCACCTTCACCACCATCACCTCTTCACGTCATTAATAGAAATCATCCTCATCGTCGACTGCATCTCCGACCACCACCGCCAGAATGTTGAAACATGTCACAGTAACATTACGTCGTCCCCCAGCACCAAATCACCATCTTCATCATCACCAGAACCAAAACACAACCTTTACTTCCACGATTGAAAATTCATCACCATCAACCTCCTGAAGCCACCCCTCAGACTCACATCCCAAAAAACCTTGATGACCTCCACACATATCTACCTCGGAGAGAATGGTGGCCTCCTGGAACTAGAGCAGAGAAAAAGAAGGATTTTGCATGATAAAACACGGTAAGAACCTTTGAGAATCGTCGATGCTGAAGAGATCAAACCTCATCGCCACCGCGACATCCGATGTTGCAACAGAAACGAAAAGCACCGATACCAGAATCCAAAATGAATTTTCCACTGAACGGATATTAAACAGAATAAGGAATAATGGAAAAACACAAAAAACCTTCACCGAAACCCTTGAGAAAGAATCACTAAGAGGTCTGAGAAACTAAAAACCGACTTCACCAGAGAAAATCGGCACAACCCACGCAAGGAGCACCAAAGGCCGCCAAGCTGCACATCCCAAAACTTCATAGTTTCCCCCACACCAGATTCGACTAGGAGAGGCACAGATAAACCTGAGGTCAGAGTAGGGATTTAGCGTCATAGGTATCTGAACACCAGCAATGATGAAGAGGAATAATACCATAAATAGTCCGGCTCTAGTAGCACCTGAAAACCCTTCTTCCGCCAAACCACAAAAACCCAAAGCCTCTTTGATACCTCCGCTCCAACGCCAACAGGCGCAGAGAATCATAAGGCCAAAGCAATATAGGGAGGCCGAGGGATTCTACAGCACCCCAGTAAACAAAAATAAAGAAGAAAAAGCAAAAAGGAGGAAGGTTGGAGAAAGAAAAGAGGGATATCCATCGCGTCTGAGAGGGTCTCGGAAACCCTAGGGGAGGAGACACCAAGATCGAGAGAGGCCAGGAAAATACAGTGCCATCTTCTGATCCTCATTGAGGATTCTTAGATCATAGGTGTCTTTAAGTACCACAAATAATTCATTGTGACAAACCATATTTCACTTCATTGGAATATTTTGAGTTGTATTGGACCGATTTCCACCACGTCTAGTGTTTATGTGCTGCAATGATGTTTGTCTCATATAGGTTTCCAAATATAAATGGAAGATCTCTTATTTATTCCACCCAGATCATGCTATGAACCCACTACCACAGAAATGGGTTTACACAACTCCACCATTTAACATTGATAAAAAATTATTGTTAAAATTACCCCATTATTAATGCTTTTTTAGCACTCATTAAGGTACCCCATTTATTAGTGTTTTTTGTGCTATAAAAAGTACCACATTTATCGAAACTTTTTTAGTAGTTTTGATAGGGGTGGTTATCAATGATTTTTTACTAGCACTAATAAAGGGTAAATTTCATAAAAAAATTAAATCATTTAAAATTATATATTAATATAAAAATATATATTCATATATATATATATATATATATTACTTTATTAAATATGATTTATATAAGGCTAAATATGCATTTACACTTAATATATAAGATATTTAGTGAAAAATGGATTATAAAATAATTAAAAAATAATACTAATTAATAATTTTACAATTATAATTGATTAATAGTCATTTAATAACAATTTGAAGGTAGAAAAAATCAAATAATTAATAAACACTCTAAAATAAGTTAAAAACATGATTCAAACTTTAAACGACCATAAATTTTGATCTAGATGTCATTTTGAGCTCTACCACATATTAAATAAAAAATTGTGATGAGGTACACACACTAGTGATAAGGAGAGTCCCTAATCAGATTTATAAAGGGAAAAAATATCAAAGGCCTCCAAAATTAATTTTTTAGTCAACGTATCCAAATTTTTAACATTCAAATGAATTTCATCCTCATTTAAGGAGGTCTTATTATCTTTTATTAGTAGAGACTCAATTTATTTTCAAGGCTTACGCTCATAAGGATATTATGATATTCTTTTTTTCATTTTTCATAATGTACTGTTATTTATATTTAAGTATATAAACATATATACATATTTGTATATATATACACACAAAAATTTAACTTTATAAATAAATATGTAAACATATTTACACATATAATATATTTACAAATATATGAACTATATATAAATAAGAAATATTATCCATTTTATTTAAAATAAAAATATGTGAATATTTATATATCTATATAATGTGTGTGTGTGTGTGCAGATATATTTGTGTGTCTGTATTACCAAAATGATATATATTATCAATATATTCTAATATATGTATATAAATATTAATATATAATATATGTAAATAAAGAAAAATATGTATAATTATATTTATAGATACACATATATATAATATATATTTATGTATGTTATATATATGTATGCATGTATTTATTTATTTATTTATAAACACACACACATAACATATTTTATAAATGTATTTAAAAAAATCATAAAAATATATAAAAATATACAAATAAATATATGGATAAAAAAAATTAACAAGATAAATAAATAAATATATATATATATATCATAAAATAGATAATAAAAAACATGGAGGTGTGTTAAGGGATTAGAAACACAAGGGAGAGGTCTTTGGTTCAAATCCAAGGGGAGGAAAGGGCGCACAAATGGGTGAAGGGGGGTTGCATAGCATTGTTGGGGGGGTAGCACTGATAAAGGGGGCATTGAGCGCTGATAAAAGGGGGTGGTATCCACCTATGATTTTTTTTAATTTGCATATTTTTTTTAAATAATTATTATTTTGACTTTTATCAGTGCTAAAAAAAGCAATGATAAAAGTCCTCTTTTATTAGTGTTTTTTTAGTGTTGATAAAAGTCCCCTTTTATGATCACTTTTTTTATCACTGATAAAAGGGACCTTTATTAGTGATTTTTTTAGAATTGATAAATGGTTAACCCTTTTAATGGCACTTATATCAATAATGCTTTTTAGTGCTATTGATGGATTTTTTAGTGCTGTTAAAAGCCATTTCTGTAGTAGTGACCTGAATAAGATTAAATAAGATTATGTTTCCTATTAATATTTTTTTAATTTTACAAAATTAAGATATATTCATTCCATAATGTAAGTGGATAATTTTTTAAAGTGATTAAACTTCCTGGGAGAGTTATTTCATAAAACTCCTTGGGGAAAATTGAAAATGTATGACCATTCACATAAGAGATTTCCTTTTGAAATTTTACAATAATGGTTAATAATGCAACAAGTTTTTTCTCACTATGATGTAGGCTAAATGGGATGTGAAAAGCTGTAGGGAATTATGTTGGGTAATGGTGGATGATGCTTGCTATTGTGATTGTGAAGCTTGGATAAGGTAGAGCCATGGATGGATTCTACTAAAAATGGAAATGAATTTCACATCGTGTGTTGATTATATCATTGAATGTATGATTACAATCATATTTTACAACAAACCAAAAGTTATTAAGAAAATATAGAGGAATGTGATGTGGTGTGTTAGATAAATTCAAGTCACATCAATGAAAATATAAAGTATGCACACTTGGTTCACACCACAACATGAATATTTGTTGAGGATTGAAATATATTCTTATTATAATTTATGATATATAAAAATATTTTTTATTTAAATATTATGAAATATTTTGAAGGGATAATTTAAAAAGAGAACTCAACCATGGTAGATGGGATCTATTATCTACCAATGGAAGAGATTGATAAGGATTTACCCAGGGGGGTTCATAGTAGAAAAGGTTTTTCTTTTCCTTCTTTTTTTGTAGTTTTTTATTATGTAACTAGGAAACTCATACATTTTATGTGTTCACAATATTTATCTAAATATTATACTTTAATAGAATTATTTCATAGTTTTTTCTCTATTATATAGTATATTTAGTATAACATACTTGTTATTGAAGACCACTAGACTATGAGTGGATAAATTTATAGGGGAGGGTGGTATTAGCTAGAGATAATGTGTATCATTTTATTTTGAATCTACTTTTCTTTTGTTATAATCTTGTTTATTAGTATTTCACTATGAATTAATATAACTATTTTATTCATTATCAAATAATTGAACAAATTTATTTAATAATTGAATAACCCTAATTTTGTAGAGATAATTAATTCTTGAATAACAAATTGCATTATTCTTTTTCACATGCGATCTATACAGAATACATTTTAGTTATTTTGATTTTTATGATCATGAGAGTAATATTATAGGGTAGTATTGATATAAATTTACCAAATTAATATTTATTATAATTTTTAATTCATAGTTATTGAGTTTTATAATTTTATGAGTGAAGTCATTTTAATATTTTTAGTGAAATCATTCTCAGATATTGATTCCACTCTCTTCATCCTTATGTCTATCTTTTTTATACTTTTATTTCATTAATTTTTTATTTATGTTTAGTTTAGTATTTCATTAAATTTCTATAATATATTATAAAGGAATGGTATTTTTTCTATATTTTTAGCTATGATTCCTTATTCCTCCTAGGATCTACCCCAGACATTCAATATTCTATGATCTAGTAGTTAGTGTTGGTTCAAGAAAAATATAGGACCTCAGAACACCCTGAGAGGGGAGGGGGTAATCCAGGTGTTAAATTTTTATTATAAATTGATGGATCTTATTCCCATACTGGTAGGAACCTATTAAACATGTCTGATGGGAACATGTAGAAAACAGTCACATTCAGAGAGGCAACACAATAATTTTACATGGTTTACCACTAAAGGCTAGTCCAAGGAGCATATGTTGATAGTTTTTTGGTCTTACTTAAATCCACTAATCTTTATTAGTTTTATAATATAAAATTTCATACATAGTCACTCTTTTCCAACCACACTAGCTTTTCAAGATTTTAGGGATATTACACTATTTCCCTTGGAACACTTCTGTCATATCCCACTAGCTCGCTGCCTTGGGTGAAGTCTTACTCAGTTTATCCACATGAAGGTCACTTCAGTAGATTGGAATTTAATTATTTGTACTTAACTAGTATGAGTCTCTAATTTCACTATAGACCTGAGATGATGCACTTTGAAAGAACTATTCGCTTAATTATTATGTTCAAAACTATTGTTCATAGTGATCCTTCCCGAGGCTCACAAACTTCACGAATCAAACTACATTCATAGAGTAAACTCCCTTCACAAAGCTCACTATTTAATCACACAATTCCTAGTCATCACAACACAATAATTACTTAGAATAATTTGCATCAGTCAAGACCTAACTAGTCTTTTTGAGATTCTCAATCTCACATAGAAATCCAAATTCGTAAAGCTCCCAAACTTCATGAAATCAAAGTGATTACAAATTTTATATAATTATTTTCATGTGTTAATTAAGTGGGGGTAGCCTCATATATATAGGATCTTCCATTCGTGATGCTCCCATTACTCCAGTGCATTTTTCTTGAACCTTAAAAAACATCTTCCCGAAGCTCCTCCATTCGTGAGGATTTAATGAGTTTTGTCATAGTCATGGAGATTACTTTCAATGCATTGTAATTTCAAAATTCTTCACTTATCATAATCATAAAGAACACCATCAACCTATCAAACAATAAAAAATATCAACCTAGTCTTCTTGAAACCCATGCATTTACCATATTTATGAATAATTGATTCCAAAAAACAACCTTTCATGACACCATCCTATTCCTCCAGATTTTGAGCCCAAAAATTTAGTAAACACTGGGTAACAACACCACCTTCAATACTGAATTTATCTTGTAATTTAAGATCACTTTCCTCTCAAACTCTCTAGTCATCCAATTGTGGATTGAAAAAAAACACAAATTAGGCTCCATTTCTTGCAAATAACATCCTTGGTTCCTACAAGAACTGAAAATTATAAACTTCATAAGACCATTGGAAATAGAAATGAATTGGTACCTAATATGTTTTTTCAATATTATCATAGGGTAATGAAAAATAGTATATTAATCGAGACTATTTAGTTAGGATAAAGACTTCTCCCTTTGAATTTGTGTTTTTTTATTTTAGTTTTAGTTTTTTTCTATTATCTTGTTTTTTTGTTTTACATCGTTGGCTATTCATGGTGTGTTTATGATAGAGTATCAGATGAATGAAAACTATATTAAACCATTAGACTATATTATCAATATGATTTTACTTCAGTGATAACATGTAATTACAAATGTTGGAAACAAAAAATAGTATGATGGAACGATTCATACTACTATTGGTGAGATGAATACCAGAGTTAACAATGGAGTGACACCTGCTATCAACCGTGTGACGAATCTATGAAATTTTAGAACTACCAAGTTATAATCTGGGATGATTAGTACTATTATAATGATTTTTTATCTTGAGAATCATAATATTATAATTCACAAATAATTATGATGTACTTTTTCCTAAAGTTTACAAAAAACAATGATAGGGTGATCATAAAATATGAGAAGTTTCTCAAGGAACGTGAAGATATAGACTGAAACATTATAAGAAATGTTAATATTTTATATTTCCTTATAAAAAAAATGTGTTTAAATGATTATTTATATAATAGGAAATATAAAGAGAAATATAAAGTACAATAAGTTCAAGTTTATGAACTAAAGAATGAGGGGTTCATAGAGGAATAATTCTTTAAACATGATTACATTTTTAAGGAAGAAGAACAATACTCAATTATAATATTGTAATAAGAATATTATAAGAACATGATGAATCTCATTGATGAGATAGAATAGGAGAAAGAGGATAAATATGGTGATCAAGACATCACAAGGATTGAAGAGGCACAATAATGAAAAGTGGTGGAGGACATTGAGTTTAGAGATCTTTTAGAAGTAGTTAAGGAATAAATCCCACTAAAACTAGAAATGGAGAATAAATAGGATGAAATTAATAGATTTATCAAATAATAAAAATATAAATGGGAATAAAAAATAGGTGTTGATGTAAATTGAGTTCAGCAAGCCTACTGAAGTCGTGGAGGAAGAAAAAGTTCTAACACTAACAAAAGAAGAGAGAGCTACTGAAACTCAAATATCCATTAGAGAACTTGAAGAGAATAAAGAAGAAATAGTCATGTATGATATATGTTATATAGTTTTGTAAATTTATTATCTTATATTTTATTCATTAAATTTTTTCAAACCAAGTATTGCACCAAAAAGAGATTTTAAAATTCTATAATGGATAAAGAGGAGAGCACTTACACCGGATGAGAAGAATATAAAATTATTTTTAAATAAAAGATGATTAAATTTTTGTCATTATTATATTATATTGAAACATGGTAATTCCTAGATAAAAAAACTTTAAAAAGTCTTTGGGGAAGAATCCTGATTTTCCATTTCATTCTAGGAATTAGTTTAGGAACTTAGTTTATTTTTTGAACTCTCTTTGTGGACAATATTTTAAATCCATTATATTTTTTATCTAAATTGGAATGATCTCTATGATTTATGTGTTTTTTTGGATTTTGTATGTTCAAAATAATAAGGGGATTAAAGAAAGTAAGAATAGATAATTGGCTATACTTTCATTAAAATGGGATTATTATTCATACTTGCATAAAGTTTCCTATCCCATTTTAATATCACGTGTTTTTTAAAAGGGGTAAATGAATAGTTTTTCATGGGATTAATGAGTTGAATTCACCCATGGAATACTTGAATTTTTGTCTATAAATCATTGAACTGAGAGGAATAATCTATTTGGATATTTTTTTTGTTTTTTTTTTTTTTGGAAAATTTGATTCACTGTGATCATAAAAGTTAGAGATATATGTGGAAATTTTTTAAAGTCACACACATAATTCAATTTTGAGTTATTAAAAATTGATTTTTTATATTATTTCAATTCATAAAATTGATTATTAAACTATTGAATTTATAATAGTAATATATTAATTTTCAAGAGATTACTTGATTGACGAACATTTTAATTCCCATTCCCAATAGGGATATGATCCTTTTTTGAAATATTATTTCATCTATCTTATATCTTGAGAGAACTCAGGATGTGCATAACCATTAGAACTTTATTTTTTTATCTTATTGATGCTTGATTATTTTAAACTAAATTAAAATTACTGATGACATAAATGGATTTATACTTATTCCATTTTATCTTGAAACCTACCATGACGTGGAACAACGTCATTTCATGATAATTATTTTTGATCTTTATGGAGGGTGTTCGGTGTTTCATAGTACTTATAGGAAAGAGTGAAATATATGATTGTGGGGTAAGAATCTCTATATTATTTAGGGGAAACATGTCAAAAAACTAATATTTATTTTTTTACATTGTAGTTACACACTTTAATTTGAAAAAAGAAAAAATAGATAAAATTTAACAATAAAAATTCTCACAAAAACATAGTTATATAAAATTCCTAAAAGTGGATGAAAATTATTTCATTGTATTCCAATTTGGTTTGTGAAGCTATGTAAAGGAGTTAAGTTAGTTTTTATATTGAATTTATATGGGTAATTAGAGGTTGGAAATTTATTTTTCATGTAGTTTTAAATTACATATCCTTCATCATACATTAAGAGATTATCCATCCTTTTCAATCCTTTGAGTTTAAGTTTAACATCCTTACCCACCCTCCTTTTTACTTGGATTCATTAGAACATAAATGAATAGTACTCATGATTTTTGTGGTCTAATTTAAAATTTGAGATATATATAACTTGTAATCCTATGGATATAATTGATATACTTTAGATTGAGTTCAAATATGTTTACATTTTATTGATTGATGTGTAAAATAAATTCTAAAAAAGGTAGATCATAAGTGGAATAGATATTAGTGAAAGGTTTAATGATGTGAGTGGAATAGAGAGAAAATTATTTAATATAAATCATACATGAAGAATGACTGGAACACTTTTTAATGTATCAATTTTTTTCCTTTGAAATTTTTAGTTATAACTTTATGTTAATGATCAAGATGATTTGGAATTTTTCATTTTGGAGTATAAATCATTTTTTGTAAGATGTTGATATATCTCTTGAGGAAAATTAATGGTTAAATTATGGTGTATTTTGATATATATATTACATATATTGATAATTTTTAAATTTTTTTATTCTTTCATAATTATTTAGTTTTTTATAAGTTTTATATTAGGAAAATTATTTTTTTAGAGTTTGAAGGAATTTTCATTTTTTGGATAAATTTGGGAATAAATAGATTAAATTCATTGATTTTATAAAACACATGATGGGGTCCCTATATACTATGTATTTCTCCTAAGTTCATTATTGATACATAAGTTTTTTGTGTTTGAAGAGGAAAAAGGGGACCTAGTATCGAGAAAGGATACACAAGTAGGCTAATACAAGAATACGAGGATACAATGATGATCATGAGTCAGAACTAGATAAGTTGGAGTAGGGGTCCTAGAGTGGGGTGGAACCAAGAGTAGAATCATGAGAGATACTTGGATTTATCTATGTTATAAAGGAGTTGAATGTTGTATAGAAACTTTGATGTGGGATTAGGAGTATGCAGGCATGTTTAAAAATGAAACGCATAGAGGAAGGTGAAATTTAGCATAATTTTTTAATCATAATATTTAATACAGCTATGGTTTTCATTGATTTCATGTTAATATAGTGCCACACCATTTTTAACATCCATACCCACCATAGGAAAAGATAAAATTATGTATGTTCCCTATATGAATATTAAGGATATCACGACACCATAGTTCCATGACAATAATGAGATTAAGAATTCCAAGCATGCACCATGATGATATGTCAGAGTGGTTTGTGTTAATTTAAACTAATGAAACACCACTAATTATTGAGGATTCATAGTTTGTATGAGTCCTTAAGTTCCATGAAAAAGACATTGTTCCACATCATGCTTCACTACATGAGAATATGTCGAGCTATATGAGACCTATTTGTGATATGCCTAGTGACGACATGATATGATGGTGTTTGTATACATATAGATTATAGTGACTATATGGAAGAGTTCATGCCCACATTTCTCTAGTTTCATCATGATCTTAGAATAATAGGAATACGTAAGATAATTCTTCACACAATAGTTAACAGAAATTTTTCATTTATTTAAATAAAGAAGAATCCTAAGATATATGTGTTCTATAATGAAATTGGGTCACACCGCAACATGATTAAGATATTAGAGAGAGGTATTTCATAAGAATACTTGGTATAATTTATAATAATCTTTGGATAAGATCGTAAGACTTATGTTCATGCACACAAGATATTTCCCTTAAGAAATTTTAAAAGAATGGTTCACACCATAACCTATTATGTTACACTATAATGTATCCAACATGGAATGTGATAAGCTATTGGGAATGTTGTTTCATCACAATGGATGAAGCTTATGGTTGTGATGGTGAATCATGGATGAGGAATATCCATAGTTGGGTTCTACTAGAGATGGAGAAGATTTATATTCCATGTATTGATTCTATCATAGAATATATAGTTATTGTCAATTTTTTTGAAAGACCTAAAGTTTTCAAAAAATATCAAGGAAGGAGATGTTTCATGTTTCATGTGTTCATGTCATGATGATTCAAAGATGAAAGATGAATAATTTTTTCATGCCTTGAAAAAAAAATTCTCACCATGACCTACATATCTATAGAGGAATAAAATAGGGTCTTCCAGTATTTTCAAGTAGATAAAGATATGTTTTGACTAGGATTTTATATTGGATTTCAAAAGGATAATTTAAAAGTAGAAATCATCAATGAAAATTGTGATCAATCATCATCTAGTGGAAATATTGATAGGTATTGGTCCGGGGGGAGTTTTTGGTAGATTTGGTTTTTCTTTTAGTTTCATTTCCTGTATTTTTCTACTGTGTAACTGTGGAACTCATATATTGGATGTTTTCTCACTACTCAGTTATTCCTTTAAGTTTTATAAAATTCCACCATAGTTCTATATTCTATATTATCTCTTCTATGAGATATAGTTTACCATCTGTTAAAGACCACTCAATTATGAGTGGTTAAACCCATTTTAGAGAGTTTAATTAATTGAAGAGAATGTGTACCATATTTCTTGATTCTATTTCACTCACAAGATAATCGTATTTATAGTATTATTCTGTAATATAATCTATCTATTTTATTTAGTATCAACTAATTAAAAAAAATATTTAATAAAGCTTAAACCCTAGAATGGTGGAGATATTTAATTCATGAACAACAGAATATATTTTTATTTAAACATATGATATGAGATTAATTAAATTTAGTTATATTGGTTATTATAATCATGAGAGTTTATATTTTATGGTATTATTGATAGGAATTTACCAAAATTAATATCGATTATACTTATGATCACACAAATACTGAGTTTATGTATTTTATGAGTGAATTCAGGTTAATCTTGATAGAGGAACCACACTAATATATTAATTCCCCTCTATTTATCCGTGTTTTTTTTCTAATTTTCTTTGAGTTATTTGTTAGTTTTAGTATATTTTAGTATTTAATTTGGAGTCTTTAAATGATTGATAAGGTATTAAATTTGGTCTAGAGTTGTAGTTGGGATTCCTTCTTCTTCATGGAATTGACTCCAAACATTGTTTATTATATGGAATAGTAGTTAGTGTTGGTTTAGGATAACTATAAATTCTAAACTCTAGAATCCCATAAAAAGTAATGACATTAATAGTATCTACTATTTTTAACACTAAATATATATATAATACAACTAAAACTACACATGGGATCATAATTAGTTGGGAAGTAAAGGGAAATATGATTTTGTTTATCCCAAGATTGAAGGAAATAGATAAAATAATTTACATGGAAGTGATCCATACTATCATTATACACATTTATTGATCACAGAATGTGAATATTGATATCAATTTACAAAATATGTATGAAGAAACCAAAGTAAAAAAAGGAGTGGGGGTTGGTCATATGAGAGAACTAGGGAAAGAATACATGTGGAAACTATAGATTTTATATGTTAAAGAGATACTTCCATGGGGCATGATATAATGTATGATAAGTGTACTCGTGATTTGGAGGAAGTGTGTGGAGGCCATTATGAGGACTTATAAGCTTCTTTTCTCCTTGTTATTTATATTAATATTTTATTACTTGTGCCTCTTATACTTTCTTATTTCTATTATATATGGGATTTAATTTTAGTTTAGTATGATCTAACATTACCTTTTGTGAATGTATGTGTAATGGTATGAATAGATTAAAATTAAGATACCCTTAACTAGATAATAAGTTGATGATCATAGGTATTTAGTGATAGAATGAAACTTGAAACATGATTCATTCAATAGAATTAGTTCATTGTAAATAAATAAATAATCATGTTTATTGAAACCCATCACTTATGTTGTCTTATAACCCACATAGCCATCTTTTACACCTTACATAGTGGTAACACACAACACAAACAAGACACAAAAATTAATCCTTTGAAGAGAGGATTAACATGAAACATCATAAGGGCCTACAAAATCATTAATAAGACTTTGGGATGTATCAAAGGAACTCTCTATGAAACACAGCAGTGGTTTCTCATTACACCTTCATTATTAGTAATTTAGTTTAAGTGAGATTGGTTAATTCATTATCCACTGCCTATAGCCACTCTAATGGAGTTAAGTACCCTGGGTAGTTAATTATAGGCAAGGTGATATCAACTATCTACCCATATATTCCACACATATATTTACATCACACCTTTATTTTATTTATTTCCATTAAAAATTAAACCAAAGGCACTTGTGACCCAACTCCTTTATCTATATAGGTGACCCAATACTCACTTGTATTATGTTTTCATGTCCTTGTGCTCTTATAAGATAATTTTAAATTTATAAAAATATATTTTCATCAAGAACCATTTTATTATATTATTTATCAAGTATGAATATGTATGATCAATATTTTCCTCCTCATTACTTATCCTCATTATTACAACACTCAAATTTTAACCACTGATAAAAAATACACTATTATTTGATAGAAAATCCAATATAAAACTTTTACATTAAAAATTCATCAGATTTCATCTAAAAAATTTCATATTAGGCTATATATGTAGGTAAAAACAACTCCTTGAAATTTTCAATAAATTATGGGGAAACATATAAAGTATCCCATATTTCATTTACAATGTTAAAGAATGATATAATATTAAACTAATATTCCTAGAGTACATAAAATATTTTAATTAATGTCTCTTAAATTATAATCACAATCAATCTCTAGTAACATCACCCCAATATCTCTTAGGATCCTTATAGTTCTCATACATATCTTCAATGTTAATCTGTATATCAAAGTCAAGTCATTCTAATTTTTTTTTCTTTTAGTGTATTTAGAAAAACTGAATTCTAGTGTTATATTGGTATCAAGAACTTCTTGGTAAAAGATTTCATATTTACTAGAAAAAGATATTCCCTTTTTGGAATTGATTATTTTCTAAAAATAAATAAATATACCTAAAAATTTTAGTTGGTATGATACCAAATATTGCACCAAACATATTCAAGAGGAGGTGAATTGATCTCTCTAAATTTAGAATAGAAATATTAAAAATTTAAAATACTTTTAAAATAATCCTTAATAGAAAAATTAATTACTAAAATAGTGAGAGACAATTATTTTTTATTTTTTTAAAGTTCCTTAAAAATGCTGATAAATATTCAACTAAATGTTTTTGAAAAAATATATATCTTATTGATACAATGTTACTCACAGAAAAATCTCAAACCACACTATAATAAATAAGTAACCAGAGTAAAATGCATTTTATATGATAATTTTTTTCTAAAATATCATTATGTTGAAATAGAAATTACTTGAAATTAGTAAGAGATAATGGGTTTTTTTATAAATTTTAAACCAACACTCATAGATATAAAAGAAAATAAATATTTAATAGATATATAATAATGGAATTTCATAAGTGGTTCATATATATGGTAAATTATAATCCTCTCAACTTTATTGAAACCACAACCAATCATACTATTATACCGAATAGATATTTTATATCGAATCGGTGATCCCACAAACTAGATCAAGTTTAAAAATTATAGAAAACACAATACCCAGATACTCCCTTAAATTAATGGCACCTCCCAATCACTTGGAATCAATTTCTAATTAACTTTAACACCTTTTCAAATTTATAAACTTGAGAGTCTTTAAAAACTGAACTCTTCTACATGGAAGACTTAGTTGTTTTATGTGATCAGTTTATTTTTACTATGTGAGAGAGTTGATCACTTCATAGTTTTCTAAAACTTTGAAAATTTATCCACTGGAGACTAATTTTATCCACATGTAAACTTCTATAAACTACATATTTTATTATAATATCCTTCTCGATCAACTTTGAAAAATTTACAAGAAGAGTAAAATGAATTGCATTTTCAACTTTGTTGAAATTATCTATTTACTAAGCCTATATAAAATATGGAAAAGTACATCATGGTCACAACTGACACTATACTAAGTCGAGTATGACTTAAAAAACTCAAAATTTTACTAAGGAGAAAATTTAAAATCATCTTCTTATACCAAATATGTCTTTTAAATAAAAAAATATAAAAACTAGAAAATATAACATATAAATATTAAAATAAGAAAATTTTTTGTTTCACTGTACATTTGAAAATGTAAAAAATGTAAAATATTATGTTATTCCACCATGTATTTAAATAATATAGTTATATGTTCACTATATTTTAGTGTGTGTTAGTACTAGGAGACTAACATTTTTATTTATTGTGTCTATGTCAATATTTATCCTTGATTTAAATTAAGTAGCTAATAAATCCATGTAGTTTTTATGGTGAGAATTCCCATTCACCCCTTCAAATTATTTCATTACATGAACACTCTTTTAGGTTTTATACGGATCAATACCTATTATAAAAATAAGTATCTTAAATATTACATAATAATTAATTAAAAATAATTTGGATATTAATTAAGGTATTTGGATTTTTTATGTAGTTAATTATGATTCTTAATGTGATCATATAAATTAATAAAATTATTTTTTCAATTAATAATTGAAAGTATGTTTTGATGTGGTAGATATAGATAAAATTTAAATGAGTAATTAAATAGTAATTGTATATGCATGTTCTTGAAGGATAAGTGATAAATAATATAATAAAAGACATATATATTGATATAGGTTTGAATAGATGTGAAAATATAAAAATAGATGTTGAGTTTGAATTAAAATGATAAATATAAGAAAATAGTCATGGGTGATAGGTAATGAAATAAAAAATAAGAAAAAAATCATGTATAAAATGAGTATGTGTAAAATAAAATAAGAATTCATGAATATAAAGGATGAATGGGTGTTCATGAATGAAAAAAAATTAGCATGTGTGGACATGGGAATGTGTGTGTAGTGAATTTATCGAGTGAGTAATCCATTGTTGGGATGATTTATAAAATAAAAAGGGGGAGTGGGTGTGGGGAAGACGGGAAGTGGTAGTAGTGAGTAGAAATTTCTTGACCTAAATTCTTTAATGAGTAATTTTAAATATTTTACTAGTATTTTATTCAAGTTTTATGTTATTAATTTATTCTATGCTACATCTATAGTGCTTAAATAAATATCTTTTTTTTAACTTATATTATTTTTAGTCGTGTGCATGTGAGTGAAGTAAATAATTAATATCTCCTAAATGATGTCCATAATGTAAATTCCAAAAACCTGGTTGTTTCAAAAATGGGAGGATTTCCATAGAATATATATAATTTTATATGTTATGTTATAATGACTCAATATTTATTCAAACCATACTTTCATTTTTAAACAAGAATAAATTTTATTTCATTCATGAAGATATTTTCATGTTTAGATTTTTAGATATTTATGACATAACTATTACCTAAAAACCCATACATTTCAAGTTAGACACTTCCACTTGGTATCCATTTTCTCCCAATAAAAATATTTTGAAATATAAAACATTTTATTTTCATGAAAAATATTCAAAATTTGCAACTTGACTTCATCATTGTTCCTACTCATCCTTAAACCATATGAAAAACATTTGAAGACATGGTATGAGGAAAAAAACCACATTAGGGGGAATATAAAAATGAAGGAAGAAACATATTAGTCTATTTCAAAATAATGATATCATGAAAGATATTTTTCTATTAACATAATAAATGTTGAGCGCAATAATTATTAACCTAAAAATGAAATAATATTTAATTCCAAATGTTTTTCACAAACACCTTATAAGAATAGATAAAGGAAAAATCATAATCATGATGGATTCTTAGAAAACACAAGAACACTTGAATATATTTCTATAAAACAAACCTTTTTATACTAAAATGGAATAATCATTCCTTTAAAATAAAAGTTCATTATATTACCTTTTAAAATGAAAAATTTTCCATGAAAACTCATTAGAGAGCATAAAAATTCATGTATGTACCTTGGGATATCATCTATCATGACCCGGCCCAACCTGGGGCTCAAGATACAATTACCCCAAGCCCACCTCCATAGGCTAGGGGCTTGTGATAGGTGATGAAGGAATAACTAATTTAGGGAGGCCTTTTCCTAGGATCCTTCATACACAAACGTAGCCAAATCAATAAAAAAGTTCATAGAGAAAGAATAATAGATGGAAGAGTGCTATAAAGTAAACCAAGAATTCTTGAACCTCTAGAAAATACATAAGTATGGTAGTATCAACTAAAAAGTAATGGGGAAAAATACACACCCAACCAGAAATGAATCCCAACCTAATAGAAAACCTGAAAAGTGAACAACTAAAAGATATCCTTTCTCCTGAATCCCAAGCTATGACCACCATATGCAATCTAAGCACCCAGTATCCCTAAGCTCCTTTGTAGTCAGAGTCGACCTATCCATCATCTTCATTTGACACAACAAGTTCAGTAAAATCCCATGCATGGGTGAGTATAAGCATACCCAGTAGGAAACCTTGAAAGCTAATGGGGGAGAAGTAAGATATACAAAAGAAGATGAGGATAGTAGATAGAACAAGGTGCAATGAAAGAGTACAACTCCAACCAATAAGAGAGTGAAAGTAAGATTTTCCAAACACATGGTGTTGGACATTATGAGTATATTGACAACTCTTTGAGTATTCACCACCTATAGTAGGAGAGTAGACTCATCAAACTAAGAGAATATAAACACAAAAAACACATGACATACCCCATGCGTCGTTGCCTCTCTTGAAAGGTAAGTATCCAAATACAAGGTGTGAACCCAGAAGAAAGAATACATATATTCTCAGTCAAATAATCCCAAATGATAGAGTAATGGGATCTCCATATAATAGCTCGTACTAGGAAGAAGGGCTTCAAACCATTCCAAAAACCCATCAATGATGTTCAACATCCCACACGACTGCCCATAAGTAACCATCGAAGTCCAACCATGCCTTTTCAATATGACGAACAGTTGAGGGGATATAATATTTGGGTTAAGGACCAATTACATGGTACAAAAAGATGGTTTCACTTTGATAAACTATAGAGGACCCATGCCCGGCCCAGTAGGAGGGTTCCACTATGATGATCGAGGACCCATGCCTAGCCCGGTTGGAGGGTTCCACTCTAATTCATTGAGGTCCCATTCACTGATACAATAGGAGGGTTACACTCAGAATGTCGAGGACCAATGTATATCCTTTATAGAGAGTTCCACTCTAGGTAATCAAGGACCCATTACCTATCTCGCAAGAGTTTTCCACTCAAAAGTCTATAGAGGACTCATGCCCAACCCAACTAGAGGGTTCCACTATACAAGTCATTGATGACCCATACCCAGCCCAGTTGGAGGGTTCCACTCCAGATTCTACCTATAATGATCATTCTTGACCACTATCATTATTATCATTGCCTCATGAGGTTCTATTCCTAGAACATTTCACATCATATCTCTGAAGCTACAACTGAGGGAACCATCGCATTCTACGTGAAAAAAATCAGGATATGCTACTAGTAGGCCAAAATCCAAGTTCAAGGGAAATAGGTATAGATGGTTGAAGTTTCTAAAAAAGGAACCATGGGATAGATAGCATGTGAGGGGACCCACATGATTTATGGTCCCACTTAATATCCTTCTCATGTACTTGGTCAGCACACAGTTTCATGTATGTTTAGTAGTGAATGCCTTGTAGCTAGACTACACGGTGTTTCCTGGATAACTAGGACTAGGGTCGTGTGTTTCTCACCATGCCTATATACCCAGAGTACACAGGTAAGTAAATTACCTAGCATACTTCCACACAGGTTCTCATCTGTGTGACCTATCACACGAATTATCCAACAAGGGGGTACACGGTGTGTAGGAAGGAATACACACCATGTTATTCTTAATTTTTCCCAATCCCTAGCTGCTGCTGGGGGAGGGGTTATATTCCATGTTTTCTTCATTGAACATGGTGTGTAGTTAGGTTTTTTTCAAAAATCCTAGATCCAGCTTCCATGCACAAATCTATCAACATTTCTCTAAATTTCTCATTGCATCTGCCTAAAAAGAACAGATCTAGCTGTGAAGAAAGGATGTTGGCCATCGTTCTCAAGAAAATGGCCACCAGAGGTCATCGGGGGTTTTATCATCTGTTCCACACACTGCCATACCTCTATTTATGAGATCTTGATCTATAATCCTCAAATCCTTCATCCTTGCCTCATAAAAATCCTCGATCTGTGCTCCATTCATCAAACCATTTATGTTTCATCGATCTACCGTGAATCCGGGTTCTGATCAAGATCGTTAACTCCAAAAAAATTCGTTTCAAGACCGCGAGGATCAAACCAAAGAATAATAAAAAGCAACAAGGAATAAAATCACCAAAAACAATATTTAAAAACCGTTGTCTAATCATTCTTGGACAATGATCAAGAACAAGCATACTGAGGTTAGAACATTGATTAAACTAATTGAAATTAATTTAGATTTCAATACCTAGGGGAATGTAAGGTCTAAAATTGGTGAAAATCTATAAAATAGGATGTATATGATCAACCATTTAATAAAAAGGTCAAAATGAAACCAATTTATGAGTCCTCCCTCAATTTCAGATCGACCACTGATGAAGAATGCATTTGCCAATGATTTGAGAGGATTCGTTGCATTCGCTCCATCCTGATATGCTCTAATTCAGATTTCTATATTCATATGAGGTGATCCACCATAGGAAGTGAGAATAGAGCTCTCACCAGTGATTTAAGGAATACAAGATTATAGGTTTTGGGAACAGTGGAAGGGCGGTTGGGCCAACCCAAAACTTTAATTTTTACCATGATCAATGGTTATTATGGGATCAATATGATGATGAAGTAAAGTCTCCATGGAATAGAATAAAATATTTAGATAAATAAGTAATAGGTACTAAACCCTCTCTCTAGTGATGATCCATATGTGATCCAATTTCCTTTGATCGACACCACTCGTTCCTCGGGTGCTAGTGCGGCGAAGAGAGTGTCTTGTGTTAGTCATTTTTTATTGCTTGTTCTTCAAACTTAAAGAACATCTCTCATTATTGAGAGGGGTGAGAATAGGACTCAAGATAGATATTTTTTAGCTCAACAACTCTAAATTCATCGAGTGTGCAGTTTGGTACATGGAAAAATAGACGCATGTGTCTATTTATCGACATGGGGATTCAGTTACAATATTTAATTGCGTAACAGCAATTAAATAAATTCATAACCTTAAATAAAACCCATGATTTTAATAATAATACCACATAATTATTTATGGTGTGCCAAATTTTGAAAAATAGAATAAATAAAATTCAACGTCACAAAATAATAGCAGCGTTATTATTATTTTAATTTGTGCCAACTAGTTAAATAATTATTTACCATCTTGTAAATAATTATTTTACTACCAGACCAGCCTTGGTCCACTCGAACTCCACATTCATTTGTTGAACACCTGAATAAATAAATACATAATTTATTCTCTTAAATAAATATTTTATTTATAAACTAGTAAATAAATATTTATTAAATGTTCAATGAAATAAATAAATAAATTTTACCCACAATCCTGTGAATTAATATTTATTTAATTTATAAAATCATTTTAACTTGAATAAAACTATTCCACTATCATGAGAATAATATTTATTCCATTAATTAAATTCAAATAGAATTTAACTGAGACCACCAGAAACACTTAGTGTGTGACCCTCTAGGATTCTTTCTTATTGGAATTAGGAGGGCTTGCCTAAAGTCCAAGAGTACTGTCTAGCAACAGGCCAAGGAACCCAAGATAAAGAACTTAAAGTTGCAACAATGACATCCAAATACGAATAATAATTGTGTAATATAATCCATGTTTCTCAATATCTCATCAAGAGGGTTTCATGATAGTGTTACCAACCTTTGTGCTTGATACCTCTTTCTTTGACTACCTGAAATAAACTCATCACTACACCATGGACATGAAATTTCTTGTGATGGTTCTATTTCAATAAAAGGTACGAGATATCAAATTCCATAAATGGATGGGAAAAATCCTTCCTCGACTTATCCATTAATAACATTCCACTCATGATGCACCCAATGTACCCTACTTCTTGGAAACTATCTGTATGATGGTTTTCGCCAGTAAATCAAAGTGCGCGAGTCATGACACATATTAATTATAATATTAAAGTCTAAGGATCATTACACACTCTTGTAGATATAAATATCTATTGAAACCAAAACATGTGGAATTCTTATTGGCGGTTATATTCTCATAATCTCCTATCTTAGAGATTACAAAGTGCAGACTTCATGAGAGGAAGTCTCATTTGATTACGATTACTTGCAGCTAAAATTCTGCATGCTATGTGTCCCATAATAGTATGTCATCTAACCATAGAACTATATTTAAGAATATTGTTATATCATTTCAAGGTTCTCATCATAACGGGGAACTACAATGACCTTATCAATGAAACAAATACACTACACTACCACAAAACAGGGCAAGGGGAGTGCTTCCCTTTATCAATGGTAAACAGAAATTGATAATAAAGGGGTGGGACTTTATCAGAGCTAGCTAAAAGTGTTGATACATGTATACTTTATCAGTGCAAAAACAAGCGTTGATAAAGGTGTACCCTTTATCAGCACTTTTTAGCACTGATAAATTGTACATTTATCAGCGCTACTATTAGAACTAATAAAAAAATTTATCATCTCTGGATGGATAAAATAAGTATTTACCATTTCTATAATTTCAGTGCTGATAAATATTTGTTTTATCAGTTCTTTTTAGAGCTGATAAAGGTTCCATTGGTTTTTATAAAATAACCCTAAAAGGTCCCTCCTCTGTCACACCTGTTAAAGCCTTCACGGAAGCTGAACCCTACGACACGACCATCCTCCTCCTCCTCCTCCTCTGTCGCAGCCATTGCGACCCCTCCTCCTCCTCCTCATCCTCCGTCGTTGCTGCCTTGTCCTCCAAATTTGTCGTGACCATCCTCCTCCTCCTCCTCTGCCACTTCCTTCTCCTCCTCCTCCTCCATGATCCCTCCTTTTCTGCGACCCTGCTTCTTTTCCGATGCCTCCTCCTCCTCCTCCTCCTCCTCCAGCCACTGACTCATACTCCTCCACTACAGTCGCCTCATCATGTGATTCATATGTTAGGAAAACCAGATTATGGTTTATTTAGTATTTTCTAAGATGTTTATTATTCGATTTTATGTTGTTTATATACTATAGGAAACTATTCCCATTGGTAATTCTATTTTTATGTGATGGAAGTGATACCCCTTGATTAATATCTTTATTTGGGTGTGGGATGACCTACCTAATCACTCCGACATGGCCTATGGAATTGGATGATATGAAAATTTATGTTGAAGATGCCTAAATAATGGGATGATATACTTGATATGATATTGTGATGTGTTGTATGAGTTTCATTTCCCACTTACCATATAATAATGCAATCCAAGATGCTATACCAATTATGAAATATTCAAATGGTTTGAGATGCACTGCCCAATAATATTGATATCTTAAAGGAATGCATTTGAGGGATGATATACCCATTCAATGGTGATCCCATGACTAGAAAAATTATACCTTAGTGTTGGGATCATCATGATATATTTTTTTAACTATAGGATATGCTAATGATGGATAAATTTATTGAGGCTTATTAGGATGGGTCATGTATGAGCTTCTTATGTAATAGCCTCTTGCTCGATGCTAGGTATCAATCATTAGCTAGATAAGATCTAGGATGAGGCTTGTCTTCCATGATTGTTCATTATATCTAAATTTTTATTATATATCTATGATGAGGATGAGTCCTAGAGACCTTGAGATAGCAATGTAGAGATACTCTATCAAGGTGAACATTTTTTCAAAATTTTTAAAGTTTATGTTTGTCTATACATCATGAGATATATGCAATTTTCTACAAGACATAAATTATTTTAGTGGTACATATTATGTTCAACGTTAGATATGTTATACCCTCCCTAGGATATGCTTTATGTATGTTCATTTAGCCAAGGGATCTGTCTTACATTGGTAGGCCTTCTCAGCAAGTTAGTTGGCTCTTTTATGACCTTCTCACAATCCACTTCTAGTATATATTATTAGGCATATAGAATACCTTGTATTAGTGATTTAGATTGTTTTAGAGCTTATATTGGTTATTCCTCTTTAGGTCCTCCTTTATGTATGTGAGTTTATCCATGGGACCTGTCACGACCCGTCCTCGGGGCCCGTGCCGTGACTACCCCAAGCCCGCCTTCCATAGGCCAGGGGCTGGCGACTAGCACCAAGGCGTAAAATCCCAGTAAACAGGGAAGGCATTGCCTTTATAAGTAACAACCACACAGAGTCAGCAAGCGGAAAGTAAAGTGCAGAAAGTAAAGGGGGCCGGAAATACAAGCCCAACTGTAAAGTACAACTGAAAAGTAAAGTACAGCAACTGAAGAAAAGACGGCGGCCTCGTGTCGTCCACTGGCAATCCCACCTGAAAGGTGGGTACAGATAGCCTCCAGGCTCCTCGGGTCCCACGTCCGCTCCGAGCACGTCCCGCCCAGTGGTCCACCTCCAGGTACCGTCCTGCTCCACGCCCCAACCTTGATCAACGCTGTCCGTCGTCTGCAACCAACACAACAAGGTGCGGGCATAGCCCGTGCAGGGGTGAGTACAAGCTACTCAGTAAGGACCCCGAGACCTCCGAAGGTCTCCCGAAATCCACAAAGGATATAGCACAAAAGAAAGATGCAATCACGAAGTAACATCTGACTCGACTTAGGTATATGCCCATACATATACCTAAGTCCCCAATTCTAGCTCTGCTCACGAGCTCAAGAACAACTCAATCCACAAAGGAAAGCAAGACTCAAATCCATAAGGAGAGTAAACGGTAAATCCACAAAGGAGAGTAACATACGATTCAGCTCAACCAGGTATACTTTTTCAGATGACGTCAAAGATGATCACTGATCCATCTAAGTCGTCGGACCCACGAAGGATCGATAGGTACTAACCCCCGCAGAAGACCCACACAGGATCGGGCTCACACAGAACCTGTAGGCAGTGGCTCACACAGAACCGGCAGTAAGGACCCACATAGGATCGGGCTCACACAGAACCTGTAGGCAGAGGCTCACACAGAACCGGTAGCACTGATCCACGTAGGATCGCTGAGTGCAGTAGTCGACGCAGTCCACTGAGGATCTATGCACAGTCGTCGCCGCAGTCCACGAAGGATCTCTGCTCTGCCGTCGTCGCAGTCCACGGAGGATCTCTGCTCTGCCGTCGTCACAGTCCACGGAGGATCTCTGCTCTGTCGTCGAAGTCACAGCCAGCGCTAGGGTTCCCGCACATAGCGAGCTCGTTTAGGAGGGTCCGCTCCACGAGCCGAGAGGCTGATACATCAACTGACACGTAGTCCGAAGTTGATGTATCCAAAAGTTCCGTATCGACAACAGGATCTCAACGCAACAGACGGCGCGTCAATCGGACGCCCGGTCTGAGAGTTATTGACATTTTCGTCTCAGGGGCCCGGTTGGTTTTTAGGGAAAAACCAACCCGACCGTACTCCGCCTGTATCCGATCCTCGGGCAGAGTATGCCAAAAGTTCCGTCTCACTTAGAGGAATCTACCACAGCTGACGGTACGTCGATCGGACGTCCGTAGCTCACGTTATGAGCGTTTCCGCTCCGAGGGCCCGGTTGGTTTCGTGTACGAACCAACCCGGCCGAACCCAAAGTCTTCCGAAACCTTGAGTATAATATACCGAAACGACCGTCTCGATCCCAGGATCGCGTAGCCGTTGACGGTTCGTCAATCGGAGGTCCCAGGCCCAAGATATGGGCGAAAGACCGAAGAGGGCCCGAAACGGGGGTTCTGGGCCCGGGGCGACCCGGCCCGAACCCCCCCTGGGGTCGGCCGAACCGGGTCGGCCCGAACCGGGCCGGCCCGAACCGGCCCGAACCGGCTCGGCCGGGTCCGGTTCGGCCTGGGCGCGGCCCGGCCGACCGGACCGGCCGGCTCGGCTTCGGCCGAGCGGCCGAACAGGCCGCCGCCGCGGGTTTGACCCGCGGCATTTGAAGAAACGCGGCCCCCGCGGGGGGCCGCCTGTCACGCGGACGCGGCCGGGCCGCCGCGTCCGTTCCCGGTTCCGCGCGGCCGCGGAACCGGCCGCCACCGCCGCGGCTTCAGCCGCGGCGGAAGATCTCCACGGCGGCGCGCCGGGCGCCGCCGCCTCCGGTCGCCGGCGCCACCGCGCCGGCGACCCGCGCCGCCGCTGCCTTCCGCGGGCCGCCGGAGATGCTCTGGTGGCCCGTTTTGCCTCCCGTCTGCGCCGATGCCTCTCCCGGATGCCGACCTTCACTGCGGAATCAACGGATCGCCCCTGCCGCGCGGTTTGTCGTCGTCCGTCATATCCGCACAACAAAAGGGATCGGCGGAGGGTTGTCGGGTCTTGTTCGTTAGACCCGCACCCTCCGCGTTAGCCATAATCAACGGGAGAAAAGAAAAAGGATGATCAACACATGATCCAACAATTTTATTTAAAGATAAAAAATTGTTCGTTTGAAACCGACTTTTTAAATTTTCAAGAACGTTCACGAGAAAATTTAAAAAGGGGTAACTTTTCCAAAATAAATCCCTACCTCGAAGTCGTCGTCGGACGAGAGGTCGTCGCGGAATCGCTCGTCGCGGAAGAAGGAGATCGTCGCGTCGTCGCGGTATCCGGCGTCGCGTCGCCAATCTCCGGATCAAGAACAAACAGATTAAATCCGTTGTTGTTGAAATTAAGAAGGGAGAATTTAGAAGTTTCGATTCTCACCTTTAACCGCCGATCGCAGGTTCGCCGCGGAAGAAGAGGCACCGAAGAAGAAGAAGAAGAAGGTCGCGGAAAAGCTGTTGACGTCGCGGATCGTGCGTCGTCGGATTCCGGTTCCGGCGTTCTTCGCATTCTTCGCGTTCTTCGCGTTCTTCGCGTTCTTCGCGGAGAGGGTGGAGGCTCAGAGGAATTGCACAACGATAGCAATCCTCCAAATAGACAAGTTTGTCTATTTTATTATTTTGCCAACAAACGTAAAACGCGTAAGTAACGACCCATTTAATTCGTTGAATTAATTCAACGAGCGAAACAACACATTTAATTCACGAAAGAAACAGCCCATTTAAATGGTCTGTTAAGAATTAAAGAAACGCGTCGGTTGACTTTTCAGTTTCTTTGACGGGTTTTCGCGGGTGCGTTACTTAGCGAAAGAAACGGCGGGGCTCGCGCGGGCCCCACCTCACAAATATCCTATCAAGGGGGTAGGATATTTCTGGATAGCATCCTATCCAGTTCAACACAGTTCAAGCCGCCTTTAAGTGCCTTCAAGTGGCTTCCAAGCAGCTTAAGTGAAATAAAATAAAGTTGTCGCACAAATTTATTTTATTTCTGACTTAAAGCCGCAAAATTTAAAAACCACGTCTGAGAAAACGCAACTCCGGAAGAGGCGTTTCTAAGCAAATACCGGCGCTGCGATTTCATCGGTGCCCTCAGAATTTGATTCCGGGCACCGGTTCAAAAGATAGAAAAACCCGCTCGTCCGTTCACTGAACGTACCCGAGCCAAACTTCGGAAATTGATTCCGGGCACACCGGGCCTCGGAATCAGGTGCCGTCTGAAGCTGCGCTCTTGTAAAATTCCAAAGAAAATTAAGAAAAAAATTTCCTTGAAATTTGCGGGTCTTTACATTACTCCCACCTCAGGGCTTTACGTCCCCGTAAAGATACATCAAAAACTAGGGGAACAAATGGGGGTACTGAGCACGCATCTGAGCCTCCCGCTCCCAAGTGCTCTCCTGGAGGTTCCCGTGCTGCCATCTGATGCGCACAAGAGGAATCGACCGCCCACGTAGGACCCGCTCCTGTCGATCCTCGATCTCTACTGGGACCTCCGCAAAAGTCGCCCCATCGTCCACGTCCAGCTCCCCAAAGTCGATGATGTGCGTCGGGTCGTGCACGTATCTCCTCAGCTGAGACACGTGGAAGACGTCGTGCACCCGGTGCAACTGAGGTGGTAGAGCCAGGCGATAAGCCACCTCTCCTATCCTGCTGAGGACCTGGAAAGGCCCGATGAAGCGTGGAGACAACTTGCCGCCTCGGCCAAATCTCCGTAAACCACGTCGAGGTGAGACACGCAAAAAGACGTGGTCGCCATCCTCGAACTCTAGTGGCCTCCGCCTCCTGTCAGCATATGACTTCTGCCGGCTCTGAGCTGTCCTCATCTTCTCCTGGATGATCTGGACCTTCTCTGTCGTGGCTCGGACCATCTCTGGTCCCACGAGTGCTGACTCCCCAGGGTCTGTCCAGCAAAACGGTGATCTGCAGGGTCTGCCGTACAACGTCTCGTATGGTGCCATCCCGATGGTGGAGTGGTAGCTGTTGTTGTACGCGAACTCCACCAAGGGTAGGTGGTCCTCCCAGCTGCGACCAAAGTCGAGAACACATGCACGGAGCATGTCCTCGAGTGTCTGTATGGTCCTCTCCGTCTGACCATCCGTCTGAGGGTGGAAGGCTGTGCTCAGATGGAGCCGCGTCCCGAACGCCTCCTGCAACCCCTTCCAAAGCCGGGAAGTGAAACGAGCATCTCGATCGGAGACGATAGACGATGGCACACCGTGAAGCCGTACGATCTCCTGGACGTAAAGACGTCCCAAGCTCTCCACTGAGCCCTGCTCTCTGATGGGTAAGAAGTGTGCCGACTTGGTGAGTCGGTCGACAATCACCCAAATGGAGTCGTGACCTCTGGAAGTGCGTGGAAGTCCAGTCACGAAGTCCATAGATATGCCATCCCACTTCCACTCCGGGACCTCCAAGGGCTGTACCAAGCCTGCTGGTACATGATGCTCTCTGCCTTCACCTGCTGGCAGGTGAGGCATCGCGAAACGAACTCTGCCACAGCTTTCTTCATGCCCGGCCACCAGTGCTGTCGTCTGAGATCCTGGTACATCTTCGCCACTCCGGGATGCACCGCCAAGGGAGAAGTGTGAAACTCTCTCAGCACCTCCTCTCGTAAAGCGACTGGCACGAAGGTACGTCCTCTGAAAAGGATGTCGTGCTCTGCTCCAAGGGAGAAGCCATCAGGCGCCTGACCTGAGGATATCAGTGCACGCCGGGTCTCACAGTCAGCGTCCCCACGCTGAGCCTCTCTGACCCGCTGTAGAAGTGGAGGAGAGACTGTGAGAGACTGAAGAAAGGCTGCTCCGTCTCTATCCACGAAGGATATCTTCAAGGAGGCTAGATGCTCCGTCGCCTCCTCAAGTAGCTGAATGCCCGTCCTCCTGCTGAGGGCATCGGCTACCACGTTCCCCTTCCCAGGAGTATAGACTATCTCAAAGTCATAGTCCTGGAGGAACTCAAGCCATCTCCGCTGTCTCAGGTTCAGGTCCTTCTGAGAGAAGATATACCTGAGACTCTGGTGGTCAGAAAAGACTGTGAAGCGCCCGCCCATCAGATAGTGCCGCCAAGTCTTCAGAGCGAAGACCACTGCTGCTAACTCCAGGTCATGAGTGGCGTAGTTCTGCTCATGCGGCCTCAACTGACGTGATCCGTAGGCGATCACGGCCCGCTCCTGCATCAGGACGCACCCGAGTCCAGTCCCTGACGCATCGCAGTAAACTACGTATCCAACTCCCTCCTCAGGCAACCTCAAGATAGGTGCGCTGGTCAACCTCTGCCTCAGCTCCTGGAAGCTCTGCTGACATCTGTCTGACCACACGAAGGGTTTCCCCTTCTTCTTCAACGCTGAGAGTGGTGCCGCAACTCTGGAGAAGTCTGGCACGAATCTCCGATAGTATCCGGCTAGGCCCAAGAAGCTCCGCACCTCTGTCACGCTCTTGGGTGGCTCCCAAGCTAGCACTGCCTCGATCTTCGCGGGATCCACTGCAACTCCCGCCTCAGAGATGACGTGTCCCAAGAAATGGACCTCACGTAACCAGAACTGGCATTTTGAGAGCTTGCCATAAAGCTGGTGCTCTCGGAGTGTGTCTAGCACAACTCGCAGGTGGTAGGCATGCTCCTCCTCAGTCGTCGAGTATACCAAAATGTCGTCAATGAAGACAACGACAAATCGGTCGAGGTATGGCTGGAAGATCCTGTTCATGAGGCTCATGAACACTGCTGGAGCATTGGTTACGCCGAACGGCATAACCAAGAACTCATAGTGGCCATACCGACACCTGAAGGCCGTCTTCTGTACGTCCTTGTCTCGAACTCTGAGCTGATGATAGCCTGACCGGAGGTCTATCTTCGAGAACCACCGCGCTCCCTTGAGCTGATCGAAGAGGTCATCAATCCGTGGCAGCGGATACTTGTTCCTCACTGTCACCTGGTTCAGGCGACGATAGTCGACACACAGTCGCAAGCTCCCGTCCGCCTTCTTGGCGAACAATATCGGGGAAGCCCAGGGTGAAACACTGGGTCGGATAAACCCCTTGCTCTGCAAGTCCTCCAACTGTACCCGCAGCTCTCGAAGCTCGGCGGGGGCCGTCCGATATGCTGGAGTAGATATCGGGGCTGTCTCGGGGTACAAGTCGATGTAAAAGTCTACCTCTCTACGAGGAGGTAGCCCTGGAACGTCGTCGGGAAAGACGTCCACGTACTGGTCCACCACTGCAGGAAAAGCCGGACTCCGCACGTCCACTGCTCCCAGGATGAGGCTAGCCAACTGATGAGAGATAGGCTGCACTCTCCTCCGCGGAAGTCCATCCTGTGCTGCAAAGGTTCCCTTCTCGCCGGTGAAGGTAAACCTGCTCCCGTCGGTGCGAACACATCGCACCTTGCGCCTAAAACAGTCGATATGGGCATGAACCGTGGATAGCCAATCCATGCCCAAGATGACGTCGTAAGGCCTCGACGCCGCTACAAGGAGATCCCAGCCGAAGCTCTCGCCTCCTAGAGTAAGCTCACACTGCCGGCACCAGTGCGTAATTGTCGAGTCTGCTCTCGTAGGAGTCTCTAGCCGTAAGGATCGAGCCAACGGCTCAGTCGGAATCTCCGAGCTCCGAACAAGGGCAGAGGCTATGAAATAGTGACTCGCTCCTGTGTCTATAAGCACTGCAGCAAGGGTGGAATAGACACAGATCGTACCTCGAATCATCTCTGGCAAGTCGGGGTCGTAGGCCTCCACTGCCTGGAGCTGGGCCTGTCTCTGCCCGCCAGCTCCCTGTGGTCGAGGTGGCCCTCCTGGTGGTGGTGGGGGTAGAGCCTGGAAGCGTCGCCCACCACCCGCTGCTCGGCCAGCTCCTCTGCCTCGTCCGCCTCCTCCCTGCGGACCGCCACGGTCGACCCTCTGCCTCTGCCTGGGTGGCCCCTCCACCGTCTGCTGCTCCTCTGGTCGGCGAGTCGGGCAGTCACGAGCCATGTGACCCTGCCCGCCGCAGGTGTAGCACAGCCTGCCTCTCGGAAGGCTGGCACTCCGCTGTGTGCCCTGCACTGCTGAGCCAGTGTCCCGGGGTCGCCTGCCGGAAGGTCTGGTCCGCCTGGAACCCTGGGTCATCCGTCGGCTACCCGCTGCCGAAGACTCAGCTACCTGCCGCCCTGCGCTAGGTCTCGCCACTGAAGAAGGCTCTGCCAGGAAGCTCTCGATCAGGAGGGCTCGCTCCAGCACTCCCGCCTGGGTCGGAATGCTGAGGGAGATCAGCGACGCCCGAATCTCCTGTCGCAAGCCCTGCTCGAAGGTCCGGGCCCGGAAGAAGGGGTCCCGTACCATGTCGGTCGAGTAGCGAGATAGGTCCGTGAACCTCGCCGCGTACTGAGCGACCGTCATGCTACCCTGGCGCAGCTGGAGAAGCTCCTGGATGCGCACCGCTCGGAGGGTGGCCAGGACGAACTCGGAGCGGAAGAGGCTCTCGAAGTCCGCCCAGAGTAGGGATGCCTCATCGTGAACCTGGAGCATCAGGCTCCACCATCGTCCTGCCGCCGCTTGCAGGAGGCTCGCTGCGAGAATCACCATGAGATCCGCTGGTGTCCTCACTAGCCGAAAGATCCGTACCACCGCCTCTAGCCAGTCCTCGGCGGCCTGGGGGTCCGCCTCACCGCGAAACCTGGGCGGTCGCTGGCCCTGAAACTCGTGCAGTGCCCTGAGGCGACGTGCATCGTCAGCGTCTGGTACTGGCAGCATCGGTGGCTCGGCGGGTAAAGCTACCGCCGGTGCCACTGCTGGAAAAGGGCCCTGCACCGAGGCCTCGTCGCTCGGTGGGCTGCCGTCGCGCCCTACACTCGGAACCCTAGCTGGCTGTCGTCGCGGGGCCATCCTGAAAAGGAGAACAAGAGCACCATAGTCAGAACAGTATACCTGGTGAGCTGGCACAAGTAATCACAAGGAAAACTTGAGACTTTCATAAAGCAGATCAGTATACCCGGTGAGCTGACACAAGTAATCACAAAGAAAACTTGAAACACACACGCAATCAATGTTTTCATGCATTAAGTCGGAAATCAGGAGTCAGGGTCCTGGTGTACGGATACGTCGGCCGCCGCACCAACACTGGGCTCCCTGAACTGATAACCACACTCAATACACTAAACACTATTGCTTCATATAGAAAGAAAGGACGATCAGAGTTTGCGGTAGAACCGACCACCTCTGATACCAATTTGTCACGACCCGTCCTCGGGGCCCATGCCGTGACTACCCCAAGCCCGCCTTCCATAGGCCAGGGGCTGGCGACTAGCACCAAGGCGTAAAATCCCAGTAAACAGGGAAGGCATTGCCTTTATAAGTAACAACCACACAGAGTCAGCAAGCGGAAAGTAAAGTGCAGAAAGTAAAGGGGGCCGGAAATACAAGCCCAACTGTAAAGTACAACTGAAAAGTAAAGTACAGCAACTGAAGAAAAGACGGCGGCCTCGTGTCGTCCACTGGCAATCCCACCTGAAAGGTGGGTACAGATAGCCTCCAGGCTCCTCGGGTCCCACGTCCGCTCCGAGCACGTCCCGCCCAGTGGTCCACCTCCAGGTACCGTCCTGCTCCACGCCCCAACCGTGATCAACGCTGTCCGTCGTCTGCAACCAACACAACAAGGTGCGGGCATAGCCCGTGCAGGGGTGAGTACAAGCTACTCAGTAAGGACCCCGAGACCTCCGAAGGTCTCCCGAAATCCACAAAGGATATAGCACAAAAGAAAGATGCAATCACGAAGTAACATCTGACTCGACTTAGGTATATGCCCATACATATACCTAAGTCCCCAATTCTAGCTCTGCTCACGAGCTCAAGAACAACTCAATCCACAAAGGAAAGCAAGACTCAAATCCATAAGGAGAGTAAACGGTAAATCCACAAAGGATAGTTCAACACACTCCACAAAGGAGAGTAACATACGATTCAGCTCAACCAGGTATACTTTTTCAGATGACGTCAAAGATGATCACTGATCCATCTAAGTCGTCGGACCCACGAAGGATCGATAGGTACTAACCCCCGCAGAAGACCCACACAGGATCGGGCTCACACAGAACCTGTAGGCAGTGGCTCACACAGAACCGGTAGTAAGGACCCACATAGGATCGGGCTCACACAGAACCTGTAGGCAGAGGCTCACACAGAACCGGTAGCACTGATCCACGTAGGATCGCTGAGTGCAGTAGTCGACGCAGTCCACTGAGGATCTATGCACAGTCGTCGCCGCAGTCCACGAAGGATCTCTGCTCTGCCGTCGTCGCAGTCCACGGAGGATCTCTGCTCTGCCGTCGTCGCAGTCCACGGAGGATCTCTGCTCTGTCGTCGAAGTCACAGCCAGCGCTAGGGTTCCCGCACATAGCGAGCTCGTTTAGGAGGGTCCGCTCCACGAGCCGAGAGGCTGATACATCAACTGACACGTAGTCCGAAGTTGATGTATCCAAAAGTTCCGTATCGACAACAGGATCTCAACGCAACAGACGGCGCGTCAATCGGACGCCCGGTCTGAGAGTTATTGACATTTTCGTCCCAGGGGCCCGGTTGGTTTTTAGGGAAAAACCAACCCGACCGTACTCCGCCTGTATCCGATCCTCGGGCGGAGTATGCCAAAAGTTCCGTCTCACTTAGAGGAATCTACCACAGCTGACGGTACGTCGATCGGACGTCCGTAGCTCACGTTATGAGCGTTTCCGCTCCGAGGGCCCGGTTGGTTTCGTGTACGAACCAACCCGGCCGAACCCAAAGTCTTCCGAAACCTTGAGTATAATATACCGAAACGACCGTCTCGATCCCAGGATCGCGTAGCCGTTGACGGTTCGTCAATCGGAGGTCCCAGGCCCAAGATATGGGCGAAAGACCGAAGAGGGCCCGAAACGGGGGTTCTGGGCCCGGGGCGACCCGGCCCGAACCCCCCCTGGGGTCGGCCGAACCGGGTCGGCCCGAACCGGGCCGGCCCGAACCGGCCCGAACCGGCTCGGCCGGGTCCGGTTCGGCCTGGGCGCGGCCCGGCCGACCGGACCGGCCGGCTCGGCTTCGGCCGAGCGGCCGAACAGGCCGCCGCCGCGGGTTTGACCCGCGGCATTTGAAGAAACGCGGCCCCCGCGGGGGGCCGCCTGTCACGCGGACGCGGCCGGGCCGCCGCGTCCGTTCCCGGTTCCGCGCGGCCGCGGAACCGGCCGCCACCGCCGCGGCTTCAGCCGCGGCGGAAGATCTCCACGGCGGCGCGCCGGGCGCCGCCGCCTCCGGTCGCCGGCGCCGCCGCGCCGGCGACCCGCGCCGCCGCTGCCTTCCGCGGGCCGCCGGAGATGCTCTGGTGGCCCGTTTTGCCTCCCGTCTGCGCCGATGCCTCTCCCGGATGCCGACCTTCACTGCGGAATCAACGGATCGCCCCTGCCGCGCGGTTTGTCGTCGTCCGTCATATCCGCACAACAAAAGGGATCGGCGGAGGGTTGTCGGGTCTTGTTCGTTAGACCCGCACCCTCCGCGTTAGCCATAATCAACGGGAGAAAAGAAAAAGGATGATCAACACATGATCCAACAATTTTATTTAAAGATAAAAAATTGTTCGTTTGAAACCGACTTTTTAAATTTTCAAGAACGTTCACGAGAAAATTTAAAAAGGGGTAACTTTTCCAAAATAAATCCCTACCTCGAAGTCGTCGTCGGACGAGAGGTCGTCGCGGAATCGCTCGTCGCGGAAGAAGGAGATCGTCGCGTCGTCGCGGTATCCGGCGTCGCGTCGCCAATCTCCGGATCAAGAACAAACAGATTAAATCCGTTGTTGTTGAAATTAAGAAGGGAGAATTTAGAAGTTTCGATTCTCACCTTTAACCGCCGATCGCAGGTTCGCCGCGGAAGAAGAGGCACCGAAGAAGAAGAAGAAGAAGGTCGCGGAAAAGCTGTTGACGTCGCGGATCGTGCGTCGTCGGATTCCGGTTCCGGCGTTCTTCGAGTTCTTCGCGTTCTTCGCGTTCTTCGCGTTCTTCGCGGAGAGGGTGGAGGCTCAGAGGAATTGCACAACGATAGCAATCCTCCAAATAGACAAGTTTGTCTATTTTATTATTTTGCCAACAAACGTAAAACGCGTAAGTAACGACCCATTTAATTCGTTGAATTAATTCAACGAGCGAAACAGCACATTTAATTCACGAAAGAAACAGCCCATTTAAATGGTCTGTTAAGAATTAAAGAAACGCGTCGGTTGACTTTTCAGTTTCTTTGACGGGTTTTCGCGGGTGCGTTACTTAGCGAAAGAAACGGCGGGGCTCGCGCGGGCCCCACCTCACAAATATCCTATCAAGGGGGTAGGATATTTCTGGATAGCATCCTATCCAGTTCAACACAGTTCAAGCCGCCTTTAAGTGGCTTCAAGTGGCTTCCAAGCAGCTTAAGTGAAATAAAATAAAGTTGTCGCACAAATTTATTTTATTTCTGACTTAAAGCCGCAAAATTTAAAAACCACGTCTGAGCAAACGCAACTCCGGAAGAGGCGTTTCTAAGCAAATACCGGCGCTGCGATTTCATCGGTGCCCTCAGAATTTGATTCCGGGCACCGGTTCAAAAGATAGAAAAACCCGCTCGTCCGTTCACTGAACGTACCCGAGCCAAACTTCGGAAATTGATTCCGGGCACACCGGGCCTCGGAATCAGGTGCCGTCTGAAGCTGCGCTCTTGTAAAAATCCAAAGAAAATTAAGAAAAAAATTTCCTTGAAATTTGCGGGTCATTACAGGACCCACCTTATATTAATGGTTTGGATCATGTGGGGGTTGGCTATGTTATTCCCTCCATAATAGTTTTTGGGGGGTGGATGTTATTCCATGAGGCATATAGTCACATCACAATTCATGATCAAGATTTAATGGTTCTTCCTAGGGGATGAGTGTTGTAGTGTAAACCTTGTGGTAATTCAACAATGTGACATCATAGGGTTAACTATACAATAGACCCTTAGTCTACACCATAATTTACCCTATTATTGAATTGAAATGAGATTTTTTTAGTCTTTTTAATGAGTTTCCCCTATTCCTTATTAGTCACTCGACCCCATCACCCAAACCCCTCTTCCCCATAATTTCCCCCTCTCATAATTCACTCTTCAGGATCCCTAATGGTTGTTTCATAGTGTACAACCCCCCCCCCTCCATGGACAACCCACACCCCCTCCCCCACACCCCTGTAACCCCCAGATATCCCACCCCCTTCCCCTTTGAACCTTTTATGCTTTACTGGATTTCCCATTTTCTCACCCAGAACCCCTTCGTGTTACGACAACCTCCTCCTCCTATCCTCTTGGGTGGTTCTCCCTCACCCGGTGTATGTTTCATCTTTCATCACTTCTATTGGAGAGCCTCTGATAATTTTTACCTCTCTTATTCCTTCTATATATTAGTGTCTCACCCCCCCCCCAAACCTATATTTAAATTGACATGGGTCAATTACAATTGGAAATGTAATGATACGGCCTTGGCTAATATCATAACCAACAACTGGACGGACTTTCCACTAATCTAAGAGGTGTTCATGATCCCTATGGGATTGATTCGATCCCCTAAGAAAAAATACAATTAATTTGGAATATTTTACCCCTAAATTAGTGTAAATTAAAAATTATATTTCTCCTGAAAAGTAGAAATGTCCCATTAATAAGTTAAACATCTAGGAAAATAGTAGATATGCAAAAAATAAATAAACATGGAGAAGATATCATATATGGAAAATAAAATCTCACAATTGACCAATAAAATTGTTTAACATGTGAGTTTTAATTTTATGTTTTCTTTTCAGTTGGAAATATCCTTTGTCACACACCTCTCCTATTCCGTGAATGCACCTCTGTCGCACACTGAATGACACCTTCATGGTGATTTTTCTCCTATTACTCATTGGGTTCCTCTTGTTTTCATGTTATTATTATTTGATATTGATGGTTATGTTGTGAAATGTATGGGATAAAGGTTCAACTAAAAATCATGGTCATCGGTGGTCCTTGTTTGCGCACTAAATGAATTGCATATTGGTTGGTTCCTGTTGAACATTTGAATATAAAAATTGGTAATTTATGTATACTGACTAATGAATGAATGCCTCAAGATGATAAAACTTATGTGATAACCCCTGAATTAACAAACAGAATTGAATAAGGGATGCTTTATAAAATCTAAAATTTTGATTGTTTTGTTGGTATAGTGTTGTGATTGTGATCACGATTGTGTGTTTTTATGGTATTGCGGTTGTCGGCATAATTGGTTTATCATTTTTTTACCATGTTGTAGTTATTCCACAATTTAATATCAATCCAAACTTTACCCATTTAAATGGCACCACCACTTTGTTACTAGTGAAAATACACTGAATCTTAGAAAACCACTTCACTAGGGGACTATATGAGACACTTTATGGACACCATAGTCAAATAACCATAACAACACATGTAATGAATCCTTCCACCCACAAGCACTTTATTGAAAATCATACCATCTATTAGTTTAGTACCATATTTCATGACTAGATACATTGTGTTTCTAGAGAAACACTAAAAAACCGGTTTACAACAATGCATATAGATCACATGTGGGATAATAAAACATTCTAGTGCAATGGATTCTCATAGATAGGTAAGGGTATTGTTTAAAATAGATAATTCCATTTATTATAGTTGGATGATGGCCCTAGTTGAACAACTTTTGTGTAATTATTTTTTTTAAATATTAATATTACTGTATCAAATAGGATGAATATGAATAAAGAATGGATGAATTTCAATCAGTTGGAAAAAGAGTATGAAGATGGCGTGAAAGAGTTTATCAAGTTTTCAAAAGATCATACATATGACCCTTCTCAAATCCTTTTTCGGTGTTTACGCTATTATTATTAAAGACAAATTAGTCTAGAGTATTTGGAAGAACACCTGATCTATCAAGGAATAGATCGAAGTTATACATGTTGGAATAAACACAGGGAAAAGAAAATGTAGGTAGTGGCTGGGATAGCACTACATTTTATGGACCATTTGATATGATTACAAGAGTGAACAATGAAGAATATCATATGGAGGATGTGATTAAAGATGTGAATGATGATGAAGATCGTATTCAGGAAATGACAAGGACAGATGAAGATGAAATTCATGATTTCCCAAATTTTTTTGAGTATTTAAAGAGTTGTGCAAAGATGTTATTGTATGATGGTTACACTAAATATATAGCATTTTTAGCCTTACTGGAGCTATATAATTTGAAAGCAGGAAAAGGGTGGAGTGATTCCAGTTTTATGAAACTACTTGCTCTCCTGAATGACATGCTCCCAGAAGATAATGAGATCCTGATCCGAACATATGATGCCAAACGAATGCTAAACTTGATGGGTATGATCTCTGAAAGAATACACGCATGTCCGAATTACTGTATATTATATCTCAATGACTATAAATTAGTTAAATAATGCCCAAAGTGTGGGGCTTCTTGATACAAGAAAGATGAAATTTGTATGGTAATTTCCAATCATTCCAAGTTTTAGGCACCTATATGGAAGTGAGGAGACTGCATGACAATTCACATGACATGCAGATACAATAATTAAAGATGGGAAACTATGTCACCCGACACACTCTCCTCAATGGAAGACAATTGATCATGAGTATCCTAATTTTGGAAACAAGTCGAGAAACCTTCATCTTGCATTATCTACTGATAGAGTGAATCCTTCTGGTTTTCACAGCATTAGTCACAGTACATGGCTGGTTATGTTGGTAAATTATAAATTACCACTGTGGTTATGCATGAAACAAAAATAAATCATGTTATCTATGCTTATATCAGGACCAAAACAACCGGGTAATGATATTGATGTTTATTTGGCTCCATTGATCGAGGATTTGAAATTATTATAGGATTTAGGTGTTATGTTGTATGATTCTTACAAAAATGAAGATTTCACTTTGAGAGCCATGTTGTATGGGATAATAAATGACTTTCCTACTAATGGAAATTTTTCAGGATATAGCATTAATCCATCTCAAGGGCATCCCATTTGTGAATAAGGTACACAGTCAATTAGGTTGAAACATTCATCAAAAATCATGTTTCTAGGACATCAATGATTTCTACCCCGATGGAATAAGTATCAATCTTGGACTGTAGGATCGAAATATGAATGTAGATTCTCAATTACAAGAGGGTAGGTGAATTTTAAGTTTAAAAACTTTCATTTTTAACCTTAAGAAAAACTATGTTTAACAAAGTTAAACAATGTAAATTCACAAGACCTCTTAGTTCTAAAAACTTTCTAGGTTCTGGAAATATGGTTCCTGAAATGAAACTTAATAAAAATTTTCAAGGAAAAGATTCTACCTTAAAGCATATAGAATCTTACTTATCATAGTATACAATAGAACAAGAAAGTATAATAAGATTATACTTTCTTCCTTTATAAAAATACAGCAGAAAATAAACATGAAAAAAAAACAAGTAACAAGTATGAAATATTTTAACCCAAAGAGTAGGGTATCCAACAACCTTGGATAAAGGTCCCTTAATTTATACTTTCAAGAAATTCCGTCTTACCCAAACCAGGGTAAGCCCTTAATAGGAATATTAGAATCTATCTTTCTATCCCCGCAAGCCCTCGAGCTTCAAGGTAGTCAACACCTCTGTCTTCCTAATCAAGGAAGTCCTCAAACTTTAAGGTAGTCAGCAATTCTGTCTTCTTAACCCCAGAAGTCCTCGATTTTACACAGCAACAATCGGAGTCGCGTGAATAAATCTGAACAAGATGTTCAGTACGCACAAAGCATGAGAGCCTCTCTCTCTAGAAATCACTTCAGCAGCATGTAATCTCTAGAGTTATCGATCAGTTTCATATATTGATCTCTTTCAAATGAGATCCTATTTATAGGAACTTCTCCAATGGTTGGATCCCTCCACCAATATTCATATTTTTCCTTGAATCTCAGAGGGACATGTACACATGTCACTCAAACAACAGTTAGTTAGAAACAGATTGCACGACATCATTTCATAACTTTAACAAGGGTAATAAAAATAATGTTTCTTAACCAAAACCATTTTTTCAGAGTCAAGGGAAAAATAGTTTGGAGTCTAAAAAAATAAACACTTGGAGACTATAAAACATGGATATTCGGATTCTGTTTTAAAAGGAATTTGGAACCTAAATTATATAGATTTTATAGTCTGAATTCTGAGGTAATCGGAGTCTGAATTCTAAGGAATTTGGAGCTTGAATTCTGAGGAAATTGGATTCTGAATTCTGAGTAATTCTAAGTCTAAATTCTGAGGATTTCAGAGTCTAAATTCTGAGGAATTTGGAGTCTAAATTCTGAGGAATTTGGAGTCATAATTATAAGGAATTCAGAGTCTGGATTTTAGAGAATTTGGAGTCTGAATTTCAGAGAATTCATAGTATGAATTTTAGAGAATTCAGAGTCTGAATTTTAGAAAATTTGCAGTCTGAATTTCAGAGAATTCAGAGTCTAAATTTGAGAGAATTAGGAGTCTGAATTTTAGATAATTCAGAGTCTGAATTTTAGAGAATTCAGAGTCTAAATTTCAGATAATTCGAAGTCTGAATTTCAGAGAATTTGGAACTTGAATTTCAGGGAAGTAGGAACCTAAATTTCAGAGAATTCGGAGTTTGAATTTCAGAGAATTCAGATTCTGAATTTTAGAGAATCCGTAGTTTGAATTTCAGAGAATTCAGAGTCTAAATTTCATAGAATTTGGAGTCTAAATTTCAGAGAATTTGGGATCTGAATTTTTGAGAATTCAGAGTTTGAATTTCAGAGAATTCAGGGTCTGAATTTTAGAGAATTCAGAACCTTAATTCGGATCCAGAAAACAAAATACTCTATATCTAAGAATTTATATAATTCTTATATTTTAGATGTGAAACCGAATTTTTTACTTAGGAATAAAATTAGTTATATTTAGAGAAACTATAACATGAACAATGAAAAAAAAGGTAAGGAGAAAATTTTCTTGGGGAAGGAAAATTTTCCTTGATAAGATAAATCTTAGGGGAAATAAAATTTTCCTTGAGATAGAGTGTTTGTGATTTTCAAGACATAAAGGAATGGAAAATTCATAAGGAAACCTTATTGACTCAACAATATCCCCCTTTCTGGAAAGCACAAACATCCTTTCTAAAAAGAATATAAGGACTTAGAATTTTTATAGACTTGTAAAAAAAGCTTATCTCCCTTTTACTTATAGATCATAGTGAATACGACTAACTCCCCCTTAGCCTTTGAAATCCCTAAGGATTGTATTCTTGATTTCCTAAATGAGAAAACATTTTCTTTCATACGAAAATCTTCATTGATAAGAACTTTCCCTTAGATAAACTCCCCCTTACTTAGGGAAATATCTTCTTTACTTAGTATTCTTTTTATCATTCCTTTCTCCCACTTTGTGATTCTCAAAAAGGAATAGAGGGAATGAAAAAAATGGTACCTGAAAAAATTAGTAAAAAACAACCAGATATATAGATAACAACCAAAATTTCATTAAGATTGAATGAATTTTTACAACGAATAAATTCAATAAAGGATCAGAATTGGAAAAATTATCCTTCTTTCTCCTTTGGTACTAACTTCTTTACAATAGTTTTCAGCTTCTTGAGATCCTTGTGATCTTCGTCTATGTGCTTGAGCCACTGATCCTGATCTTCACTTTTCTTCTCTAAGGTTTTTATCTTTTCTTCCTAACCCTTAAGAATGTATGACTGAACCTTCAAGACTTCTTCTCGCTTAACAATATTTTCTTCAAATTCAATTATGATATCCCTTTCCCAATTCCAATTGATAACCACAGAATTAAGCTTTCCATTTAAGTCCTTGACTTCTTGGTTCCGAGTTGTCTATTTGAGAGTCAGTTTTTCCTCAAAGCTCTTATTAAGTTCATTAAGCTTTCCATATTCGGTGTCAAAGGCATCTTTCACATTATCTTGAAATTCATCAAAAGCTCTCAGGTCTTAAACTGTTTTCCTTGAACAGCTTGTAATATTCTTACATGACGTTTTATAAGCATCATAACCAATGAGAAAGGATTTTAAATCTGCCTCAAGTATGAAAAATTTATCCATAATCATTGAGACTAAATCATATTTCTGATTTAATGAATGTTGAAGCAACTGAAACCTCAAATCTATACTTGAAAATAAAGGAATAGTACCAACCAACTTTTTCAAATATTGTACCACAAAATCATGTCCAAGAGGGGACGATTCTAAATCAGAATGTTTGGTTGGTGAGGGTTCTTTTTCTAATTCTTCAAACAACTTTCTTTTTCACTATAGATTTTCTAAGTGTATGGATCCACACATTCTTTCCCTTATCAACTCTATAAATGATTTCTTCTGCTTTAGGTGATTCATGCTCACTATCTCATAACTGAACAATTTTATCTTCCCCAATAATTTCTTTCTCAGAATTTGCCAAAATATCTTCTGGCTGAAGAAAATCATGATTTCTACTTACATCATCTGTTGGCTTATTGAATTCTTCTTGACCCTTCTATTCATTCCCTAGAGTAGCAAGTTTTTAGGATTCGGCTTGAGAAGTCTGGATCGATAATTTTACTGAGGTACTTTCCTTCTCATGGAAATATTTAACTTGCTTTATGACATCATCAGTGTTATCCCCTTCTTCTTCTTCTTCTTCTATTTCCTCTTCCTCTTCCTAAACAATTTCTTCTTCTTGTTCAAGATCCAGAATCACCACCTTCTTTCCCGGAGTCTCGGAAAGTGATTCTAGAAAAAATGATTCTGGCCCGGGGATTTTTTCAGATGCTTTCTCAGTATCCTTGAGAAGGGATTGAACAATTTTAGCCTTTGATAACTTTTTCCTCTGCTTCATTTCTTTCTGTTTCATCTCAAGATCTTCAGCAACCTTTATCTTTAACGCTTTGGCCTCAGTAGGGTCCAAGCCAAAATTGGGCTCCCCTTATTTCTTATTTTTATTTTCTTCTCTCCACTTATCCACTACTTCATCAGGATAAGCCTTTTGCTTCTTTGGTTTTGGAGGTGCAGATTTAGTTACCTTAGCCGCATGAGTTTTTTCTTTCTTTTCTAGTTTCTTTGCCTTCCTCTTATTTCCACCATTCTTGGAGGTTTCATCCACCTCCAGTTTCTTTTCTAGAGGTTGGATTTCAGATTCCAAAAAATCATAAAATTCTCCTAAATCACTGGAAAAACCAACTTTCATTCTCCTTAAAGTATCATCACTTTGTAACATTACTTTGAAATTCATTGGCTTTGAACTACAAATAATTTTGAAAGACTAAAGACAAAGAACTATAATATTCAAAAAAATAGCTAGATAAATGATAATATGAGATTTTAGGGTTTCATTCTTGATATTATTTATTATCATCAAAACATAATTTAATAATTTATTTTCCTAAGATTCACCAAAAAAATCCAATTCATAGATATCACTTTTCTTTAGGGTATTCTTATCCCATTTTCTCGAAATGAGAAATCCCTGAACCCATAGCTGAAGAATCCAAATATTTGTATAGAGATGAATAATTTTCAGAGTCTTCACTTCCTTCAAGCCAAGACACTCAATAACTTTCTCCTTGTCAAAATATCTTGCTACATTAGGTAACTTGTGAGAGGAGAACTCTGCTTCCCCCTCATAAGGAATTCCAATCAGGTTGGCAGCCATATTGTAAGAAAGGGAGTATGTCTTTCCATAGATTTTGAAGGAAAACTTGTCTCTCTCTCCTTCGTTGAAGAAACTTACTGATTCATAGAACTTGAATAACAACTCCAGATAAACTGGATCTTGTGCCCTCGGTTTTGATATACATAGGTTCTCCCAGCCATTCAGCTTAATATTCTTTGAAATGATGGAATCATACTTAGAAAATAATTTGGGATCAACTAACCTCTCTCTGTATATTTTCCACTTAGATATTTACTTTACAGAAGACATTTCTTTTATAGGAAAGGCTTCTACAGACATTCGTAATTAATAAAACCTTGAATATTCAGAACAGTCTTAAGTAGAGCAGTAGGGATTCAGCATGCCAGATCTTGAAGATCGATGTGGTATAACCATTGGGGGGGCTTATATAGGCGATTGAGGCGATGGTTCAACTTCTTTACTTGATCCAATGATTGAAATACTCTTGATCAGATCTGACAGTTAAGATGATAACAGAAGAAGGATTTTGATATGTTCCGATCTTTTGAGGTTTCTAAGATAAACAATCAGATTTAATGAAATGTGAATCCAAAAAATTTAAAACAAAATGAAAATACCAACATGTAAAAAGATGATTACGAAAATTTTGTAAAGGAAACATACCTTTCATATTTCTTAGGGAAATTATCCATAATGAGGAAAATTCTTCTTGAATAACTTTAGATTCTAGAAAATTTTAAAAAAAATTAATGAAAATTTTTATTACGAAATTTTTTACTACGAAAATTTTGGCTACAGAAATTTTGACTATAGAAATTTTGATTATAGAAATTTTGACTATGGAAATTTTGACTATGAAAATTTTGACTACAAAAATTTTGACAACAAAAATTTTGACTATGAAAATTTTGACTACGAAAATTTTGACTACGGACATTTTGACTACGAAAATTTTGATTAACAAGAAAATGTACTCCCCTTATGAAAAGGAGTTTCTTACTATAGAGAGATATGTCTTAACAAGGATTTAATATGGAATATTACTTCGCGGTTATCATTCCTAACTTCTATTTAATGTATTCAAATCTATCAGAGGGTAAATATTTTGTGAAAATATCAGCAAGTTGATCTTGAATTCTGATAAATTGAAGATTGATATCTCCTTTTAGTGTGTGATCCCTAATAAAGTGATGCTTAATATATATATATTTTTCATGAGATTGATGTGAAGGGTTTTTGCTTCAGGAAATGAAATTAGTATTATCACACAATATTTTTGTTTTGGTAAAACTCGTGTCGTAGTCTGTGAGTGTGTGTTGCATCCACAACACTTGAGCACAACAAATTCCAACCACTACATATTCAGCTTCAGCATTAGAAAGTACTATTGAGTGTTGCTTTTTGTATGACCAAGAAACTAATGAATCTCCTAAGAAGTGACAGGTTCCAGATGTACTTTTCCTATCCATTCTATATCCAACAAATTTTGAATCCAAAAAGCTTTTTAAAACAAAATCATTTCTAGAAGTATAAAAGAGTCCTAAATCCATGGTTCCCTTTAAGTAGCAAAAAATTATTTTCACTACATTTAAATGAGATTCCTTAGGATTGGATTGATATTTGGCACATAAGCATACTGAAAACAATAAGTCTGGATGACTAGCTATCAAGTATAGTAGACTTCCTATCATACCTCTAAATGATGTTTGATCTACTGGTTTCCTAGCTTCATCAAGATCAAGGGAATTTGAGGTACCAATGGGATTACTTATACTCTTAGTGTTGTCATATCCATACTTTTTAAGAAGATATTTAATATATTATGTTGGGATATATAAATCCCTTCTATTTTTTGAGAAATTTAAAAACCAAGGAAAAATGTTAACTCACCCATCATACTCATTACAAACTCAGATTTCATTAGATTCACAAAAAAATCAGTTAAATATTGCTGAGTTGAACCAAATATAATGTCATAAACATAAATTTGAACAATCAAAACATTTTTTGTATCTTTATTTATAAAGAGAGTTGGATCATCATTTCCCTTAATGTAATTATTTTGTAAAAAAAATCCTATAAGTCTATCATATCAGGCTCTAGAGGCTTGTTTAATTCCATATAAATCTTTGGTAATTTTGAAAACACGTTTAGGATATTTTGTATCTTCAAATACAGGTGGTTGTTTAACAAAAAATTCCTCTTGAACATAACCATTAAGGGAAGCACATTTAACATCCATTTGAAAAAGTTTAAAATTAAAGAATGCTGCAATGGAAAGTAAAATATGAATAGATTCAAGTGTAACTACTGGAGCATAGGTTTCTTCATAGTCTATTACTCCTTGTTTATTATAGCCTTTAGCAAATAATCTATCTTTATTTCTTACTGTGATTCTATTTTCATCACAGTTATTTCTGAAGACCCATTTTACTCAAATAATAGATGTTTCTTTAGGTCTTTCAACCAAGGTCCAGACTTTATTCCCTTCAAATTCATTTAGTTCACATTGCATAGATTTTATCCAATCATCATCACTTAAAGATTCATCATTGCTTTTTGGTTCTAATTGAGAAAGGAATGATAGATGTTATACTTCGTTTATTAAGAAACTTCTAGTCCTTACAGATTGATTTACATCACCAATGATGCTATAACTGGGATGGTTCTTTAGAAACAATTGGTTTGGGTTTTTTAAAACATGTTCATCAACATATGGAAGGAAATATTCTGGGGTAAATGCTTCTGAAACATGTTCTTGAACATTTTCCTTATCAGATGGATCTTCTATTAGGGGTTGATAATCAGTTTTTGAAAACACATCAGAAGATGCAGGTTGAGGTTGTTTAAAAAAAGGGATCAATTTCATCAAATTTAACATGTAGTATTTGTTCAACAGTAAAAGTATTTTTATTAGAAAATCTATAAGACTCAAAAGTTGTGGAGTATCCTAGGAAAATTCCTTCATCATATTTGAGTACTAATTTATGTAAATTATCTTTAGTATTCAGAATTAATACTTTGCATCCAAATACCTTGAAGTAGGAAAGTCTAGGTTTTCTACCATTCCGTAACTCATAAGGGGTTTTATTAAGAAAAGATCTAATCAAAACTCGATTTATAGTATAATAAGTAGTAATTAATTCTTCATCCCAAAAGTGTTTAGCTATCGAATATTCATTCAACATGGTTCTTATTATCTCTTGAAGAATTAGAATTCTTCTTTCAACAACACCATTCTTTTGAGTAGTTCTTGGTGCTGAGAAGTTATGAGTAATGCCTTTTCTACTATGAAAAGTTTCAAAATCAGAATTTTGAAATTCTCCTCCATGATCACTATGAATAGTTATCAATGAAATATTTCTCTCATTTTTAACTTGGGCTCTAAAAATTTTGAAATAAGAAAAAACTTCAGATTTCTCTTCTAGAAAATAGACCCACATAAATCTAGTGTAATCATCAACTAAGGCAAATACATAATATTTTCCTCCAATGCTTCCAGTTTATATTGGACCGAAAAGATCCATACACACCAACTGTAATGAATCATTAGTTGAGAAATCACCGAATGATTTAGAACATGATTTATGTTTCTTTCCATATTGACAAGGATCACAAACTTTTGAAGAATTAAATCTAAGCTCTGGTAGATCTTAACTAGTATTTTCTTAGAGAGTTTTCATAGGTTACTATGGTTATAGTGTACTAATATTTTATGCCATAACCAAGATTTATCTTCTATTCCACTAAAACAAGGTAGACATTGGCTCCTAAGGTCTTCTAAGTTTAGTGTGTATACATTCTCTTGCCTATTGGTAGGAAGAATAAACTCTTCCTTGGAATTTTGTACTAAACATTTTTAATTCCTAAAATTTACAAGGTAACCTTCATCACATAACTGACTTATGCTAATAAGGTTGTGCTTAAGACCCTTAACAAATAAAACATTCGAAATCAATGTTTTTCCAAGAAGAACAATGTTACCTATACCAATAATTTCTCCCTTAGGAAAGTTACTTTTCCTTCTTTCGTCTTGATAATATTTTCAAAGAAGTTTTTATTACCAGTCATATGCTGAGAACATCCACTATCCATGTACCATGTATTGTTGTTGGTAATTTCTTTATTTTCCTGAAAATAAGAGTGTTAGAATTTCATAATCCAAATTTTCTTGGTTCCAAAAATTTCAGAAAGCAAGATTTTAGGTATCCACATCTTCTTAGAAAAATAGGATTTATGAAAACCTAAAGACTGAGCTTTGTATAAATAACCATTTTTTCCCAATGTCAACCACGCTGATATTTAGTGTAGAATGGAGCACTTTGAGGAACAAAATAGTTATTACTAAAAACTAGTTTGGAATGAGTATAACCAAAACCAGAATGATTTCTTAGAGGTTGAATTTGGAAATACATCTTATCAAAGTTTTCCTTACCTAAGGTAAAGTTTGAAAAACACTTCTTCAAGGAAAATATTTCTGACTTTAGTTTAATAACTAAGTTTCTATCCTCAAAAACATTAGTTTTAGCACCAGAGTTACTCTATAAAATATTTTTCTTAGAAATTACTTTTTCAAGATCCTTAGAAAGTTTTTACTTCTCAGAATTAACTTCCTCATGGTTTTTGGAAATACTTTCAAAATCAAAATTTTTCATATCAAGATCTTTGGAATAATCTGATAATTCTTTAGTAAGAATAGAAATTCTAGAATTTTCCTTATCAAGCTTTTTCTTGACTTTATAATTTTCATTCTCAAGAAGTTTGGCAAACCTAGGAATTTCTTCATAAGTAGGTAATGCATTATCTTAATTAGAAGAAGATTTTTCATTCTAAGATTCATAATATTTATTATCATTATAATTATCATTTAAGGAAACATTAGTTATAGATTCATCATTGTGTACCTTATCCATTAGACAATTATTTTTAATGGGAAATCTGGCTAGTAAACCATGATTATTCTGACCATAAGATTCATACTCTAAGGTTTCATCAGAAGAGTCTCCACCACTGGTACTCCAGGTTTTATTAGCTTTCAAAACTTTCTTAGCTTTAGCTTTATAGTACTTATTTCTATTCTTCTCAGAAGTCTTTTCCTTTCTATCCTTTTTCTTAAGCATAGGACAATCTAGCCTTATATGCCCTGCTCTTTTGCATTCATAACAAGTAACTTTTGAGTCTTTCTTGTCCTTTATTTCTTTCTTCTTAGATCTATACTAAAAGTATTTATTTACAACTATCTTGTTCATCCTTCGAGAAAGACTAGCTAGTTTATTCACAGAATGTTCACTTTTGATAGATTCAGATAAAACAGTGACTTTCTTTGACTTGGATATTGTAACACTTTTAGCAGTCTTGGATTTTGTAGTATTAAAGGCAAAACTTCCATTTCCATTCTTATTCATATTCATATCAACATCTCTTTTCATTCTTCTCTCATGTTGAAGAAGATTTCCAAAAATTTGATCAAGAGTAATTTGAGATACTTTTCTATTCTAATCAATAGTTGTTATCTTAGATTCTCACTCATTAGGCATGATATCTATAATCTTTTCCACAAGTGTCTCATCATCTAAACCTTTCTCACTGATGGATTTTAAATTGTTAACAATAGTCATAAACCTTTGTTGTACCTTACACACTGGTTCTCCATAAGGAAATATAAATCCATGATATTCTGCTCTAAGCATAGATCTTCTAGTTTCTATAACCTTGGATGTACCAAAATGAGTATCCTCCAATTTCTTATAAATACAATTTGCAGCTTCACAAGAAGAAATGTGACAATATATATTCTTAGTCATGGAACACAAAAAAGTATTGTGTACCTTGTAGTTTTGTTGATATTATGACTTTTCTTGATTAGTAAAAGTTCTGAATTCCTTATCAAGAATCTTGAAATCTCCAGTAACCATAAAGAAGTTTTCCACTCCAATATTATTAACAAAATTCTTCATACGATCTCTCTAGTATTCATAACCATTACCATCAAATATAGGTGGCCTAGTAAGATTTAGATTTTCAATCGAACCGACATTCATTCCTGCCATCTAAAAGAAAATATCTTTTCACAAAAGTTTGTTAATAATAAAAGTTTGTTAATAATAAAAGTTTGTAAACAAGGATAAAATTCCTAAGCAAGGAAAATATATTTAAAATAATGAAAACTTGAGCAAGAAAACTTATATGTGATTATAAGTATTTTAGAGACCTCCTCTAATACCAATTGTAGGATTGAAATATGAATATAGATGCTCAATTAGAAGATGAGTTGAATTGTATATTTTAAAACTTCCATTTTTAACCTTAAGAAAAACTATGTTTAGCAAAGTTAAACAATGTAAATTCACAAGACCTCTTAGTTCTACAAACTTTCTAGGTTCCAGAAATATGGTTCTGGAAATGAAACTTAATAAAAGTTTTACAAGGAAAATATTCTACCTTAAAGCGTATAGAATCTTACTTATTAGAGTATAAAAAAGAACAAGAAAGTATAAGAATATTATACTTTCTTCCTTTATCAAAATACAGCAGAAAATAAAATTGAAACAAAACAAGTAACAAGTATGAAATATTTTATCCCAAAGAGTAGGGTATCCAACAACCTTGGATAAAGTTCCATTGATTTATACTTTCAAGAAAGTCTATCTTAGCCACACCAGGGTAAGCCCTTGATAGGAATATCGGAATCTGTCTTTTTATCCCCATAAGACTGTGAGCTTCAAGGTAGTTGGCACCTCTGTCTTCCTAATCAAGAAAGTACTTGAACTTTAAGGTAGTCGGTACATCTATCTTCCTATCCCAGGAAGTCCTCGATTGTACATAGAAACAATCGAAGTCAAATGAAGCAATATGAACATAATGTTCAATACACCCAAGGCATGAGAGTCTCTCTCTATAAATCACTTCAGCAGAATTTAATCTCTATAGTGATCGACTGGTTTCATACATTGAGCTCGTTCAAATGAGCTCCTATTTATAGGCACTTCTCCAATGGTCGGATCCCTCTTCTAGGGTCATATTTTTCCTTGAATCTCAGAGGGACCTGTACACATGTCACTCAAACAATAGTTAGTTAAATAAAAATTTTACGACATTGTTTCATAACATTAACAAGGGTAAGAAAAATAGGGTTTCTTAACCAAAACCATTTTTTTGGATTATAGGGAAAAATAGTTCGGAGTCTAAAAAAATAAACACTTAAAGACTATAAAACATGGATGTTCAAATTTTGTTTTCCAAGGAATTCAGAACCTGAATTATATAGATTTTGAATTCTGAATTCTAAAGAAATCAGAGTCTGAATTATGAGAAATTCAGAGTCTGAATTCTAAGGAATTCGGAGTCTGAATTATGAGGAGTTCAGAGTCTGAATTTTGAGGAGTTCGGATTCTAAATTCCAAAGAATTCGGAGTCTGAATTATGAGGAATTCAGAGTCTGGATTTCAAATAATTCAGAGTCCGAATATAAAAGAATTTAGAGTTTGAATTTTAGAGAAGTTGGAGTCTGAATTTTAGAGAATTCAGAGTCTGAATTTCAGAGAATTCGAAGTCTGAATTTCAGAGAATTAGAAGTCTGAATTTCAGAGAATTTAGATTATGAATTTTAGAGAATTCAGAGTCTGAATTTCAGAGAATTCGGAGTCTAAATTTTAGAGAATTTAGAGTCTGAATTTCAGAGAATTTAGAGTTTGAATTTCAGAAAATTCGGATCCTAAATTTCAGAGAATTCGTAGTATGAATTTCATAGAATTCAGAGTTTGAATTTCAAAGAATTACGCGTCTTAATTTTAGAGAATTCGGAGTCTAAATTTCACAGAATTCAGAACCTAAATTCGGATCCTGAAAATAGAATAATCTATATCTAATAATTTAAAAAAATTTGAGTTTTTATATGTGAAACTGAATTTTTTACTTAGGTATAAAATGAGTTAGATTTAGATAAACTATAACAGGAACAATGAAAACAAAGGTAAGGAGAAAATTTCCTTGGGGAAGGAAAATTTTCCCAAATAAGATAAATCTTAGGGGAAATAAAATTTTCCTTGAGATGGATTGTTTGTGATTTTCAAAACATAAAAGAATGTAAAATTCATAAGAAAACCTTATTGACTCAACATGGATGACATCATTCGATGGAAGTTCAGAAGAACCTATAGCACCTTCTCCACTAATAGGTGATCAATTTTTTTAGAAAGTAAAATATGTGGTCACTACTTTTGGTAAACAATTTTTGAAAATCCTTATGAAAACTAGTTGGAAAAAGAGATCATTTTTTTAATTACCATACTGAAATTTTCCATATGTCAGAAATTTTCTTAATGTTATTCATGTTGAAAAAAAGTATGTGATAGTGTCATCGGCACGTTGCTAAATGCACCCAGCAAAACAAATGATGAAATTAAGGCTAGATTGGTCATGGTTGAGATGGGAATACAAGAAGAGTTGTCACCAATAAAGGGTGAAAAATGAACATTTCTTCCTCCTACTTCTTACGCTCTTTCCAAGTAGGAGAGATATTAGTTTTGAAACTTCTTTAATGATGTAAAGGTTCCAGATGGGTATTCATAAAATATCAAGAACATTGTTTCAATGAGAGATTTAAATTTAAAGGGTCTGAAATCACATGACTGTCATGTTTTGATGCAAGATATAATTCTTATAGCTTAATATTGCATTTTTCCCAAGAATGTCCACCATATATTAACGAATCTCTGTTTCTTCTTCAAAGCTATATGCAACAAAGTTATAGACCCGGAAAAATTTCCAACTATGGAAAGAGAAATTACCGTCATATTATGTGAATTGGAAATTTTCTTCCCACCAAAATTATTTGATATGATGGTTAATTTGATGGTTCATTTGGTGATAGATATTCGACTATGTGGTCTCGTACATTATAGATGGATGTACCCCATTGAACAGTACATGAATATTTTGAAAGGGTATGTCAAAAATTGAAGTCGTCCAAAGTGTAGTATTTCAGAGTAATATATTGTTGAGGAAGCTGTTGAATTTTGTACCGAATACCTATCTGGTGTGGAAATAATTGTCCTACCTAAATCTCATCACACTGGGTGGCTTGAGGGTGAATGAATTTCTGGAAGAGAGGTTGTCACAATCAATATTAAAAATCAAGAGCAGGTCCACCTTTATGTTTTTCATAATAGTTTTGATTTTGACCCATATGTTCAAACCCACAAAGAAATTATTATGCATTTGAATCCATTTAGGACTGAAAAATTGATATCAGATACACAAAATCGACAGTTTACAGGATAGTTTTGGGACCATATTTTTAAGAAGTTAGATGAAAATCTGAACTCAATTTCAGAATGACTTCGATGGCAAGCCGGAAGATCAAGTGTGTATGTATTATCTCACAATTCTTATGTAGTTAATGGTTATATATTCTATACTAATGAACATGATGAAGACAGTACCATGTAGAATAGTGGGGTTACACTTGTGGTTGAATCGATTCATGTTTTCAGTGCTAAGGATATAAATCTAATTTATGCAAATATGTCATACTTTGGCATCATCATAAAAATATGGTAGTAGGATTATAAAAAATTCAAAGTTCCAATTTTTCAATGCAATTGGTTTGATAATAGGAGTGCTGTTAAAATAGATGAATTGGGATTCGTGAAATTTGATTTTAATAAGGAAGGGGATAAAGATGAAACATTTATTCTAGCATCACAGGCAGTACATGTATTTTATGTTCTAGATCCTGCAAACCGAAATTGGTCAACTGTTTTGTTGTCGACCGAAACAACTGAAGGGTCATATGAAAGTTCAACGGAGGATGAACCTTTCATTAGGACTTCATAATCATTTAATAGTAGTCCCAATGTAGACGGTTTTTTTTATGTCAGAGGAGACCACAATAAATGGATTTACATAGTCGATAAAGGGGTTAAATATCTTCATCCTTAAAAAAAGAGTTCAATAATCAGGTTATTTGTTTATTGTAATATACATTGTGTTACATTATCTTATTATTTGTTCACTACTAATTTTATGTAATTTAAATTAAATTTTAAACCACTTCTATAAATAATTATTTCTGCATCTGCTGATGTGCCCAATCCCGAGGCACAACAGGTCTCTTAACCTACTGCTGTTGGTCTTAGTGCAGAGCACCAACAGGTTTCTCAACCTATTTTTGTTGGTCCTAGTGCTGAGGTACAACAGGTTTCTCAACCTGTTTTTTCTAGTCCTAGTGTCGATGCTAGCTCTCTATAGGAACATAATGATGATGCTTCTGAGGAAATGGTACGAAATAAAACCCTGCCAGCACAAAAAAAACAAGAGTGTTGTAGTTTGACAGTGTTAGCCAAAATCCTTAAAGAAAAAGAAAAATGCATCAAATTTGAGGTGGGATGGAATAATCAAGGCCAACATGCTATCCCCAAAAAATCTATCTTTAGTAGCTACATTGGAATCGTCACTCGGCAACACGTGCCGATTGATGTATAGTCATGGAACCATGTTGTCACCGGGCTTAAGACACTAATGTGGGAAGAGATTACGGTAACATTATGATATCATTTCTTTAATTTATTAAAATAAAATAAAATACTAAAACATTGACTTAGTCTTCACCATCCATTATAGAGTGCATTTATAATAGATATGTCATGAAAAATTCTTGGATGCGAAAGCATCCAATGAAGTCCATAAACATTAACCAATACTTGCACATAGAAATAACCTGCATTCATGATATCAAATTTTCTTTCCCATTCTTTTATTATTTAGATATATTTATTATAATTTTATAATTATTTAAATAAATGTATATATATATATAATTATAATCATAAATAAATATATTTAAAAATATTTGTACACCCACCCAATTCTCATGGGAAATAAATTGTTTTATTTAATGGAAACCACACACACCCCCTTTATTTTAAATCAAAACTTTGAGATCAGTTCAAAAATATATATTAATTAAAAATATGCTTTAACTAGTTTGAGACCTTTCATGATTAAAAACAAAAACTCCTTTAAAACTTTTAAGGGTCTACAATTATTTCCAAAATGAAGAAAATTTTAGAATCAATGCACACCCTTTTCCCTTTAAAACATAATATCATTGGATTACTACTTACCATTTGGTGATGGAAAATTTTTCATTCACATTCATTGAAATCATCACATTCCCCGCTCTTTGAAATAGAATTTAAATTGAGTTCCAAAATCTTTTTGAATTTTTATAGGAAAGGAGTAGAGGAATCAACAAATATGTCACACCCCGACCTCACTTTACTATATTTTTTTATCTATTTTTGAGTGTATTTTGTTTCTATCACTCCTTAGGTAAAATTTCCTTGAAAAATAAAAACATTGGCATGCACTGCACATCACATGGTTAAATGCATGGTTAGTAATAACCATGCAGTAACTGTGTGATCAGTCTGCAGTTTTTAACTGAGTAAAATCACATAGCTAGTGTACAATTTTTCTAACTATGTGGCCTTTTCATGTGTATCACTCTAGGTTCCCAATATAAGGTTCATGATTGGTGCAAATTTTTTCCAACCGTGCAACCAATTTGTGTGCAGTTTCCTGGTCATAAAAAAATGGAAATTATCATTTTATACTTCTTTGATTTTTAACCAAAATTTCTTCCTTTATCCCCACATTTGGCTCATGAGAGCCTTGGGAATTCCCCCTCTCAATTACACTTCTCCCTTAGTGGATTCTTGGTGTTTTTCCAAATTTAGGGTGGATTTTTCAAGGTAATATATCTCTAACAACTTTTCTTCCTTTTTTTCTTATTTTTTTCTCTTGTTCTTTCCTGGTGAGGTCTTGATAACCTATGGATTCATTGTATCTTGATTTTAATTTTATATTTTTCTTGGTTAGGGTTCTTCATGGTTATTTAGACCATCTTGGGTCCTATTGAGGAGGATTATCACCATCATTGGTAGAGACAATGAGTTTACTGGTAGGTGGTCCCTTGTATAACTCTTTAAATTTAAAACTATGATTTCTTGATGATTTTTAAAGATTGTTACATGCATTTTTGAAATGTTATCAAGTATATTAGGAATTTTTTGTGAATGGATGGGTGTTATCCTTTAAATTTTATAAAATGAAAATGTTTTTTCACTTTTTTTCAAAGTATAATGGTTATTTTGGGAATCCACACTCACTATAAATTATATAAATGCTAGTTGGGTCTCAAAATTGATATCCAAATTGTAAATTGAGTTTTGGTTTCAAAAAAATGTTTTATGGCTCTATTTTACAAGGGATTATCATTTTTTCTTTATGGTTCCTTTCAAATGATTTATTTAGAAAATTAAAACCCCTTGGAACATTCCCCAAATGCTTTTGAAAAATAAATGGTTACCATGTTATGCGTGTGATGGTGCACGGTAAAGGGGATTATGTACATTTTGTGTCATATTTATGGAATTGAGGTTGTTTCTTGTAAGGGTTTCAGAGGTAAGGGTGTGACTTATTGTTCTTTATATTATATATATTTCTATGTATTATAGCTCTAACTCACCTCTACTTTGTTGTAAAAGTGGGTGCTCTAGCCCCAACTTGAACAGTACTTTTTGATTATCATATTATGTATGTAGTGATTTATACATGATGTATTCTTACAATAATAGTGTTGATATTTATACATTCAATATTTATATGGTAATGTCCATAGATTATTTTTCATATCAATAGGTTATAATAGTTATCAACTATAATGAGAACCTCAAGATAGTATGAAATTAATCTTAAACATATGTACTATATTCCAGATATATCATACCGACTAGACACAGATGATTTCTGACTATCAGGTGTTGGGGGATCATAATCATTGAGACTTCTTATCATGAAATTTATACTTAGTGATCTCGAGTAGAGGAGATCATAAAGACCGACCCACCAATAGGAACACCACATATTTTAGGTTTCATTGGTAGTTCCTCTTTTATAACACATGTAATGGTCTCCTGAATTGATATTATTATCAATGTATACTATTTTATTACATACTTTGATGAAATATTAAAACTATAGAATTGATGTCATAGTGAGGTATCTTATGTTGGGTGTGTCATTAATGGTATGACATTAATTTAATAATCAAGATATAATTTTTCACTTCCGGAAGGAAGTGATATCTCAGGCCTAGTTGATCTGGATGATAATACCCTCACTAAATTCATGTCCATTGTAGAATAAGGTAAGTCTATCCAGATATATCAATGAATAATAAATCAAGAAATGATGATGACACGAAGATTGCGTCTTGATTTATGAGATATCGTGAGACAAAGAGATTATATTACACGGCATGTGTTTGTAGTAAAGGTTGTCATTACTAAGACTATTCCTTATATCCTTAGAAGCCTTGATGAGTTTCTAGACTTCACTCATGGTTTTTGAATAGTATTCACTGCTATCGAGATAAGTTGCTAGAGGGTTACACATTTAGTGTATTCTAATTTCTAGTCTATTCTAATGAATATGAGTGTAGGATATGGTGAACCCAACTATAGGGTATGAGATATGTCCGAGAATATATGATCTACAAGTAATAAATTAATTAAGTATTGAGTATAGAATAATTTGAGTTAAATTTATTTATTTAATGTATTTATAAGTATTGAAGTAAATACATGGAAAAATATTATACAAATAAATATTATTTTAATATTTAGAGTTTGTTTAAAATTTGTGGGAATGAAGAGTCGATTTAATGACTCAATCTTATCACATAATATATTTATTATATTAAAATTAATTGATAAAAATATAAAGGATATTTATGACATAGTAAATTGGATATAACAAGTCATTTATGGCTTATTTAGTGGTCAATAAATATTTGGGGGTCGGGGAGCCATTTTCAAGTATTTTGAGCCTCGCTATATAAGTGGGAGGAGGATCTCATACAAGTTACTATTAATTACATGATTTTTAGTTCCTCTCTACCCTCTATCCTTCTTCTTAGAGAGAGAATCACTTGATCTGAGTTAACTTTCACAGATTGAAGAATCAACATAGCAATGACCGTTGAGACTTCAAAGGTTTAATCGAATCTTCATACTAGAACCCATAATTTAATGATTGATGCTTCCATATACTTTAAAAGTGTTTATGGATGATCTAGAGGGATTTGGATATGATTCCTTAGAGAAATTATTTCTGAAAACGAGTGAAATGTGTTTCAAGTTGAAATCAGATGAGTAACGGTTTTTTTTTATTTTTTAATTTGTTATTCTTTGTGCTTAATTAAATTGAACATGATTCATGGATGAATTTGAGACGAGGTATACTGTATTTTATGTTTTGACACAAATACATTGAAAATCAATAAAAAGGGCAAAGTGGAGATGTGGGACGTACCTCACTAACCCGTGGAAAACCTTAGTTCCCCCTTTTAGGGGGTGGAAAGTGGTGGAACACTACTTATAAAAAATTAAAATTAAAGGTGGTTAATTTAGGGGTTCCACCCTTTTAACATGTAGTGTGAATAATATCCAATATGTGGAAATGTGTCATTATTAATATATATATATATATATATATATATATTATGTGGCACTCCTTCAGGGAACCATACCCTTTGTCAGCCTGCATGGAATGTGGGTACACGCGCGTCCTGACCTGGAACCCCTATCAGGTTGTCCTGACCCCAAGCAAGCTGGGATGGGTTATGTCTGAACTGTATGGACCTTTGGTTCTTTCCCCGTGATCCAAAACCCCTTTTGGGGGGTTTAAAAATACCTAGGGATCCCAAATAATAATATAAAATTCCAAAAAATATTTGGAATTTAATTTAATATTTTTATGGGACCGTGTGATAAGTTTTTGTGGATTAAATTAAATTAAATTTATTTTAATTCATAAAAATTTACCCTAAATATGAATTCATCACAAATGTAATTTTTATGCGAGTTTAATGTGTACTGACTGATCATAATCCATAGACCAACCAATACATTCCCATTATTTTATTATTTAATTATTTAATTTTTACAATGCATGGTTTCTAATAAATATTTTATAAATTACTATTTGTGTATTTTCTTTCCTCACTTAATATGTATAAGGGTTTGTGTGTTCATGAGAGTTTTTTTTTTCATGTGTATTATGAATTCCCAATACCCCCTCTCCTATGTGCAATTATTTATTTATTATGATGAGTATATTATAATATTAAGATCATGCTGAGATTAGATGGTATTCCAGATGAGATGGTGATACATTGGACCAGGGTTCTAGCTACGATACGAGTTAGATGCGACTCGAGTATTTTACCCGTAGGGTAACAGTTGTTCCATTGAGAATAAATGGATCAACCAATATCAAATTCTCAAGATCTATCACAATTTTTATTTAATTTATGCATCATTTATTATCATTTTTTGAATATGCTTATTTGTGTGATTGCATTAAATAATAAACTAAAATGCATATATTAAATCAAATTAATATGAGATGAAATTTTTTATATTTACTATATAGTCAATTTATGAGTGAGATCACATAGAACGTGCATATCAAATAGAAAATTAATTTATTCCTTGAATAATATTAAAGAAACCTTTAAATAAATATTATGTTTCCACACCTTACATCATTTGAAATTGAACAAAAACTTGGTATATGGGGTGCTCATCAGCCATAATTGAGGGTGCCTCCTACTACTAAGGAATTATTATGAAAGCGATTTGTTTAATTAACTAAATATGGTAACAAATAAGTAAGAATAGATATTTTTTTCACTTTATAGGTAAATAGTTGATTAAATTGAGGTTTAAATTCTTAGAAGTTGAGACATCACTCAACAGTCCAAGGAATCATGAATCAGTGTGCTTAGTCAGTCAAACACCAACCTTGAAACTCTATAAGTAGTGGTGTATCCACAGTTTGGACTATGAGGATATTTTTTAGGGATCCCTGCTACTAGAATACTCATGTGACTAGGTATTCCAAATCTATTAGTGAGGGATACTAGGGTTTAATAAAATAGTAGGATACATTTAATGATTTAATCAATAATGTCATATCGGTAATCATGATAAAAGTATTAATCTACTAGGGTTTATTTTTTTAGGAAAAAATGGAAAGTAATACAATAGATATAGTTTGATTAATTACAAACAAAGTAAATATCCTAGATGGTACCAATTTCCAAGTGTGGTACGAGCTCTTATGCAAAGCACAATGAAATGAATGGAAATTTTAAGTTCCATAGTTACTGTTATCTGTTAAGACACCTCATGAAGCGAGTGTGTGGACTCTATTTATAGGATACATATGGATGATTTCGCATGTTGTCTCATCTCCAATAATCTTATGAGGCAAAATAGAAGTAATAGATAGATAAGGTGATGATTTCACTAAATACGTGTAAATTGAAATATAGATCATGATCTTTCAATACATCCCTTTATTATATAATTTTCACCTAATTACTCCTATTTAGTTTAGGATTAAAAAATGAAATGTATGTATAAAATGATTCATTACATTTTTGGGAAAGGTTCTCTGATAAAATAAAAACCTAAAGAAAGTATAATTTTTAGATATTATGGTGAACAATTTGAAAGACGGGGAGTAAAATACCAATGGAAAGTGTGAAGCTAAAGGAACCTTTATAACATCCTTCAAATAACTAAGGTAGATCATTATACAAGGTGGAATTTTCTTTGCATGTCACGAGATAATTTTAAGGAAGTTAAATTCAATGAACTAGATTGAAGAAGGAAGTGGTCTCTTCTTCTTTAGGTATATTCATCAATTGTATATAATGTTTTTATCATAATTATTGGGTATTGAATGTAATATTCCTATAAAATGCATGTATTTAAATATAGTAACCAAGTAAGTATAGATATTTTACAAGTAGTAGGTGTGTTCTCCAACTAGCTGAGAAAGGGTGATTCCCAAGTCAGCGGTGAGAAGCACACAAATTCTAATTTCCAATAATGATTTTAGTTGAAATTTTGTTAAGTATTAACAAAAAATTTATCTCACATGTCCATTGGACACAAGGAGATGTTATTTTTTTAATTAATGTTGTTTTTGGTGTATTATACTCAACTAATAGTTCATTAATACTTGAATAATTGGTTATAACTAATTAATATAAACTATAAGACTCAATTATACCAAGTTGTGGTAAGATAATTCTTTATCTAGTAAAACTAAGTAATTGTTAAGGATATAACCAGTGTGGTTTTTAGACTCTTTTTAGTTAAAGACCTTAGGTATTATATATGCATTTACTTACTTAGTTTTGGAAACATAAACCTTTAGATATAAAGGTAAGACACAAAGATTTTGAAATTATTTTAGCTACAGAGTGTGAACTATTCCAAGGTTAAGCTGGTGGTAAATATATTTCATAAGATTCATTTAGGAGTTTTAAGTAATTTAAAAGTGAATTACTAAATATACATAGTTATAAGATATAAGTTTCTTCGGGCTGGTGAGCCGAATAATATCTCAACCATGCAGTCATTGATCATTATAAATATAGAGTGTATTTATTCCAAAACTCACATTTTCTTATACACATCAAAGTTATGATGTTGGTAAAAGGAGGATTGATGATGAGTCTTACATGCATACATTGATCATTAAAATGTAGAGTGTATTTATTCCTAAACTCACATTTTCTTATACACGCTAAAGTCATGATGTTGGTAAAATGAGAATCAATGATGAGATTTAACAAGCATTGTAAAATCTTCCATTATCTCTCAAGACATGCTTTGTAAATAGTGGTGTTAAACCATAACCATATGCCAACTATAATAAAAAATGGATATCATATGAGTTATAATATGACTTAAATCCATTATTCCATACTCCATGTGTTTAAATTAAAAATATTTTATTAAGGTTAAGTCATTAAAAAAACTTTCATCAAGAATAATACAAAGTGAATCTAAGGTAATTATCCTAAAGGTTTATAAGGATATTACAAAATCCCCTAATGTAGAAAATTTATAGTCAAGTGATAGACTACATTTCTATAAAAGGGTGAACATCTATATTTGAGATAGTGGGAGATAAATTGACTTGGTTAAAGTCAATGATTGAGATGCGCAAGTAGTTGACATAGGAACAAGTTCCATAAGATATTAGTGAAAAGGAATGTTCAAAAGACACATATTACATAGTAACATTAAAACCATGGAGGTCGTTTTATTTTTACTATGGAAAGTGATATATTATTCGATAAGAATAATGGTTCCTACAAGGAAGTCGTAAATGAAAATAGTATATAATTGAAAAGTTCATATGAATTCATTAAAATGGTTTCCATATACCAAAATCAAGTCTGTATTTTAGTGGTTTTTCTAATTGATATAAAGTTATTGGTGGGTATTCAAGAGAAACTATACATGGGTGGTACAAGAATAGTACCAATAAGGATTGATTGGTTATACCAAATCGTAATACTTAAATCCATTTGAATTCCAATTATCAAAGAAATTTTATATGAACATTATATTGATTATTGGATGTTAATACCACCAATCTTGGAAGGTGTCTATACGACACAACTAGAAAGGGTTGGTGACACCATAGAATACCAATAGGGGGTGTGAGTTACTAAAATCCACTTTTGGATTAAAGTAAACTATAAGATCATAGAATATTCATTTGGAATGAAGTATTTCCATATGTATATAAGAGGATAGTGGTATATTTATTATTTTACAAGGAAAACATGTTTGATAGTATATGGAAAACAATTATTGGTCTTACAGTTAGTTAAGACCATAATGAAAGAAACTCTCTAAAGATTGACTTGAATTAGAAACCTAATTTATAGGTAATGAGATCTACCGAGATATATATAATGGGTTTATTAGACAAATTCAAAGTATATATACTGACAAGGTATTGAAAAATAAAAGTTGGAAGAATTTTAGAGATAATTGTTACCAATGTCACATGGAATTAATATCTCCAAGAAGATATGTATGAGATATAAGAAGATATTAATGTGATAAGTATAATTTCATAAACTTTTTTAATGGATCAATCACATATGTCATTATATGTACTAAATGTGATATTTACAACATATAAGGAAAATATCAGTATAATCTAGAAGAACTACATGGGAAATATCTGAAACTATCCAATTGTACTTGAGAGAGAACATGAGATATGTTCCTGATACTTGTAGAGGAAGGGAAACTAATTATAAAGGGACAAAAACTAGTATTCCTTTGGATAAATATAATATAATATCATAGTTAAGATAAGGTAATGGGAAAGAGAATCTCATCCAATCTAGTAGTATCTATATATACAAATATTGTGTGCATTTCATCTTCTTATATAGCTAAAGATACATTAAAAAATATGCAACAATTTGTTTCTGTTCTTAGAATCGCACCTAGTAAAGTAAAGTTTTATCATAATATAAATTATGATAATTCTACTAATAATACTAGAAAATATGTCACATTTTAATAGTGGAAAAAATGAATACACTTAGGGATATCATCTCTTATGGAGTCTTAATAAAGGAGGTAAAGTCTTAGATAGAAGAGTATCCTTGCAACAGAGATGTGGTAGGCCCAATGAATAAATCCATAACTCAATAGGAGAATTATCTTATCGTGTGAGAGCTAACATGGGTAGTTAGAAATTTGTCTCTCATGAAAGTGGGAGTGTAGTAAAAGTGGATTCCCTAGACCCAAATTGAACAATATTTTTTGATATATCATGTATATAGTGAGATTTGTATAATGTATTCTTACCACAATAGTGTTGATATTTCTACATCCACTATTTACATAGTAATTTCCATAGATTTTTTGTCATATCAATAGGTTATAGCAGTTTCTAACTATAATGAGAACCTCAAGATAATATTACATTGATCTTAAACATATGTCTTATAATCTAGATACATCATAATAACTATGCATAGATTATGTCTAACTATTAGGTGTTGGGGGATCATAAGCATTGAGACTTATTCTTATGAAGTTTTCACTTAGTGATGTCGAGTAGAGGAGATCATGAGGACTGAATCACTAATAAGAACACTACATGTTTCAAGTGTTATCAGTAATTCCTATCTATGAACATGCATAATAGTCTCTATCCTTGAGATTATTATTAGAGTATACTATTTTATTATGTACTTTGATGCAATATGAAAACTATGACATTGATTTCATAACTAGGTGGATTATGTTGGGTGTGTCATTAGTGGTATGGAATTGATTGAATAATCAAGATATATTTTTTTATTCCAAAAGAAATTAATATCTCAGGACTAGTTGATCAGGATGGTATTACCTTTTATAAATCCATGTCCATAATAGAAGAAGGTAAGTTTATCCAGTTAGGTCAAAAAATAATAAAGCATGAAAGGATGATGACATGAATTGTGCGTCTTATTTTATGATATATCTCATGACAAAGAGATTATATTACTTGATGTGTGTTCATTTTAAAGGTTTTCATTTCTATAATTATACCTTATCTCCTTAGGGGGCTTGATAGGTTTCTAGACTCTGCTCTTGATCTGTGAATAGTAGTCACTACTATTGAGATAAGGGTCTAGAGGGTCACACAATTAGTGTATTCAAAAGTCTAGCCTATTTTAATGAATATGAGTATAGGACATGGTGGTATCACTATGAGGTATGGGAAATGTCCAAGATTATACAATATATAATTAATAAATAAATTCATTATTATTCAAGTACAGAATAATTTGAGTTGAATTTTTTTATTTAATGTATTTGTAAGTATTGAGGTAAATACATGGGAAAAATATTATAATAACAAATATTATTTTAATATTCAAGTTTTTCTTAATATTTATATAAATTATAATTTGATTTCATGGCTTGGTTTTATCACATAATATATTTATTATATTATAGTTAAGTGGTAAAAATATAAATAATATTTATGACTCGGTAAATTGGTCAAAACACGTCGTTTATGGAATATTTAGTGGGAAACAAATATTTTGGGGTTGAGGATTCATTTATAGGTAATTTGAGCCTATATATATAAGTTTTAGGAGGCTCTCATATAGGGTACTATTCATCACATGATTTTGAGAGCCTCTCCCTCGCTTCCTATAGATAGAATCTCTCTATATAAGTATCTGATCTGAGTTCTCCTTCACAAGTCAACGAATCGACATAGCGGTGATCATTGATATATAGAAGACTTCATTAAATCTCTATTCTAGCATGTATAATTTGATGATAATTTTTTCTGTAGAATATTGAAGAATTTTTGGATGATCTAGAGGGATCTGGCTTCAGTTCCTTCAAGAAATAGTCATATTTGAAGATTATTTTTCAAATACATCTTCAAATTGATCAAGGTAATTTTAGATTTAATTTGTATGCATAAATATTTAACATAGGATCATTGGATTCCATGTCAAGTTTCCTATCTTTGGATTCAATGTAGTTACAGTGATGAATTATTTTAAATTTTGGGCCCATGTGATTCTGTTGTGTCCCTTAGTACCTTCATACTTTACATTTCATGGGAAAACAAGGGTATCTGTGTGGGAAGCCTAAATACACTTGTTTCACTAGTTCATGATCTCTCTTTATCGAGTGGCCAAGATATATATTTTTTTTTATTATTATATGATTATGACCCTCGGTTAGACCAATAAGGGTAATATCGAGTGTTAGGTCAAGTTATTTGTTATATGTCATCGGCCTTTTTAGTAGTTTATATAGATTTGGCCTAGATTATCCCCATATCCCCTAGGTTATCATGATTTAGTGTTTAAAAAATAGTTATGTTTAAGTGTTTTCAATAGTAAAAAATGTAAATAGTTTAAAAATAATAACTCTGTTTCTTTCTATTTTTTATAGAAGGAAAATATATTCTCTTTTAACTCTTTAACTTTCCCATTTTCTTAATCTTTATTTTAAAGGTGTAATTTTTTATTTGTTTTCATTTGAAAATGGAAACCTACTTTATACATATATCTATTTTCAAACTATCTTGAAACATTTTAATATTTAAATGGTATGCATGGATCAGTGGGTGGTTTCCTAATAGGTTGCATAGATCATACCTATCATCATTGCAGTTTTATCTAGTTTGGAATGGACATGGTGGGTGGGTCTCAGATTCTTGGTTCAATTATGGATGGCGCCTAGTGAAAGTGTTTCACTCAATATATGGAGATAGTAGTTTTATCTTTGGTTCCTTTATTTTATCTTTGTATCATGGATGTATCATCCTTTTTAAATTTCATCTTGCACTCGATTTTTGTGTATCATTTCAAGATCTAGTTTGGATGGTTTATTCCCATTGTTTACTCTTACTTATCGTTATGCATTTCATTTACTTTTTATTGCTTCGTTTAGTTTTGAATTTATTTTATGACTACTTATTTTTATTGCATGTCACTCAAACACATGGGTTTTTCAGGTCGTACATTCAAGTGTAATACCTTGTATTGTTATTGATTATTTGGGTAAAAATGTTCCCATTAGTTTTATCCATGATTCCTAGGTGCTTATCTCTGGTCTAAAAGGATTGGTAATTCCTCTCAGGCCTTTTCATGGGCCAGCTCGGGTGCTCGGTCCAATGGTGTCCTATGTTGGTTTGTGAAAAAATAGTATTAGATCCTAGTTTATTATGAGGTAATAGGTTTGAAATTCTCCCTTTTAATTTAGGGTGTCTGATATATTGAAGTTAGGATCATTGGAATTAAAGTGGTTGGTCGTGAGAATGGTGTTTGATCACCACCTCTCAGAACAACACTTGAGTTACCAGGGTAGTTTGAGATGATAATATCTTGAATTTGGGATTGATTCTCATATTTTTTCATGATTTTTTTCCTTATTTGAGAATTTATGTGTTTTTTAAGATATATGAGTTTTTTTAGAAATCTAAAATCATTGGTGTGGAATTTGGAGGGAATTCAAGGGGGGAACAATTACAATGCATAGCTTGAAAAACTTTGCATAGAATGTACAAAACACTTTGTAAAACTTCTAGTGAGCTTTGCATGGTTTTCACATGGTCTTCTAAACTATGTGGCCAAACCATGCACAAATTTTTCTTCTTTTAGATTTTCATATTTTTGTTTCCTTATGGTTTTATTTTTCCTTATTCATTATTGGTATTGTTTTGGGATGATTTTAGATATATAATTTGAATTATTAATGATATTTTGATTCATTTAAAATTTTATTTCTAAAATAAAAATCTAAGGTTATTTGGAAATGTGATGTAATTTATAAAATATTGGGAGATTTTGTGAAATTTTTTAAGAATTAAGTTGAAGTTAAGTGTTTAATATAGGTTTTTAGGGGTGTTTTTACTTGTTTAAATTCTGATTTCAATCTCTAAAACTTTGGTTTTATTTTAATAATGAGTTTAAATTCTTTAAAGAAATGGAAATTGTTAGATATTTTGTAATTAAAAGGGAATATGGTTTATGAATGTTTTTATTCAATAAATAAATGCTATTTTGAATTGGTTTAAAATATTTTCCAAATGTTTTGTGAGATTTTATAATAAATTTCCTAAAATAATTTTTGAATAGTTTTTAATTGTAAATGTTTTGGTAATAGAAATGTTTTTTAATTTTAAAGGTTTTAAGAAAATTTTGATTTAGATAATCCTTATTTGAAGTGATTTTTATAGGAGAGCTAAGGGGTTTTCATATTTCTTTAAGTTTTTTTATGGAGGGGTATGGGTTTGGTGTTTATTTTGGAGTTTTAGGATGGTTTTTTGTTGCATTTGGTTTCAAGGTATTATGGTATTTGAGAATTATTGAATTGATATTTAGAGATTGATAGAATAATTTATATTCAGGTTTGTAAAGTATGAATTTATGGAGTGTTTGATTATATTTTTTGCTTTTTGGTTCTCGATTATACCCCCATCAAGTATTAATGGATTTAAAAGTGATATTAGTGGGTGGTTAGCTATAACTAAACCCTCTTGTTGATTAAGATATATAAAAAAATCTAATATTTTATGATATATTTCTCTATAAATAATTTTTATTTCTTTGATATCCTACTTTACACGCAACATCAAGTTTAAATTAACCACGTAATACTACTAAAATATTATTATTTAATGTTAAAGGTATAACCTATATATTAGATTGATGGGTATGAATAGGGATAAATAAATTATAAAAAATATATTTTTTATATATTTATAAAATAAATTCGTTGGTTATCAAATATTTAGAAATAAAAATTAATGTTTTTGAAGGTAAATAAAGATGTTTTATGAAAAAAAAATATTTATGTGAACTTATTTTAAAATGAATTTATGTCACTTTTAAAAACATTATTTGATAAAAATGATATCATTTTTTATATAATAATAAAAATATTATCATAGGATTACATTTTGGTATTTTTATGAAAATATTGATTTTACAATGAAAATGAAAAATACCACTTTTTATTGAAAATTTCCTTTTTGTTTCAAGAATTTCAAAAGATTAATTTTGTTTTAAAATGGTTTTTAAGTAAAATTAGTTCATTTATATTAATAATAATCCAATAAATTTCAATGTAATCAATGTTATTCCTGATTTTGGTATAAAAACTTTTTATACTTAAGAGGATATTTTTTATGGAAAGCCGCCTTTAGCACGTTTTACTAGTTTAATCTTAAATTAAATTATACCACTTATATGAATTGAATTTGATAAAATGGATTACCTATTTGGATTCATCATAATTAATATAATTTAATAGGATCAAATTAATTTTGGGTCATTATGAATAGTAACCATAATAAATATTTGTCACCTCGGTAAGGGTAAAATGGGTAAAAAAAGGTTAAAACATTGGGATATGGATTTAAAATTTCTCTAAAAATTATATTGGAGTTCAGAAATACTCATACATGTTTTAAAAATATGGAAACTTGCTTCCATTTTTCTTTGATCATGACCTTCATATTATTTTAAGAAAATGATCAATACAAAATGTCACTCTCTTGAATTTAATATCTCTAATATTTTTTCATAAGGATAAAACGAGAATAAGTTCAGTTATAAATTTTTATTTGAAAGATGAATTAATTTTTTATCATGGTAATTTATTTTTAATTTTTAGTGATGGGATAATTTCCTTAAATTCTTACGCAATGTCGACACAGTATTTGTTCATGCAATAGAAAAATAAAATAAATGATTTAAAAAATATTAAAAGTAATAAAATTTGGAATAATTATTGTGTTAAAAAAATTTTATAGATAAAAATAACATAATATTGATTTTTTAAAAGTTTTAATTTGAATTAAATTTCAATCATGTTGTCTTTATAGTAAAACTTTTTCAATTGTTTTGAAAATGTATTTAATGGTATATTTTATTAAATAATATTTGATTAACTTATTTAAAATTATTAAAAATTATATATTCATCCAATTTAATGGTATATGGTTGAAAATATCAACCATTTTCCATTTGGTGGTCACTTTTCCTTTTATGATAACATTCTTGTCCCTTAAAGAGTAAAAAACTTTAATATTGTTGCAATTGGCAAAAGGGTTAACGAGGAGTTAAAACCAATATATAAGGGTTGAAAATATGTTAAACTTGTATAAATATTATTTTATGAGATTTTTTAGAATTATCCTAATCCTATATTCTAAATATGTCAATTTGGATCCACTTGAACCTGAAAATTAATTTATATTAATTTAATACTTTAAGTAATTCCAATAGTATCCCTTCCTTCACTTATAAAATAAAACCTCTTATTATATCTTTCTAGCACCTTTTGATCCATATATACAATCTAATAACTACTATAATACCTTCCTATATTCCTTACCCATGTCCTAGATCTTACATTATTTCCAAAATACCATCCTTTCAAGGATTAAGATGAAAGCCAAATAAGGTTTCTCAATGAAACGGTATAACTCTTAACATAGTACTTTTTGTTTGATTTATTCTTCTACCTCCTCAAAATATATTGTATCCATTATAAAACAATTACTTCATTATATTAAACATTATGAATCCTTATTATGATAATGTAACACTCATTATCTATATCATTTCAATCATATGGGAAAAGAAAACATTGTTAGTGTGTACGTGTGGACCACCACCACCACCATGAAGCAATGTGTTTCATTTTTCATCACCACTTCACATTTATGGTTATAATGATGGAATTACTGGATATATATTATATATATGATATTATTATGGTTCTGGAAATATGAATTATTATTTACCTTTATTTTTTCTATCCATTTAAAAATGGAAACATCACTCATGCGTACGTACGGACTACCATCTCCACGAAGTGAAGTAATTCTTTTTTCATCACTGATTTATATGAATAGTTATAAAATTGAATATAATTATTACTTAAGAAACTTGTAAAATTATGAAAATTCTAGATAAAATATAACTATGATCAAATTACAAGGATCAGGGCCACTGATCCAAAACATGCATGAGAATTGAAGCAGTTATCACCTAGAAAAGTGTTTTTAATAAAGAATTGTTAATACATGAGTGATGGAATGTTATAATTAAATCACATATGGTATGATATATATAAGTATGGTTATTTGATATATGTAAAATAAATATATACTTATTATATAGGATTTTCAAATGCATACGAATCAAGATAAGACTTGAGGTAAGGGATTTATGACTCAATCCCATTTTAATAGAGATTGTTTATGATTCAATTTACATTGATGAAATTATATGATTAATATATGATAAATTACTTTTATATTTATTATCCTCTATTAATTTATGAAGTTTTTATGTTTTAGTACCATTTTCCACTCTTTGTAACTCAAAATGGTTTAGATTTTTTTTAAGAAAAGCTAGCATTATTTCCCCACTTTTGATTAAAACTTGTTTTCTTCCATATCCATGTTTTATAAAATGTTTTAAATAAAGTTTTTTAATATTATACAGTGATTTTTTAAAGAAATTTTTATCCATGTCTGAATTTCTATAAAAATATTTCAAAGGAATCTTCCGATTGTTTTCCAAATGAGGTACTTTTTACCAAAAATGTGAATGGAATATTTGTGTTAACATACATGACATGAATGGAATTTCTCATCATCATGACCAATCAATGTGTTGAAGATTGATTTAAAATATTTCATGTTTCTTTTCAAAGAATTTTTTTTTCTTAATATTTTAGAAATAAGTGATTTCAAAATGAAAAGGATATTTTCCTCAAAAAATATTTCAGTGATCCTTTAAAATAATTTTCATCTATGATAACATAATTTAATGTTAATTATGATATATTGGGGATATTATCCAATGATACCATAATTATTCTTTCTCTATATATTTTATGATTATTATGATGATATTTTTATAAAACCCATTTATTTTCCATGGGTTATGCTATGATTAAATGATGAAATGTTTATCAAACCATTTTCTTTCCATGAGTTATGATATGATGATATGATGAATGTTTTATGATATTGTGGAAAATATATATGTGGTTTTCATTACATTATTATTGGGACCAAAATTATATTTTCCTCCACTAGATTGGGTAAATATTTATATCTCATGAGATATTTATGGAAAATGATTTGATATGCTTTATCTGAAACTGGTCATGATGCTAGGTCCATTATGATATGAGAAATAGGTGTTGATTCTTGATCTACTTTGATTTGATGGTATTTATAGTTAACCTTAACATATAAAATTTTTTCTATGCCTGTGATGGCGCCACACTTTTATGACATGTTTTTATGATTATGATTATGATTTGAAATCGTGGTTTATGATTAATTAATGAATATTTCTAACTCTTATGATTCATGTATTTAAAATGATAAAGTTTTATGCCATGTATTTTAATTATGATCCATGGTAAATTGGGTATAAAATTTGTAAGTTATGATCATGATATTTTTTAATTCAAAAGTCATCTTTTGACTTTTATGTCTTTTATTTTGGAAATAAAAAATCTATTTATACTCATTTCTCAAATAAAGGACTTACTTTGAATATAGTTTTTATGTTTATCATACTAATTATGTTTATCGTACTGACTCTATTTATCATATTGACTCTGTCAATCATACTGACTCTATCAATCATACCGACTTTGTCAATCATACTGACTCTGTCAATCATACCGACTCTGTCAATCGTACTGACTCTGTCTATCGTACTGACTATTGTTCATTGTACTCACGTTGCATCATATCAATACATTGCACTAAGTAATATTAATAGTACTCATGTTTTACTTTTATCACATGCATGTTTTTATTCTTTTATCAAAACACATGTTTTATATCAATCATAATCATTATTATGTTTTTCATATATATATTTTGTTTTAACCAAAATGATGTCGTGGAGTTAGTTATAAACTAATCAAAACGATGTCATGTTTTTTATTTCAATATGACTGTTATAATTCCAGGTGTCTAAGTCCCTCCAAGTTTTCCATATAAATATGACCGTTGAAGGAAATATGATCATTAGAACATGAGTCCTATAAATAGGAGGTTATTTGAAGCTGAGAAAACAATATAGAGACTTTGATCATCTTTTTATTCTATCAAGTTCTTGAGAGAGACGTTGTAACTTCTATCTTGCTTCGTGCGAAAGCCTTGGAATTACAAAATGTGAATGGCGGATCATTCTTAGTTTTTGTATTTCAATAAGTTCTTTGTTTTTCTTTGTGCGACCGATTAGGTGATAATGATCGAGGGCTGACTGGGATAGGCAGACAGTGCAACCGATCTTCGTATCGAGGGATTTCAAGTGTTTGAAAGATAGAGGTACTGATTACCTGTAAAATTGAGGGCTTGAAGAGATATCAAGACGGATGTGCCGATCATCGTATCGAGGGATTACCAAGGTGGTGGTAAGACAGACCTTTTATCCTAGGTGAAAGGATGCCCTTCTCTTTGGGATAAAATAATTGTAATACTTTTACTTTCTGCTACTGTTTGTATAAGAAAGAGAAATGTTTTGTTTCCTCTTTCTTTTCATATTCATTTCAATTTTAATTGTTTCAATTACGATTCTTTTGTTACATATTGTATTAATAGATTCTATATTCTATATGGTATAATCTTTCACATTTGTATTACTCTGATTATTGTACTCATTTTGAATACAATTGTTTTACATTACTTATAGTATTACATCATATCATACCTATTATATCCAAGACAATTGTGGTTAATTGTATAGATTGTGAATTGTATTATTTTAATACTTTTAAACTAATTTCTTTCTTAAGCTTTTAAATAAAAAGTTTTTTAAACCTAAAATTCACCCCCCCCCCTCTTATATTGTGTCATCTAATATACATATACAATCATATTAAGATCCAACAATTGGTATTATAGGTAGTTTTAACTAATTTGTATTACTTGATTTGTTTGTTTATAACTACTTACTACACTAGCGTGTGGAGTGGAAAAGTATTATTTTCTTAGATGGCGGGAATGAATATTGGATCAATTGACAATATGAATCCAACTAGACCACCTATTTTTTATGGGAATGATTATGAGTACTGGAGAGACCAAATGAATACATTAGTTATTAATACTGGTGTAGACAATTTTATTATGCTTACTGGAGGTTATAAAATTCCTAACAAAGAAGTTAGTACTTTCACCAATAAAGAGAAGCAAGAATATCAACTGAATGACAAGGTACGAAATAATTTGTTATGTTCTATGTCTAGGAATATATAGAGCCAAATATCATCATGTGAAGCAGCCAATTGTATATGGAAGAAATTGGAAGTCACGCATTTTGGTGCATCTAAAGTAATAGAAAAAAGAAGAGCAATGCTTAGAGCATAATATCATGGGTTTATTTTTCCTTATAGAGAACAAATATGTAAGGTTCAACAAAGATTTATGACAATCGTAAACATTCTACAATCTATGAGAGAAAAAAGTCTTGATGATGAAGCTCTTATAGACAAGATTATTGATATAATGCCAAATGAATAGGAATCAAAAAGGACAGTTATTGATGAAAATAATAAAGTTTCTCATATTAATCTTAATGAGATTTTTGGAACTCTTCTACAGCATGAGACAAGAATGAAAAGAGATGATGATTTCAATAAAAAGAAAAATGGAAATGGAAGTGTAGTTTTTACTACGACATCCAAAACTAAGACACCTGAAATAATAACAAGATAAAAAGCTAAGAAAGTTGTTATGTTAGAATCAAGTGATAGTGATCTTTCAGATAATGAGTTAGCCAATCTTGTTCAAAGTATGAACAAGATTGTGGGAAATAAATACCTTCAATACTGATTTAAAAAGAAAGATAGTAAATACAAGAAAGAATCATAAGTTAACTTGTTATGAATGCAAAAAATTAGGGCATATAAGACCAGATTGTTCTATGCTTAAGAAAAAAGGATAAAAAGGAAAAGCATTCCGAGAGGAAAAGGAAGAAGTATTACAAGACTAAAGGGAAGAAATTCCTGAAAGCTAATGACACATGGAGTGCCAGTGGTGGTGACTCTTCAGATGAATCCTCAGAGTATGAATCTTCTGGTCATAAGAATCTTGGTCTTCTAGCAAAGCTACCCATTGAAAATCATTGTCTAATGGAGAAGGTACACAATGCTGAATCTATTACAAATGTCTCCTTGAAAGCAAATTATACTAATGAGAAATATTATGAATCTTCAGATGATGAGTCTTTTTCATAAAAAGATAATATATTACCTTCTTATGAATAAGTGTCTAGGTTTTCTAAACTCCTTGAGAGTGAAAATTCTAAAATCAAGAAAAAACTTAATAAGGAAAATTCTAGAATTTCTATTCTTACTAGATAAGTATCATATCTTTCTAAATATCCTGATAAGAAAACGTCACATTTTGAAATTATTTTAAAAACCCTTGAGAAAGTAAATTTTGAGAATGATAAACTTTCTAAGGATCTTGAAAATGTAATTTATAAGAAAAATATTTTAGAGACTAACTCTAGTTCTAAAAATAATGTTTTTAAGGATAAAAACTTAGTTTTAAAACTAAATTCAGAAATATTTTCCTTGAGGAAGTGTTTTTTAAACTTTATATATGGTAAGGAAAACTTTGATAAAATTTATTCCCAAATTCAACCTTTAAGGAATCATTATGGATTTGGTTATACTAATCCTAAACCAGTTTTCAGTAATAACTATTTTGTCCTGCAAAGTGACCCATTCTATTTTAAATGTCAATATGGTGGACACTAGGAAAGAAATTTTTCACGTAATAGAACTCAATCGTTAGGTTTTCATAAAGATCATTTTTCAAAACAAATGTGGATTCCCAAAATTCTTTTATCTAACCCTTCTGGATCCAAACAAGTTTGGGTTCTGAAAAACTAATTTTATCTTTTTCAGGTAAACAAAAAGTGTACCAATAATAAGAACATTTGGTACATGGGTAGTGGTTATTCTTGACAAATGACTGGAAACAAAAATTTCTTTGAAAATATTATTGAAACAAAATGTAGAAAAGTTACCTTCGGAGACAATGCTCAAGGAAATATTTTTGGTATGGGTAATATTGTTTTCCTTGGTAAATTTTTAATTTCAAATGTTTTATTTGTCAAAGGTATTAATAACAATCTCATTAGTATAAGTAAATTATGTGATTAATGATACCTTTTGAATTTTAGGAATGATAAGTGTTTAGTTCAAAATTCCAAGGATGAATTCATTTTAACTGCCCATAGGCAAGAGAATGTATACATTATTAACTTAGAAGACCTTAGGATCCAAGACTTACCTTGCTTGAGTGCAATAGAAGACCAATATTGGTTATGGCATAGAAGGATAGGACACTTTAACCTTATAAACCTTTGAAAACATTCAAAGAAAAGACTTTTTAAGGATCTACCAGATCTTAGATATGATTCTTTAAAGGTTTGTGATCCTTTTCAATATAAAAAAAAACATAAAACTATCTTTAAGTCAATCAATGAAGTTTTAACTTCTAATGCATTACAGCTAGTGTAATGGATCTTTTTGGTCCTACACAAACTAAAAGAAATGGAGGAAAATATTATGTATTTGTTTTAGTTGATGAATATACTAGATTCACATGGGTCTATTTTCTAACAAAGAAATATGAAGCCTTTTTCTATTTCAAATTTTTCAGAGCCCAAGTTAAAAATGAGAAAAACCTACCTTTGATAACTATTTATAGTGATCATGGTGGTGAATTTAAAAATTCATATTTTGAAACATTTTGTAGTAAGAAAGGTATTACTCACAACTTTTTAGCTCCAAGAACCCCTCAGCAAAATGGTGTCGTTGAGAGAAGAAATCATATTCTTCAGTAAATGATAAGAACCATGTTGATTGAATACTCAATTGCTAAGAATTTTTGGGCTGAAGCTGTTAGTACTGCTTGTTATACTATAAATCATGTTTTAACTATAAATTTTATTAATAAAACACCTTATGAATTGTGGACAAGCCAAAAACCTAAAGTTTTATACTTTAGAGTATTTGGATGCAAAGTATTCATATTGAATACAAAATATAATCTACATAAATTCACACCCAAATCTGATGAAGGAATATTTCTAGGTTATTCTATAATTTCTAATGCTTATAGAGTTTTTAACAAAAACTCATGTACTATTGAAGAAACAGTGCATGTTAAATTTGATAAAACTGATCTCTTTGTTTTTAAACAACCTCAACCTACATCCTCAGATGTGTTTTCAAAAACTTATTATTAACCCTTGATAGAAAACCCTCCTGATAAGGAAAATGTTTAAGAAAGTATTTTTGAAGAATTTACCCCAAAATATTTCCTACCATATGTTGATGAACAAGTTTTACAAAACCCCAATCAATTGTTTCTTAGGAATCATCCTAGTGATAATATCATTGATGATGTAAATCAACCTGTAAGAACTATAAATTCCTTGAGAAATGAAATAGAACACCTTGATTTTCTTTCCCAATTTGAACCTAAAAATCCAAGTGAGTCCTTAAGTGATGAAGATTGGATTAAAGCAATACAAGATGAACTAAATGAATTTGAAAGGAATCAAGTCTGGACTTTAGTTGGAAGACCTAAAGAAACAACTGTAATTGGTGTAAAATGGGTCTTTAGAAATAAATTTGATGAAAATGGAGTCATTGTAAGAAATAAAGCAAGACTTGTTGTTAAGGGATATAATCAATAAGAGGTAATAAACTATGAAGAAACATATGCTTCAGTATTTAGACTTGAATCTATTCATATTCTATTAGCCTTTACAACATACTTCAATTTCAAATTATTTCAAATGGATGTAAAATGTGTTTTTCTTAATGGTTTTTTAAAATAAGAAGTTATTATTGAACAACCTCCTGGTTTTATAGATTCAAAATATCATAATCATGTTTTTAAACTTACCAAAGCTTTATATGGACTTAAACAAGCCCCTAGAGAATGGAATGATAGAATTATAGGATTTCTTCTATAAAAAAATTGTGAAAAAGGTACAGTGGGTCCAACCCTTTTTATAAAAATGAAAAATAAAAACATTTTTATTGTTCAAATTTATGTTGATGACATTATATTCAGGTCAACTCAACAATCTCTAACTGATTCCTTTGCGAATATAATGAAATATGAGTTTGAAATGAGTATGATGGGTGAGTTAACATTCTTTTTAGGTTTTAAAATTTCTCAAAAACCAAAATAAACCTATATATCTCAACATAAGTATATCAAATACTTACTCAAAAAGTATGGACATAACAATACTAAAAGTATTAGCACTCCGAAATACCCTTGATCTCAATGAAGCTGGGAAACCAGTGGATCAAACAACTTTTAGAGGTATGATAGAAAATTTGTTATACTTGATAGCTAGTCATCCAGATTTAATGTTTTCTATATGCTTATGTGTAAGATACCTATCAAATCCAAAATAATCCCATTTAAAAGATGTGAATATGATTTTCCAGTATTTAAAAAGAACTTTGGATTTAGGTCTTTTTTATTATTCTGGAAATGCTTTTATTTTGATAAGTTTTTCAGATGCTGACTTTGGTGGTAGTAAAATGGATAGAAATAGTACATCTGAAACATTTCATTTCTTATGAGATTATTTAGTTTCTTGTTCATGCAAGAAACAACACTCAGTAGCACTTTCTACTGCTGAAGCTGAATATGTAGCAGCTGGAAGTTGTTGTGCTCAAGTGTTGTGGATGCAACACACACTCACTGACTATGGAATGAGTTTCTCCAAAACTCAAATACTATGTGATAATACTAGTGCAATAGATCTTAGTAAAAACCCATCACATCACTCATGTGAAAAACACATAGATATTAGGCATCACTTTCTTAAGGATCACACACAGAAAGGAGATATTATTTTACAATTCATCAGAACACAAGAACAACTTGCTGTCATTTTTACAAAACCATTACCTTCTGATATATTCAAATTTATTAAAAAAAATATAGGAATGATTACACTAAATTAATCATTCACATCTACTTCCTTTTTTACAATTCTCCTCACATTAAAAAACTCCTCTTCAAAGGGGGAGAAATTTTTTTCCTATTTTATTTTATCTATTCCTCGTCTTTATATTTGTTTGTTTTATTTATTATATTATGACAATTTGTTTATTCTTTTGATATATTGTTTTGACTTTCTATTTGTTATCTTGTCTTTCTGGTTATTGTTTTGACTTTCTATTTATCATCTTGTCTATCTGGTTATCATTTCGACTTTCGATTAATCGGTTTGATGTTTCTTTGTTTTCCATCGTCTTGACAACCTATGGTAATAAATTTGTTTTCCATCAGCTTGAAAACCTATGGTAATGACTTTGTTTTCCATCGTCTTGGCAACCTATGGTAATGAATTTTTTTTCCATTGGATTTACAACCTATGGTAATGAATTTGTTTTTCATCGGCTTGAAAACCTATGGTAATGAATTTTTTTCCATCAGCTTGAAAACCTATGGTAATGACTTTGTTTTCCATCATCTTGACAACCAATGGTAATGACTTTGTTTTCCATCGGTTTGAAAACCTATGGTAATGACTTTGTTTTCCATCGTCTTGAAAACCTATGGAAATGAATTTGTTTTCCATCAGCTTGACAACCTATGGTAATGAATTTGTTTTCCATCGGCTTGACAACCTATGGTAATGACTTTGTTTTCCATTGGCTTGAAAACCTATGGTAATGACTTTGTTTTCCATCAGCTTGACAACCTATGGTAATGACTTTGTTTTCCATCGGCTTGACAACCAATGGTAATGACTTTGTTTTCCATCGGCTTGACAACCTATGGTAATGACTTTATTTTCCATCAGCTTAAAAACCTATGATAATGATTGTTTTCCATCAGCTTGACAACATATAGTAATGAATTTGTTTTCCATCGTCTTGACAACCTATGGTAATGACTATGTTTTCCATCGGCTTGACAACCTATGGTAATGACTTTGTTTTACATTGGCTTCAAAACCTATGGTAATGGCTTTGTTTTCCATCGGTCTGACAACCGATCGTATTCAATTTTTTTCTATTAGTTTCCTATTCATTTGTATTTTATTTTCATTATTGTATTATATTATATCTAATTTCATAATACTATGAAACCAAAAACTTACTTGAAATCTCTGACAGGTTCATTCTTTCTTTCTTTTGTATTGTCTTTCTTACATTTTATTGTTTCTATCTTTTTTTAAAAAACCCTTTAAATCTCCACCATTGGATTCTTTATCTTCCAATATCAATCATAGAAGACCAATAGTCATCTTTTTTAACCTCTAAATAGAGGACCCCCATCCTCAAACCTACACCAGTTTTTCAAATTTCTTGGAAAAACTATGCCTCTATGTTTTAATACCCCGTACGATCTTTTCTTTTGTTTCTCGTCTTTATGTATCAGTCTTCTACCAACACTCCTACCAAAATGTCTTCAAATAGGTTCTCAGAAAAAAAAATCTTCAGAGAAAGGCTAGTCTCTCGGGATTTATTTGATAGTTATGATTCAACAATCAACAAGATTATTTTGTTTCAAGGCTGGGAACATCTTTGTGTTGAGAAACCTGTATCTCAAGACCTGATCCTTGTTGAAAAGGTTAGACAATTCTACAATAAAATGTATTTTTACAAGAATATGATGGTCAATTTTACTGTGTACAATAGAAAATTCTCAATGTTCGTCAAACAAGCATCCCATTTCCTCAATGTTTTAACTTAAGGTGACTCTTTTTTTCCATCTCATAAACTACCTGAGAATGTTGGTATGTTTAATAAAGAAAAAGCTGAAAAATTATTATTTATTATAAATTAAGAGAAGAGAAAAGTAGCACATTTATCTCCTAACAACCGGTTTTTTGTCCTTTGGATGAAAGGTTTTCTTATCCCAAAGAAAGGGGTAGATAAACCCTTAAGGTTTCTGATATTTTTATGTTAGATTATATTGTAAACATGAGAAAGGTAAATCTCATGGGGTATATTTTCAAAACTATCAAAAATGTGAAGTCAGGAGCGATCAAGTCCCATCTGATCATGTATCCATCTATTCTTACAAATTTCATTCTTGAGAGTTTGAAGTTTTGTAATATTCCTCTAAAAGGATAATTGAAAGAACTAAAGCCTTCTTGGATAAGTAATAATATGCTGAAGAAAGTGTATGTTTGTTTTAATGAAGATTCAAAACTTTTTGTTAAATATGTGGAAGCAGAATTAGCACCAATTCCAATTGAATCAATTCTAATAGTTTTTGCTTCTCAGAAGCTAGATCCTCAAGTCAGTACTAAGCTGAAGAAGAAAACAAAATACAGTGAGGAGGTTGTGGCCAAGTGGAGAAGGGACAAAGAACAAAGAAAAGAAGGTGATCCTAAGTTTGGTCTTGATCCAACTGAAGCTCTAGCTGAGAAGATAAGGTTATAAGATATTATACAAGTTGAGAGGAAAAAAGAAGACTCTTTTGAAAAGAAAATCTCAAGATTTTGATGTTTCTAGAATCTTTAAAGGTGTTGAATTAGTAAGTTCTCAACTATCAAAATAAGTACAACAAGAAGAAATTGTATAGAGTTTTATAGAAAAAGAGAAAGAGAAACAAATAGTAAAAGAGGTTCAGGAAGGTGATGAAGAGGAAGAAGAATTTATTTTGGAATTCCTTCAGAGTTCTAATAAGAGTAGAGAATAATCTTCTCTTCAAAATCAAAGTGAAGGAATACAACAAAATCACCATATCGATCAAGCACCAGCTCAATCTTTAGAAACCGATTCATAAAGAATTCCTTCTCCAGTAAAGCATGGTTCTTAGTCTTCTCATACTGAAAAAGTAATTGTCATTAGTGACAAAGTGGAAAAAGAAATAAAGAAAAAATAGAAAGGAAAAGAAAAACAGAATGTTGAAGACTCAAGCCGATCAAATAAACTCAAATCGTATGATGATGATACTGATTCAGAACACACAATTTCTTCAAAGAAAAGTGATTACATTGTTCATGTGTTGAGAAGAATGGAAAATATTATTCCTTATTTTCCCAGAATTGAAGGGAAAATTGATTTCATCACATACAACCAAAGGAAGAAGTTTGGTTCAGTAAGAGAGCTCCGAAAGAGAGTTTTGTCGATAGAAGCTGATTTAAAAGTTTTGAGTGATAGTTTGGCTGCTCATAAGAAGGCTTGAAATAATATGACTAAGTGGTCATACAAAATAGAGAGATCAGGGAATGAACATGAGGAATCAATTGAATACTTAATGAGGCTTTCAAATGATCTGGGTATTTCTTTTAATAAGCTTGACAAAGAAACTATTGAAAGGCTGAATTAGATCTCAAAAACCTATGGAGCTGATACTCCTTCAGTAAAAGAGTTGCAAGAAAGGATGAATGCTTTCTAGTCATATTTTTTGAAGGTTTCATCTTTTATAGATGAAATAGTTTTGTTGAAAAATAAAAATACTATGTTTACTCAAGAGAATAAGAATTTTCAAGACATAATTGATACCCTTGAAGAAGTGATCAGAGTTTAAGAATAGTCTATTAAAAACTAGGATCAACTTTTTGTTGATTAGCAAGAGCTTCTCAAATCACAGGGTGATTCTATCTCAGAATACAAGAAATAGATAAAGAAGATGAAGGTTGTTCTTCATGAGTTGATCAAGAAATAGAAATAAAGGGAAAACAAATGAATGTTTCTTTTTTGTGTCTTTTCTTATTTTGTCTTAACTGTTTTAAATCTTTTAAGATTCAATGAATCGTGTCTATTTCAATTGTTTTGAATTTTATTTCTCTATAACCTTTTTAGGCAACTCAAGACTACCCCATTCTTTTTGTAAATCACAAAGGGGGAGAATTTATTACAAAAATGGATAAAGTTTCACAGAGGGATAATTGTTAATTGACTTACTCAATTTTAATACATCTAAATCAAGGAAAAACTACGAATACAATCCTTAGGAAATTATATACCTAAGGGGGGTTAGTTGTATTCATTTTCATATTCAGAAGAGTTTTCATAACTCAGGGGAGAAAATTATTTCTTTCTAGTTTTACTTTGTGTTTTGTACTTTCCAAAAAGGGGGAGATTGTTAATTAAAAAGTCTTCTTTTGACTTTTATGTATTTTATTTTGGAAATCAAAAATCTCTTTATACTCATTTCTCAAATAAAGGAATTACTTTGAATACAATTTTTATGTTTATCGTATTAATTATGTTTATCGTACTGAATCTGTTTATCGTATTGACTCTTTCAATCGTACTGACTCTATCAATTGTACTAACTATGTCAATTGTACTGACTCTGTCAATCATATTGACTCTGTTAATCATACTAACTTTGTCTATCGTACTGACTATTGTGCATCGTACTCACATTGCATCATATCAATACATTACACTAATTAATATTAATAATACTCATGTTTTACTTTTATCACTTGCATATTTTTATTCTTTTATCAAAACACATGTTTTATACCAATCGTACTCATGATTATTTTTTTCATATATATATTTTGTTTTAACCAAAATGATGTCATGGAGTTAGTTATAAACTACTCAAAACGATGTCGTGTTTTCTGTTTCAATATGGCTGTTATAATTCCAGGTGTCCATGTCCCTCTAAGTTTTCCAGAGAAATATGATCGTTGAAGGAAATATGACCATTGGAACCTGAGGCCTATAAATAAGAGGTCATTTGAAGTTGAGAAAACAATATAGAGACTTTGATCATATTATGATTCTATCAAGTTCTAGAGAGAGACGTTGTGACTTCTCTCTTGCTTCATGTGAAAGCCTTGGAATTACAAAATGTGAACGACTAGTTCTAAGTTTTTGTATTTCAATAAGTGCTTTGTTTTTCTTTGTGCGACCGATTAGGTGATAACGATCGAGGGCTTATGGGGATAAGAAGACGGTGCAACTGATCTTCTTATCGAGGGCTTTCAAGTGTTTGAAAAACAGAGGTACCGATTACTTGTAAAATCGAGTTCTTGAGGGGATAGCAAGATGGACTTGTCGATCATTGTATCGAGGGATTACCAAGGTAGTGGTAAGACAGACCTTTTATCCTAGGTGAATGAATACCCTTCTCTTTGAGATAAAATAATTATAATACTTTTACTTTCCGTTGCTATTTGTATAAGAAAGAAAATTGTTTTGTTTCCTCTTTATTTTCATATTCATTTGAATTGTAATTGTTTCAATTACGATTCTTTTTTTACATATTGTTTTAATAGATTTTATACGCTATATCGTATAATCTTTCTCATTTTTATTACTCTGATTATTGTATTAATTTTGAGTATAATTGTTTTACATTACTTATAGTATCACATTGTATCATACCTATTATATCCAAGACAATTGTGGTTAATTGTATTGATTGTGAATTGTATTAGTTTAATACTTTTAAACTAATTTATTTCTTAAGAGTTTAAATACAAATTTTTTTAAAACTACAATTCACCCCCCCCCTTTGTATTGTCTTATATAATATACATATAAAATCATATTATGATCCAACAATATCATACCCTTATTCTTATCTTATGCTTGTATATGATCATAGATTGATATCTCCCTTTTTTACTCTTACTGAGCATCTAATCTTGCATTTCTTATATTTCCTTTCCCCGTGTTATAAAGAAAGGTTGTAAGTATGGTATGTCAAGAAGGGTAAAAAGTAAGAATTAATTTATAAGAGATGATGAGGAATGTACTTAAATAATATGTTTATGTATCTAGTATCCAATGACACTAAACCTTTATGGTTCTATAATGGATCGTATTATTTTGTATTGAATATTAATCTAATATGATGTAATATTTATATAAAAAAGGCTTGGATCACCTCAAACTCATTCTAAGTCATTTTATTCATTTTTTCTAGCTACAGAGCATAGTTTTCTTCCTCTTCTATCTTAGACTTAGGATTTAATCTGGGCATTCCAAAACATAAACCTTTCTCACTTCATTGGGAAATAGGACTCCAGAAAAGTAGAGGAATAAATATGGAGCATTGAGAAGATATATATCTAGCTTTATCTTCATTAGCCTCTTAAGCTCAAGTTTTCTACCTTTATGATAGAGGGATCAAGATTGGAGTAGTTTAATTCTATTATTCAGACCAAACCACTTAAGGACCTTTACTAGGAAGGTTTAAATGAAATGCTAATCTAAAATTACTTTCACAAAGAGGTGAAAATACTGACGGTGGTGGAATTTTATTACCTCCAGCAAGGTGATAGGATGTTATTGGATTGTTCCTATAATTTTTTCTAGTTTTTTCATATCTTCCTAACCTGGATATGGATAAAACCTGGATGTATTAGTATTTTGAAAGAGTTATTTGGAAATATCTTTTTTTAGCAGTGTATTATGTTAGCCTTAGCTCTTATGAGGTTGTGGTGAAGCAGCCCATGAGAATTGATGTCATCTTGGCAGGAGTGCTGAATACAATCAATTTTTCACCTATCCTTGGGAGTGGTAGTGGAAGCTCCAAAAAAGGGAAGGTGAATCAATCTAATTTTAGGAAATATATTAGTGGAATCAAGACCCCCTTTAGTTTCCTTATGTTGAACTCCTCTGAAATTGAATCTTGGGTGTTCCACCAATACAGGAAGGACACAAGAAGTATTTGTATCCAAAAAATCCAAATAATTTTCATACTTATGGTCATATGGGTCATCTATAAAGATTATATTAAGGAATTTATTATAAGAGAGGTCGTATAAGATCCTGTATTTTTTCAAGTACATCTCTTTATGAGTTTTTCATTGGACCGTGGTGGATGAGTCTTGTTTAGAGACAGAGATCCTTTGTTGGGGAAAATGACATAAATTTTATATATTTATGTTTTTTTTAATTAATGGAGTCTAGGTATAAATGTTTTAAATGGGCTTACAAGGGATTTACATGATTTTGGAAGGCTTTGGAGGTGGTTCGGATCCTTATATAGAACTGGGCCGACAACTATCTACAAAACATTAACATGTTTTGTAAATGAATCAGATGACATGTAAATGTTTCTAAACACTTGTTGTGAATAGTTGTATGCTATGAAGTGGTTCATGACATGAAAATAATACACACCGTGAATCTACATTACATGTCGTATAATGTTCAGGAAAGTTAAATATTAACCTGAGGCAACGTATTTTTCATCATATATCTTTAATTGATAAATACATTACATGAAATTTTTACAAACCATTTAATCCTCATCCCCAGAAGTTTTAAGCCTAATGTGTTTATGATTCTTTCATTTTTTTTGGGTTCATCCCTTCATCCCCTCAACCCTAGGATGATTTCTAAGCAATTTTAGAGTCTACTCTTCCCTTACAAACATATCAATTACACATATGATCTATGGTGAGTTTATTTTCATAGTTTTCCCTCTTCTATCCTATTGTTCCTTGTTTTTGCGTTGTAAATATCATGAACACGGGTTTGTTTTGGGTTTTGATCTTGACCTGGGTTGATCTAGGTTCTTTTTGAGATCTTCTACACCTTCATATTTATTGGCATTTTCCATTGGAAGTGGATGTTGATCTCTATATAAAGGTAGGGAGTCTAAACCTAACCTTATGGACTTTTTAATTTCCAAGTCTATGAAACATTATTATTGTGAAAAAGAAATGTGTTCTCTAATTAATTTTTTCATTGAAAAATAGTGAATCATATATTGGAATATGGGTTGTATCTCTCTTGATTCAATTAGTAGTAACCTGGCTTATGGTTACCCTTGGGTGAGAGAAACCATAATTATATATATATATATATATATTAATTGGATAATGTATTAAAGTGTGTTTAGCATGACATGATATTTAAGTGATTACTTGATATAGAGTCACCATGGAAAATTGCTTTGTTTATTGAAATGGTTGGCATGTAAATGGTTTAAGACCATCTGTCTAAATGAAAGTGTCACTAAAAGACAAATGGTAATTTTCATAATTAACCATTAAGGATTATGATGTGATGTTTTGATATACTTGATGTTATGACTTGTTGTGTTATCTTGTTGTAATTCTTATATTGAGTGGGATATGCCCAGTCCCATGATGTAATACTTATATTGAGCGTTCTTTTCCCAATCCCATGTTGTAATGATTATATTGAGTGGGCTCTACCCAGTTCCATGATATAATTCTTATATTGAGTGGGATCTACCTAGTCCTATGATATAATGCTTATATTGAGTAGGCACTTCCCAGTCCCATGATATAATGCTTATATTGAGTGGGATCTACCCATTCCCATGACATAATGCATATATTGATCAGGTTTTTCCCAGACCCATATTGAAATTATTATATAGTAGGATTGACACATATTTTTGTGATTTTTCTATGTATATATGGTTGTTAGTTGGCATGGTTGTGCTACATGCTTAGAGATATTCTGATATAGTGTTGAAGTAGGTTGATTGACATATTATATTAATTGACTAATTAATACACCTATTTATCAATTTATTTTATGCACTTATTATCAGACTGGTTGCGCTTAGACATGGTGGTGTCAACCAACTGAGTTTTAATCACACCCTATTCAATCACCATCTGGTACCTGAGCAAATTACATGGATGCAGGTTTGGAAAAGGTAAAGGGACCATATTGCTTGTTGGATGGGTTGTATTTCTAAGGTGGTACTAACATGGGGTTCGATACTGAGGTCTTATGAGTTTTTATTTTGTTATTTGATTATATTATTTGTATTGTTTTTGGTTTTACATTTAGATACATTTTAGCATGTCATTACATGATTCATCATTATTGGTTATTGATTCCTCCTTTTATTTTCCCAGCTGTATTATATATTGTTTTTTCTATATTTTCCATTACTTTAATATTTATTATTATGGATTATTCTACTATTTTTTAATCTATATCAAGGGGTATAGTCTCCCCATTTTACATATCACGCCCCTATATCTTGTTGGCATCCTTTGGAATACAAGGAGGCATGATTGAGGTCTTGTAACCAACCTATTTCGGTCATGTGAGAGAGTGTCGGATCAGGGGATCTTACAAAGAGGTATCAAAGGAGAAGGTTTTTCTTTTCTATTGCTTTACTATTTGGTATAGGTCGAAATGTGACTAGTATGTTTCAAGACTTGGTAATGATCTTGTGCATGGGAGTATCTAACCCATGTGCGGGGGGAGATCTGAGTTCCCAAGGATGGGATGGCTGTTTATGATGTCCTCTTGTTACAGTTTATGTTATCTTACCCTGAGTGATTTGCATGTTGTGTGATGTTATTGTTTTGTGATGATATTGTTTCTTGATATTTCTACTCATGGATCAGTATGGTTCAAGATGAGTATTCATTCATCATGATAGGAATATAGGATATATATTGACATGCATTTTTCATGATAGGGACATATTTATTGCATGTGTCGTATACTTGCCTATATGAACTATGGTGTGAGATACCTGATATATTTGATAAATGGAATTAAATGAACTGTTATTTCACGATAAAACACTTGTAATCCGTGTTTAAAGAGACCTAGAGTAGTGGTTCTCTATTGTTTTCACCTATTGAGGTTGAGTTTGTTTTTAGCCAATGTTATAAGGAGTGTATTTGTCTTATAGAGAAAATTCCTCATTATTGTCTTTGAGTTGAGAATTAGGAGAGTGGAAATCATTTTGATCCTAACATAGCTAAACTAGAGATTCATGTGGATCCTAAGGATCATATGGATGTTCAGCTTCACAATAGCTTCTTGATGATCATGTGATCCATGGAAAGTGAGACTGTTCACATAATTCCTCCAATGTATGAGCTTATGAGGGAGTTTCAGTTGTAGAATACACCTATTTTCATTAGGGAGGGAGTCCCATAGGAATCCAAGTTCTATATTGAGTCAGTATAGATAATCTTCAGGCACCTTAAGACACCCGTAGATAGTAGGGTGAATCTTTCTGTGTATATGCACTGTGGACCCACTAGGAATTGGTGGGATATTCTAGAGTAGGCTGGAAAGTAAGAGGAGTTATCTTGGAAGGATTTTTAGGTGAATTTATTGGGATACTTTTATCTAAAGACATTTTGGAATGATAAGGCTCATGATTTCATGCATCTGGCATAAGAGGGCATGTCAGTGATGGAATACACTGAATGTTTCACCCACCTGCAATGCTTTGCACCATCTTTACCTACTGATGAGATCTCTATGGACAGATGTTTCTAGGATGGGATTCTCTATGAGATCAGGTCATAGGTGAATGTTTTTCATCTGAGTATCTTTTCATACATGATGAATCAGTCACTCATCATATAAGAAAATCTGAGAGAGGCCTTGAGTAGTAGCCGAGCTATTTCATTAGGTTGAACCGTGATCTCTTCTTCTAGTTGAAAGAACCACCACTATGATAGTTTTTTTCAAGGAAAGAACATATAGAGTAGTCAGGGAAGTGGGAAGACATCTTAGGACCATTTTCTATTATAGTTCTTTCGGTGTGGAAATTTGGGCCACAAGCGATCTTATTGTTTGTACCCTAATTTGGAGCGTTGTTCTTGTGGTAGGATAGGCCACCTATAGAGGTTTTGTTGGAACATGAAGTAGCAGTGTAGTGGAAGGGGTCCAAGATAGGTACTAGATTCTAGGAAAGACTCAGCTACTCCTCATCAAACTGGTAGTTGGAGTTCCACTAGACGTTCAGGTCAAGTTAGTGGATGTGGTACCCCAACATAAGAGTGGAATTTTTATGTTGAGGGAACAACATGGGGGAGTCAAAATAGAGCCTAGGGTATAGGGTCTAGTCAGCTACATGTTATGTAGTCTACTTCGGCCAGTGTGGATATAGTACCTTCTATTGTTAGAGGTACGATTCTTATATCATCTACCCTTGTTTGTGATTTTTTATACAGGAGCATCAAATTTTGTTTTATCTTCTCTTTTTGTAAGTAGTTTGGAATTGTTTTTGTAAATATTGGATCATGTTTAGACCATAAAAACACCACTGGGAGTGCAGTCAGAGATTATAAAACGTTTCAAGGCGTTCTCTCTAGAGATTTGTGATTACCATTTATTATGGGAATCGTTTGTGTTGGAAATGATAGGTTTCTATTTTATTCTTAGTATGGATTTGTTATCCCTATACCAGGCTCATATTAACTATTACCAGAGGAGAGTTTCATTTCTATCTCTAGAAGGAGGTAGCTATTCTCACCAGGGTGAGTGGGATCTTCAGGCTAGTTGTGCATGGCCAATTCAGTGTAGATTGGATTGTCTCGTGACTCAGATATCAATATTGGTTCTGGATGATGGTAGAACTATATAGGATTATTTTTCTCCAGTGATAGACAATTATTAATATGTATTTATTGATGAGTTATATGGCGTACTACCCGAGCAGAAGATTGGGTTCAAAATCAAGTTGGTGCCAAGAGAAGAGCCAATTTCTATCCCGCCTTATAGGATGGCTCCATAAAAGCTTCTATAGTTGAAAGTTCAGTTATAATATCTTGATTATAAAGGTTTAATATGGAATAATACATCTCCATGTGTTTCTCTAGTTCTTTTCACCAAGAATTCTGATGGTACCATGCGCTTATGTGTGGATTATCGAAGATTGAACCAGATAACGGTCAAGAAGTAGTATCCTCTTTTGTGAATCAATGACATCTTAAATCATATGATAGGTTATAAGATCTTCTACAAGATCGATTTGAGATCAAGATATCACCAGTTGAGTTTGATACCTTCAAACATACCTTGAACTAATTTTAGGAGCAGGTATAGCTTGTATGAATTCATAGTGATGTTGTTTGGGTTCAAAAACGCACCTCCGGTATTCATGGCCTTGATGAATTAGATCTTTCATCCTTTTCTGGACTAGTTTGTGGTGGTTTTTGTTGAGAACATCTTAGTGTAATCCCAGTAAGCAGATGATCATGCCAAAAATATTGATATTGTCTTGAGTACATTGATAGAGCATCATCTTTATGCTAAGAAAACCAAATAAAATTTATGGATTGATAAGGTGGACTTTTTGATCCATGTCATCTTAGAGGCAGAACTGTCAATGGACCTAGATAAATTTGTAGCTATGGTATCTTGGGAGCGACATAAGAATGTATTTTTGATTCATAGTTTTCTGGGATTAGTTGGTTATTATCAGTGTTTTATCGAAGACTTCTCCCATTTGGCGACACTGATGTCGGGGATAGTGATGCAATCCTTTCATGGGGAGTGACAAAAGTAATTATATTTTTACTAATGTAGCACAGTGGATGACTAGGGTCATCTCAATTGAGGATCCTTTTAGTGTGTTCACCTACTTCTTCTAAATAACCTATGATAATTATTTTTGTGGTTTTAATTAATTTATGAAAACAATGACACTCTTTTTTGTATTTTTGATTAATTTTATAATAACATCAAAAAAGAGAGTTCAAAATTATACTAACATGCAAACTAAACAGAATGGGTTAAGGAAAGAAAGGATTTGGTTTTGAGTTTAGTTTTGGATTCAATCATTATTCTCCTTTATGTGCTTGATTTCAGTTTTACAATCCAAACATTAAATATCATGTTTTAACTACTATTGTTCATTTACAAATTGCGGAATATCATAGAGTGCCTAAGAAATCTTAATTCTACATCCTCTTGTAATCAATATTGATGAAACACCTTGGTCTTGGTGTTCCATCTTCAAGGACCCAACTCTATCAATATCATTTCATCAATTGATTATCTCAAATCCTTCGTATGAAGAGTTAACCAATGGAGAGATGGGAAATAGATTTGAATAAAATAATAGAAGTAAATTAAGTTCTATGTCATTTGTGGGAAGTCACTAAATCAAATACATTCGCCTCACCATGCATGCTACTCAAATTTACCACAAATTTATTATTATACTTTAAAGAAAATTCAATAAAACCTTAACCTCCCCCTAGGCCAAGCCTTGGGGTGTAACACCCCGAGCTTCCATGATACGCTTCTCATTCAATAATGCAATAGCTTGCATTGTACGCAACTTCGAGTTCTAAAACACCACGACTAATCAAGGTAGCCGTTATGAATAGTAATAACCACTTTTTAAAATTATAGAAATTTTATATTTCAAAATGGACTTCATTTTTGGATTCGGAATATCGAAATTAGCCTATGTTGAATTTTTGGTATTTTTCTGAGAACTTCTAATTTTTTATGAATAGTGAAAAATACTTAAAAACAACCTTTTTAATCAAAATAATTTATAGTGATAAATTATACTATTTAGTGGTTTTAAAGTATAATTAGAATATATTTTTACCATTTTATCCAATGGTGGTCATTATAATTAATTTCACTTTGAAATTGGACGTAAACAATTGCCAATCTTTTGATATAAATTGTTTCTTAAAAACACGCTATTTGTTGTGATAGCGGGAATTAATTATAAAATTAATTAATGCAACTTATATGTTTGGAATTTTGTAAAATGGACATCATTTTTGAATTCGGAATATCAATTATAGCTTAGGGTGAAATTTTGGCATTGTTCTGAAAAACATCAATTTTTGATGAATAGTGAAACCACTAAGTGGTAGTTAAATAACTGTTTTTTCGTTTAAATGAAATATTACCACTTCTGTGATTTGATTTTCAAAAATCCGACATACATGGTTATCATTAAGAAGTAAAATGTGGTTCAATGAGATTAAAATAATTTTTTGGTGAATAGTAACTTTTAAGTTCTTAATCGCGATTAGAGGTAATTAGTGTAGTTTAAGGTAAAAACAATGTTTTAATAATATGATATGAGCTTGACACTTGTCCTACTCCTATTGGATGAGTCATGGCCGACCAAGACAACCCATGGGTCAACTTGGGGACCCCATGGTGCCACTTTAGTTGGAAAACGACATTAATATATATTTATTTAATGTTAAAATTAAATTGACACAAACATGAGTTTTTTTTACTAAAACAGTTTTTAAGTGGGGTTACACAAGTCCAAATTTTGACTATAAATATTCATTAGAAATATAAAAAGATTTCCTACATCATAGTATTTTTTTTATAATTTTTAGACATTAAATAAATTATATTATTTATGAAATAATTATGATGCAGCGATGACCTCATTATTTAACGATTTTAATAAAATGAAAAGATAATGTAAAATCCAAGGCTTACACTTGTCCAAAGACTATTGTATGGGTATATTTCGAACCCTTATCACCTTAGCCACGAATTATATAAGTTTGGGACCTTTAGAATCCGAAAAGCATTGTGTAATAATGTAACATTTCAATCTTTCCAAAAAAGCCCCTCCTCTCCACTTATAAAAGGCCCCCACCTCTACCACCTTATTCACACTTTCAAGCCTTTTGGTTCGGCCAAACTCTGCCCAAATACTCTCCCAACATCCCCCTATTACTCCTAGAAGCCTCACTTTGGGCAGAACTCTTCCCAAGGAAGCCTTTGGCTCAAATCAAAAAGAGTTACCCGATTTTGAGGTAATGTCTTCTCTAATGTTGTTTTGTTTTATTTTTCTTCTCCAACCCCCTAAACTCTTTTTATTCATTTCTTTTGTAACAAAAACAGTATCCTCAATATACTAGGATGTTTTTATAAGAAGGATTCGAGCTAAACTTACACACACCTACATCTAATGGTTAAAGAACATACGGTTTCTGTGGATGGCGAATTTCTGCCTCACGAAACGATGATTGTTCAACACTCATATAACACCTTCAAAGGTGGCCATTAAGATGTCACTATTTTTATATATGATATATAATATGTTTATGTTTTACTTATGCTTCTGTATTTCTCATTTATGGCATACTTTATGATTTCCATTATGGGTAAAACGCGATAATTTCATTTTAGGAAGTGCGGACTACCGCCCCCTCAAAGTGATTTGAATCGTTAATGCCATATGTGGGATGTATAAAGGATGGAGTAAATGGTATTATACACTATATTATACTGGAATTATATTATACATTTATATCATTATGATTTTGTTCCATTAAATATGAAATTGAAATGAAAGTAGCGTCCATGCGTACGTACGGCTTACCGTCTCCATGAACGGTGCATTTCATTTCTTACCTCTAAATGTTACGTAATATTATAAATGAATCTATATACTGGATATATAAGATATATATGACATCTAAATCATGAATATAATTCTGGAGATAATGGATATTCTACCACATAAACAACTTGTAATTATAAGAAGTTTATTGTTGACTCAAGTACCAAAGATCGACAAAACGACCGTTATTAACTTAAATAATTAAATAATGTTCATAACATGGTAATAAGGGATATAAAAGGATTAATGAACATGAAAAAGGTTCTTAAGTAAATATAAATTAACTCTAGTTTATTATTCAGGAGGTTAAAGAACGGTCGAGTCAGGACAAGACGCAAGGTAAGGGAATTTCTTAACCCAATTTCCATTCTTTGGGTTAATCTCCTACTTTCAAATTATGTCATGATATTATTATGTCTTATTCTGTATTTTTACTTTCTTTATGTGTACCTATAGTGAATACACATAATAGATCTATTTTATTTTAAAAATAATCTTTTTAATTACTTCGTCTCAATCTCCTTTCATTGAGGCATATTTGGTTTTATACACAACTTTATTTTATACGGTGTATAAACCCCTTTGACTTTTACGTTTATTCAAAAGGAATATTTTTTATACGAAGCATTTTGCTAAACGACAAAAGGTAATGTTTTTCTTTCCGTACTTATGCGGCGACAACGACTTCTCCGCCGCCGTGACCTTTATTTGAGTTTCGGCTTCCTATACAAGCCATCATTTTTTTAATGAAAAATAAATACAAAGTTTTAACTTTCTTTTATTTTGGTATTGAAAATGGTTTTGAAAGCATTTTTATTATATCAATGTGTTGTATTGATATCTTGTGATTGAAATGTGGAAATGTTATGTTTCCTTTATGCATGTTTTATGTGATACGATTATGTTATGGTTTATGATATGTTTAAACCTATTCATATGAGGAATGTATTGGACTTAATAAGTGACGGGTGGAGCCCGCTATAGCTCCTCGATGCATCGGTAGGTCTCATGAGACAAATAGACGTGGAATTGGCCGAGGCCCTTTCCCAATTTGATTTATGTTTTTGGCCGAGGCCTTAATCATTTTAGACGTCTTGGCCGAGGCCTTGACAAAATGTTTCAGAATGTCCGGCATTATACATTCCCTCATTATGAAAGTGGTTATTGATATTTCATGTGATTATTCGTCTAGTAGAATATCCATGTGAGTAAGTAAGTGGCATTATTTGATTTTACTTTTTCCATATTATACTGAAGTTCAAGTTTAAAAAGGCTTTTGTTTAGTTATTCATTGCCTTAATTGTTAGTTTTTATTTATGAAAGCTTCTGCAATATTGTTATCCTTACTGAGCATCTGAGCTCACCCCTTTCAATGTTTTAATATTTTCCAGGATGTGAAGAAGTATTTTATGAATGACCTGCAGGGATTGTCAGAAGATGATATGATTGTAGACTATGGAGACTTTGTTATTGTAGTTTTTTACTTTATGATGTAATGTAACGTTTACGAATGTATCTAGTGTTTCCAAGGCTACTAAACTAATCGGTCTTTCGAGACTTGATCTTTTGTGATCATGCCAATGTTACGAAGTAATGCACCGGATCTGGGTAGCTGGGGTCGGGGCGTTACAGTTGGTATCAGAGGGAGGTTAGTACTAACCTTGGAAGCTGGATTTAGATAAACTCTGATTCGAGCACATAGCCCAAAGATAGACTTTGAGGATTAGTATAGAAGAACTTCCTAGAATTTTGTTATTGTAGAGATTTTGTGAGTTTTCTGAGCAATACATCCCTGTCTGGATATGAGCAGGTAGAGGCAGCTCTGGCACAGATGTACCTAGGGGTAAAACCTGAAAACACCGCTTTGAGCTAGACTCGAACGGGAACTGGTGCACGACAACGGGCCTTGCTGCACTCTTGGTTACGACACTCCCGGGGGATATGCTTAGGATAATTCCCATTTTCTTTACAAACCACTATGAACGGTTATGAGTATATACTTCCTCAAATAAAACCTTTTTATGATTATGGATTATATCCATAAATAGTTCAATTTATGTTAAGTATTTTACAAGTATGGAATTATGTATTTTGATTTATAAACTAATCTAGTTTATTCCATTGTTTATAAATGGCGCCTAGTGGAAGGAATGGAAACCGTATCAATGCACGCACTCCGTGTAGGGATTGCCCTCCTGCTCAAGATAATTATTGTGGATCTGGAGATACAACTGGTGCTGATCAACTTATTACCATACTGGGAAAACTCACTCAAGTTATTAATAATAACCTTACTCGTATGGATCACCCTGATCCACAACGTGGAGGATCAATGTTAGACCGCTTCATGAGGCAAAAACCTCCAACATTTAATGGGGGTACAAATCCGTTAGTAGATGAGCAATGGATAAACTCCTTAGAGAAAATATTCCATGCCTTGGGGAGTAGCGAAAGGGAGAAGGTTGTCATGGCAGTTTACCGCCTCACTAGAGATGCCGATCAGTGGTGGTCACTGATTCAAAACACAAAGTAAGATGATGACGTATCGAATATGGAATGGAGGGAGTTCAAAGAGCTTTTCTTCGAAAAATACTTTCCTTGTGACCATAGAGCAGATATGGAAAGGCAATTTCTGAGTCTGAGGCAGAAGGAGGATGAGAATGTCGCAAAGTATGAGGCCAACTTTACAAGGTTAGCGAGGTATGCTGCAGATTATACACGTAACCCAAGGAGTAAGATTGATCGTTTCTTTGATGGGTTAAAACCATTTCTCTGTCGATCATTAGTATCACAATCCTTCTCATCATACGAAGATATTGTCTCGTGTGCTATCAAGACAAAAAAGGAATTCTCTAAGTCTTATGACAACAAAGTAAAGCAAGAGAAGAAGAGAACGGTGGAACAAGAGATAGATAAAGGGAAAAAGGGAAAGAAGGATTTTCCATTATGTGATAATTGTGGGAAGAATCACCCTGGTACATGCCTAAAAGGAATGGGAGTTTGTTATAAATGTGGAGAAAAGGGTCACCAGGCTCGTGATTGCAAGGGAAAGAAAGAGGCTATCAATGTTGAATGCTACAATTGTAGGGAAATGGGGCATTATGCAAATGAATGTCCTAAGCGTCAGGGAAACTTACCTCAGAAAAGGCCAAGGGATCAAGGACAATCTTAGGCTGTTACTACAGTTGAAGCGGAATAATTATTGTATTTGTGTTTTTGGACTCAAGAACTAGATTATGGTTATAAGAATAATGTGATATATATAAGGATTGTACTGCAGTACATGTTGTTTTTAGTAAGGTTTTAATATGATGAAGGTAATTATATTTTTAGTATGTGACAATAAGAGAAACTTTACTTTGTTTGGGGAATCTGATAAATTGATTTTGGAATTAAGAGACCTTTTAGAGAAAGTCTGGACAGAGGTATTTTGGATAACTATAAAGGTTGGAGTGGATTAAGTTGATCTTTGGATAGTATTGTTTAAGGTTAAAACATTTTTGAAGATTATTTTTGGAATATTATAATACTATAGTTTTAGGAAAAGGACAACCTGCAGGGTGGGGCATAACCCGTCGCGTCGGACAAAGCTGCAGGAATCGAACCCACAATCATAGTGCGACAGGCCTTTATTTCCTACCACTAGCCTACAGGAAGTCCCTAGTTATTACAAAATAATTTTACTAATCTAAATGGTATGTGTTAACATTTTTAACCTTATACAATTAGGATAAGTATAATATTTTTGAGTTCCATTATATTTCTGAGTGAAAGATGAGTTGAAGGTTGAAACTCTAATTGTCAAGCATAAATATATATATACCTATCTCTTATTCAATGAATAAATTAATTCTTAAACTTTAGTAAAGGGATATTAAAACAAAAAAATGTGTTACCCTAATACCTTATGTCTTGTTGAACTAATGATATTTTAAATCAACATAGATTGAAGTCTTTGAGGCCCTCAATTTGACAGTTGATTGTGATTGATGACCTCAATCACTCTCTAAAAATATTTACGTTTTTCCTCCAATTATATGTCTCTAATTTCCACCAATGTTCTCCTTATCGAGTCATAATTTGGTGGTGACTTTCTTATTTCCATTTTCCTCTTATTAAGGCTAAATTTTATTAACCTTATTTCCGATGTGGGTTTTCCACAAAGGTATTTTCTATTTTCAACCTTTTATTTTCAAAGAAAATTTTCAAATTGAGAGAACGCAATTTATTGAAGGAGGGGAGAATGTAACACCCCGAGCTTCCATGATACGCTTCTCATTCAATAATGCAATAGCTTTCATTGTACGCAACTTCGATTTCTAAAACACCGCGACTAATCAAGGTAGCCGTTATGAATAGTAATAACCACTTTTTAAAATTATAGAAATTTTATATTTCAAAATGGACTTCATTTTTGGATTCGGAATATCGAAATTAGCCTATGTTGAATTTTTGGTATTTTTCTGAGAACTTCTAATTTTTTATGAATAGTGAAAAATACTTAAAAACAACCTTTTTAATCAAAATAATTTATAGTGATAAATTATACTATTTAGTGGTTTTAAAGTATAATTAGAATATATTTTTACCATTTTATCCAATAGTGGTCATTATAATTAATTTCACTTTGAAATTGGACGTAAACAATTGCCAATCTTTTGATATAAATTGTTTCTTAAAAACACGCTATTTGTTGTGACAGCGGGAATTAATTATAAAATTAATTAATGAAACTTATATGTTTGGAATTTTGTAAAATAGACATCATTTTTGAATTCTGAATATCAATTATAGCTTAGGGTGAAATTTTGGCATTGTTCTGAAAAACATCAATTTTTGATTAATAGTGAAACCACTAAGTGGTAGTTAAATAACTGTTTTTTCATTTAAATGAAATATTACCACTTCTGTGATTTGATTTTCAAAAATCCGACATACATGGTTGTCATTAATAAGTAAAATGTGGTTCAATTAGATTAAAATAATTTTTTGGTGAATAGTAACTTTTAAGTTCTTAATCGCGATTAGAGGTAATTAGTGTAGTTTAAGGTAAAAACAATGTTTTAATAATATGATATGAGCTTGAAACTTGTCCTACTACTATTGGATGAGTCATGGCCGACCAATACAACCCATGGGTCAACTTGGGGACCCCATGGAGCCACTTTAGTTGGAAAACTACATTAATATATATTTATTTAATGTTAAAATTAAATTGACACAAACATGAGTTGTTTTACTAAAACAGTTTTTAAGTGGGGTTACACAAGTCCAAATTTTGACTATAAATATTCATTAGAAAGATAAAAAGATTTCCTACATCATAGTATTTTTTTTATAATTTTTAGACATTAAATAAATTATATTATTTATGAAATAATTATGATGCAGCGATGACCTCATTATTTAACGATTTTAATAAAATGAAAAGATAATGTAAAATCCAAGGCTTACACTTGTCCAAAGACTATTGGATGGGTATATTTCGAACCCTTATCACCTTAGCCACGAATTATATAAGTTTGGGACCTTTATAATCCGAAAAGCATTGTGTAATAATGTAACATTTCAATCTTTCCAAAAAAGCCCCTCCTCTCCACTTATAAAAGGCCCCCACCTCTACCACCTTATTCACACTTTCAAGCCTTTTGGTTCGGCCAACCTCTGCCAAAATACTCTCCCAACATCCCCCTCTTACTTCTAGAAGCCTCACTTTGGGCATAACTCTTCCCAAGGAAGCCTTTGGCTCAAATCAAAAAGAGTTACCCGATTTTGAGGTAATGTCTTCTCTAATGTTGTTTTGTTTTATTTTTCTTCTCCAACCCCATAAACTCTTTTTATTCATTTCTTTTGTAACAAAAACAGTATCCTCAATATACTAGGATTTTGTTATAAGAAGGATTCGAGCTAAACTTACACACACCTACATCTAATGGTTAAAGAATATACGGTTTCTGTGGATGGCGAATTTCTGCCTCACGAAACGATGATTGTTCAACACTCATATAACACCTTCAAAGGTGGCCATTAAGATGTCACTATTTTTATATATGATATATAATATGTTTATGTTTTACTTATGCTTCTGTATTTCTCATTTATGGCATACTTTATGATTTCCATTATGGGTAAAACGCGATAATTTCATTTTAGGAAGTGCGGACTACCGCCCCCTCAAAGTGATTTGAATCATTAATGCCATATGTGGGATGTATAAAGGATGGAGTAAATGGTATTATACACTATATTATACTGGAATTATATTATACATTTATATCATTATGATTTTGTTCCATTAAATATGAAATTGAAATGAAATTAGCGTTCATGCGTACGTACGGCTTACCGTCTCCATGAACGGTGCATTTCATTTCTTACCTCTAAATGTTGCGTAATATTATAAATGAATGTATATACTGGATATATAAGATATATATGACATCTAAATCATGAATATAATTCTGGAGATAATGGATATTCTACCACATAAACAACTTGTAATTATAAGAAGTTTATTGTTGACTCAAGTACCAAAGATCGACAAAACGACCGTTATTAACTTAAATAATTAAATAATGTTCATAACATGGTAATAAGGGATATAAAAGGAATAATGAACATGAAAAAGGTTCTTAAGTAAATATAAATTAACTCTAGTTTATTATTCAGGAGGTTAAAGAACGGTCGAGTCAGGACAAGACGCAAGGTAAGGGAATTTCTTAACCCAATTTCTATTCTTTGGGTTAATCTCCTACTTTCAAATTATGTCATGATATTATTATGTCTTATTCTGTATTTTTACTTTCTTTATGTGTACCTATAGTGAATACACATAATAGATCTATTTTATTTTAAAAATAATCTTTTTAAGGACTTCGTCTCAATCTCCTTTCATTGAGGCATATTTGGTTTTATACACAACTTTATTTTATACGGTGTATAAACCCCTTTGACTTTTACGTTTATTCAAAAGGAATATTTTTTATACGAAGCATTTTGCTAAACGACAAAAGGTAATGTTTTTCTTTCCGTACTTATGCGGCGACAACGATTTCTCCGCCGCCGTGACCTTTATTTGAGTTTCGGCTTCCTATACAAGCCATCATTTTTTTAATGAAAAATAAATACAAAGTTTTAACTTTCTTTTATTTTGGTATTGAAAATGGTTTTGAAAGCATTTTTATTATATCAATGTGTTGTATTGATATCTTGTGATTGAAATGTGGAAATGTTATGTTTCCTTTATGCATGTTTTATGTGATACGATTATGTTATGGTTTATGATATGTTTAAACCTATTCATATAAGGAATGTATTGGACTTAATAAGTGACGGGTGGAGCCCGCTATAGCTCCTCGATGCATCGGTAGGTCTCATGAGAAAACTAGACGTGGAATTGGCCGAGGCCCTTTCCCAATTTGATTTATGTTTTTGGCCGAGGCCTTAATCATTTTAGACGTCTTGGCCGAGGCCTTGACAAAATGTTTCAGAATGTCCGGCATTATACATTCCCTCATTATGAAAGTGGTTATTGATATTTCATGTGATTATTCGTCTAGTTGAATATCCATGTGAGTAAGTAAGTGGCATTATTTGATTTTACTTTTGCCATATTATACTGAAGTTCAAGTTTAAAAACGCTTTTGTTTAGTTATTCATTGCCTTAATTGTTAGTTTTTATTTATGAAAGCTTCCGCAATATTGTTATCCTTACTGAGCATCTGAGCTCACCCCTTTCAATGTTTTAATATTTTCCAGGATGTGAAGAAGTATTTTATGAATGACCTGCAGGGATTGTCAGAAGAGGATATGAGTGTGGACTATGGAGACTTTGTTATTGTAGTTTTTCACTTTATGATGTAATGTAACGTTTACGAATGTATCTAGTGTTTCCAAGGCTACTAAACTAATCGGTCTTTCGAGACTTGATCTTTTGTGATCATGCCAATGTTACGAAGTAATGCACTGGCTCTGGGTAGCTGGGGTCGGGGCGTTACATGGGGTCAACATATCATTTATGAAAGTAAGAGATCACAATGGTGGAAATGGAAGAAGAGAATAAGAAATAAAATAATAAAAATAGAATAAATAAAGAATGGGAATCAAAGAATAAAAATAGAAGAAGATGGAGAGAGAGAGATAAATAAAATATAAAGGAAAAGAAATTAAAATAAAATAAAGAAAATTTATATAATTCATAAATAATGTTAAAATAATAATAATTATTATTATTATTATTAATATTATCATTATTATTATTATTAAAAGAATAATTTATGAAAAAAAGAATAGAGATAAATAAAATAATAAAATAAAATAAATTTTTAAATAATAATGTTAAAATGATAATGATAATGATAATAATTATTATTATTATAATAATTTCAATTATTATTCTTATTAATATTATAATTAAAGAAGAAGAATTAAAATAATAAAATAAAAAAGAATAATAGAGTTGTGGATGGAACAAAATTTTTAAAAAAACTAAAAGTTTTAATTTTATTAAAAGGAATTGGAATTAAAATTACAATTTAAAAATGAAACTAAATTAAAACAAAATTTAAATAAAATAAAAAATAAAAAATTAAGAAGAATGGGGGAGAAGAGAAAAAATAGCAGTGGCTTGAGGGTGGAGATCTCCTCCTTGGGTGTTAATTAGATCATTAGGGAAAAAAGGTGAGGCCTCCTTTTATAGGCATAGAAGGGGGAGCCTATACCTCCCTCTGCCTTCAAGGCTCCCTTAAAAAATGGGGAATATTAATCCCTCCAAAATACTTGAGGTTGATAAAGATCCCACATGGAGTGAATCTATGTGGGGAAGCAATCTTGGGATCCTCCTTTGTAGTGCATGCATGGTGGTGACGTGGTTGGTGGATGGTGAGCAGTGGAGGTGGCTAGGTGGCATGAAAACAGGATAGCAGAGCATGGTGGTCGACTCCTCCTTCGGCCTTTATAGTGGTCGGAGGAGATCGATTGGCCTTGGCGGCAGGCAGTAGAGGAGATAGATCTCAAGAGCAGTGTGACAGTGGGCTCAATACCGGTGATTGTGGTGATTATCTAGCGGGAGAAGGTGGTGTCGAGGTGGAGAGAGGCGCGGGAGCGTAGGTGGATGACGAGAAACAGTGGCGGCCCATGGTAGTGCTCCTCTTATCCTATGACATTTATAGTGGCTATAGGAGTCTCTAGTTTCTCTTATGTGGTTCTCCGAGGGTGTCAAGGCAAGCATGGTGGCCTACATGGGCTTAGGTTAAAGATTTAGTAGTGGCGCCCTCCTCCTCGGTGGTGGTGCACAACTAGAATTTAAGCTAAATGCGATGGGTTATTTGTGACGGACTCCCATCACAAAAATTCATTTGTGATGGGAGTTTGTTACAAATAAACCTTCGTGAAAGGTGGCATTGCAAATGTGAATATTTTCAGCAGTTCGTCGCAAATAGTATTTTTTGGGACGGATCAGTGATCTGTCGCAATAGCTTCCTGTAAAAAATTTAAAAAAACCTTTTGCGATGGCCCATCGCAAATAATAAATTTTCCAAAAAAATATCAAAATTCGAAATTATAAAAAAATAATTAAAAATAAATAAACATAAAAAAAATTAACTTAAATTAATTTAAAAAATTATATATATATATATTTAAAAAAATTAAAAATAAAATAAAATAAAGTTAATTTTAAAAAAATAAAAATAAATATACTTAAAAAGAATTTAAATTATTTAAATTATTGAAATTAATTAAAAAATAAAAATATGAAAAATAATTAAAAAATTTAAAAAAATAAATATATTTAATAATAATTAAAAAACCTAAAATTAATTAATAAAAATTTAAAAATATTAAAAATAATTATAAAATTTACAAATATTTAAAAATCATTAAAAACTTTAAAAAATTTAAAATAATTAAAAAAAATAAAACAGACATAAAAGTAATACATAATTTCGAACATAATAGATTTGTCATACCAAATTACAAAACAATCATAAAAACTTCAAAAATCATCAACTGTCAGGTGGAGGAGGATAACTCAAAGGACCATGGGGAGGAAACTCCATACCAACGTCACGTGAAAGTTTCCACATATACTCTATCATCTGCTCATCTCTCATACATTTTTTCTCACGCTCCTCCTCCCTCTCCTTATGCATCTGTTTTATCATCTATTATTGAGCTCTCAACCTCTCCTCATACTATGTAGCGAACGCCAGTGTCGACAACGACTCTCCACGAGCTCCCTTCGCACTCACTGATGTCATCACAACGGTACCATAATAACTCGTAGGTGTCTATTTAGAACCAATACCAATCACTCGACCTTTCTCAACACCTTGTGAAGTCGCCTATATCTAAGCCCCCTCATTGAAACCTGAATCAGTAGTGACATATTGTTCACTCTCGTCTTGACTCTCCTATGAATGATAATTCCTAGCCTCATATGTTTTCTTTAAATATAATTTCAAATTAGGATAACAATAAAATTAATATTCGTGAAATTTAAAAAAAACACTAACCAAAATATGGCATTGTCGTTCACCTACAACTTCTCCTGTATGAGGATCAATATACATCTTCTTATAAACTTTAAACTCTATAATATATGGGTCAGTAGCGGCCTGTATAATATAACAAACATGTTATAGTTAAAATATATATACATTAATAAATAATATTACTTACCATATGTCATTGATGTATTCCAAATTTACGACTTATGGGCCTTTGGGTGACCTCTTGCCTCCCCTGAATCTGATGTACAACTGATGACTTCCTCCAAAAAGTATCTCTTATCTAGGAGTACAATCAATCCCATACCTAAGCTGAAATATAGTTGGGTCGATGGGAGATGCAAGACTGATTTAAAACAGTAGCACAAGCTTTATCCATAGCTCAGTTTCTAATATTTTGCAGAAACTGAGGAAAGTACTCACATATATAAATATCACATGCCTCTCGGATAGGATCTCTTAGGATATCAGGAATCGTAGAAAATAAATTCTATAAGACAAATAAAAAAATATGTTAGTAATTAAATAAATTTTAAAAATTATATATTATTTTATAAAATACAATCCAATGGTCGGATATCTGGTCACATGCGGCAATGGGAACCAGCTCCCATGACACCCATGGCTTAGAAAAATAATTTTTTAGAATTGAATCAGCCTTCCCAACATAAAAATGCAAAAAAAATGTGCAAATAAAAATAAATAATCATAAAATTATTATGAAAATTAACACACAAAGTTAATATAAAATAAATTTATTAAAAAATTAAACATACCTCTATAAAAAATGATCAAAATCAACAGATGGTCATCTCTCTGGAATAGGATATGGAATCGTCAATCGAGAAAGACCACGCCCCCTACTAATAGGTTCACCAACCTGAGGATCAGATGAATCGAGCTCATTAGCAGGATGTTTGACATCAGTGAGAGAATGAAATTGATCATCAGGATCATATCCATCCATCTGAAACAAATATTCTTACCTGTAATAGATTGTTCATATAGATATCAAATATTAAAAACTAATAAATTCCATAATATAACAATATTACCTGTATACCATATTGTTAATACAAATATCAAGTATAAAAAACAAATAAATATTAGAATATAATAATTAACTATAACTAAAGACTTGAATATAATACATCAATCATCATCTTCTTTGTCATTTTCATCAAGATCAATGTATTCTTCCTCATCTACAGAATTGTAAAATTCCATATGAATTTCATTTTCATCATCCCTTATTACTTCATCAACATTATCTATATCAATGTCCCTTAATAGGGAGGTTTCATCATCGGTATTTATATCTCGTCGGGTAAGAGATACATTTTGGGATGTTTGTTGAAAATTTCAATATGGTTCACTTCCACATAACCATTTTCATTTTCAATAAATTAATTATCATTTGATTTTATTTTTATCAAACTCCACTAGTCCTTCAAATCCCTCAAAACATCACAGTAATTTATAAAATAAAATTTATGTGCTTGATGTGCCAACATAAACAGTTAATTTTATGCAAGAAGACTGTTGTATTTAATTTCAACAACACCATGTCATGGATAAAATCACAACCCTCAATTAGTATCAAACCAATGACATTTAAACATTGTTACATAATTTGGTCCCATATAACATAACTCAATTATTTCATCTAGTATACTATAAAATTCAACTTCACTTTCCTTATGATGGTATCCTTTCAAAAAAACATCACTATTCATTTATTTCTTTAAGTCGACATATATGCATGTGTGAAATAAAAATCCATTAACCATGTACCCATTATAAGATTTTACCAATTTTGATGGAGGGTTTTTTAGCATGCATAATCGTATATCAATTTTATTTTCATGTTGTGTTTCCTGTAAATAATAAAAATTATTAATAATATATATAATTGAAAATTTTATTTATTATTTCATTGAAAGAAACTTAACTTACCAGTCTTTGAAACCAATATGAAAATTTTTGGTGATGACGTTATTCAAGAAAAGCATATGTAATTTGTATAAATTGTTTTTTGATATGGTCATCACATAGTCTATAAAAAATTAATGTAAATAAAGGTATATTTTATAAATATTTAACAAAATAATAAAAAAGTAGTGCTTACTACCCAAATCATGTCATTTTTTCACAATTCAATAGAACATATGTATGAGCTTTGTGTGGTTCTTCATCTGTAATTCATCATGACATCATCAAAATTTTCCACATTGTGACCCATGAGATTATGTTTTTAAGGATATTCTGACTAAAAATAATAAGAGCATAAGTTTTAAATTTCTTTATGCAAGTATGATTCTGTAATTGGTCCTTCAAAAGATGTTTTGTTACATACTTTCTTCTTTAATTTTTTTCATACATCTATCAAATGGATACATCCACCATAATTTTACCAACCCTCCACATTTAGCTTCATGTGGAAAGTGAAATATTAAATGTTCCATGGAATCAAATAATCTCAGTGGGAATATTTTCTCCAATTTACATAAAATTAAAACAACCAATTTTCCAGAAAACTCAATCCATCATAATCTGATGTTTTGGCACAAATATCTCATAAAAATATGATATTTCAGTCAACATGACCCGGATTGAAGAATTCAATAGCCCTCTAAGACCAACATACAGAAATATTTCAATTATGAAATGACAGTCATGACTTTTTAACCCTATAATATGCCCATTTCTGATGTAACAAGACAAATTAGAAGAATAATCATCTGGTAACCTCAAATATCTAATCCATTGATAGAATAATAAATGGTTTTCTTTAAAAAGTGAGTAATTTTCTTTTGTCTTCATTAATTTTTGTGGTATTTCATCTTCAAATAATTGAAGTTCAGGACATCTGCAAATCTGTGCAAGATCTAATTGTGCCTTTACATTATCTTTGGTCTTACTAGGTGTGTCCAACATGTTATAAAATATGTTATCAAAATAATTCTTCTCAATATGCATTATATCTAACATGTGATGAACCAACAAATTATACCAATATGGAAGGTCCTAAAAAATACTCCTCTTTATCCAATTATGATCTCTCCAAAAACCATTTATTTTTTGTTCATTTATAGTTGGTCCAAAAGTAACAAGAGGTAATGCAGAGATAATAGATTTTACCTGATTACTTGAGAGCACTAATGGATGTTCATCTGCTTCAATTAAACCATTTTTAAAATTATTTATGATCCTTCGAAAAGGGTGATCATGGGAAGAAATATCTGATGACATTCAAAATAAATAACATTTCTCCCATTACCTGGTATAAATGCTTTTTTCTTATCCATGTAGTATGGAAATGATTTTAAACCATGTGTGATCCATCTAGATAATATATCATATACCGAAAATTCACTGATTTTCCATATTAATGCAACCTTCAATGTAAAATTCAGATCTTGTAACTATATCAAATGTATTCACACTGTTCTTCCATAATGAAATTAACTCATCAATTAGTGTCTTCAAATAAACATCAATATTCTTCTTTGGATGTCCTAGAATTAATAATATCTAATATATATATATGGTTCCTTCATCAACATCTAAATAGGTATGTTGTATGGAATAATGAAAATAGGCCAACAAGAATATTGACTACCGTAAGCACCAAATGGACAAAAACCATCAGTAGAAAGGCCCAGCCTTATGTTATGAGGTTATGAAGAAAAACAATGATGTGTTTAATCTAAGTGTTTCCATGAATCACCATCATAAGGATGATTTAAGCTTTTAGGGATGAAAATATTTTACTTATTCCAAGTCATCAATCCATCTATGTTTCGATACATAAATAAACATTGTAAACAACTATTTGATATTCTAAAATCTGATTTAATTTCCATAAATTTTGTAATATCTTCAAGTTTTCTCATTTGGAATCTCGGATATAAGGCCTCCTCAACAGATTTAAACAAATTGTAAAACCGAGAAGGTTTTGATTCAGGATTTGAAATATCATTCTAATTTTTTATTTTAGGATTAAAATGACCAACTGCCTCATGTATTAAAATATGAAATGATGGATCTGGAACCAAAAAAAAATTATTTTCTACTGAAGTGTTTTCACCATGTTGATTCCAAAAAATATAATCTTCCTGAAAATCAAAACGCAATAGATGAAGTCCAACATTGTCAAACATTTTGAATATCCTAATATCACATTTTTACATGGACATTTAATTGTTCCTTCATAAAAAAATATAAATTCAATGATGCTAATGGTATAAATGTTTCAACACCTTAAATGTAGATAGGATTTACACCAGTTCCGTTTAGATTTTTGAAATGATTTATCCAATCACGATCATGTAATAGATACTGATATCTACTTCATGAGTCTATAGTTATCTAAAAACAATAAAAATAAAAATAATCATTACTGTTCATTTTGAATAGTTGAAAATTATTATTATATTTTAATACCTTGAAATATTTTATGGAATATGATTAGAGTGAGGAACTGGGTTAGCACTAGATTACGGGGCCCATAGAGGCTCAGGCTAGATAAAATAAAAATATTAAATATATTATATAATACATGTGTTATTTTTTGAAAATAATAAAATATCTCTCGAATATTATCTCATATGAGAAATATGTGGCCACCGTTAGGTCTGAGATGTAGGGTTTACCCTAGATGTGTGTTTCTTTGGTATTTTATGGTGTGGAATGGATTCCACTCATTGCATTACCATTTTCACTTTTCCCTGCAGCTCCCATTGGTTCCCCCATTCTTAGATGGGTATGGACTTGATTTCCAATGGCCGGAAGTCATTTGGGTTTTCAGGCCCAGTGACTCTTGGGGAATCGCATTGGTCAATAGGATGGTAGGTCAGGCTTATCACACCCTTTTGGGGGGGAATTGTTTCCTACTTTGGGACTCTCATATATATTTAAGACATGTTCTTGAATCTCTTCCTAATCCTGATGTGGGACTGGTTACCCTAACAAAATGGCTATGGGTTAACTCACTTTAATGTGAGACATATTGGGATTTATTTTGTGAATATATCTATATATATCTTAGGTTCTTCATCATTTTCTAGTAATGAGTTGTCACTTATATGATGAAACCATATGACCAAGTGTTTTGGAACATGCTCCCTTTTATGAAGGTGGTTAATATTCCAAGGATGGGATTGAGCTATTATGAGGTGTCCTACATATCCTGGTTATTGTAAGAATCAAAACCCACGTATTTTTTTTTATCAGTGTAGTTTAACATCATGCAGTAAGAAATAATATGGGGGTTTCGAAACACTAAATATTTGAGCTCGAATCTGGAAGAGACGTCCTGTGTATCCTAGTTATGGTAGGAATTAGAGTCATCATATCTTTCTTGGAGATTTTGGGGATTACACACTAAGGATTCCCTATTGAATGGGAATTTGATACCTAATGAGGTGTTCGTTTCATCCCCCTAAGCCCACGTGATCCATAATCATTGTGAGAAACAATGTAGTTGGGGTTTGGCTTAGTGGTAAGCACCTTGTAATCCTACATGAAAAATGGGGGTTCAAAACCCATTGGGTGCAGGTACTAGAGTATTACTGTAGTGTATTGTAGTAGTGGTGTCACTGTAGCAATGATGGGCACTGTAGCGGTGGTAGGTCATTGTAGCGGTGGTAAGGCGTTGTAGCAGTGGAGGGAATTGTGAGATGATGTAGCAGCATGGGTACTATAGAATTACTATTCATAGAATGGGACTTGGGCCAAAAAATTGGTCCTACAGGACATGTAATGGGCTAAATTCCCACTAGGCCTTCAGGCTATGTAATGGGTCTCCCTCTACCCATTTAAAAAGAGTTATTTTCTTTGATTTAATAATAAATGAGGCTTCAACCCCAACCTTTTAAAAAAATTGTGAGAAACAAGGGGGAGTGTATGATCAGCCTCATGATATATGGATATGGGACCTACATATTGGGGAAATACTGGGAGTGTATGATATGGAGCTCGGTCCTTTAAGGAGGCATCCTGTGTATCCTAGATATAGCAGGAATCAGAGTCCTCGTAGTTATCTTGGAGGTGTTGGGTCTTACACACTAAGGTTATCCTAGTTAATAGGTGTTTAATCCCTAATTATGTGTTTATTTCAACCCCCTAAGACCATTTGATCAATGATCATTGTGATAAACAAGGGGGTGCATGATCATCCTCATAGCATATGGATATGGGATCTGCATATTAGGGAGGTTATTAGAGTGTTTGATATAGATCTTGGGCCTTTAATGGGATATCCTATGTATCCCAATTGTAGCAGTAATCATAGTCCTTGTAGTTCTCTTGGAGATTTTGGGGCTTACACACTGATGATTCCCTGTTGAATAGGTGTTTGATGACTAATTAGGTGTTCATTGCATCCCCCTAAGCCCACGTGATCCATTATCATTGTAAGAAACAAGGGGGAGTGCATGATCAGCCTCAAGGATAATAGATATGGGATCTGTGTATTGGGGTAGACCTTGTAGTGTTTTATATGGATCTCGGGCCTTTAAGGAGGCATCCTACGTAGCCCAATTATGGCGGGAATCATAGTCCTCGTATTTCTCTTGGAGATGTTGGGACTTACACACTAAGGTTTCCCTGTTGAATATGCCTTCTTATTTAGAAGGTGTTGCATGATCCTATTGGCATACCCTAGAGGTCATCGTGTGACCCTGCTCAACACATGTGGAGGGTGTTGTGAGAGTCATGGTAGCGTGATCTGAGGGGTGTCACATGTCATGTATAACACAACAGGACATCACAGGACTAGGATGACATATATAGAGGGTGTTTCATGTTTTGGATAATACCTTGGGGCACATCGTGGGATCGGGCCGACACTCCCATAGGTTACACCATGAGAGGTGGATTTTCATGTCCAAATGTGTCGACACGACTCGGCTGACATGAGTGGGTGTCGTTATATGAGTCAGGCGGTGCATCTTGAGGACATCGCTAGTCCGGGGTTAGAACCCAGAGGGTTCACAGTATCCAATTGGTTTCCACGAAGGGTCTTCAATACTTGTCCCAACTTGTCTGGAGCATTCTGTATATCCTGGATGACATGTCGAAGGGATGTTGGGAGGTCCAGGTGGTGCAACTTGGTATCATCGTGTATTCTCGATTAACACATGTGAAGCATGTGGAGGTCTACGATCATTTGTTTTCCACTTTTAATCCTAGTTTTTCCCTTGTGTTTTGAGTTCCTTGGTTTGGTTTGGTGTTAGTTTTCTTGGGTATCGCGTGATCTGGAGGACATGCGATATGGTTTTTGCATGTCTTGTTAGATGTCCTTCGCATGATCTTTTATTGATTGCGTGGAGGGATTTATGTCTGGATCATGACTTCTCTGGTGGTCCACCAATGTATTACTTAGTGTAAGGTCAACTGGTCACGTGATCAGATGTGTGAAAAAGCCTAGAGTTTTAGCGCCGATGTGCGTAGTGGTGGTCTGGGTCCAAACTTCTAGCGTTTGATCTGCTAACCAATGAACCAACCAACCGAACCCTTTTTCAAAGTTAGAGTAGGTAATATATAGGCATATACATCCTCTTACTCACCATTTTGTGTGGGGAATCTAGCATGAGTCTAGGATGGAGTCGATGCGGGGTATGGCGCTACACGGTTTCGAGAGTCTCTATGGTGGACCGCGTCAAGGGTGTCTCCTGATTTTCTAGGGCCATAAGTCTATCCATCTTTTATCGGATTATTGTCGATTGTTGAGGACTTTCAATTAGAAGGACTTCCATGTTGTCATTTTAACATGTCTAAGGTTATTTGTAAAATCCAAATGACTATCAAAATGCGGTCGCAAGTCCTTGGATGGCTTGTCTTGGGGTCTCACGGGACTACATCGAGGGTGTACTGGGCGCATCGCTTGCCCTTCGGCAATCGTGAACCCTAGTCACCTTCTCCTTTCCTATCCCCTTCATTTTGTGTGATTAAGGTCATGAGTCACGTGCGATTTTATGTATGTTATTGAGGGTATTTACTCTATTTTTTGGAGATGTGTTGCATAAATAGTATGGGTCTTATGGTGTGTGAGTATTTTGTGGAAAATTCCTTGAGCCAAAGGGGTTCAATGAGGGGAGGAAGGCATGTCACCAAGGTCTCGTGGTGCTGCGCATACTGTCAGGGGTGCGCCGTATGTCTCTCAGCAACTATGGACCCCTGTCGCTTCCCCTTTTTCTATCTCTTTTTTTTATTTCATAAAGGTGTGGGGTTATGTGGGATTTCATGATCAATGTCTAGGTTTTATGCCCGATTTTTGGGTGATGTTTCATTTGACCAATATGGGGCATATAGAGATCATGAGAGCATGTAGGGGAAAAGTCTGTCTATCTATCTTTAGAACACTACAGAGTTGTCTGGATGAACGTGTGGGCTTCTGAGCAGCGAGTATGACAATCCAAAGGGACTTCGTGAGGTGAGGCGATCATGAAACCGAGATCACACGGTGTTTCACAGATTGCTTGAGGTGCACATCGCATGTTCTTCAGTGACTGTGGACACCACTCTCCTCCTCCCTTTTGACCCTCTATATTTTATGAGACAAGGTTTGGGAGGTATATGAGTTTTCTCAAGTAATATCTATGATTTTTAATCAATTTTCTAGTGTTGTATCATGTGGCCAATGTAGATCGTATGATAGTGCACAAGTATTGTGTAAAAAACCATACATCTATCCTTAGAGTGCCACAAAATTGTCTGGAGGTTCCCATGTGGTGCGGATGACGAGCATAAGGGGTTTTTTGAGGCGCACTGAACATGCCATGGTGCATCGCATGTCTTCAGGGGTGAGCCACATTTCCTTCAGTGACTGTGATCCCCTCTCGCCTCCTCCAAGTTATCTCCTTTGTACTTTTTGGTGAAGGATCAGAGGTATTGGGAGATGAATTGGATAACATATAGGGATTTTATTCTTCCCAATGATGATTTGGTGCATGATCTGTATGACTCCCAGGGGTATCTTCCTTGAAATGTCGATTCCCTTGATTTTATAGGATTCTGGATGGCTTTTTAGGTACTTTCCAATGAAAAACCACACAACCTAGGGGAGGCCCATCCAACTGTCATTCTTTGTCCACTGGTGAACAAGGGTGCTCATTAAGAATGGCTTTGTGGGACTTTACAAGATTTAGGTGCCTTTTGTGGAGATTTTTCATGATCTTTCAATGGTCATACAATCATGAGTCTTTAACCGTCCTCTTCTTCCTTTCTCTTGTGGGGAAAATAATTTCCATGTTCAATTTTTTTTCCTTTGTAGTTTTTCATATGCTTATTTAGAAAGCGTCAACAAATCCTTCACCCACCCCCTCAGGAGTGACATCTGATGGGAAAATAACTTGGTCCTGATGACAAATAAATGCCTTCCAGAGTCCTTGGTGGTGTCGCGAACTCGTGCTCTCGGGCAAAATTTGGTCTACTGGGAAAACTTTGGTATTCTGAGAACTGACTATATATAGGGTGTGTGGAGGAAATTTTATTCTACCAGTCGCCTCCTTCTCTAGAGAGATTCTGTTTCTGACTTGTCATAAGACCTCACTGAAACCCCTAACTACGAGTCATGCCTGCGAGTCTATGTCGTGAGTCCTGATTACGAGCCCTGCTCTTGTGCAATACTAATTTCTGCTCAGACACTCATCTATCTCAACCATTGACTAATCTTCAATAATTCCTTAAACTTATGAAATTTTCATGAGGACTTTGTGAGCTCTATTGGCTCGGCCTCTCGATCTATTTTTCATGACCATGTTAAATTCATGTGACCACGAGCCTCCAAGGAGGTCATGTGATGTGTTTGGGGCCTCAAAGTGGTTATGTTCCCCCACAATTTTTCTGGAGACCACTTGGTTTGTGAACTCCTTGATGTGGCTCGTAGACCCTTTTATAGGTCATGTGATGCACATGATGCCATCAGGGAATTCTCATTCCTTTATCTTTTTCATGTCTTTATATTCTATCATCTGACATGTTCCACCTACTTATTTTCATATAGATTCTAGATCCCATCAAGGTTCCTTGGCCACAGCTAATCAAAGGGTCATGCTTTCCATAAATCATAATGTTGATCCCCACTATCGTGTGCATACTAATATCGAGATTTTGTAGAAGTTACTTTCACCCAGCATCCAATATTATCCTCTATTTGATCAAAATCCATTGTATGAGTTTAGAATAGTGGACAATGTAGTTATTCCCTCCCTGGACTTCAATCTGTCATCTTGTTTGGTATCTAGTTCCTCTGACTGCATTCATATGATGATTACTGAGGACGGTCAGTGAGAAACTGCCCAACCTCATGGCTTATCCTACCTGTTGTCCAACTCCCCCTGCACCCGAATGGCTATGATATTTTCCAATATCCTATCTCTCATATTTATTCAAGCATATTTTCCTCTTCCCTAAATGATCTTGGTGGAGGGTGTTACTCTAAGTGGGATGTTTTCCCCAGTGGAAACTTCTCCGATGATTGGAAATGGTCATCCTGGGTATGACAAAGCTGTATGTAATTTTTCTATGATCTATACATGTTTCATCTTTATTAAGTCGTGTGGATATCTCAATTAATTATCTACCTCCATTCTGACCTCCTTAGAGAAATGATTAGTCGTTGGTGCCCTGGGTCTAACACATTCCACCTTCCCCATGCCAAGGTGGATATCAGCTTGTGGGATATCCATCATTTGGAAAGAATCCCTCCACTTGGAGAGATTCATGATGAGTTCCTCCATACTACAAAAATTTGGGATGATTATCTATAGACTCAGACTATAGAAAAAGATATTCTTATCCTTGCAAGGAATAAACTTGGGAGATAGCTGACAATGTTCTCACTTGTTTCCTTCACTAACTAGATCAAAAAAATTCTATGTAGTAGTGGGTTCAATCCAAGCATCATTAACCCACATAAATGTCCATCCCAGAAAGTCCATGATGATGATGGCTCATATTGGGCCATTCTAGAATCTGAGAATCATACTCCATGGGGCCATCGAGTGAACATGGAGGTTTATTCAAACCTTAGGCTAGCGGGTTTTCTAGCTATGTTTCTAAATGGTTAGATCTTCCCAGCTAGAGATGTGTGCTCTGAAATATACTCTATCACCATGGTAGTGGAAGCATGACTCACAGAGGGGAGATGTCTCAACTTGGCGGTGGCAGTCCTTACGTGCCTTTACTAGATGTCAGTCCATATCCAGCAAGGCAACACCCCCTACAAAATTGTAATTCCCCTTCAGTTCATGTTTGGTTGGATTATGGATCACTTTAATTTCTATGAGTACTACAATACTTCCCAGATTTTGGAACCCATATCCTACCTTGGACTGTTGTACATCTATGGATTTGGGCCTATGTCCCTAACCCCTATAGAGGTCAAAGGTGTGTTGTGCCAGTCTGAAAATTTTGACTTCTCTACCCTACATATACCATCTAGTTCAATCATTGACGATGGTAGAGTCTCTCTCAATGAGAGGTCTTATATGGTTTCCCTTCAGGGTGGGGTCCTTGCAGCTAGGGTAGATGAACATATTATCTGTGAATTGTACTCACTACATCAGTTTTCTCAACAATTTGGTTGTGTGAAAAGTTTATCACCCATTCCCTTATCCATTTCCCATGGGGAATTACATTCTAGCATCATCTACCAATTTTAGAAGATGATATCTCATGAAGACACTAGGGATGTAATTATATTTCCACATGTTGATGCTCCTGCTTGCCTCACCCGGGATTATTCTTGGGCTTGGTTGATGGATTATCCCAATGGTGTATTGGGAAAGTTGGTTCATCATGTGGATAGTCCTCTTGCATTTCTTACTCCTCTATACATGGCATCGATGGATCTGATATTGGATTTGGGAAAGGCATCCCAAGAACAACATCGCTTGGATAACAGCTATTCAAATAGCGGACTAAATTCTGTTGAGAAAATAAGTTCTCCCATGAAGGTTTTGGATGATTTTTCTGTTGAATGGGGGTGTATAGGGCATCCTCTCCTATTTCATCGTTGATTCAACTGGTTTGTGATCCTTCTACCATACCTATTTCATCGGCTGTTGAGGCTAGGTAACATCATAGGCTAGTCTGGGAGCGTATCCATTCCTTGATTACTAAGACCCTTATGAAGACATTCTACCATAAAGGGGAGTGGCTTCTCCAACTATTCCACGATCTGAGGGTATATGACTTTTATCAGTAGCCTCTATTTGATATTATAAAATGGATCATTCTAACTTGGAGAGACTTGGTTACACAAGAGAGGAGATTTCATGATTTTGTGAATGAGGCCTCCCTCACCCAACAATTTAAATAGATGATGGAGTCACTGGAGAAGGGTCGTCAGCTGTCGTCTAGATTGAAATACCATATGGACACTTAGACGACACAAATATGGAGGTATAAAGAGATTATTTCTCATTTTAAATCTAATATTTCACCATCATCGACTTCCTTTGACACTTCTCAAAGGGGTGTTGAAGAGCTAACTACTCTAGTCGAAGTTCTTCATCCCACGGTAGAGGTAAAGGAAGCGGGGATAGAGACACTTCAATGCTCGATTGACGCATCCCACCAAACCCTTTCTGATATTTCTAGAGTTGTTGATCTTTTTTTATAATTCAGTTTTCTTGCACCAGAAACCATACTTTTTCACTACACCCCATCTTTGTTGAGGTTTTTGGAGAGACTCCAAAATGTAGATATTCCTCTCTCCTTTCCATACTATGAATGGATGAGTTTAGTTTATTATCCAATATTCTTATTTATATGATAATTTACAATTCTGTTTCATTAGTAATTATTGTAAGGTCCCATCTATTACATTACAATATATGAGTGTGAATGTTTTATATGAATGGAAATCATCAGAGCATGAGATATGTCATGAAGGATGATTTCTTTGCATATCCGTGGAGAGAAGCTTGGGCATGATAGGGTCATATAGAGAGCCTCACAAAAACTATCATATGCTTTAGTTTAGGGTCATTTATCTCGAACCTTCTGTTGTTTTAGTTTAGGGTCCTTTAGATTGAACCTTATGTTACTTTATTTTAGGGTCATTTAGCTCAAACCTTCTATTGCTTTAGCTTAGGGTCTTTTAGATTGGACCTTATTTTTCTTTAGTTTAGGGTATTTTAGCTCGGACCTTCTATTTATTTAGTTTAGGGTCTTTTAGCTTGGACCTTATGTTGCTTTATTTTAGGGTCTTTTATCCCAGACCCTCTAATACTTTAGTTTAGGGTCTTTTTGCTTGGACCTTCTGTTGCTTTAGTTTAGGGTCTTTTATCCCGGACCTTCTATTTCTTTAGTTTAGGGTCTTTTAGCTCAAACCTTTTGTTTCTTTAGTCTTGGACCTTCTTTTGATTTATTTTAGGGTCTTTTAGCTCGGAAATTATGTTTCTTTAGTTTAGGGTCTTTTAGCTTGGACCTTATGTTGATTTTTTTAGGTTCTTTTAGCTCAGACCTTCTATTTCTTTAGTTTAGTGTCTTTTTTATTGGACCTTATATTGTTTTAGTTTAGGGTATTTTAGCTCAGAACTTCTATTGCTTTAGTTTAGGGTCTTTTATATCGGGTCTTTTGTTTCTTTAGTTTAGGGTCTTTTATCTCGAACCTTCTATTGCTTTAGTTTAGGTTATTTTATCTTAGACGTTTTATTGATTTAGTTTAGGGTCTATTATCTCAAACCTTATGTTTCTTTAGTTTAGGTTATTTTAGCTCGGACCTTTTATTTCTTTAGTTTAGGGTCTTCTAGCTTAGACATTCTATTGCTTTATTTTAGGGTCTTCTAGACCATACCTTCTATTGATTTAGTTTAGGGTCTTTTAGATCATACCTTTTTCTTCTCTAGTTTAGGGTATTTTAGCTTGGACCTTCATGGAATATGGGACTGGCAGGATAGAAATGACTCAAAACACTATAGGTGATGAGTTCCTCCATGGTAATGATAGGTCTCATGAGGATATAAGTTATTTTTATGTAAATGGGGAGATAGTTTTAGCTGGAGAGTTAAGTGCCTTGTGCATCGGTGGAATGGTTAAGAAAAGCTAATCTCCACTCTTCTCCAAGGGCTACGGAAGATTCATGGGGTGAATATAGTTGAGGGTGAAGTACTAGGGAATCTAGGCCTATCTGGATAGTTGGAATGTCAGTGACGTAAGTCACAATACAAAAGTCTGAGTTGGGTGATATGGAATGGGGTAGATATGTCGGGTATGTCCCTTAACACTATGGGGTGTCAGGTTCCACCACAGTGTTGTTGAGGCTCAAAAGGATTAGGAGTCCCTTTATAGTCTAAGATGTTTCTAGTCAGTGGGTCTAAGACCTTTCATCAATATCATGGCCAAGCAGAGAGATCTATTTTCCTTTCTAGGGGCTATGAAATATTTATGAAGGCTGAAACACTAAGATGATGAAGTTGGGTATGGAAGGAAGGCTATCCAGGAAGGGTCTTGGAACCCTAGGTCAACTTAACTCTTAATTGAATAACTCAATCCCTACACCTTGTATTTTAGAATCATGAGGTGTGGGCCAACAAAAGGTTCAAGAATGAAGATTCACATTCCAGCTTTGAGAATGGGTACAAAACATGGTGATTCAACGTCAAGGATATCAGATCTGCTTGGATAGTCTGATATGAAGACTTTAAATCATGACCCGGGGTGTTCAAGTCAGGAGAATGATATAGGATAGTCATATAAGGAGAGATTCAGACACACTGAGATGTTGAGTGCTGTTGAGATGATTCTAATGCTTACGAGGTTCAGAATTTCCTTTTTCAGAGTGGCACATTTGGTTGACGGCCATAGGCGCATATGCAGGAGCCATGGGCATGTATGAATGGTCAAGAAAAGGGCCCTTGAAGCTGGATATATTTTCTGAGGGCTATGTAAGGCTATGGTGATTCAAGACACATCGATTCAAGAATTACGGACAATGGAAAGTGTAAAATCCAAGGAGGGTTCAATACCCTAAAATTTATTCCACCACCCAATGAACACATTATCATGATGAGGATATGTGAAAAATCATTGCTCTAATTTTTTCCTGGACCAGGGGGTCTGGAGAGCATATATTGGCTTTTACTAGGGCTACAGAGTAGACCCTATGAGCTTTATGCCTTACTTACTTGTACCCTAATTTTTTTCCTAAACTCTAGAGATGATGAGTTTAACGAGTGATTACTTGACTTTTTATCAGGTCTCCCTTTACAGGTTTTCAACCTAAAAGGTTTTGTGTATCTTTCATTGGCAGTTTAAGGTCTATCTATTTGGACGATTATGTTCTAGAGTTTATGTTCTCATATCTTTGACCATGGTGTGGGCAGTTTAAGGTCATGCCACTTAGACCTGGTATGGGTATGTCACACAAGAGGCTCATTAGGACACCCAAGGTCAAGAGTACTCCAACATCCTTCTGATCGGGTGATGGAGATGTTGTAAATCATGGATCAAGGTTCTTAGATCATGAGTGATGATATGGTGCAATCATTCTGGGGATGAACTATAATAAAATGGGGTGTTGGGTTCCACCTTGGGGATGTTAGGCTCACAAGAATCAGAAATCCCTTTATTTAGGGTGAAGATGTCTCCGGTTAATGGGTTTAATCCCTTGAATCCATAGCATGGACAATAAGAGAGATCTCTTTTCCTTTTCATGGGAAGTACAAGGTTTTTGTTGACCTAAGATGCTTGAGACATGAAGTGTTAGACATGGATGGAGTTTCTTGAAAAGATAATGGGAGCTCTCCATTCTTTGTTTGGTCAGGGTAAGGATCTTGTGGTCCTTTGATATGTAAGGGTGATGGATGATGACCTATACAGTTTATCATCATGTAGTGGGTATATTCATCTCTATGCAGTTTAACGTCATTTCGTAAGGACGTGAGAAATGACGTGAAAGGCGGTAATGTTGTGGCTAATCCCCAGGATGAGGACTTGGGAATCACTATATATCCCATGGGAATGAGAATCAATCCACAAGTAGTTCTTGGAAGATTACTTGTAGTTTAAAATCATACAGTAAGGAAGAAGGTGAGCCATCATGAATTGATGGGGACATTCATCTCCATGCAGTTTAACGTCAGGGGGTAAGGATGTGAGAACTAACATGAAAGGTGGTAATGTTGTGGTTGGGTCCATGGATGATAACTTGGTCTTCACTATGTATCTCATGGGAGTGAGAATAAATACACACATAGTTCTTGAAGGACCATTCATTTTAACGTCATGCGGAAAGGAATTACTTCCATGCAGTTTAACATCATGCGGTAAGGACAATGTGGCATAGTTTAATGTCGTGTTGTAGGGACATAAGCAAAAAGTTTAAGGTCGTGTGATTCAGATTGTAAGATAGAGTCCCTGATGGAGATGATAAATGTGGTGACATGAAGTGACCCAACGTGAATGAAGAACAAAGAGGTATGATCCACACCACACATCTTTTTGAGAGGAATCAAGAGAATGGGGCCAAAGGAGGTTATACCCATGGCTGGGCAGAAGTCAAAATGTTTTTGCATCACTATGTATCTCATGGGAGTGATAATCAAGACACACATAGTTCTAAAAGTTCCATGCAGTTTAACGTCATGTAGTTAGGACGTATTCCCATGTAGTTTAACGTCGTGTGGTAAGGAATGAGGATCACCCATTGTGAAAGAAATAAAATCCTATGGTTGGGACCATGAGTAGGGGTCTAGGTGTCACTACATATCTTGTGATGATAAGGATTAAGCCATATGTAGTTATTAGAATTCTGTGTAGTTTAACATCCTGCGGTAAGGAAGAAAATATTCCACACAGTTTAATGCCATGCGATGAGGATGAAGGCAAACCTACATGAAGATGATAGAACAGATAAGTTCCATGATACATTAGGCTTGAACCCTAGGTAGGTTTCCAACATACCCCAGCTGGTTGGGAATTAAAGTCCACGTAGTTCTTGGAAAAGGAGGTACTCTACACAAGTCTATCCCATACATAAAGGTGGGCATTATCCCCTGTTGATATTTGTAGCTGGGATTAGTATTGGAGATCCAGGAATCACTACATATATCATGGGAGTGAGAATCAAGATACATGTGGTTCTTAGAATTCTGTACAGTTTAACGTCATTAGGTAAAGACAAAGGTGGGGGATGAGGTCCCTAAGGGGATGTGCATGGTGTGATAAAGAAAACCTGACATGAATAAAGGCCAAATAGATATACATTATTCCATACATCCCTAAAAAGGTCTCAAGAAAAGAGGACTAAAATAAGGTATGTTTTGAGGTACCTAGGGCTAAACCTGAGGATTAAATGCTTATGAATTCCTACGTATCCTGTAAGGGTGGGAATCAACCCACACATAGTTCTAAAAGCACCGTGTAGTTTAACGTCTTGAATAATGGATTAATTTCTATGCATTTTAACATCATGCGATAAGGACATGGTTCACCTGACGTGAGTGGAGATGGATGCCACGGGTTCGTGCAGTTTTATTTCATGCGCTAAGGACATTGGCCATTGTTGAGCCCTCTGGAAGATTGTTGACTTCTTCCTATGATTGCTGTTTTAATAATCACAAATCATCAATTACTTAATCCAGTTGGATTTCTCATATACATAATCACAATCTATTAGTGAATCTGTGTATATTGGTTGGATCATGTTTTTATCTCTTTGTTATTGATTTACAAGTATTCTGGAAGTCCTCTGGATCAAAGGACAACGGTCGCACCGATCCATATCAAAGGACAACGGTCGCACCGATCCATATCACCAAAGATGTCTCACCGATGCTGATCAAATGAGTCACCGATCATGACACACCGATGCTGATCAAATGAGTCACCGATCATGACACACCGATGCTGATCAAATGAGTCACCGATCATAACACACCGATGCAGATCAAATGAGTCACCGAAGATGTCTCATTGATGTTGATCAAATGAGTCACCGATCATGACACACCGATGCAGATCAAATGAGTCACCGAAGATGTCTCACCGATGCTGATCAAATGAGTCACCGAAGATGTCTCATCGATGCTGATGCTGATGACCTACCGATCACTTGACACACCGATAGTCATAAACAGCTGTTTGAATTTCTTTATCTTTATTTAATCTAACCAATGGTCATATTAGGAATATTTTAATGCTCTGTCATTTATTTAATGAAGGTTTTTGTATGTCCGGGAACCGTACCTCGTACCTGCAAAAAGAAATCATTTTCTTTTACTGGAGCTCGTGCCATAAATACAAGAAGCCCCTGCTGGTGCACACATATGGGAGTAACAGCGACAAGACAGAAGAGTGCAAAAGAGTGGTGGATGAGATAGTCGTAGAAAAACACAGAACCTCATACACACTCAAGCTTACTCAAGAAAAGTTGTGTACTTCCACGAGGACATTGAAGAACTTCATTCACTACATTTCTCACTATCTCTGAGTCTGGATGCCAAGCAGACGACACTCTGTATTTCAGACAAAAAACCAAACGAGGACTCAGAATCATCTCTGATCAAACTCAAGGAGTCCAAAGCTTCATTGCAATCACTCGAGCCATTTCTAAACTCTACATCTCTGCTCTGTGATTCATTATTTCACATTTAGAGCAGTGTGTGTTATCTACTGCATTTAACACACACACTGTCTCCTATACTTTAACTAGAGGATCTGTAAATCCTCACTCAAACTTTCACATCTTCTATTTCCCACTGAGATAGTGGTAGAGGTCGTGTGTGACCTAGACAGCTGGTTGCTATTGTTTTGTTTCCCACGAATAACAGTGGTAGAGGTCTTGGACCTGGACAATTGTAAACTGTTGTGAACCCCAATCCAGGGTGTGGATCAAATTTATACAAATTGTTGAGAGGACTAGGTCTCAGCTTGAGACTGAACCTCTTGGTTATATTTGTTATGCTATATCTTTCAAAGTTATTCTTTTATTCCGCTGCTAATTTCTTTAAAACCAAAACTATTTTAAAGTCACTTTGATAATTAAATTCGCAAGTGTTTATATTAGTTGTAAATCAGTAAGTTGGTTTCAAAAGTTAATCAACCTTTCTGTTTTGATTAACTGGGAAATAATCAATCCCTTGAGAGCCCAACCGAACCCTTACTTTGATATAAATTCACTACAGTTTAATTCAGTATTTTATTTGGGGGTTTTTTAAGACAAAGTTTTTAAAACAGAAATTTTAATTGGAACTCAATTCACCCCCCTCTTGAGTATCCACTCCGACCAACATTTGGTATCAGATGTTATTAATATATTTTCTGAGAGTACTCTGCTTTTCAACTATGATTTTAGTTGTATTTTAAAGTTCTTAAAATTTCTGTTATTTCTAAATTTTTATCTCTTTAAAATACTTGCTTTAATTGAGTTATCATGGACAATAGAGTTGAAGGTGTTGCTACCAATAGACCACCATTTTTCAATGGCACCAATTATTCTCAATGGAAACTTAAGATGAAAATTTATTTAGAGAACATGGGTTTTGATATTTGGACTACTATAGAATCTGAATACAAAATACCAACTACGGTTAGATCTAATTGGAATGAAGCTACTAAGACAGCCTACAATAATAATTGTAAAGCTATGAATGCCTTGTACTGTGCTTTAGGAGATGAGAAATTTAATAGAATATCTGCTTGTAAAACTGCTTATAAAATTTTGGATACCTTAGCTGTTTCTCATGAAGGAACAACTAATGTTAAGGAAATGAGATTGAACACTTATACTATTAAGTGTGATAATTTTAAGATGAAGCCTGATGAACCCATTTCTGACATGTATCTCAGGTTTAATGAAATTGTCAACACAATGACTTCTCTGGGAAAGGATGTTCCATCAAAGGAACAAATTATGAGAATTCTGAGATGTCTACCTGAAAGATGGAGGGGAACTTCTGTCTCAATTAGATAATCATGTGATATTGGAGAACTACCAGTCAAGGAACTAATTGGCAAGTTGATGATGTATGAAGAGGAACTCAAGGTTAACAAAGAAGAAGAAGATGAACCTAAAAGGAAGTCTGTTGCCTTCAAAACTACAACCTCAAAGAATAAGGATAAGGAAAAGCTTCAAGCTATCAATGAAAGTTCAAGCTGTGAAGACAGTAAGAGTGATTCTGATAGTGATGCTGAGATGGCTCACATTGCCAGAAGATTTAAAAGTTTTATAGAAAGAAGAAGTTTTTAAGAAATTCAAACTACAAAGGTAAGTATGACAACAAGGGACATTTGAAAAAGGATTAGAAGAAATCTGATAAATCAGATGAAGTTGTCTGTTATGAGTGCAAAAGGAAAGGACACATAAAAGCAGACTGTCCAAAGATGAAATACAAGAAGAAGTATTAATACAAGGATAAAAAGTATAAGAAAGCCATGAAGGATACTTGGAGTGCTTCTGAGGACAGTTCTAGTGAATCTGAAGTTTCTGAAACTAAACACAGAAACAAGGCGAACATGTGTTTTATGACAAACACTTCTGAGGTAACTTCAGAAACTCCTGCATCTAATTCATATTATTCTGGAGATGATTCTGAATGTGATAACATGTCTAAATCTGAACTGTTTGAATATTGTGATATGTTAGAAGAAACCTGTAATGAGCTGAAAGACAAATACAAAGGTTTAAAGAAATAGTATGCTTTAACTGTTAAACATAAATCTGATCTTGATATTGAAGTAGAAAAGAATGCCCAGTTGCTTAAAGAGAATACTGAACTAAAATTATCTAATGAGCAACTCAAGAAAGACTTAGAGAAATTTACCAATGGTAAAGATACTCTTACTCAAATGCTAGGTAAGAAAATAGCACCTAGATACACTACTGGTATAGGATACCAACCTGGACAAAGGAAAATTACCCAAACTAGATTCATTCCTAAATCTGGACAGAATGTAGCTAGCTCTGGAACTTTATATGCTTCAACGAGTTATATTCATAGTTATGGATCTAATAAGGTTTATCTTTCCAAATCTGTTGATTCTAGAAATTCTATGAGACCCATTAGACAAATATGGGTACCTAAAGTGTTATTGGCTAACCTGTCTGGACCCAAGAAAATCTGGGTACCAAAATCATTTCCTGTTTAAATCTGTTTTGTAGGAAACCTGCTTAAAGAGCTCCTGTAAAAAGACCTGGTACTTGGATAGTGGATGTTCAAGACATATGTCAGGAGACTTCTCATGCTTTAAAAGCTTAGTCAGAGTTGATGGAGGTTTTGTCACTTTTGGTGATAACTCAAAAGGAAAAATCATCGGCTTAGGCCAGATTGGTAACACTGACTCGGTATTGATTTCTAAAGTTTTATTTGTTGATGGCCTTAAATACAATTTGTTAAGTATTTCTCAGTTATGTGATGATAGTTTTTATGTTAAATTTGAAAATGATTCTTGCAATGTTTTCAATTCTAAAAATGTTTTAGTGTTTGCTGTTTTGAGAAATGAAAATATTTATGCTGTTGATTTAAATTCTTTAGCTAAGCAAAATATTACTTGTTTAAATGATTTTCATAAAGAGTCTTGGATTTGGAACAGGAGATTAGGACACTGCAATGTGCATTCACTTAGAAAACTTTCTAGGAAGAACTTAGTTAGAGACCTACCCAAACTTGAATTTCCAGCAGACAAAGTTTGTAATCCCTCTTAAAAGGGAAAGCAACATAAAGTTTCTTTTAAATCAAAGAAAGAAGTTTCAACTTATCAACCTCTCGAGTTGGTTCACATGGATTTATTTGGACCTTCTAGAGTTTCTAGTTTAAATGGGAATCATTATGTCTATGTTCTTGTAGATGACTATTCTAGATATACTTGGGTATATTTTCTAGCTCACAAAAGTGAAGCTTGTTCTTACTTTGTTAAATATTCCAAGTCTATAGAGAACCTTAGTGGACTTAAGATTAAAACTCTGAGAAGTGATCATGGCCATGAATTTGAGAATCATAAATTTGAATCTTACTGCTCACACAATGGGTATAGTCACAATTTCTCTGCCCCTAGGACACCTCAGCAAAATGGTGTAGTAGAAAGAAGGAACAGAACCCTATAAGAAATTGCTAGAACCATGCTTAATGAGTATGACCTACCCGTTTATTTTTGGGCTGAAGCTGTAAATACAGCTTGTTATGTTATTAATAGAGTCTTGATCAGACCTGTTCTTAAGAGGACCCCTTATGAGTTATGGAACCATAGGAAACCTAAGGTTAACTACTTCAAAGTTTTTGGCTGCAAAGTCTTTATTCTTAATACTAAAGAAAATATCGACAAGTTTGCATCCAAGAGTGATGAAGGAATTTTTCTAGGTTACTCAACTTACAGTAAAGCCTATAGAGTTTTAAAAAAAAGAACCAAATGTGTGGAAGAATCTGTTCACATCAAATTTGATGAAACTGATCCACATGAACCTAAGACCTCTCTTGAAAATATTGAAGATGATCTCTCTGGTTTGAACCTTAATGATAAAAACAGTGGACCTGTAGTTAAAACATCCAGTTCTGGAAATTTTCCATACCCTGCTTCTGTTGAACCTCAACCTGTAGATGAACCTGAAATCTCGAGCCATACCTTTTCTAGATCAACTAGAATTCTGAAGAATCATCCTTTAGATGTTGTTGTAGGAAATATTGATAGAGGGACACAGACTATAGCTTCTCTTAGAAATCAGGTTGAACATCAAGCCTTCTTGTCATAGCTAGAACCTAAAAATATCAATGATGCTATCAATGATGAATTTTGGGTAATGGCTATGCAAGAGGAACTAAATCAATTTGAAAGAAACAAAGTCTGGAAATTAGTAGAAAGACCTAAGGACACTATAACCATAGGCACAAAATGGGTGTTTAGAAACAAAGTTGATGAATCTGGAAACATCATTAAAAACAAAGCTAGGATAGTTGCACATGGTTACAATCAAGAAGAAGGAATTGACTATGAGGAAACCTTTGCACCTGTAGATAGATTAGAGGCTATTAGGATCTTACTTGCCTATGCATCACATATGAATTTCAAATTATATCAAATGGATGTGAAAAGTGCTTTTTTAAATGGTTTTATTGTTGAAGATGTTTTTGTAGAACAACCACCTGGTTTCACAAATCCTCATTTTCAAAATCATGTCTTTAAACTTTCTAAATCTTTATATGGTTTAAAACAAGCTCCAAGAGCTTGGTATGAAAGACTTTCAAACTTTCTTATTTCAAAAGGATTTACAAAAGGAATAGCTGATCCCACTCTTTTTATAAAAAGGATTTCAAAAGATGTGTTAATAGTAAAAATCTATGTTGATGATATTATTTTTGGATCTTCTAAAAATTCTTTATGTACTGAATTTTCAAATATTATGCAAAATGAGTTTGAAATGAGCTTAATGGGAGAGCTTAAGTATTTTCTTGGATTTCAAATCTTTCAAACTAAAGATGGTATTATTCTAAATCAAAGTAAATATACTAAGGATTTATTAAAATGTTTTGGTTTAGATAGTATTAAGGAAAGTGATATACCTATGAGTACTACCTGTAAATTGGATGTTGATGAAACTGGGAAACCAGTTGATCAAACCTATTATAGAGGCATGATTGGGAGTTTACTTTATCTTACTGCTAGCTGACCAGATATTATGTTTAGTGTGTGTATGTGTGCTAGATTTCAAGATAATCCTAAATAATCACACTTACTGGCTGTTAAAAGGATTTTTAAATATCTTAAGTATACTGTGAATTTAAGCTTGTTTTATCCAAAAGAAAAATCATTTGACCTAACTAGTTATTTAGATGCTGACTTTGCTGGATGCAAGTTAGATATAAAAAGCACATCTGGAACATGTCATTTGCTTGGAAAGTTCCTAGTATCATGGTGTAGTAAGAAACAGAACTCAATTGCATTGTCTACTGCTGAAGCAGAATATATTGCTGCTGGTAGTTGTTGTGCACAGATTCTGTGGATGAAACACACTTTATTGGACTATGGATTTGATTTTAAACAGGTTTCAATTAACTGTGACAATACTAGTGCGATCAACATATCTAAGAACCCTGTGTCTCACTCTAGGACTAAACACATTGATATCAGACATCACTTTCTAAGAGATCATTATCAGAAAGGTGATATTTCTCTAGAATTTATTAGTTCTGAACATCAATTAGCTGATATTTTTACAAATCCTTTATGTTCTGAAAGAATGAATTTTATTAAACAAGAATTGTGTATGATAGATCTGTGAAACTGATCTGTGAAACTGATCTGTGAAACTGATCTGTGAAACTGATCTGTGAAACTGATCTGTGAAACCGATCTGTGAAACTGATCTGTGAAACCGATCTGTGAAACCGATCTTTCTTTATATTACTTTTTATTTTGTTGTGATTAATTAACTACTTTTATCTTTATTATGGGAACCCTAAATGATAAAATAAATGATACGCGACTATTTCTATTCCCCAAACCGTCGACCTTTCATTTCTTTCCCACCAAACCTTATTTCCTCTCTTCTCCTCCACTTCGAACCTTCGAACTCCTGCTTTCCCCAGAATCGTCAAATGGCTAAGCAGAAGAGACCGAGCAAAGGATCAGAAAGTCATGTACCTTCAAAGCGTTCTCTAGGCGATTCGAGTAGTACCACTCAAAGATCAGTAAATACGAACCTGGAAACTCGGATTGTTGCTGTAGAAAAGGAAGTGATCTCCGCCTGGCTTTTGAAAAGTAAGTCGCTATTATTACAAGTTTTAGATTCGCAAGGATGGAAAGCCTGGTTCTCAGATAACACTCGTGTATACTACCCAAAGCTAGTGCATGAGTTTTATATAAATCTGCAAGTTACTTTAGATGGTGTCGAGGCTGCCAGAATGTCTTCTGTAGTGAAAGGAAAGAAAATATCTTTTTCATCTAAACAATGGGTTGAATGTTTGAATGTACCCCATGAGGGTCGGTATGAGGATTATGCTGGAAACATTCCTCCAACCACTGAATACTTCTCTTATGAGTTAGCTTTAGAGATTTTGACTGGAAACAAAGAGTCAAGGAGAATCATAGCATCAAAGCTGGATGGTGAATGTAGACTTCTTATTAAGTTTATTCAGCACCAAATTTGCCCCAAGAAAGGAGATTTTGCTGTTGTAAGATACCAGGATGTTTTTCTATTGTTTTTACTAAAGACCCATGAGAAGATCAATTTGTGTAGATATCTAATGGTGCACATAGCTGGAATGGTGAAACCTTCTAAGAAATCCACTGCCCAGTTCTATTCCAAAATGATCTCTGCTATGTTAAAGAATCTGGAATGTGTTGATGAAGCTGATGAGATAGCTGAATCTGATAGTTATTTTTGTATTAACAAAGAAATTTGTAAATGGATGAAAATAAATTGGAACCCATGGAAGAAATGTTGGGTTGCTGATGAGGACAAGTTGTATGAATCTTACAATCCCACTGATCATGGAAAGAGGCCGAAGGGTTTGAGAGACCCTAGTTTGAAATCAGATGAGGAGCCAATTTATTATGATGATGAAGAAGAAGTAGATGTTGAAAGGAATAAAGACACTGAATATTATGGTAAATAAGGGATGGAAGAAGCTGAAATAGAAGAAGGAAGTATGTCACCTCCTAATTATAGGAGTGATCCTGATACTGTGAGCCCTAAGAGAAGAATAGACTTTGGATCTGCCAGTCCACCTTTACCCTTACCTAAATCAGAACCAGTTTTTTGTGATGAAGAAGCTAGTGACACTGAAGTATCTGAAAGTGACGTTTCTGTGAAGAATGTAAATGAGAATGGAGATGATGATGATAATGATGATGATGGTGAAAACCGACCAGTGGATGGTCTTGTTGTACCTCCAACAGAAACACATCAAACTGTACCAGAAACAGATGCCAATGGCAAGAGAGAATCTCTTGAAATCAGTGGAAAATCAAGTTATGATAAACTGAAATATACTCTGTGTGCTGCTGTCTGGGATGATTACCCTAGTTTTGCTGTTTTGGGTTTAGAGTATTCTGAAGAAGAAGAAGAAGAAGAAGAATCAGAATCTACTGCGGTTATGATGGAAAGCCAACCAGTTGAGGCAAGGTCTTCTCATGTTTTTGATGCTGCAGGTGCTCATCTACCTAGTTCTACTGTCTCTCAGTCTGATTTTGATAAGTTCAAAAGAGAGTTTCTTACTGCTGTGAAAGACACAGTCAGAGAAGAAATTTCAAATTCTATTAAACCAGACCTTGCCAATACTGGTGAGTTTATTGGCAGGCACATAGCCTCTCTAAATCAGATTCTGAAGGATCTACAATCTGGGTTAGTTTCTTTATCCAACGAATTTAGATCCACCATCTCTGGTATGATGGAAGTATTGAGAAATCTGATTGAACATCTTAAGAAGTCTGATCTGAGAAAGTTAAAAGCTGAGATAACTCAGATAGTTGCTCAAGCCAGTACAACCAAAGTAACCAAGATCACTACTCGTGAGCTAGAGGCTCTAAGGCAGATTGTGCATGATGAATTGGCTGCCATTAGGCAAGTTCTTGATTTGGACTCGTTGAGGAAGATGAAGGAGCACATTGATCACATTCATAAGATGGTAACAGTATATTCAGCAAATGCCACTAAATCTCAGAGAGAGATCAAGGAAAAGGTTGATCACTACTTTTCAAAAATCTATACCAAGCATGAGATGACCGCAAATTTGAAAGTGTTAGCTGACAATATGAGACTACCTCCAGTCACTCAAGCTTTCAAGACTCAAGTTCGACAGTTGAAAGATTTTACTCCAACCTTGGAAAGGTTCATGGAGAATAAGGATGATTTTGAGAAGGCTATGCAGTATGGTGCAGAAGTTATTCAGAATTTCATAAATCTTTTGAAGCCTTATCTGAATGCACAAGCCACCGCCATTTTGATTCCTACTGCTGACCCTCTCGGTGCCTCTGATGTTGCTCCAAATCAGATCTCTGTTGCTCAAGATCTCTCTCAACTCTGACCAGTTCCTCAGCAATCTTCTCAACCAGCTCCTACAACTCCACAGCAAATCCCGGTGGCATCCTCTCCTCCAACCTCCAGAGTCATCTTACCACCGTTTCAAATTCTCCCAGTTCAACCTGCCTCCAAGCCTTCCAACTTAACAACCATTGATCCTTCTGACAAGGGAAAAGCCCCATTACATCCCCAGAAATAGTTGTGCGTTGTTGTTGATAGGGTGAACCCTGTTGTGATTGTACTGTGATGTCTTATAAACTTTATTCTCTTTTCTTTTTATTCTCACTGCTGCCTTCTTTTAATCTCTTCTTTATCTGCTTTCCCTCCTTTTTTATTATCCCAAAGGGGGAGAAATATATATATCTATGGATCTATGGGATCTATGGGATATGGGGGATATAGGAGAAATCTTTATATCTATGGATCTATGGGGGATATGGGGGAGATGCATCTCTAAAGGGGGATATTTATATCTCATTATGTTTTTATTCTCATTATGCCTTATTATTGATGATATATTATATTTATTTATGGCTAAGCTTTGTGATTGGCTAAGATTTGTGATTATCAAAAAGGAGGAGATTGTTGAGCCCTCTGGAAGATTGTTGAATTCTTCCTATGATTGCTGTTTTAATAATCACAAATCATCAATTACTTAATCCGGTTGGATTTCTCATATACATAATCACAATCTCTTAGTGAATCTATTTATATTGGTTGGATCATGTTTTTATCTCTTTTTTATTAATTTACAAGTATTCTGGGAAGTCCTCTGGATCAAAGGACAACGGTCGCACTGATCCATATCAAAGGACAACGGTCGCACCGATCCATATCAAAGGACAACAGTCGCACCGATCCATATCACCGAAGATGTCTCACCGATGCTGATCAAATGAGTCACCGATCATGACACACCGATGCTGATCAAATGAGTCACCGATCATGACACACTGATGCTGATCAAATGAGTCACCGATCATAACACACCGATGCAGATCAAATGAGTCACCGAAGATGTCTCACCGATTCTGATCAAATGAGTCACCGATCATGACACACCGATGCAGATCAAATGAGTCATCGAATATGTCTCACCGATGCTGATCAAATGAGTCACCAAAGATGTCTCATTGATGCTGATGCTGATTACCTACTGATCACTTGACACACCGATAGTCATAAACATCTGTTTGAATTTCTTTATCTTTATTTAATCTAACCAACGGTCATATTAGGAATATTTTAATGCTCTGTCATTTATTTAATGAAGGTTGTTGGATGATAGGGAATCGTACCTTGTACCTGCAAAAAGAAATCATTTTCTTTTACTGGAGCTCGTGCCATAAATACAAGAAGCCCCTGCTGGTGCACACATACGGGAGTAACAGCGACAAGACAGAAGAGCACAAAAGAGTGGTGGATGAGATAGTCGTAGAAAAACACAGAACCTCATACACACTCAAGCTTACTCAAGAAAAGTTCTGTACTTCCATGAGGACATTGAAGAACTTCATTCACTACATTTCTCACTATCTCTGAGTCTGGATTCCAAGCAGACGACACTCTGTCTTTTAGACAAAAAACTAGACGAGGACTCAGAATCAACTTTGATCAAACTCAAGGAGTCCAAATCTTCATTGCAATCACTCGAGCCATTTCTAAACTCTACATCTCTGCTCTGTGATTCATTATTTCACATTTCGAGCAGTGTGTGTTATCTACTGCATTTAACACACACATTGTCTCTTATACTTTAACTGGAGGATCTGTAAATCCTCACTCAAACTCTCACATCTTCTATTTCCCACTGAGATAGTGGTAGAGGTCGTGTGTGACCTGGACAGCTGGTTGTTGTTGTTCTGTTTCCCACGAATAACAGTGGTAGAGGTCTTGGACCTGGACAGTTGTAAACTATTGTGAACCCCGATCCAGGATGTGGATCAAATTTATACAAATTGTTGAGAGGACTAGTTCTCGGCTTGAGACTGAACCTCTTGGTTATATCTGATGTGCTATATCGTTCAAAGTTATTCTTTTATTCCACTGCTAATTTCTTTAAAACCAAAACTATTTTAAAGTCACTTTGATAAATAAATTCGCAAGTATTTATATTAGTTGTAAATCAGTAAGTTGGTTTCAAAAGTTAATCAACCTTTCTGTTTTGATTAACTGGGAAATAATCAATCCCTTGAGAGCCCAACCTAACCCTTACATTGATATAAATTCACTACAGTTTAATTCAGTATTTTATTTGGGGTTTTTTTAAGACTAAGTTTTTAAAACAGAAATTTTAATTGGAACTCAATTCACCCCCCTCTTGAGTATCCACTCCGACCAAAATCCATTCAGTTTAATGTCTTACAGTAAGGACATTGGATCACCTGATGTGAAAGGAATAAAATCCTATGGTTGGGCCCATAAATAAAGGTCCATGAGTCACTATGTATCTTGTGGTGACAAGAATCAATCCATGTGTAGTTATTGGGGTGTCGGTGTAGTATGAGACTGACACCAGTGATGGTGTTCCTCTCATACAATTTCATGTCATGTAGGGGACATGGACCATGCAGTTTAACATCATGCAGTGAGGACTCATTACATTCCCTTTACCTCCTTGTACTTAGGATGATAATGATCTCATCTCGAGCCTTCATTACCTTTTTTTTATATGGAAACCCTTACCAAAATTCCTAAGCATGTGTGATCTATGCTCGGTGCAAGAAACAAGGACTAACAAGGGTACCTTCCACTATTTAGAGTCATAGAGGATAGGATAGGAGTATTTTATGATGTGTGATGGTTAGGCCAAGATGTATGATAAAGGAGTCCCTACCTATCCTATTGGAAATGAGAATCAAGCCATACGTAGTTCTGGGGGGTTTCGTTTAACGTCATGAAGTGAGGACTTGCTTGCACATTTTATCATCATGTGAGATACATTCCATGTAGTTTAACATTGTGCAGTAAGGATGATTATAGGACTTACACCATCTTGGATTCCATATTCCTGGTGATTATAAAAAGTATTTCTTGAGAAATCTCACATTGGTGGGTGGTGTGACATGCTCCCCATTCATGGTGGCAAGAAAATAGGCTCCATTATGATAGAATTTATGTATGATGTAAGGTACCTCCCACTTGGGTTCAAATTTGGGGGATTCTTTCCCGGTATCATTGGGGTTTTGAGAGCTAGAACCAGTTCCCCTAGAGGAACGAACATAGGAAAACCTTTTTATTGAATGTTCATGATATTCATTTCTGGTGTATCTCAAGGTTGTACAATGTGCACAACCTCCTCTCATCTAGATACTCCAACTCATCCAACTAAATCTATGCCTATTCATCATCGAGATTTTCCTACAAATGGATATTCAAAGTGAGGGAAGTTGGACTGCTATGGGTAGCACTGCCTTAGTCCCATACACCAATGAGTATGGCATTGCTTGTGCAGCAGGACGTGTGGTGGTATCGTAGTCCCATAAAGCATAGAGGAGTTTTTCTAGCCAATAATTCTTATCCTTATTCACCATATTATAGAGTATGTTCTATAGGGTCTTATTGAAGGCCTCTATCTGTCCATTTTTCTGCCACATGATGGTGATATGAGTGACTGGATTCATTTTTATACTCCTAGTATAGCTTCTTCAACTCCGCATAACAGAAGTTGGTGTCGTTTTCCATCAATATCATGTGAGGGAATCCAAACCTGGTGATGATATGGGACTTTACAAAGTTTATGATATTATTTGTTTTGACTTCCTTAAGGGGTATCACCTCAGCCCATTTGGAGAAGAATTCGGTGGCAATAAGGATGTACTTGAACTTCTTTGAGGTGGCTAGGGGATATAGTACCACAAAATCCATCCCCAAAATAGTGAATGGACAGAAATATTTGGTTGTATGAAGTAATTATAGGGGTTTATGGATAATTTTTTCATAAATCTAGCATGCATGACATTTTCTGTTGAATTCCATGCAATCTTGTATCATGGTCTTCCAGTAATACCCCAACCTTATTATCTAGTGGGAGAGCCTAGTTCCTGATTGGTGGGTATCACAAGAGCTTGCGTGGACCTCTTCCATGACAATGAGGATTTCTCCTTCTGTTATTCACCTGAAGATAATTCCATCGAAACCACGCTTTTATAGGATTTTCTGGTCATTTGGTCCATCCTTCAAGGTGAAGTTTGTTGCTCGGTGCTGGATCCATTCCTTTTTTGGAGCGATATGTTAGGAGAGTTCCATCCCAAAGATAGCTTATTATGGGATCCATCCACCCAGATGAGTTCATTGGTTCATCGTGCTCTAGGGTGGTGATTTCCTGATTGATCTCCTTCATATCACATATGATGAATGATGATACCATTCTTTGTTGTTCTATGTGGAAGGTCACCTCCTCCTGATCAAGGTCATCCAAGATGATGAATACATTATCCAATGTGTCGGCACGAGCATTCTTTGATCGAGTAATATAATGCAATGAGGGATCAAAGGGGGATTATTCCATTAGTCCCCTGACATAGTCATTGGTGGGGTAGTTCTTCCTTCTTGATGGAATATTCATTTTTGATCTATTTTATCACCAGTTTTGAATCCCTTTTGATGTTCACATAGGCTATGTGCAGCTGTAAAGATAGTTCCAACCTAGTAATGAGGGATTGTTATTCAGCCTCATTGTTCGTGAATCCTTCAGACAGTGAGAAAGAGTAGGGTAGAACTGTTTTGTCTAGAGAGACAAATATAACCCCTTGGACAACCTGATTGAGCTTTAGGTTTTCCATTATTGTTCTAGTAGGACTTCAGGAGGTGCCATCAAAATACATCTCCCATGTCTAGGGGTGTCATGGTCATAAAAGATATCTTTTTCTGGGAGTTCAGTGTCCTCCGGTGTATTTTCTAGAGCGGGATGTGCTGCCAGGAAGTCATCTATAGATTTACCTTTTACTAACTTATGGGATATGAACTAGATTTTATATTACTACAGAATGAACACCCATCGAGCCAAGATCCAAGTCAACATAGGGAATCCAAGTATATACTTGAGCGGGTTGATACGAGAGACCAGGTGGACATCGTGGTGCTGTAGGTAATGCCTCAGATTTTGAACTGCGAAGATGAGCACAATGTAGTTCATTTAGACATCATAATATCTGGTCTCGACACCCAAAATAGTTCGATTGATGCATTAAATACTATTATTTCTCCTCACATCATTCTTATGTGCAAAGAGGGCACTTAGTGAGCATTCTATGGAATCCACATATAAGATGAGTGGCCTCCATTCCACCAGAGGCATCAAAACTGGTGGGTGTAGCGGATACTATTTGAGATTTTCGAAAGCTTTTTGACACTCATCGTATCATTGGTAGGTGACCCCCTTCTTCATTATCCCTGTGAAGGGGAGGTCTTTTCCATCCAGGTTGGCTATGAATCTCCAAATGTAGGAGAGGTGCCCTTGGATCCCCTTAGTTATTTCCGATTTTTGGGGGTGACATTTCTAGTATAGCACTGGTCTACTCTAGGTCTACCTCGATACCATGGTGGAATACCGCAAAATCGAGTAATTTACCTGATTTTACCCCAAAAGTTCACTTTAGTGGATTCATCTTTAGACTATGTTGTCACAGCTTTTCGAATATTTCTCAGAGATCTGTGAAGTGATCGCATCGATTTATGGATTTGATGATCAGGTCATCGACATAGCACTCAGTTATACTTCCTAAGAATAACTAAAATATGTGATGCATGGTGTGATGATATGTATCACCAAAATTATTTAATCTGAAGGGAATAACCTGTTAGCATAAGATCCCCTGTGGTGCCCTAAAGTCAGTGGATTCTTCATCTTCAAGGGTCATTTTGATCTAATTGTAACCCGAGTACCCATCCATGAAGGAAAGGTCTTGGAAGCCGGCAGTTGTATCAATCAAGAGTTATGTGATCAGTAATGGGAATTCATCCTTTAGGAAATTCTGATTAAGGTCTCTGAAATTAATACATACCCTAATCTTCCCGTTATTTTTCATGATGGGTATGATATTGGCAATCCATTTTGGGTATTTCAATTATCGAAAAAAGTTGGCTTTGATCAACTTGTTGACTTCTGCCACCACATTTGTAGAATGAGAGGGGTGCATTCTCTTAGCTTCTTGCTTGAATCCCTGATGCTCTTTGGGCTATTCGAGATAGTGCATAGACACATTATGATTCAATCTTGGAATTTCTGTATAGTTTCAGGAAAACACATATCGGTGTTTCTTTAGTAATTTGATCTACATCTCCTGCTCTTCAAGGGGAATGGCGGCGCTAATCAACGTAGGTCGTGGGTCTTCCTCTGTCCTCAAGTTTATCTGTTGGAGTTCATCTATGGTGGTGGAAACACCTTCCTCAAATACAGAAGGGGAATTTCTGATATCATCTTCATCTTATTTTATTTTTGAGTCATCTCTTTTCATCTGAGTTTTAGTAGAGAGATGCTGAAGATGATTGTTGCTGAGGATAAGAGAGGCCTAGACCTTTGGGACTAGGTCTGCTATTTCGATCATGTTTATGGGGAGCACTTAATTCTCATCGATCATACTCTAGGGATTTATAGGGGAGGTTCCTAAACCATTGGGGGTGACAACATGTATAACATTATCCTCTATCAACTGTTTTCCTCCCTTCTTGTAGAAGTCTACTTAAGTATGTATGGATCCAAAAGTCTCAAAGGGGTAATTGTCTCTATGAAGTATAACAACCTTTCCATTGATGGGGCACTTCAAAAATTGATAGAATGTTTAGGGTATCACCAAGTGTCTATGGATCCATGTCCTCCCAAGTAAGACATTATATACGGTGTCTTTCTGGATGACCATGAACTCAGCATCAGTTGTGAACTCTCCAAATTGGGTATATAGCTTAATTTTTTTGAGGAGACTTTTCTCACACTTATCATACCCTTAGATGGTTAGATTTTTAGGGGATAATTCCCCTTCTCCATACCCAAAACATTGGAGGGTTTAGGCTGGGATGAGATTGATCCCAGATCCATTTTTGATCAACACCCTTTGGAAATTGATGTTATTGAGTTTTACTAAGATGTAAAAGGGTATGATGTGTCCCTATATGGCCTCCTCCTGATCTTTATCAATGAATGATATGGTGACATGACATCTTAAGGATATGGTCTCCAGTGGATAGACCTCATCCACGGTAACTTCTGTATCAAATTCTTGTAGGCTTTGGAGGGCTTCAACAAGTGCCTCCCAGAGTTCTCTTGAAAGATGAAGTGCATCAAGGATTGAGAGCTTGGCTGGGATCGCAGCTAGTTGTATCATAAAATAATACTTTTTTACCAAAGGTCGCCTCTTCCCAACATGGGTCTTCTATGGAGAATGGGGATCAAAAGCTGGAATAGCTGAGGTCGATGGACCTGGGGCTTGCGTGGAGGTTGAGGGAATATATGTTTCCAATGGTATAGGTTTCGTTGGCCATCCCCATTTTCTGGGTTGATCAGGTTGAACCCCCGTTAATTGATCATGCAAGAAAATCAGGTTTTGGCGACTACTGGATGGCTCTAAGGCACCTCCCTACTTCCTCTGAACCTGTTGAAGTTCTTGCCCATGGGTATTGTCTACATATGTGTCTTTTGTGGGGATATGGCTAGGATACTGACTCCGGCCATATCTGTGTTGTCCCCTTTATCCTTGGCTTCGGTTCATGCGACCTTCAGTTCCCCTATTATATACGGGAAAACCATATTCAGGGGGGTACTTATCATAGACAAAGTAAATCACCAAGCGTACTATGTTGAAAAAATCAAATATGAGATCTTTTCTTGATGAGGATTCCATTTGGCATGGTGGTTCCCATGCCACAGATTTTATAGAGAATAAATCTACAAGTGTTAGAGTCTTATTTGGAGCAGAATATGGTTCTTCCTATTCTGTTTCTTCCTATTTCCGGTAGTCATTCTCACCCTTGGGAGGTACAATAGACTTCTCTTTTTTGGGTGGTGAAACTATTGCAAGTTTGTGCAACTGCTCCCACAAGTTTCCATGAGCTCGATCAACTGTTTTATGAGTCATCCAGCTATCAAACTTTTGTTCTTGCCTGGTAGGAATTTTCTTCCATTCTTGCTCTTGCTCTGACCAGGAAATGGTTATGAAAACCACTTATTATGGAGGACCGTCTAATGTCACCTATCCCGAGTCGACCATGCCTTGAAGGATGTATTTAAGGACGAAATAGTTTTGGATATTATAACCCATCCTTCTGTGGAAATGGAAGTAATTGGGACAATCTGTGAGGTTGACTTCATTGGTATTCTAGGTATGCGGAATCGTGAGTAGGTTGTTGTCCATGGCTGCCAAGAAGTAGCCCAGGACTTTCTCATTTCAGAATGAGTACACCTCTTTCATTCATTCCTAAAATCCTGGGAATTTGTGGTTTCTTTGTACTTTCGGTCTAGGGTGATTCTATGGATACCATCGGTTAGTAGGAGGTGTTGGGCGGTTTGGAGCTTGCATGGGTGGTTGGACTATTTTGGTCTTGAGGGTGATAGATGCAACTTCCACTCTTCTTGGTTTTTTCCCTTATGTTGTAGGCATGGTTTGAGACTTGGATAGGGTTCTTGGAATAGCCTCTTTAAGATGTGGTGCTATTTTAGCGAAATATCTGAATCCACCTAGATATTTCATGGAGATTAGGGGTGTCTTCATCTCATCCTTGATATTTTCATCACATACTTCCAATAGTTTTTCCTAAGAGAGAGGGATGCTGAGAGAATAGGTCAGACCCTTCCACCTTGCTATGAATTCGGACACCCTTTCATTCTCATGCTTCTTGTAGTTTGTCTGGTCGATGATTTTCACCTTCCTCAGTGTTGAACTGAATTCCTAAAGGAAATTATGATGAAGGTATTCCCATCCCATGATAGATACTGTGGGAAAACTATTATACCAGATGAAGGATGGCCCTATCAATATCTTCATGAAAAACCTCATCTTGTTCGCCTCCTACTAATCCTGAGAGCCCATCATTGGCCCACATTGAGACACGGAGTGTGTGGGATGCTACTCCGGATCACCTACACCATTGAAAGTGGAAACTATAGGATTACCAAAGCTTGTTTAAGGTGGGGTATCATGTTGGAACCATGGATGTTCTATGCATGAATTGTATTATGGTTTGTGTTTGTTGTCAATCCTCAGTGGAAGTTCAGAACGTGTACCAGAAAAGTGACCATACAGTTCAAGTAGACAACAGTATTGAAGATGGCGCCATTTCCCAGTGTTTTCCAAATTTTTGGGCCTCAAAACTTGAAATATGGAGAAATGTGTTTTTGTAAAAGAGACTTGCACGTCGAGGCCTTGGAGGCTTGGAAACTTGCACGCCTGATGTTTTTCAGAATGAGAACACGAAAATATGGAAAAGGAAAGAGGGTCACGCAAGTATTGGTTTGGTCACACAAGTGACTTGTGCACCGTGAAAGGACTTGCATGCCGGTACCTTAGAGGATTTTAAAGTTGCGCGCCATTTGACCATCATGTTTTGATCATCAAAATATGGAAAAGTAAATAGGGGAACCCAAGATTGGAAGTTGGTCGCGCAAGTTTCTAGGAGGACAGAAGGGTTGCACGCCGAGACTTGCACGCCGAGGAAAGACTTGTGCGTTGCCGCGTAGGGTATCTGAATGCCTATAAATAGAGGACCACCCCTCCTCATTCAACACGAACTTTAGACTTGAAGAAATTTAGAGATCCCGTCACGTAGGTGTTGAAGTCGCGCAAGTGTTGGTGGGTCGCGCAAGGTGGAGCAGCGTGGCAGTTGTTTGCTGCTCGTCCAGTAGTCGCGCAAGTGATTTGGTGATACTTGTGCGCCAGAATTGAAGCTGCGTGACAGGTTTCCATTAGGTTTCAAAATTGGCTTGAGTTGAAAAGAAGTTGAGTCGCGCAAGTTTGGCTTTAAAGAAGACTGAATCGCGCAAGTTTTGAAGGTAGACTTGCATGACAGTTATAACTTGTGCGCCGTCCTTGAAAGTTGTGCGCCGCCTTGGAGTTGTGCGCCAGGTGCTGTTGAGGCTTGCCGATTGTCTTGGTGCTGCACGAAAGTTATAGATCAGTTCACGGGTGATAGTTGGACTTCAACAGAGCATCCACATAATGAATAGGATGCATTCATTGAGCAATGATGAAGAGACCTTCACATCTATAAACTGAGTGGGACTTCACCAATGGCAGTGAGTCAGGGGGAGTCAACGGGAGTGACCCGAGAGACGTAGTGAGTTATCCCTGAACAATTGTAAAGGCAGAGATCTTGGGATAGAGTGACTGTGCTTGAACCTTTATAATCCACAACTAGTGAAGAATAGTGGAATTTGGTACGCCCAACAACTTGTCGGTGTATGCTCCTTGGACGTATCCCTTAGCGGTGAACCAAGTAAAATTTGTTGTGTCATCTCTTTGAATGTGAATGTTTTATTACAGATCATATTCTTCATACAGGTTTAACTGGTTACTAATAACGTGGGAATAAGATCCTCAGTTTAAAAAAAAAATTTGTCACCCTGATTCACCCCTCCCCTCTCAGGGTGCCCCGGGGTCCTACATATCATATACCCATCCGGGATATGGCTTCTTCTCAGGCTGCACTGGTACACGTCTCCCTTCCATGGCTTCTATCTGAGTAGTTAGGGATTTAATGGAAGTGAGAAATTATAGAGGCACTATTTTTTGAGCCACCTACCATCTATAGGGAGTGGGTGGGGGCTGATAAGATGGTCCCACTTTCATCTCCCATTGATCCTCTATTTGTCCTATGACTAAGGAGTTACCCTAATAAGGGGGAGGCTGCCTCCGTAGTAGGGGGAATTCCCAATCGTTCACATATTCCTCATTTATATGGATGGTTTTTCTAGAACTAGAGCTGATATGATATTCAGATGCTTCTCTGGTTGGCAGATCAATCATAGGAGGGAGAATATTCACCTATGACTGGATATGATACCTAATGAGAATATTTCCCCTGAGTATCTCTTCATTGAGCTATCAGAGACCTCATATTTCACTCTCATATTGCGAAAATTTATCTTTTGAAGATTGAAACCTATGTGTGGTTGCTTATTTCCCATTATCTTTATAGATATTATGCTGAGGAGGTGGTAACTCATTATTTGGTGGTTCCAAATTCTGAAGCCTTCTTTGATTCTGGGTGCGTGCAACCTCATTTGGTGCATCCAAATCACCTACCTCATGGGGTATGTCTTCCCTGTTGTGACCCTTTACAACTGAATCTTGATCTATTTACTCTATGTTAACAGTGACGACATTCACAGAGGCATATCAAGTAATGGTGGTTGTGCCATTGCTTTCCATGTGGACAGATGATTACGAAAGTATTTCATTAGGTTTGTTATTTGAACCCTTATCCTTATTGGGCCATTTTGGCTTGCAACCTCGGTAGGGCCTAATTTATTTCACCATAAACTCCTCTCCTCTTTGTTTATAAATGGTGATCGTGAGGGAATTTTCGGTCAGGGTTGTCAAATGAGCACCAACCAACATAGGATTGTCTTGCGGTGGGAGGAACTAGTGGGATGCCAGTCATTGATATCTTTCTCCCAACCTAGATAATATTAATTCCATCTATGGTGTCTATGATGATAAACATGCCTCCAGACCTATGGGATGGGGTTTATCTGAGGTTATCATTAGACATGAAGATGTGGTTTTCCCTATCCTATTGGGGTTGAGGTGATCTAGAATCACCGCTGATGTCTCTCATCCCTTTTCATGGGATAATGAATTTAGAGATGGAGGTTGAGATATAAATTCCACCAGCCTTATGGGTTGGGGCTTATCTGGGACTGTTGTAGGAACTTTTTGAATTTTATTGGGAACTGATGACTCGAGAGCTGGAGGTATTTGAAAATATTCTCCTGGTCCAGGGGGGCGAGTCTGTTCTTGGATGGACACTATGGTAGATGCTACTATGGTCTCCGTGATGCGATGCAGTTGTGCTTTCATGAGATCTGGGTGAGATGGTATCCCATGATGCAGATCTCTCCTTGTGAGTAGTTGTCCAGGTGATTGAAACTTCAATATCCATGTTTGAAACGTCCTTCTATTATCTTTCGGGTCCTAGTTTGAAGTCTTGTTGGCTATTCTCTCCCCCCATCTGTGATGTTTAGGCATTGTTGGAGCGAGGGAATTCTGTTGTAGTGACCAACTAGCTAGAACATTTCCTGGTCCCCTGACCTCACTGAAGGCTATAAAATTGCAGGATTCCATTTATGAGGGGATCCACTATTCCATGGGATCGACGAAGTGTAACTCTACCTACTCTCCCCATCCTCAAATTTGGATGCCTAACACAGCTTTATAAATCACCTACTGAAGTGTTATGATGTAGTGGCGGAAAACATGTTTCAAATTTGTATTGTGATTTTCCGGTTTTGGATCCAAAGCTATGGAGATAGTGGCTAAGAAGAGATAGAAATAGAGTATCTTGATGGTCTGAAGGTGACACTCATATCCCAGATAAGGGACATTTCGATCCTTTAGTCACTGATGAGTACCCCACATATTATGGAATAGATAAGGAATACCCTTCTTTTCTAGATCATTGGGTATCTCACAGCTAGAAGTAGCGAGGGGCTAGAACATGATGGGGAGCTTGTTTCTGGATAACTATCTCTCTATATCAATGTTGTCCTCTTCTTCTTCATACTTACATGCCTCCATCTAATTAGACTATAGAAGATAACTCTGATGGTTGCCTTCTGAGGGGATTGGAGTGTTGTTGGATGCTGATGGGGAACTATATACAGTTGAACATGGTGTTTTGAGAACCTATCTATATGAAGGTGTCAGTGTTTGGTTCACCTCTTTATACGGAGGTGTCTATACAAAGGGAGGACTACCTTTCCCATGGGAGATATCTCTATGGGGAGGTTGACTACAATGGATGTCAGGAGTAGAGTCCCTTAAATCCATCTCCGCGTTACCATGATGAGGAAAATCATGGTAATGAACGTCTCATACTTCCACTTTAATAGAAGAGTCGAAGGACCCTCTTGGTGTTGAGAGTGCGACTCAAACAACCTCAAGGAAACTGTCATTGAGAAGATTATAAATATGAGTCATGTTATGCATCATGATTGGAGTATGTTGACCTGCCTTTTGTGGTTGTGCAAGGATATGGGCCTGATGTACGGTGGTTACTGAAATTTATATATAACTACCTAGTGTTGTGGGGATATGATCCCACTTTTGAGGATTTGTCGGAATATGTCGATAATCTTCCTCATTGTTGAATGGGATATGATCTTGTCCTGAGGTGTGTGCCACTCTCACTTGGTGAGCCTCATTCAAGATAGGGGTATGGGTCCAATCTTGAGCCTTTGAGATATGCCACCGATATGTTTTGGGAGTATGAGCTTGCCTAGAGGAATGTGCTTCTCTCACCTGGTTTTCCCCAGTTGAATCGAGAATATATGCCTGGTCTGAATATGAATTACCTACTAGAATATGCCACAAGACCTCCATATTGGGAGAAGGAATATGATCCTCCTTCTGTATTTCCTTGAAATGATGCTGGTGAAAACATTCATTGGTGGAAGTAGGAAAATTACCTTCACTTCTATGATCTTTTGGAGTATTCTGAGCAGATTTATTGATAGGAATATGATCATGTCCCAATTATTGTGTGACTCTCACCTGGTTAGCCTCATCTAGAATAGAGATATGGGGCCAATCCTGGGCCTCTAGATTATGCCTCAAGACTTCTTTAACAGGCATGTGCCCCTATCCCGAGGTGTGTGTCACTCTCACCCAGTTGGCCCCAGTTGGAACGGGATTATAATCCCATCCTGATGCATCTCCCATCATTAGGATATGCCGATAATCCTCCTAGGTGGGATAAATGATGTGCTCTCACTCCAGTACAACCACTCAATCATGATGATCATAGTGTTGAGTTGTCATGTCTATAGAGATAGGAGTATTTTTTGTCCCTTGATCTAAAATAGTGATATAATATGTCGACAGAGTTCTTCATCTATTGCTAAAATGTATTTTCATATTAGAAAAGTGTGTGCGGGGATATAATACTGCATGTTTTCCGTCTCCATGACATGGTGATAGATATCTTCTATTTAAGTGGGGATATGTGACCACTTATATCATCCATGTTCCATCGGGATATGCCGATGGGATTTACGCATGGGGGTAGGAGTATGAGCCTCCCCCATGTTTGTTGCAAGAATATGACCATAGACTTGTTCTGAGCGAGTATGGATATGAGCCTATTGTCTGGCCCCTGCCAGAGTATGATGGCAGGATCTATCAGAAAGAGTGGGGGTATTATCTCTTTCCTAGGTATCCAGCATCTTCTTTCTCTGATGAGTCTTCCTCGGCGGAGCCCATGAATGGGTGTCTGAGGTGGATATCTTTCGGGAGGTACCCTCAGCAGGCGCATGATAGGTACCAGTATAATGATGTTGTCAATAATGATTAGAAGGTTCCCTCCTTGGTGATTCATGAACCATGGGGAAGCCAGATCCAGCCCCCTGATCCACCTTTATTAGGTACGGAAGGTGGTGGTTGTCACGCTCTGGGGATAATCTCCCAAAGTGATTGGTCATGGAGATGGGGCCCACCATTTTAGTGGCATCCTTCATCGAGCGATGTGTACTCACTGGATGATGCGCTTTCAAAATTTCGTGAGAATATTCCATAGTCAGGAATGTATCATATCGGTGGTACTCCTAAATCATCATGTTTGCTACCTACTATTGGAGCCGTTTGGCAGGCGAGACCATTTTATGACCCACAGGGGTCACAGCGGAAGATGAAGTACCGAAATTAGTGCTAGAAGATGAATCCATTCTCTTATATCAGGAGTTTAAAATCATGCAGACAACAAGGAACAAGTCCAGTAATTAGTGCCATATCATAGGCATAATAATGCTCAATTAGATATACATGGTCAACACAATTGCCATGTATTCCCTTTACGGATATTTTTCTCATGTGGACTTGTCAGAATGAGGATGGAATTATAGGAATCTTGGTTTATTACGGTCTTATTTCTTTTTTATATGGTTTACAAAGAAAATATTCCTAAGAGGTTCACATTGAGCTTATCAGTGTTGTTTTTGTATAAGGAGAAAGCAACATGTCTTGATGGATTATAACCTAATTTTCTATTATTAGAGAGATTTACATTGGATTCATTATTTTTGTTTGTGTATGGGGAAAAATGGAATGTTCTGATGGATTATAACTCGATAATTTTTTATTACAATGATTCACATCGGGTTTACCATTTTTGTTTCATCAGGATTTTGTGGCGTGGAATGGATTCCACTCATTGTTTTTCCATTTTCAATTTTCCTGGAAACTCCTAATGGTTCCCCCATCCATATCTGGGTACATACCTACTTTCCAAAGGTCAGTGGTCGTCTGGGTTTTTAGGACTAGTGACTCTTGGGGACTCGCATTGGTCGAGAGGATGGGATTTTGGGCTCATAACACCCTTTTGGGGGTAATTGTTTCCTAATATGGGACTCTATTATAGATTTAAGACATGTTTGTGAATCTATTTCTAATCCAGATGTGGGAGCAGTTACCATAACAAAATAGTTGTGATTTAACTATATTTTATGTGTGATAGACTGGGATCTATTTTGTGAACCCATATATATGTATCTGATGTTCTTCATCATTTTCTATTAATGATTGGTCACTTATATGTTGAAACCATGTGACCAAGTGTTTCAGGACATGCTCCCTTTTATGGATGCGGTTGATATTCTTAGGATGGGATTGAGTCATTATGAGGCATCCTACGTATCCTGGTTATTATAGGAATCAAAACCCATGAAGTTCGGTTGATCTGTGCAGTTCAATGTCATGTTGTAAGGACTAATATGGAAGGTTTCAAAACACTAAATATTTGAGCTCGAGTTTGGAAGAGATGTCCAACATATCTTGGTTATGGAAGGAATCAAATCCATCATATTTTTGTTGGATATTTTGGGCCTTATGCATTGAGGCTTCCCTAGGGAATGGGTATTTGGTGCCTAATAAGGGGTTCATTTCATCCCCCTAATACCATAGGATCCATTCTCATTGTGATAAACAAGGGGGTGCATGATCATCCTCATGGCATATGGATATGGGACCTGTGTGTTGGAGAAGTCCTTGAAGTGTTTGATATGGAGCTTGGGTCTTTAAGGAGGCACCCTATGTATCCCAGTTATGGTGGGAATCAGAGTCCTCATAGTTCTCTTGGATATGTTGGGGATTACACATTGAGTCCGCCCTGGTGAATAGGTGTTTGATGCCTAATGAGGTGTTCATTGCATCCCCCTAATCCCACATGATTGATGCTCACTATGAGAAACAAGGGGGAGTGAATGATCAGCCTCATGGAATATGGATATGGGATCTACGTATTGGGGAAGTTTTTAGAATGTTTGATATGAAGCATGGGTCTTTAAAGAGGCATCATATGTATCCTAGTTATGGAGGGAATTAGAGTCCTCTCAGTTCTCTTGGAGATTTTGGAAATTACACACTGAGGCTACCCTGGTGAATAGGCCTTCTTATTTGGAAGGTGTTGTATTATCCTATTAGCATACCCTAGAGTTCATCACGTGACATGGCTCAACACATGTGGAGGGTGTCGCGAGAGTCATAGTAGCGTGATCTGATGGGTGTTGTGTGTCTTGGCTGACACCTCATGAGGACATCACAGGACCAGGCCGACATGTCCATAGGGTGTCACATGTCTTGGATGACACCTCAGGGGGAGATCGTGGGACTGGGCCAATATGTCCAGAGGGTACGCAACAAGAGTTGGATTTTCATGTCCAAATGTGTCAACAAGACTCGGATGACATGAGTGGGTGACGTTATATGATTCAGGTAGTGTGTCTTGAGGATGTCGCTAGTCGAGGGTGATGAACCTAGAGGGTTTAGGATCCAAGTGGTGTCTATAAACATTCTGCAAGACTTGTCCCAACATGTCTGGAGCATTATGTATATCCTGAATGACATGTCAAAGGGATGTCGCGAGGTCCAAGTGGCGCGACTTGGTATTGTCATGTATTCTTGATAAACACATGTGAATCACGTGAAGGTTCATGATCATTTGTTTTCCACTTTGAATCCTGGTTTTTTTCCCTCGTGGTGCGAGTGCCTTGGTTCAGTTCAGTGTCAGTTTTTTTGGGTCTTTTGTGATCTGGAGGACATGTGATATGGTTTTCGCATGTCCTTTCAAAAGTCCTTCACGTGACCTTTTATGGATCACGCGGAGGGATTTATTCCTGGTACATGACTACTCTAGCGGTCCACCAGTGTATTACCTAGTGGAAAGTCAACCGGTCGCATGATTGGATGTGTGAAAAATCTCAAATTTTGAACGCTGAGGTTCATAGTGGCGGTCCAGGTCTAAAATTCTAGCATTCAATTAGACAACCAATGAACCAACCAATCGAACCCTTTTTCTGATTTGGAGTAGGGAATTTATAGGCATATCTATCCACGTGCTCTCTGTTTCATGTGGAGTATCTGACGCGAGTCTAGGTTGGAGTCGACGTAGGGTATGGCATTACACGGTTTCCTGAGTCTCTGTGGTGGACCGTGTTAGGGGTTCCGCCTAATTTTCAAAGGCTGCAAGTCCATCCATCCTTTATCGGATTATTTCCAACTATTGAAGACATGCACTTCGAATGACTTCCATGTCATCATGTTGACATGTCCAAGGGTCTTCACAAAATACAAATTACTATTTTAAGGCATTCACGAGTCCTTGGATGGCTTGTCTCAGGGTCTCACGGGACCACGTCAAGGGTGCACTGGGCGCATCGCATGCCCTTCGGTGACCGCAAACCGTACTTTACTTATCCTTTCTTATCTCCTTCATTTTATGTGATGAAGGTTGGGAGTCACACAAGATTGTACATATGGTATTGAGGGTATTTCTTCTATTTTTTGAGATGCATCGCGTGACTAGTATGAGTCGTATGGTGTGCGAGTATTTTGTGGACAAGTACTCAAGCCAAAGGTCTTCTACGAGGCGAGGAGGGAATGTCACTGAGGGCTTGTGGTGCTTCACGGGTCTTCATGGGCGTGCTTAATGTATTTCAACGACCGCAGACCCCTCTCGTTCCCCATTTTTTTATATCCTTTTTTTTATTTTACAAAGGTTTGGGGTTATGTGGGATTTCATGGTCAATGTCTGGGTTTTATCCCCAATTTTTGGGTGGTCTTTCACTTGACCAATATGGGGCATATGTAGATCGTGCGAGCATGTAGGGGACAAGTCTGTCTATCTATCTTTAGAGTGCCACATAGTTGTCTAGATTTACATTCAGGCTTTCGAGCGATGAGGATGACAAGCCAAAGGGACTTTATGAGGTGAGGCATTCATGATGCTGAGGTCTCGTGGTGTCTCACAGATCACTCGAGGAATGTATATCATGTCCTTTAGTGACCGTGGACACCACTTTCCTCCTCCCTTTTGATCCCCTTTGTTTTATGTTATAAGGGTTGGGATGTATGCGAGTTTGGTTGAGTAATATCTGTGATTTTTACTTGATTTTCTAGTGGTGTCACACATGACCAATGTGGATCATATGAGAGTGTGTAAGTATTATGGAAAAAAACATGCGTTTTTTCTTAGAGAATAGTTGAATTGTCTGGAGGTTTTTATGTGGTGCGGTTAAAGAGTCGAAGGGGTTTTTCGAGGCGCACCAGGCAGGTCGTGGTGCATTGCATGTCTTTAGGGGCGCACCGCATGTCCTTCAGCGACTACGATCCCCTCTCACCTCCTCTTAGTTATATCCTTTTTTCTTTTTTATTAAGTATCAGAGGTCTCGTGATATGTCTTGGATATCATTTAGGGGTTTTATTCTTCTCAATGATGATTTGGTGCATTATTTGTGTGACCATCAGGGGTCTCTTCCTTGAAATGTTGCTTCCCTTGATTTTCCAAGGATTCTGGATAGTTTGTTGGGTACTTTTTAATGAAAAACCACACGACCTAGGGGATTCTCATCCAGTTGTCACCATTTTTCTGTTGGTGAACAAGGGTTCTCATTGAGGAGGGCTCTGTGGGACTTGATGTGGTTTAGGAGCCTTGCATGGAGACTTTGTCTGGGCTTTCAATGGTCATGCAATCGTGAGTCTTTAATTGTCCTCTTCATCCATGCTCTCATGGGGAAAATAATATCCATGTTTGGATGTTTCTTCCTCTGTGGTTTTTCTGAATCTTATTTGGTGGGTGTCAACAGTGTGACATTACATTTGTGTGTGTTGGGTGTTTAATTACATTGCACGCGAGAGTAATTCATTTAATATTTTTATTATAATTTCTTATAAAAAATTAAAGTATCTTCCAAACTATGTATCGTGTGAAAAATTGGAGATCACCGTTGGATTCGGGATGTGGGGTGTGCCTTAGGCATAACAGAACATTTGAATTTATAATAAATATTACTAATATTTAACAATTACTCATATTTTTTTCTTTTACAAATTTTGACAAATTTTCATAATTGCCTCATATTTTCAAATTATTAATAATATTTTTTAATTAACAATAATATTTACTATGTATTAATAATATTGAAATATTAATTATCAACTAGTATAACCTATGTAATGATTCTTATTAATGTAATATTTTATTAATTTTTTAATTTTTTACTTTTATATATATTTTTATATTTTTTTAAAAAATTATTATTATGATTTTAAAATTATCAGTAATATTAAAAATTTATTAATAATAATGAATCATTAATTATTAAATATTATAAATTATTTAAATTAATGCTACATTTTTAATAAATAATATTTTTTTATGAATTTTTAATAAGTCTTGTAATTGTTATATTTTTATAAAGTATTACAAAAAATTATCCAAATTATTATTAACTAAGTTTTTAATAAATTTTACTTATTTTCAATCTTCATTGTCTTTTCATTAAACTGGTTTTTTTAGCTTTTTAATATAAAAAATTCTTATAAATAATGTTTAGTTAAAATGTTTTCTTTAAATTAATTGTATTATCATTCTTAAAAAACACTCATTTCTATTTATTTCATACTTTATATATATATATATAATGCTTGATGGTGAGGGGGAGGGGCTCTCTGCTTCGGCAGAGAGCCCTTGAGCTTTCTAGGGTTTGAACCCCAGTGACATCTCTGACGTACGGTGTGCGAGCGGGTGTGTGATGGTAAGAAGTATCTTCGGCATCTCCGATGTGCATACTTGGGTGCGTGATGGTGGCTTCGGATGGGGTGGGAGCTTCGATGAATGGATGCAGCTTCGATCTGAGGTGGCGGTGGTGGTTGCGTCGGTGTAGATCTGGATGCGGTGATAGATCTGGGAGTGATCATTCGTGATCAAGATTTGTGCAGTGTGGGCTTGGTGGCGGCGACAGACCTGTGGTGGTTGGTGGATGAATGTAGTCTATATATTGTATCAGACCAGGTCGGGTTGGTCTCTGATGTGACGCTTTCTCTTCTTTGTGGCGGACCTCCACTGCGCACGAGGCTGACAGGTGCGGGGGTTTTTTGGTTCTGGCGGGAGCAGGCGGCAGGGCTTGGCGGCGGTGATATCCTCGGCGGCATGCTTCCAGCTTTCATGGTCTCAATGGGTGCGGCTTCGATGAATGGGGCTTCGATGGGTACAGGCAGTGGGTTCGTGGATCTGCTGGGGGTTGGTCTGCACAGGCTCTTTGGTGGTGTGGCTCGGGATGGTGTGTACGGTCGGGATGGCCTTGGTAGAGTGGCTTGGTTGCGGTGTGTTTTCATCAGTAGTACGGATGGCATGGTGGTGGGATTAGGGGTTTTTACTTGTATTAGGTTCTGTAGCTGTGGGTTTTTGCCACTAAATCTAAGGCGGTATGCCTCGGGCCTTTGGACATGTAATGGGTTCTCCCTACCTTGTTTAAAATGAACCTTTTTTTCCTTTTCTCTATTTAATAAAGGGGCTTGTCCCCAACCTGTTTGAATATATATATATATATATATAACACATACTTAATCAAATCTATTTACATAAAATTAATTTTTACATGTTTTTCAAACAAATTAACATATCAGATCTATATACTTACATACACACACATATACACAAATTTTCATATATTTCGTCAAATTTTCAAATTATTAATAATATTTTGTAATTAATGCTATTATTTACTATTTATTATTTATATTAGGTAAATAATTATTGATATACATTTATATTAAAAGATCTCTTGATTAATATAAATACACCAAATATATTCTCACAATTTTTTTTAAAACTAATATACATATTATATATATATATATATATACATAGATATAAACATACATGAATATTTACTATATATTAATAATATTGACTAATTAATTAGTAATTATTATAAATTATGTGAAAATTAGTTTTAATTATTTAAATTATTATTAAATTTTTAATAATTATTTTATATATGTATATCATGATTTCATAATTAATATAAGTACATAAAATATTTTTTTGACTCTTTCGTAAACAAATATACATATCAAATATCTATATATATATATATATATATTTAACCCTACAGGTATTTTAAAATGTTTATATATACATATTCTGATGTTAATATATATATATTACACGATTTCGTAATCAAATATATTTTTACATGGTTTTTTAAAACAAATATATATATTATATAAATATATACATACATACATATATATATATATCAAAAATATTGTATGTTTTTTTAATATTTATATATATTTCTATGTGTGTGTATATATATCAAAAAAACTACACATTTTTTTGCAACTTATATATATATATATATGAAAAACCTTACACATATTTTAAAATGTTTATATACATCTGTGTGTGTGTGTGTCATAAACATTACACATTTTTTTAAAACTTAAATATATACATATATTCGCATGTTAATATACATAGATGTATGTATGTATGTATATATATATTAAGAGCATTACACAATTTTTTATATAAATATATATATATATATATTAAAAAAATTACACATTTTTTAAAATGTCTATATATGTATACTCAGAATGTATTGTTTATATATATATATATATATATATATATATATTAAAAGATTTTTCAATTAATCAGAATGTATTATTTATATATATTTATACTAAAATATCTATTAATTAATATAAATATATCAAATATATTCTGGAATTTTTTTTAAACCTATATGCATATCAAATTTATATATACATATATACAAATATATATACAGACATACATATATATATATATACATATCAAAAACCATAAACATTTTTTTAAATCATTTATATATATATATACAAATATTAAAATTAAATGAACACATGTTAATATATATATATATATACGCACAAAAATATATCAAACTTAACATGTTAAACAAAGATACATATATATATATAAATATAAATACGAAACACATATAAATATCAAAATTAAAAAATTAATAGAATACTTAAAAATCAATTAAAATAATAGATAAATTGCAGCAATCCTAATTACAAAATAAAACATGAAATCCTAAATCAGATAAATTCTAAATAGGGATTAATAAAAATTCAGCAATCATAAATACAAAATAAAGAATGCAAATAAGATAAATATCAAAACCTAGGGTTTGACCAAACCAGTATATCAAACATTGAACCAAAATACACAAAAAAAATGATGGAGGACATAAGCAGAGTTCGTACCTTGCAGATCTGAGCTAAAATTAGCAAAAAATCAGAAATATAAGAGCAGAATGGATCTTTAATGGATCAGGCATTTGAGTAGGGTTCGTAGGGACATTCAGGAGAGGTAATAAAAAATAAGAGAAAGAAGAAAGGAGAGCCACACGACTGTTAAATCGAAAGGGTTTTTTGCGGAAACCTTTTGGCGACAGAATTAATTATGTCGTAAAAAGTTTTTTCATCAAAATTATTTGCAATAGAAATTAATTTCCATCAAAAATAATCCTGACCCCACTGGTATTTGTAATGGACTTCTACATCCATCACAAATGCTCGTCGTGAATATGTTTTGCACCGGGCAGCGGGAAATCTTGCCAAAAGTATTTACGATGGATTGAAAATTTATCATAAATAATGGCTATTTTCGACGGATATTTTAGTCCATTGTAAATAGTCATCATCAAATGACTATTTTCAACATGACAGTTGTCTGTCGCAAATTCCCCGTCACAAAAGAAAGAAATTTTAATAGTGGTGATCCATGGTAGCAGCGGATGAGCTTGGTTCGGGCATCCATAGGTGATCCCGGGGATGTGCAGTTGCGATAAGTGATTCTAGGCGGTGGTGTCACAGTAGGGCAGTGAAGATGAGGGTAAAGGATGAAGGTGGTAGGCAGTCTAGAATGAAGGTGGGGTAGCGGAGCAATGGAAAGTGGTAGAGTGCAGAAAATTGCGACGGAGTGTGGTGAATCATGGTGGAGAGTTTTTCCCACATCAAAATGGTAAGCCTTTGACTGAGCCTTCAAAATCCTAGGTGTGGGTTCATCTATCTAGAATCCTGCACTAGGGTGGGCTCCAGGATTACACATTCACACACACTCGTAGACAACGACATGCATGGCTTGTGCGGGCCCTATCCCAATATATTTCGTCGCGGGGTTCACCACCCATGGCCCATATGCACGGGAGGTGACCACCCATGAACATGTTGGCCTGTGTGGGCCTTCCCTTATCTTTCTTGGTCAGTTGGGCCTCCTTGGTCGGGCTAGGTGGTTGGCGAGCTGAGGTTGAGGGCCAGCTGGGTCTTGGAATAATTTTTACATAAAAATCATTTTAAGATGGAGGTGTTTGAATCTTGTATTGGTGTTTGTAAGGTTCCCACTCACCCAAAAGTGGTTTATTTTAGAAAATGAAAAAAAATATTTGGTGGTAAAGTAATAAAATCTTACAATTATCAATTTTAAATCAAAAATTCAAAATTCACTTAAAATATCAATTTAATTCCTCAATTTTCAAATAAATAATTGAATCAAGAATTTTACTTTTCCCCATTTATAATTGGTGAAACTTATCTTATCATTAATTCAAGTTCCTTAATTTATTGTTATTAAACATGCCAAATCATGATTTACCTCACCTAAATCTTTTCACCCATATCTCATGACAAAATTCAAGTAGAATTGAGCTCATATCATGAGAACATGATCCTTATCCATAACCTTGTAAAATAACTACTTTCTCCACTTTTAAAAGAACAAATACACATAAAATCATGAGGACTTTCATTTATGGTTCAAATGTCTCTAAGGCTTATGGTTGGTAGGAATTGATGTTTAAAAATTAAAGCTCAAGGAGATGGTTTATCTATTTAAGCATAAATCTTGATATTTAAAGTAAAAGTGTCATGAAATTCTCCCCTTTAAAGTGTAACAACTCCCAACTTCTCCCAAAACTCAAATCAAAGATCATGATCAATTTAATCATAATTAATTATTTGTGCCCTCTCTTGAATAATTTTTTTTACTTTTATACCATTTTTTCCTTTTCAAATAAATTTTTTATTTTTTTGAAAGTTATGCTTTAGAATAAACCTCACATCCACCACCTAACCACGTATGATAGAAATCATAAGTTTAGTAATGGCGATTTTTGGTTTTCCCAAATCACAACCCATTTTTATCATTTTTTTGGTTCTTTTTTTCATTTTCATTTTTTTTATATTCAAGAGGGGAAAAATAATAGAGTACAATAAATTATTCCACAACCTTTTACAATTCTCACAATAATTTCCCCTGCACTTCTTCCTTACAATGTATATCATCCCATTTACCATGATTCCCTTCACCCACATACTTTAACTTTTAAAATATCATGTAATTACTAAGAGTACGGTAGGAGTGGATAAAAATGGATTGAAACATGGCTCATTCCTAACAAGGTCTTCCATGGTCTCTATGGACTAAAGAAGTATTAATGTAAAGGTGGTCTTTTAAGGATATGGTATTTATCAAAATATGTCTCAATCATTTTAAATGTGATTTTGTACATTCATGGACTTGACAAGTTCAAATTCATGTTCTGGTTGGTGACATGTCCCAAGATCACTCAAGAAATGTGCTCAAGATAAAATAGGAAGTACTTTGTCTAGAAATCCTCTTGGGAATGAGATATACGATTTGGGACAATCACTCCAGGCATGATTAATAATAACAAATCAACTCACATGAATTTCATAAGTTCAAAGCATGAAAAATGGTAGGAAAATTTCATTTACATGAATCAAATAATTCCTTAAATCATGATTCCTCATTTTAATATCCATGTTTCAATTTAATAATTTAATTATCCATTTAACTCATTAAATTTAATTAATATTGAAATCTAAAACTTTGAGTCACAAGATTCCTAAGAAACTCAAGTCTCCTAGAAAATTCAAGTAAAACATGAATTCAAGTGTGGGTATGTAATTTTCACTTTAAATCTCAAAACATGATTTTGAAAAAAAATCTAATGAGTAAGTTTAAATAATAAAAATTGAACTCCATTTCCTATGAATATTATTCCTGTTTTCTCCTTGTTAGTTGGGGATACCTTCTTCCATTATGGACCTACAAAATATAATTACACAATTAAGAACAAGGATCTAGTCATTTAAGCTCAAAAAGAATAAGAGAGAGTAAATTGAATCCTCCCCCTTCACAATTAGGTATATCTTGCATGGTGGGGTTAGGATAAAGTATGGATCATCCTATTACTTGGTTTATAAATGTACAACCTCCTCTTCTAGTGCTAGCTTATCATGGGCTGCATAAATTGAATAATCAAAGGGTAAGTAAACATGTATCTTAACTTGAATAAAAATTTTAATAAGTAATTTCCCCCCATTAATAAGAGAAGACTATTTTTTAATTTCCTCAAGATAAAAAACTTATATTTTCTCATGGGATTCCTCAAATGTATATTCATTGAAATCGGGGAGCTCTATGTGTTCCTCAATAGGTGCATGTGTTGTTTCTTCATCTTCCTCCAAGGCATAACAAAGATTGTCTAAATATGAAAATTCTTAGTAGTGGGAATTAATAATCAATTAAGACTAAATAAAATCAAATGAAATAGATTTTGAGAAAAGATAAAATACCTTAGTTTGTTCATTTATAATATCTTCTTCAGTGGTGAGTGCCTCTAGAAGTTGGATGGTGGAAATTTGAGGTAGGTAGTCAGGCTCCACCAGACTTTCTTTAATTTTAGATATGATTGGTGAAATTTCTTCCACCATTGGATCAGGTTCAACTTCTAGATCAAGTTATTTATAAGGAATGGGTATATCAAGTTGTTATTTACAGTCATTCTAGAAGTCATCAATATCTTCTTGATCTTCCATATGCAGCTCGGGCTCTAGTTTCTCTTGAGTAGCATGGAAATATTCGGTTATCCTTCTTATTTTTCCTTGTAGTCCTTCTATAATCTCTTTAAGTTTCTTCACTTGAGCTATGTTGTACTCTAAAACATATTCTTCTTCTTCTTTTTATTACACCTATGAGTATTCATTCCATGCATAATAATCTAAATTTGAATAAATCATGTAAAAATAATTTTTTTATGGTTTTTTTAATTTGGAAAATAATAAAAATTGTCTAAAATATGAAAATATAAAAAGTACAGTAAAACACCGATTGGATCCCCGGAAATGGTGCCAGTTTTGATGCATGCCTATCATGGAGCATAGAAAAATAAATTATATTTTTTCTAATGTAGCACAGTGGTTGATCAGGGTTGTCTCACTTGAGGAGCCTTTCAGTGTGTTCACCTACTTCTTCTAAATCACATATGCTAATTATTTTTGTGTTTTTAATTAATTTATGAAAACAATGAAAATATTTTTTTTTGATTACTTTTCTAATAAAATGAAAAATTAGAATTCAAAATCACACTAACATGAAAACTAAACAGAATGGGTTAAGGAAAGAAAGGACTTGGTTTTGGGTTCAATTTTGGATTCAATCATTATTATTTTCTATGCGTTTGATTTCAATTTGATAATACAAACAAGAAATCTCATATTTGAACTACTATTATTTATTTATAAATTTTTGAATATCATCGAGTGCCTAAGAAATATTAATTCCTCCTCCTATAATCATGGTTGAAGACACACCTTGGTCTTGGTATGCCATATTCCAAGACCCAAATCTATTGATGTTGTTTCATCCATGGATTATCTCAACTCCTTCATATGAAGAGTTAACCAATGGAGAGAGGGAAATAATATTTTAATAAAATAAAAGAAGAAAATTGAGTTTCATTTCATTGGTGAGTAGTTGCTAAATCAGAGACATTCACATCACTATGCATGCTACTCAAGTTTACCACAAACTTAAAATTAAACTTTAAAGAAAATTCAAGAACACCTTGACCTCCCCTCATGCTGAGCCTCGGGGTCAGCCTCTTATTTCCAAGAGTCATATATCAAAATGGTGGAAATGGAAGAAGAGAATAAGAAATAAAATAATAAAAATATAATAAATAAAGAGGAATAATAAAAGAATAAAAATAGAAGAATAGGGATAGATGGAGAGAGAGATAAAATATAAAGGAAAATAAATTAAAATAAAATAAAGAAAATTCATATAATTTATAAAGTATGTTAAAATAATAATAATAATCATTATTATTATTATTATTAAAAGAATAATTTTTAAAAAAGAAGAGGGATAAATAAAATAAGAAAATAAAATAAATTTTAAAATAAGAATGTAAAAATGATGATAATAATAATAATAATAATAATTTTAATTATTATTATTATTTTTAAAGAAGAAGTATTAAAAGAAGAAGAAAATAATAAGGATAGAATGTTGGATTGAACAAAAAAATTAAAAAAAAGTTCTACTTTTATTAAAAGGAATTGTAATTAAAATTACAATTTAAAAATGAAACTAAAATAAAACAAAATTTAAATAAAAGAAAAAATATATAAATGAAGAAGAATGGGGGAGAAGAAGTAAAACAACAAAAACCCAAGGGTAGTGATCTCCTCCTCAGGTGTCAACTGGATCATCATGGAAAAAAGTCACGGCCTCCTTTTATAGGCACTGGAGGGAGAGTCTCGACCTCCCTCTACCTTCAAGGCTCCCTCAAAAATAGGTGACAAGATCATGTGTGGAATGAATCCACATGGGAAAGTTGTCTCAGGCTCCTCCTCTATGGTGCATGCATGGGGGCGATGCGGCAAGCAGTTGATGAGCAGTAGAGGTGGCCAAGAGACACATAAATGGGATAATAGAGCATGACAGAAACTCCTCCTCTACCCTTCACAGTGGATGGAGGAGCTCGATTGGCCTCAATGGTAGGCAACATAGGAGATGCAGCTCGGGATCAACACGGTAGTGGGATTGACACTGGAAGACATGGTGATTCTCTGGCTGGAGAAGGTGGTGTAGGAGTGGAGAGAGGCATGAGAACATAGGTGGATGAAGAGAGGTAGTGGTGGCCTGTGGCAGTTCTACTCTTCTCCTCTAGCCCTCACCGTGGATAGAGGAGGCTTTGGTTTCTCTTTTTTGGTTTGTCCAAGGGTGTCGAGGCAAGCATGGAAGCTTTCATAGGCTCAGGTTTGAGATTCAGTAGTGGTGGCCTCCTCCTTGGTGGAGGTGATCTATGGTAGTGATGGTCGAGCTCGATCTGAGCATCCGTAGGTGATCCATGGTAGTGATGGCCGGTCATGCCTCCTTAGCTTGGCTAGGTGGCTGGAAATCTGAGGTTGAGGGCCAGTTGGAATCACCATTATACTTATTTTTGGATGATGGGAATGATGTTCCATGTTCCACCGTATTGGGTGTTAGGCATGACGAATCACCCCTCCTATCTCGAATGACGGACAAGATGTCTCACAATAATCATGAGATTCAAGGTTTGTAACCTTGTTGGATCCTATAGCTCGTTAGACTAGTTATGGACACTTGAGTTATGCCCCAGGTCCAACTAGAACCTAGCACCCCTGTATATGCCTACTTATTTCATCATGTGATCAATGTATATAGGTATATATAGTATATAAATATATATATATATATATGTGTGTGTGTGTGTGTGTGTGTGTGTGTGGTTATTGATCAAACTCTTACACCAGCCTATTCCAAAGCAGGCAGAGCCAGCTAGGTGTCCTGTATAAACCTAATCCGGCTGATATTTATCTTTTAGTGTTGTTTATTATTCCTTATACTTGCACACTGTTATGCTATGGACACTAACTGAATTATTTATAGACACCATTGGTGGTGAACTACTTGGATTTTATCTCACACCCTACTTGAGCTGCCTTCGGTACCCGAGTAAAACTTATGACTGCAGGTATGGATAAGGGAAAGCTTCCTGCTATAGAATTTTGATATGGTTTACTTATATCTCAGAGCATTGGAGCAGAGGAACATGCATATACTCATGATTCTAGAGCAGTAGTATTTTATATTTTTTGTATTTTTGTATAGAATTGTGTATATGTTTTTCCCCTTTATCCCATGTTTCCCTTTTTTATACCAGCATGCCATGATTTCATCATGTATATGAATCAGTCTGTGGGATTTTGATTATTATTTAGTTTCTTGGTTATTTTCACTTTCATAGTTTCTTATTTAGATTATTTGTTTCTATTTTTTCATATATTATATCATGCTTCTAGTAGTGACTGCTTATTTATCTTATTCATTGTGCCACCGTGATATGAGGTTATATTCTCCCCACCATACCACTATAGACCCTCGCTGTTAATTAGGAGCCTCTGGAATATGAGGAGGCGCACTTGAGGTCATGTGACCCACCATCTTGGGACACCAATTGAGTGGATCCTAGGTTAGAACATTACAAAGTGGTATCAGAGAATTTATTTTTCTTTGTCTTGAAATTTGAGTATTAGATAGGAGACTAGGAGTATTAGAATTTGGTAATGAGTATGTGCTAAGGAGTAGCTAAACCGAATAAAAAGGAAACCCAAATTACCTAGTATGGGTTATTGATGTTATGATTTTTTTCCTATTACAGTTGATACAATCTCACTATTGGGTGACACACATGATTTTTGGTATTATTATTGTTGATGTTTTTAATTTTAGACATGGTCCTTGGTCAGTTAAGGAAAGGAATTTTCATCACATTCTTCATTATAGGAACATTAGGACTAACATGCCATGAATTTTTCCATGCCACGTCTACTTCCTACATGCATTTTACTACTGTATATAGCTAGTTCCTAATTATTATATATAGAGATGTGTTGAAATTTCTTGTAGGGAAAAAATATAATTGGATTAATTAAAGTGCCTACATTAATCTAAACAATGTTTCCCCACATAGATTGATGATGATACCTTAATTAGCCAATTATACCATATTGTGGGTTATGGACCTACTAGTTTTGGACAATGATATATATATATATTACATGAAAGACTACGAACAAGATGAAATTAAATCTTTTAAACCAAAATGGTTACCACTAAATGGGATTCCAATTGTAAAGTAAAGTGTGTTTTCCTTTATAATTTTCAATTGCCACTCCATATATTAGAAACCCTTCTAATTCATATGAGACTTAAACCCAAACCTAGCCTTATTAGTGGGTAGTTGGGAGTCTCTTAAACTCTTACAGAAAATTATGGACTTTCCTACCATCTAGGCCTAGCTTTTGGAGCAGGTAGAGAGGTGTGATATTTTCTATAAAAAGGTTGTGTACCTATCTTGTTTATCTATGTGTAAATCTTTTAGCTATTAAAATATATTCTAAGGACTATGTTTGAAATTGTATAATCATGCCAACATGACAGCCTCGAGTCATACGCTAGGAAGGCGGTGACAACCATACACCCGAGGTGGCGGGCCCTAAACTGCCAGTGATACCTCCTACTATTCCACATATGGAACCACCTTCTATTCTTTATATGGGCACCAAAACCCTATTTCAATAGGGTTTTTTGTATGATATAGTCTATTTAAGGTTCTTCTTGACATGTCCCGACTATGGAAGAGTTGACATGGGAGTTCCAACAGCACCATCCTCCCATATTTTCTGGGGATGTCATACCTCATGCTATAGTTCCATGGCTAGAGAGGCCATGCTTTCTATTTTTGAGCATCTAGAGATGCGTCCATAGTGTAAGGTCAAACTCATTGCTTATATGTTGTGTGGTTTTTCCAAGTGATGGTGGGATGTTATTACCCAGGTAGACTGACATCATGATATGATCTGGACGGATTTCCAAATGATCTTCTATAGTTACTTCTTTCCCCATACATTGAGAGTTGACAAGGCCAGAGAGTTTATAAACCTACACCAAGGATTTATGCCCTTCATGGAGTATTCCGATCATTTTATAGAGCTGCATCATTTTGTGCTGACTTTATCTAGCAATGAGCTTATGACCGCGAAGCGGTTTGAGGATGGGACGGTACACGCCATATTATCCCAGTTCAATGTCTTTAAACTAATGAATATTTAAGATATAGTCAACTAGGCCCTCATAACTGAGATAAATTTGAGGGAAGCCGATGGTGGGAACCATGGCGGTTTAGCACCCATATTTTTCAATGTTTCTTATAGTGGGTGAAAGAAACGTTTTGAAGTTTCTCATGGTGGTAGGAGTAGTCATCCAGCTCATACTGATAGCATCCTTACATTTCATCAATGAAAGAATCTGGGACACAAAAAACCTCATTATATGTTTGATCCAATGGAATATAGATGCTTCGGTAGGATGAGACATATCCAGCACTTATGCATAACTTTTCCACCAGTGCCAAGTGAGTGGGGATCTCCTCCTACCCCACATTCCAGAGCAGGGCTAATAGTATCTCACCAGGAAGGAAACTAGAATACCACCAACCACTCAATCCAAGGTGGTGGTCGAGAAATAGGTATCCAGACTCAAGATTTGTAGCACCAGTAGAGTAGGCCTGCTCAGGGATGTCGGATTGTGAATCAGGGCCACAATATGGGCCAGTTACATGTAGTGAAACCTATTATATAGAAGAAGAGTTTCAGACCTTCTAATGTCAGAGGTGCAATTCGATCAGCCTCTACTTTAGTGTCTTCTTTATTTGACATAAGTGTGTCACACTATTTTATATATAAGGAAATTCTAGAGAGTATGTGCCTCGAGATAGAATACTTATGTGGCATAATGACACTCGATACCCCTATTAGATATCTGATTAGAGAGTGTTAAATGATAGAAATATTTTCCTCTTGAGATAGGTAGATATATTTTCATATGAAATCTTTTCTTCCTCGACATGATAGGGTTTGATGTTATCATTGAGATGGACTGGTTAGTACCCAATTGAGACCATATTGACTGTTATCACTAGAGGGTAATGTTTATATCACAAAAGGGAGGTAAATATATTCACAAGGTAGAATGGGATGTCTATGAATATCAAGAAGGACCTAAGCAGAAGGGGCTGGGTAGAGTGAAAACCAAGGTTTCTAGACTTTTCTTGGATGATCAGGGGTTATGACCTATTATTTTTCTTCCTGTGGTGGATTGTTTCAAGGAAGTCTTCCCTAACAACTTTTCTAGTCTACCTCTATTGAGAGAGGTAGAATTCACCATTGATCTAGTTCCAGGAGTGGCGCCAATGTCACGACCCATCCCAATGGGGCCCATTCTATGACTCATCAAGCCTTTATCCAATAGGCTAAGGGATGGCCACTACCACTGAGTAGGCATATCACTAACACGAGAGGCCTTAGACTAAGTACTTGTACACACGCACACATCTCCAAGCCTATACAATGTTAAAATGTAAAAAAAACTAAATAACCATGCATGCATACATCTAAATCCCATGACCATAGTACAATTGGAAGTGAAGGAAAGTTAATAGGGCCAAATACTAGCTCACCACAAAGATTCTGAAAACAAGTCCAACATAAAAGTAAAACTAGGACTCCTATTAAGATACCTTAGGAAAACACCTCAGTCTATCTGGGATCACTAATCATCATCTAGTCCTAGTCCATCTAGGACTCTATCAAAAGGCCAATCATCTGCACAAAACACAACATGTGTGTGAAAAGATCTTGCATAGGTGAGTATAACAATACCCATTAGGACACCCCAAAACCACAAAACATACAACAAGAAAATACAGTCTTCTATACACAGTTATATGTCTATAACACATATAAAAATGATATCCAGATCTACTCAACAAAGACACATAGTATAAAGATAAGTCATAAATATAATGCTAGCCTAGGATTCTAACTCTAAGGTTCCATATAGAACTCATCTAGGATAACACACTCCTGTGTATGATAATGCTGATAACAACCATCTGAGAGGTACTGGTCATTGGTTCTCATCATAGGAAGTACACACTGAAATTCCAAAGAGATATGATACACAGATGAGGATCACACCCAAGGGCATCGGGTATACCAACAACTACATCTAGATTAACCCACTAAGTAAAGGATTATACATCCACATATTGTCAGTCATGATAATACCAAGAACTCCACCTAGGACATGAAGATGAATAGAGGATCTCACTCTGAGCCTCATGGAAGGCTTCTAATAACTCTTTCAAAAAAGTCCTGCTAAAGGGAACATTTTCCTAGGAGCAGGATGCAATTCCATACCAACCCTCAGGGAAAGGATAAGAGGAATGCACCCAAAATAAACTTTTCCAAGATACAGATGACAAGGGATCCAAGCCATATTTTATGGATTACACAATGTGTAGTGTGGTTACACATTATGTCCCTTGACCCCAGGTCCTACCCATGTAACCGACCCATGTCTCTTTCCCATGTCCCTATAACAATACATGACATGTCATCTTACCATGTACTCTTCCAGTGTAATAGTACATGGCTTAGCCTATGTACTTTTCCATGCTATGTTTGTGTAGGGGAGTACATGACATGCTCTAACCCATGAACTCCAACCCATGTTTGTTTACTCACTGAGGTACATGTCAAGTTCATCAAAGGGGACCACATGTCATGTGATAGGGTCCCATGTCGTGTGATACTTATCACTATCCCATAACCCTAGCTATTTTTGGGAGGTTCCCACATGATGTGTGGCTCCAAGTTACACATCATGTATTGTCGATTTTTCTAAAATTCCAGATCTAGAATCCGTGTTCTTCTCCAGTGGTTCGACCACCTATTCTATATACGCCTCACCCAGAAAGTCATGGAACCACCTCATTTGAGCCTCATTGTTGATGAAAAAAAAAATCGATCATCAAATCCATTTAGAAAATATGATCATTCTTCTTTATTCATTGCATGCTAAAGAATGTTAAATTGGGTTTCCAAAACCATATCATTAATCACTGATTAATTCCTGTGATGAATGAAGAATCATGGGAGAAAAGCACAAGAAAATCAAGAGGAATAGATCTTAATCGATGTTTGTGTCGATCTCAGTTTGTTTCCATTAGAATGAAAATTGAAAAATAAATAATCACAAAGTAATCCTACTAATAAAACCCCACAAATAAATCCATCCAGCAAGATTCCAAATCATCAAATAAATCCATTCATTGATTGATATGTATTCATCATAGAAATTAATAATGGGGATTTCATCCAAATAAACAAATGTACTACCTCGATTCTGATTGATTATTGATTAAGAATGAAGTGATGTCATTGTCATTGGTGAGATCCTTCAATTTTGTTGCACACTGATCACTGATCCATGATTTGGATGAATTTTATTTGAGAGAGATCCTCTAACTCTCTATCCAAAGGATCTCTAATGGTTCCAGGGTTCTGTGACCAAACCTAAAATTCTATCATAATAGTCTACTTAAAGACTCTCTAGTAACCGCATCAATGAAATTGAAATAAAATAATTTATTTTATTATTTTATTCATTTCTACACCTACGATTACTTTTCCCCAAATTCCCCACACCGACTAAGGTTATGTTGTGCCTAGGGTAATCCATTCATTCTAAAATCAACAATTCCATCATATTACTGATCTAGTCCCCCCATTTTTAAGTTATTCCACTTTTTAAGGAAAACTATGCATGTGTGCTACTTAATATATTTAATATTTCAAACATATATCCTGGGAACACCGAGCCTCGTAATCTCACTCTGTCTCAAATCTTGGTCTTGAAAATAATTCATACAATATTCAAAAATAATAATGGAAAATCTGAGTCACTACATTCTCCCCACCTTGGAACTTTATGTCCTGAAAATCCAAAACAAGGAATACACAAAGATATGTGGATAATGATCACAAATCTAAGACTCTCACTCCCATTTCTCTCATGAAGATTCTTGTATTGACACTGAACACGCACTAAATGAATCACTCATCCATGAAGGATCTTCTTCTACTAATCCTCGTTCTATACTAGGTACTTGGAAAAGGTAGCTCCACCCTTAATTTCCAGCTCACCCCAATCAATAACATGCGATGGGTCATGCACTTACTTCCCCAGCTATGACATGTGGAAGACGCCATGTACCTGGTCTAACTGTAGAGGTATAGATAAGTATTACTTCACCACTATAACTCTACACAGTATCTGGAAAGGTCTAATGAATATCATAGATAGCTTGTTGCCCCGACCAAATCTCTATAATCCACATCGAGTTGAAACTCGTGGGAACACATGGTCTCCTTCCTCTAACTCCAAAGGACTTATTAATCTATCAGCATAAGACTTATGAAAAATCTATATAGTCCTAATCTACTCTTTGAAGACCTACACCTTTTTGGTAGTAGCTCAAACCAACTCTATACCTTTGAGTGTCAACTCTCCTTGGTCAGTCCAGCAAAGTGGTGACCTGTAGGGTCACTCAGACAAAGCCTCGAATGGTTCCATGATGATGGTAGAATGATAACTTTTTTGTACAAAAACTCCACCAATGGTATTTTATTCTCCCAACTATGACCAAAATTCAACATGTAAGCTCATAACATTTCCTCTAGAACCTAAATGATCTACTCAATATGGTCGTTATTTTAGGGGTGTAACGATGTGCTCAAGTGTAAATGAGTACCAAAAGCCTCCTATAATCCCTTATATAATCAGGATGTGAAGCTAGAATCATGATAAAAAAATTATCGTCGATTGAACTCCCTAGAGTCAGACTATCTCCTACACATAGAGGCATCCCAAGCTCTCTACTGAACTATGCTCCTAAATAACTAAGAAGTGGGTCGACTTGGTGAGTCATTCTATGATCACCCAGATAGAATCATGTCCCTTGAAAGTATGTGGAAATCATATTATGAAGTCCATGGATATCCCATACCACTTCCATTATGACACCTTAAGGGGTTGATCTAAACCTGTTGGAACCTGGTGCTCACTTACTGACATGTAATACATCAAGAGACAAACTTTGAAACTCCCTTCTTCATCTCGGGTCAAAAAAAATTGACATTTGAGGTTCTGGTATATATTTTCCACACTTGGGTGTACCGATAAAGGATATGTATTAAACTATCTCAAAACGCCCTCCTGCAATGTCACTAGTACCATCATGCATCCTTGGAAAAAATGACATGATCTCAACCTTTATAAAATTCATCAAGAACATGTCTGTTGGATATTTGAGTATGTAGGGTCTCACAGTTATTATTCACAAGTTGTGCCTCCCGGAATCATTGCAAAAGAGGAGAGGTGACAACCATAGACTAGAGGTAAGCTTCTATATCTCCATCCACAAAGGATAACTACAACGAGGCCAACTGTTCTGACACCTCATTCAGTAACTGTGAACAAGATCTTCAGTTGAGATCATCTGTTTCCACATTCCCCTTCCCAAGAGTATAAAAATATCAAAGTCATAATCCTAGAGGAAATCTATAAATAACCTCTATCAAAATTTAAAATCCTTCTAAGATAAGATATACTTGAGACTCTTTTGATCATAATAGATGATAAACTACTTTCCCATCAAGTAGTGTCACCACATATTTAGTGCGAAGACTACCACTGCTAACTCAAGATCATGGGTTGCATAGTTATACTCATGTGGTCTCAACTAATGTGAAACATAGAAAATCACTACCTACCTTTGCATCAGAACACAACCAATCCTAGTTCATAATGCATAGCATAACACTGCATACTCGAAACCCTCCTATAGTAATCTCAATACAGGAGTTCTCATCAATTTCTATCTCAACTACTGAAAATCTTGCTGGCACTTTTTGTATCCACATGAAAGGATTCCTCTTTCAGGTCAAAGCTTTCATGGGTGATGATAACTTGGATAAATCAGTTATGAATCTTTAGTAATATCCTGTCATCCCAAGGAATCTCCACACCTCCATCTCTCTCTTGGGTAGCTCCTAAGCTAACACTACCTCAACCATGTCCAAGTCCACTGCTACTCCATCTACTGAGATAACGTGCCCCAAAAATTATACTTCCTAAATCTATAACTAAAACTTGTCAAGCTTTCCATAAATATGGTGCTCTCATAGTATGTCCAAAACCATCCTTAAGTGTCTCACATGATCCTTCTTAGATGCCAAGTACACAACGATATCATCTATAAAGTCTAACATGAATAAGTCTAAAAAAGGCTGAAAGATCCAGTTCATGAGTCCTATGAACACTTATGAGGTGTTCATTTTTTCAAATGGAATCAACAAGTACTCATAGTGACCATAGTGACTTCTGAATGTCATCTTTGGTATATCCTCATCATGTACTCACAACTGGTGATAGCCTGGCCTGAGGTCAACCTTCAAGAACCATTGTTCCCCTATCAACTGGTCAAAGAGGTCATCAATCCTAGGTAGTGGATACTTATTCTTCACAATCACATAATTAAAGAACCAGTAGTCCACACATAACCTCAATATTTTTTCCTCATTCTTGGAAAACAACATTGGGGCTGTCTAGGGTGAAACACTAGGTATAACAAATCCCTGCCTTTGAAAATCCTCCAACTACACCCTTAGCTCGTGATTCTATACAGGATCCATTCAATATGCTAGTGTGGATATCGATGTTGTACTAGGGTTTAGATCAATGAATAAGTCTATATCACATAGGGGAGTTGATCCTGTAACATCCTCAGGGAAGACGTCATCATACTCCGCCACAACTGCAGAAAACTGGGAACTCGTAATCTCTACTACACCAAGCGTTAGGCTATCCAACTGATGAGTAATCAGTTGTACTCTCCTATTCATGAGTCTATCCTATGCCTCATGGGTTTAACTTTCACAAAAAAATAAAAATCTAGTCCTATCAATGTAGACACACCGTAACCTCCACCTGAAATAGTCAATTTGGTCATGAACTGTAGATAACTCGTCCATACCTAAAATGGAGTCATAAGGCCTCATTGATGCTACAAATAGATCCCAACATAAACTCCCACCTCTAAGAGTTAGGTCACACCATAGACACAAGTATGTTATTGTTGAGTCATCTCTAGTAAGTGTCTCCAAGCGCAAGGGTCGATCCAAGGGCTCAAACGAAATTTCTAAGTTTCGAAAAAGATATGTGGAAAGAAAGGAATGACTAGCACATATATCTATCAGCATTGAAGATAAGGTAGAAAAGACACATATCATACCTTGAATCATTCTCATAGCCTCTAGGTCATAAGATTTGACTGCCTACAATTGTCCATGCCCTTATCCCCTAGCTCCTTGAGCCTGGCATGGACCACCTGGGGGGTAGTGATAATTCAAAGAATTTACCACCTCCTTCCTCTATCCTATATTACATGCCACATCCACTTACCTATAGAACTATATTTTACTATATTTATCTCCATATCAGAGGCCCATCCACAATCTCTCTATCGATCATACTGTGGGTCAGGCAGTCTCAGGAAAGATGTCCCCTACCATCACATGAGTAGCACCGCCTCTCTCTGGGATAACTGGGCCCATCCTATGAGCCATAAACCATAGATTGTCTATTCTGTGACCTCATCCTAAAACATCTCACACATCCAAGTCCATGTGACTCACTTTGGATACCTATGGCTAATGTATCTTCTCTTATATGCCTGCTACTAGCAACCATTGGTTGTATCTTCTTAGTCAAGAAACTCTCAACCACCAAAGATCGCTCTAGCATCTCATCATAAGTAGGAATGTATAGAGGGATAAAAATAACTTAGATGTCTCTACGTGGACCTTGATTTAAGGTTTGATCCCTAATGATTTGATCAGAAACCATATCCATCGAGTACCTTGAGAGGTTGTTAAACCTTGATGAATACTCAACAATTGTCGTGCTACCCTGCTGGAGCTTCAAAAGCTCCTCGATACATACAGCCCTCAGTGTAGCTAGAGAGAACTCCTCTATAAAAAATCACTCAAACTCCGACCACTATAGAGTCATATCATAATAATATTGGGTCATTAACCCCCACCATCACCCTACTGATCTATATAGAAGGCTTGCTTCCAGGACCACCATCTGATATGATAGTGTCTTGACCAGATAGAAAAATTAGGTCACTGAATCAATCCAATCCCCAACCACCTATGGATCGGGATTTCCTCAGAACCTAAGGTGTCTCTATAACTGAAACTCGTGAACTTCTCTCATCCTTCACACCTCATCTTCTAGTACTGAGGGTACCACGTGTTTCTCTATAGGTGGTGGTATATCTGGTGCACCACCTAGAGGTAACATCTTGGGAACCGGTCCTTATATTGACACCTAATCAATGAGGGGATCATACTCATGATCATGATACTGGATCCTAGTTGACATACTTGAGAAGGATGACCTTCTCATCATCACAAATTTCCAAGAGTGTCAATGGCACTTGTGCATTATCCTTTGCTATGAAAGGAAAATTTATATGCTAGAAGAACATATTCTTAATGTTCCTAGTAAAGAGGCTAGTGATAAATAATTATCTCTATATGAGAAATATCTAAATAATGATACAAATGTTCAATATTCCATGCTATCATCCATGACAAATGAGATTTTAAAGTAATATGAGGACATGGATGTGTATAGCATGATGTCTCACCTTCAGGATCTCTATCAAGAGAAGGTGAGATAAGAGAGGTATGATATCTATAATGCTTTGTTTAATATTGGAGAGTATATGCCAACCGGGCCACATGTAGTCAATATTATTAGATACATTTAATGCTTAGACATATTAGGGATTAAATTCCTAGATGAGTTGTGTACATATCTCATACTTTCATCTCCACCCAATACCTTCTCCAGTTTTATTGTTAATTACAATATGAGCAATAATGATAAGAGTCTTTTAGAACTTATTACCTTGATTTTCCAAGTGGATAAGGACATGGGACATGATAAACATGTGGTCCTTATGGTGAATAAGAAAATAAAGAACAAGGAAAAGGGGCCCAAGACTCATAATAAGTCTAAACCTCCCAAGCATCGTCCTTTAAAAAAGAGTAATATCCAGAGGAAGAGTAAGGAAAAGGAGGTTGTATACTTTTCATATAGCAAGCGAGGCCACTGGAAGAGGAAATTCACCTAGAATAAAGGGGAAGATAAAGTTTCATTCATTATCAATCATAATATTTCAATATCTATATATCATCTATTAGATATAGCTTGTGGTGCTCACATTTGTATTCAAATATAGGAACCAAGTAGATTATGAAAGATTTCTAGAGGAGAGGGGGATCTGAGAGCTTCTAATGGTGAGAGGATGGATACTCTAGACATTGTTGACTACCATATTTCATTTCCAATAGTAATGATTTTGGTTTTAAAAAGATTGTTATTATGTACCTACGGTGACCAAGAACATAATTTTTGTATCATGCCTAGATACAGGTGGGTTTATTTTCAAGTTTGGAAATAAAAGTTGTTTCTTTTATAAGTAAAACATATGTTATGGTATGGAAAATTTAAATAATGGTATTTATGTATTAAATTACAAAAACCATGTATTTTCAATTGATAATGAATCATGTTCACATGACTCATATAATACCCAACTATAGAATCATCATTTTGGTCATGTAAACGAGTAGAATTTGACAAAAACTCTGTCAATATGGTTATTTAGACTCTTATGAGATAAAACCACTTGATATATTTCTTGCTTGTTTACAAGGAAAAATGACCAAACCCCCATTTGGTGGATAGGGTGAAAGGGCTATAGAGCTTCTGGGATTGGTACACACTGATGTGTGTAGACCATTTCCAGTAGAAGCTAGAGGTGGATATTCTTACTTTATAACTTTTACTGATGACTTGAATAGATATGTTTATGTCTAATTAATGAGGTATAAGTCTGAGTCTTTTGAGAAATTAAATTAATTCAAGAATGAATTAGAGAATCAACATGGAGAGAAGATAAAGAAACTTTGATCGGATCAAAGTGGTGAATATCTTAACCAAGAGTTTATCGACTTATTATGGGAGTTTTGGATTCTAATTCAACTCAATCCACCTTATACACCATAGTGGAATAGAGTTAGTGAAAGTGGAAATCGTACCTTGTTATACATGGTGGTCTCGCCCAAATTTAACCAAGTTTTTAGGGTTAAGCAGTCAAATGTAGAGTAGCTTGGGTTGTCGATTCCTCAGAGACCTAAGAAGAAACCTATAGACACACACATTCTATGGACTAATTTTGTCTATTAAGTGGACAAATTTGGGTTTATTTTAGATTGTATTAAGCGAAAACTATGATACTTAAGTGAAATCAAATTATGAGAAGGGTTGATCCTAGGTTATTACAGGGGGTGGATTGGATGAAATTCATTTTTAATGATTTCAATTTTTTATATTCAAGATGGGTTTATTCAAGAAGATCAAACAACTTCATCACTTACTATTTTTATACCAACATGACATAACACTAATCACCTATACACTTGGAGGATAAAATTTATGATCACTCCAAGGTAAAGGTTTGTATTAGCACTTGAAGTATATGACCTTAAAATTCAACAAGGATGAAGAAGTTTTAAAATCATCAAATAAAAATCTCAATTAAAAGAAGTGATTAGACATTAATGGGGTGATAAATAACATCAAATACAGCCCCTTGATACTCCCTTGGATAAACCCATAAGTGGGTTATCCCTCCATTGATGTTATGGTCTCAATGGAAGCATGAAGTAGACTCATGAGGGAGGAATTGAAGAAGTAAAAAAACAATAAAAAGAAAACAATCACTCCACTGTTGTGTGAATAATTTCACAAGGTTTAGTATGAATAAATTCAGAAAAAAAAAAAAGAAATGGTATCAATTTTATAATAAGAAGGACAAAATAAGAGAATATGATGAATTTTTATTGAAAACAAAGTTGATTCGAACAACTTACAAATGAAGAACATTACAAAGGAAAACTGGCAGCATAACACTACAATGAAAGAAAGCATCAAAGATGAATAAATACTTCAACACCACTGACTTAAATAGTCATTTTAGGATCCTTGGGTCTAGACTCCAATAGTAAAATTCATCCCACTTGAGTATGGTAGGCTTAGGGTGGTGGAAATATTGTGGAACTTAGACTTTTCTACCTTTGACCCGAAGTGGAAGGCAACTTGCATCCACCGAACAGATGCATTGAAATTAAGATCTAGATGGAAAAATCAGAGTGGAAAATATAATAATAAAATGGATATATAGATGTCTCATAACCTCCTATAAAATTTCAACCCAAATGGAATTTTTTTGTGTGATATATTATTGAAATGGCGGGATGTTTTTCTGGGCCACAGAATCTGGCCCAGAATTTTATCTTTCACTTGGGCCGCCTATAACTCCATTAAAACATCTGAATTAGCTCTTTTCACTGTTTTATTAAATGTTCCAAATTATTACCTATATCTTCAGTTAAATTTTTATAATCATTGAGATTTTATATTGGCCGATACAGTCACTTTATTGGGATGTTGTCCAGTTTACTTTTCCCAGAATGTTGTTGGTTCAAGGCCAACTTTGGTGGTCTTATAATGTGAATCTTCTAGTGCTCCAAAAACATGAATTGTTCCTTATAGCATGGGAGGCCTGAAAATAAAATATTAAAATAAAATAAAGACCATTTTGTATTTTAGTATGTGTTCAAATATGTACCAAGTAATAGTGCACTTTAACAAAGAATTAAAATCATAATGTGAAATAATGGTCAAAGTGTAAAACGCACTAAAATTGTGTATATGAATAATTAATCTCATGAATATTATAATTATTAACAAATAATATTAGCCTATTTAATTGGATAATCACACCCCCAAATTTATTTTTTCTAGTCCCAAGCAAAATGTATCTCAAAAATATGAAATTCGAATTCCCTTTTCCAAAAACATTTTAATACACAATGATCACCAAAAACCCTTATACCAAACAACTATGAAACCCATAAAAATATTTTAATAAAAGATATTTTCATAAGAATATCTCAATCCCAAACTCATTTCTTTGTTTAAATTCATCTCCATATTTCATCCAATATCAATTAAGCATGAGAATGTGTTGTGTATCACAATAGACATGGGGGTTCATCTTAATTCAAGGGGGAAATGATAGAAGCGCTAGGTGGAATCACATTTCAATATTAAGATGAGTATTTTTTTTTGAAGTTTTTCCATGTTAATTGAAATTGCACTCAATAGAGTCAACCCATGTAGTGAGACTTTTCCGATGACTCCCAGGCTCAAAGACCTTAGGGCACCAAGTGAAGACCACATACTTAGGCATCATCTCAAGTTAACTCAGTCAAAAACAAAGTCAAATTACCACAAATAGAGATGAAATTACTAACTCTGGGCCAAACAACTATGGATTCACGGTCCCCAAGTTTTGAAAGCGACGCATTAGGTCATTTCATTTCTCTATGCGAAAATTTATTGTTTTTTTAATTATTATATTATTTAATACTCATATTAAAACTAAAATGATCAACAAACCTATGTTATTAATTTGGGGGACCCCATGAACTCAAACTAATACCCCACTATCCAAAGGATTTGCATTGTGATTCTTTTTTTTATTTGAATGAAAATATAAATGATGAAATTTCACATTGGACAACCACACTTTCCAAAATCTACGCTCATGAAATTATAAATGGATTAAAATTATAATTAGGGTATTCTAAATTATTTGATATTCAGTTTCAAAGTGTTCAATGTCTATTATTATGTTCAAGGTTAAATAAATTTTTCCTTCCACGCATTTTTTTATGCACACAAAATTAATTAATTGTTTTCATTATTTTCACCCCCCCCCCAACTTAGAATAACACTATCCCCAGTGTTTAAAGAAAATAAAATTCAGAAGGGGGTAGAGGTAGATGAAAGGAGTTCTAAAAGGAATTTGAAATATGAGGATCATGAAATGAAGTCACCTAATGGTTGAAGTTGAATCTCTTGCTGCTCCAATTTATTCCTTTGATATCCATGTCACTTGAGGAGTTCCCTAGTGGAAAAAGGAAAAACAAACAAACAAACAAACAAAACAAAACAATATATATATATATTCATATAAAAATAAAAATAAAATATAAGTATATATACAAAAATTATAGAATAAGGGAGCACTATAAGATGTAGGTCAATGGTAAGCACACTCCCTTGTCTCCCTTCGGTCCCGGATTTGAGTCCCTGTGGCTTCACCAGTTGTGACGGGGTTTTCCCCACGACCTACGATGTTTCCTTTTATTTTTTTATTTTTATTTTAACCTACAAACACATAAAAATAAAATGAACTAATGATACATTGTCTTATTTTTAAATTTCTGGGTAAGGTATTACTCAAGGATCACACCACGTGACACGAATGAATATGGTGCTCCCCTTTCATACCCATCCATACTCATAATAGAGTAACATGTCAACAATATATTTTTTTTATTTTTTTTAAATATCAAAATGATTCATTAATCTTATTTTAAAAATAAAGATGATTGAAAAATATTGTAAACATAAAAACCATGGGTTGCCTCCTGTGAAACGCTTTTTTTAACGTCATTATCCCAACATGGATCCTAAATTTATCAATTTTTTCTTAGTTATTAGGTTGTCTCGGTTAACTCAACCTCTATTTCCTATTTATTGAATGATTCAATGAATGGTTTTAACCTATGACCATTGACCTTGAAAATGTGACCACTTGTGGGATCCTGAATCTCTATTGCCCCATGGGGGTACACATGATGCACTATGAAAGGACCTGACCATCTAGACCTTAACTTTCCTAGGTGTAAATGAAGTTTTGAACTATACAAGAGCATGAATTTTCCTGGTTCAAAATTTTTGACTTTGATATTCCTAGATTGGTAGGGGTGAACTCTAGCTTTATTTATCCTTTAATTTTCATAATTCTCCATCCTAAGTTCCTCAAGTTTATTAAGATCTAATTTCCTCTTTTCTTCAGCAAAAGAAATGTCAAAATTCATTTTTTTATTACCCAAAATTCCTTATGCTCAATTTCAACAGGTAAATATCATGATTTTCCATAAACCAACCTATATGGTGACATTCCTATGATGGTTTTGAATGTTGTATGATATGACCAAAGGGAATCCAAGAGTTTCTCGGACCAATATTTCCTAGAAGGATTGACAGTTTTTTCAAGAATTTTCTTAATCTCTCTATTTTCTAACGCATCTTGACCATTGGTTTGAGGATGGTATGTAGTGGAAACTTTATGAGAAATCCTATACTTATACATGAGTAAAGAGAATGGTCGGTTGCAGAAATGGGTTCCTCGATCACTGATTATAGCCCTAGGAATTCCAAATCGAGAAAATATGTGCTCTTTAATAAATTGGATCACAACATGATGGTCATTAGACTTGGTGGGAATGGTCTCAACCCATTTCGATACATAATAAACATCTAAGAGGATGTAGAGGTATCCCCTAGAGTTTGTGAAGGGCCCCATGAAATCAATTCCCCAACAATCAAATATTTCAATGACCAGAATGGGAGTGAGGGGCATTTGATTCCTTTTGGTAATGGATCCTAATTTTTGACACTAAGGGAAACTTTTGAAGAATTGGAAGGAATAATTAGTGAGGTTAGGCCAGTATAAAACACTTTGTAGAACCTTTGAAGTGGTTTTCTTTGTGTAAAAGTGGACTCCACATGCCTCTCCATGACAAAATTTTATAATAGACTCTTTCTCAAACTCGGGAACACATCTCCTAATGATTTGACCAGGACAGAACTTGAAGAGGTAAGGATCATCAAACACATAGTGTTTGACATTAGAAATGAATTTTTTTCTTAGCTTGGGTCCCTTGGAATTTTGGAATGTCACCCATAACCAAAAGGTTTTCTATGTCAGCATACCATGGGCAATCACTCACAGAATAGAGGTGATCATCAGGAAATGAATCAGACACAGAAAGGTGGTGTGAGTTGTCTTTGAATTCCATCCTAGAGAGGTGATCAGCTACAACATTTTCAACTCCCTTTTTATCCTTAAAGGTTAAATCGAACTCTTGAAGAATAAGGACCTACCTAATCAATATATCCTTGGAATATTGTTTTTGGAAAAGATATTTTAGGGCTGAATGGTCGGTGAAAACAATGATGGGTGATCCTAAGAGATAAGACTAGAATTTATATAAGGAAAATACAACAGCAAGAAACTCTTTCTAAGTGGTGTTGTATTTTATTTTCACATCATTTAAATATTTTCTTTCATAAGCAATGACACGTGTAGTTTTCTCACACCATTGTCCTAAGACTTATCCTACAGCAAAGTCACTCGCATCACACATGAGCTCAAAAGGAAGTTTCCAATTTAGATATTTCATGATAGGTGGAGAGATAAGAGATGACTTGAGTGTAGAGAATGATTCCTCACAGCTTTTTGTCCATAAAAATGGAGCATCTTTCACCAATAGAGCATAAAGTGGTCGAGAAATAAATCTGAAATTCCTAATGAACCTTCTATAGCAACCAGCATGTCCTAAGAAGGACATCACTTCCTTAACATTTTTAAGAGAGATAAGGTGATGAATTATGTCGACCTTAGATTTGTCAACTTTAATCCCTCTACCAGATACCAGATGGCCTAGAACAAGTCCTTCCTTTACCATGAAATGGAATTTTTTACAATTTAGGATGATATTCTTATCCTCACATCTTGATAAAACCCTATCAAAATTTAGAATTCATCCCTCAAAAGTATCCCCAAAGATGGATAATTCATCCATGAATACCTCTAAAAAATCCCCCACCATGTCTGAGAATATTCCCATCATGAACCCCTGGAAGGTACCAGGGGCATTACATAACCCAAAGGGCATGTGTTTGAAGGAAAAGGTGTCGAATGGACAAGTTAAGGTTTTTTTTCCTTGATCCTATAAGGAGACTTCGATTTGATTATACCCTGAGAATCCATCTAGAAAGCAATAGAATTGATGACCTGCCACTCGCTTGAGGACTTGATCAATAAAGGGAAAGGGGAAATGGTCTTTCTTAGTAAAAGAGTTGAGCTTCCTATAGTCAATACAGACTCTCCATACACTACTGACCCTTTTAGGGAGAATGTCACCATCCTAATTGGTGATCACAGTGATTCTAGATTTCTTTGGGACAACTTGAATTAGACTTACCCACTCACTCTCAGAAAAGGGGTAGATGATACCCACTTTCAACATCTTAATAAGTTATTTCCTTACCACATCCATAAGATTTGGATTGAGTCTCCTATAAGGTTTAAGACATGGTTTGGATTCAGATTCAAGAATAATCCTATGAGTTCCAATGAGTGGTATAATCCCAGGAATATTAGAAAGGGTCCATCCATTTGCTTTCTTATTCTTTCTTAGGACATCCAGAAGCATAATCTCTTGATTGGATTCAAGAGAGGAAGAAATTAAAAAATGAAAGGATCGATTGTACCCTAAGAAAATATACTTGAGTGATGAAGTTAGGACCTTAAATTCGAGATCAGATTGGTTATCACTTTCCATGAAAGGATGGGACTTTGTATTGAACTCAGTTTATTTGTCTAGATTTATTAACAGAATTGGTTCCTTTTGAACAGAATTTTCATCCACTAAATTATCCAAATTAGTGTCATGAATGGGTATGGACTCAATTTTATTGATTTCACCAATGGTATCATTGATTAGTGATTTGAGAAAATCATCAACAGAGCTATCTGAAATAGATTCAAGCCAAGGAGAAAATTTTCCCTTATGTGAACAAATAAAATCGATCTCTTCTTGACTTAAACATCCTTCAGTAATCCCTTGATGTTCCTCGAGTTCACTATCAACACTACCAATACAATTAATCTCATGTATCTCTTCATCATCCCCAATTTGAGAGTTTTAATTGTAGATGTTCAAGTATAGACTCATTTTTCCAAAGGTTATGGTCATGTTCCCATTTCAAACTCGGATAATAGAGTTGATTGTTGTAAGGAAGGGACTGCCAAGGATGATTGGGGTTTTCTCCCTATGACCTAAGCTTGGGTGATTGTCAAGGACAATGAAATCAGCTGGGAAAATGAAATTTTAAACTTTCACCAAAACATCCTTTAAGATCCCCTTTGGAACTCGAACACTACAATCAGCAAGTTGAAGAGTGACAGAAGTGGGTTGGAGTTCTTTGAGCCCTAATTGAAAATACATGGAATAAGGAATGTGATTCACACTAGCTCCCAGATCACAAAGGGCTTTGACAAATTTGTTCTCTTCTAACTCATCATTAATGTATAGACATCCTGGATCTTTCAACTTTGGATGAATGGTCCCTTGAATGGTGGTACTCACATTATTAGCCAAAAGGACTTGGTTTTTATGTGAAATTTTCCTTTTAAAAGTGCACAAGTCCTTAAGGTACTTTGAGTAGTCAGTAATGGTTTGGATTTCATCAAGAAGTGGAATGTTCAACTTAACCTCAGAGAAGATTTCCCTCAAATTTTCATTCAGTTATGGTTTAGTTTTTCCTCTCATGCGTTGAGGAAAGGGAACAAATTGTTTGATTGTTTAGTGAGGTTGTAGTTACTTAACATTATCATTTGTGTTTTCAGAATCTATGGGTGGTTCTTCATCATTTTCATGCATTGTTTAAGCTTTTAATGGTCTTGGAATGTCTTGTTCAGGTTTCTCAATGGATTTACCACTTTTTAAAATAGTCACTGCTTTGAGTTGTTCATGGGAGGTTTATGTGTAACTGTATTCTCCCCTTAAATTTGAGGATGGTACCGCCTGAGTAGGCATGGGTTTCTTCCCAGTTTTAATGGTTTGTAGTTCATGTTTAAGTTATGAGACTTCTGAGTTCATTTTCTCTATTTTTTACACAACTTCTCAAGGATTGGAAGAGGGACATATTGAGTAGGGGCTTGTACTAATTGGTTTATCCTAGAAGGATACTTTGGTTGTTGGATTGGTTGTTGCATAGGTTACTGGATGGGTTGTTGGTATTGGATAGGAGGGTGTTGGTATTGGACTTTTTTTGGTTGGAACTGGTTATGATTTTGAAAATTTTATGGAGGGTAGGGGTTTGGTCTTTGTGGCTGACTAGGTTGTTGGTTGGGTTGTTGGTTATCTTTCCAATGGAATCCTGGATGGACATTGTACCTTGGATTGAAAGTGTTTTGGTACTGTGGATTTTTAAAGTTCAGAGAATTGACCTCCGCTGGTGGTCCTCCTAGAATAACATACTTGATGGATGGAATGGTTGGGCAGTTGTCTGTTTTCTGGTCAAGTTTGTCACAAATTGTGAAAACAGGGTCTAGAGTTTGGATTTCATGGATGTTCCTAAGGTCTGTCTCTTCAACCTTCCTTGTGAGTGCTGTGATTTTAGCCCTAAGGATTTCCTATTCTCTAAGTGTGTGAATTCCATCATATTTGGGTGTCTTATCATAATACGGTAATGTCCCCCATGTTTGGTTTTGTTTGGTCAGTCCTTCTAGATACTCGTAAGCATCATTTGGGGATTTGTTTTTAAAGGTCCCATTACACATCATGTCAATAAATTATTTGTTCCCCAGGCCCAACCCTTCATAGAAAATTCCCACATATTAATGAATAGAAAAACCATGGTGTGGAACCATGTTTAGGGTGTCTTTTAACCTTTCCCATTTTTAGTAAAATGACCCCCCTTCTTTTTCAAAAAAAAATTGGATTCTCTTTTTATGTGCAATTTTTTTGTGATGAGGGAAGTATTTTTTGTAGAATTATATTTGCAATTGGTCCCAAGAGTGGATTGATGCAGGTCTCAGATTGTTTAACCAATTATTTTCTTGATCCTTTAGTGATAAAGGAAATATCCTCATCTTAGTTGACTCAAGTTGATGTGGTGGGCACATGGTTTCAACAATGTCATTGAACTCTTTTACATTAAGGTATGGAATCTATAACTCCATCCCATGGAAGGTTAGAATGTGGTTTAGGACATGAGTTTTGAAAACATATTGGGATTCTCACAGGGAATCATGCCTAATTCAATAGGGTGCATCGGTCCAGGAAGTTGTGAGGTAGTCATTCAGGGTTTGATGACTACATTCCCCAGGTTTGGGGCTGCCTCATTTGGATTTCCATTTTGGTTCCCACTCGGGTTTATGAATTGATTTATTTGATGACATTCCATTAAAATGGGATCAATTTTTGACTCTGGGGTATTAGGAGGATTAGGATCTAAATTAAATAGTTACCTTGGTGTAATTGACCCCCCCAACACCAGGACTATCCACCCTAACAAGACGTTTTGATTGGTCACGAGTGTAGGCGGACATGCGCCAAAAGAAAAAAAAATGAGAAAGGGAAAAGATAAGATAATTTAGGTGAGAATATAATAAATGGGGGATAATATAATGGGTGTTGATATGACTTACTTGGGTCCCTATCAATGGTGCTAAAATTTAGTCTCGCCCAAATTTACCCAAGTTTTTAGGGTTAAGCAGTCAAATGTAGAGTATCTTGGGTTGTCGATTCCTCAGAGACCTAAGAAGAAACCTATAGACAAGCACATTCTATGTAATGATTTTGGCTATTAAGTGGCTAAGTTTGGGTTGATTTTATATAGGTTTAAGTGAACACTACGTGACTTAAGTGAAATAAAATTACGAGAAGGGTTGATCCTAGGTTATTACAAGGGGTGGATTGGATGAAATTATTTTTTAACGATTTCAATTTCTTATATTCAGGATGGGTTTATTCAAGAAGATCAGACAACTTCATCACTTAATGGTTTTATACCAAAACACCATAACACTAATCACATATACACTTGGAGGATCAAATTTATGAGCACTCCAAGGTAAAGGTTCTTATTATCACTTCAAGTATATGGACTTAAAATTCAACAAGGACGAAGAAGTTTTAAAATCATCAAATAAAAATCTCAATTAAATGAAGTTATTAGACATTAATGGGGTGATAAATAACATCCAATACAGCCCCTTTCTACTACCTTGGATCAAACCATAACTGGGTTATCCCTCCATTGATGTTATGGTTTCAATGGAAGCGGTAAGTAGACTCATGAGGGAGGAAATGAAGAAGTAAAAAAACAATAAAAAGAAAACAATCACTCCACCGTTGTGTGAATAATTTCACAAGGGTTGGTATAAATAAATTAAAACTATAAAGAAACGGTATCAATGTGATAATAAGAAGAATAGAATAAGAGAATATGAATAATTTTTATTGAAAACTAAGGTGATTCGAACAACTTACAAATGAATAAGAACATTACAAAGGAAAAGTGGAAGCATAACACTACAATGAAAGAAAGCATCAAAGATGAATAGATCCTCCAACACCACTGACTTAAATAGAAATTTTAGGTGCCTTGGGTCTATCCTCCAATATTGAAAGTCATCCCACTTGAGTATGGTAGGCTTAGGGTGGTGGAAAGCTTGTGGAACTTAGACTTTTCCACCCTTGACCCGAAGTGGAAGGTATCTTTCATCCAATGAACAGACGTGTCGAAATTACCTTTTAGATGGCCTAATTAGAGTGGTCCATAAAATAATAAAATGTAGATACGTATGTCTCATAACCTCCTGTAAAATTTCAACCCAAATGGAATTTTGGTTTTCGAGATATTATCGAAATGGTGGGTTGTTTTTTTGGGCCGCAGAATCTGGCCCAGAATTTTATCTTCCACTTGGGCCACCTAGAAATCCATTAAAAAATCCAAATTATCTCTTGTAACTTTTTGATTAAATGTTACCAATTATTTAATATATATTCAGTTAAAGTTTTATAATCATTGGGATTGTATCTTTTCTTCTACAGTCTCTTTATTGGGATGTTGTCCAGTTTACTTTGCCCAGAATGTTGTTGGTTTAAAGCCAACTTTGGTGGTTTTCTAATGTGAATCTTCTAGTGCTCTAAAAACATTAATTATTCCTTATAGTATGGGAGACCTGAAAATAAAATATTAAAATAAAATAAAGACCATTTTTTATTTTAGGATGTGTTCAAATATGTACCAAGTAATAGTACACTTTAACAAAGAATTACAATCATAATGTGAAATAATGTTCAAAGTGTAAAATGTACTAAAATGGTGTTTATAAATAATTAATCTCATCAAAATATTATAAATATTAACAATTAATATTGGCCTATTTCAATGGATAATCACATGGTAAGGTTGATAATGAGTCATGCAAATCTTTTGTTATCCTTTTGGGGATATTCATTACAAACTGTGGCATACACATTAAACCGAGTACCAACGAAAGTGTAAAATGGAATTTCCTTCAAGTTATAGAGTTGAAAGAAACCTTTTTTGTTGAATACACATGTATGGGGTTGTGAGGTGTTTTTTAAGTCCTTATCAGGTAAAAAACTAGCACCCGGGGGTACAAAGTGTATCTTTATAGGGTATCCTAAAGAAACAGATGGATGCTCCCTATACAACCCCTCAGACAAGAAATTGACTGTCGCCAAACAATCTATATTTCTAGAAAGGGTTAACATCCTAAAAAAGAATAGTGGGAGAAATATTGACTTCGATGAAGTTTATGGTCAAGATACACAATATTTGGTAGAGGAACAGGTTCCACAGGTCCCTATGGAATAAGTAGTTCCTAAAACACAAGTACTGCATGGGAGCACAAGAGAGGGAAGAGAATCAGAGAGATATAGTTTTCTAGTCACTGAATATGGTGACTCATTATTGGTTTAAAATTATGAGCCTCTCTCCTACAAAGAGGCAGTAGATATCTCAGAAGCTACAAGATATCAAGAAGCCATGAATTTTGAAATGGATTCCATGTATCAAAAACAAGTTTGGGTTCTGGTCGATGTGCCAGTTGATGTAAAGCCCATAGGATGAAAATGAGTATTCAAGAAGAAACTGGACATGGAAGGTAAATTGAATACCTATAAAGAAAGGATAGTGGCTAAAGGGTTTAAACAATGTCAAGGAATTGAATATGATAGAAAATTTTCACTAGTTTCCATTTTTAAATCAATCAGAATTATACTTTCTATAGTAGCCTACCATGACTATGATATTTAGAATATGGATGTTAAAACTTAATTCCTTAATGGGAACCTTCAAGAAGATGTCTATATGAAACAACCAGAAGGTTTTACAACTCTAGCTGATGCCAAAAGTATTTACAAGTTTCAAATATTCATTTATGTATTTAATAAAGCATCCAGGTAAAAGAATATTCCATTTTATGAAGCTATAAACGAATTTGGTTTCACTAAGAATGAATGTGATTCATGTATTTAAAATAGGTTTAGTGGAAATTAATTTGTTATCCTAGTAGTATATGTTGATGACATATTACTTATTATAAATGACATACAGGTCTTACAGTCTATTAAGGACTGGTTAAAGAAGTGTTTTTCTATGAAGGACTTAGGTGAAGCAGCCAATATTCTAGGTATAAAGATCATTTATAACATATCAAAGAGTCTTCTTGGACTAAGTCAAAGTATATATATTTACCAGATAATAAAGATATTTATTATGGAAAAATTCAATAGGGGATTGTTTCTAGTGTCACATGGTTTATATCTTTCTAATAAAATGTGTCCTCAGACATAACAGGAGAAAGAGAGAATGAGTAAGATCTCATATGCTTCGATGATAGGATCAATCATGTATGTCATGTTATGTACTAGAATTGATGTTTCCTATGCATTGAACATGGTAGGAAGATATAAATCTGATCTAGGAGAACACCATTGGTTTACTATTAAGGTTATCCTTGAGTATTTGAGAATAACTAAGTATATGTTCCTGGGGTATGTAGGAGACGAGGAGATTATATTGATGCTAGTTTTCAAACAAATAAAAATGATCTAAATGTGCAGTCAGGACATGATTTTATGTCTCAATGGATGAGTTGTGAGTTGGAAGAGTTCAAAGCAGCTAGTTACTCTGATTCTACAGTGAAGTCTGAGTATATAGTGACTTTTGATGGAGCCAAGGAATTCATTCTAATTCAAAACTTTTTCCAAGAGATTGATGTGGTACCTATCAGTAAATACCCTATCACATTTTATTATGACAATACTATAGTGTCAGATCTTGCAAAAGAGCCAAGGTCACACCAAAAGAAAAATCATATAATTCAAAAGTATCACCTCTTGAGGGATTTTTATAAAAAGGATGAAGTCACAGTGAGAATAGTATCCATGAAAGAGAATGTGTTTGAACCCTTCAATAAAGGCCTATCTCATCAGAATCATGAGTATCATGTGAGAGTAAGCAGACTGAAGCTTGTTAGCAGTTGGTTCTAGTGCAAGTGGGATTCTATTGGATTTAGTTCCCTAGAACATACTTCTTTATACTTTATGATAACATTTATTAATAGTTTTGAATATTAATAAACTTATTATCACATCATGATTATTCTTCTATGTAACATATTATGTGATAATTTCCCAAGAGTAGTTGTCGCACTAAAAGGTCATAGAATTTCCCCACTATGATGAGAACCCAGAAGTGCTATGAAACAATTATTAACTATATGTTATGTAGCTAGATGATATCATTTGAATGACATAAATAATACAGACTATCATGGGTGGAGACTCATAGGGATTTAAAGCACCTTCTCATGGTTTATACCCTTGGTAATATCCAGTAGGATAATATGATAATGAGACTCAACATAAGGAAATCCACATTTATATGTGTCATTGGAAGTTCATATCTATGAACATGTGTATTGATCCTTAAAATTTGATATTATTATTAATGAGTATTATGAGTCGTGTACTTTGATGTATTGGAAAAAACCATGACAACAGATGTTCACGGTGAGTTAGGATATCTTGGGTGCATCATGAGTAATATTGCATTGATGAATAATACAAGAAAGGATTTATACCTTCTTTTATTTAATGGAAGTTGATATCACAGGCCCTTTGATTGAAATGATATGTCCTAAATAAATCCATTACCATGGTTTTTTATAGGCAAGTTCAAATTTTAGGAAGTCAAATACAGATAAATAGAGCACATAGGTTGATAGAACCAACATGAAACCTGCTTGATTAGAGATATCACAATAAAGGGATTATATTACATGGTAAGCGTCCGTATGAGGTATTATGTCATTATAGCATTAACTTCTTTCTCTATAGGTGCCTTGGAATTTTGCTAGATGCTAACCTTGGACTTTAGGCTACTCACCTAATTCCACTGAGAAAAATTCCTAGAGGGTCACACACTAAGTGTATCCAAAATCTAGGTTAAATACTATTATTATTATTTATTATTTGACAAGTTGAATAAATATTATTTCTACACATGGTTTAATAATTATTCATATTTGTTTGATCGCATATTTTCTGTCACTAATTATTCAAGAGAATATAATGTAAGAATAATAATTAATAAATACTTATTTGTTATTAAGTGAATGTAATATATATATATTTATTAGAAAATAATGCAGTTATGTTTATTTAATAAATAAATAGTCGTTATTCAAGGTCTGATAAATATTGCGGAGGAATGGAAGACCGGGTTTAATGGTATGGTGAGAAATAATAAATATTGAATATTATTTGATTAAATAATATTTAAATCAATTTGCAAGTTAAGAACATATCAAGAAATATTGTTATTATTATTATTATTATTTGACATGGGTTTTGTAGGGATTAAATAAATAATAAAGGGAACATGTGGAAATATTTTATTTTAACCCCAGCAGTATACAAACCCAATTATATTATTTTCTTGGAGAGCTAATTCATTTGTTTGGTTGTGCACAAAGGATTTGGAGAATCCTATCAAACCCTAGGGAGCTCACTTCTCTAAGAACTCTCCCGAGAACAGAGAGCAATCTTCCTCCAACTTCCACTCTCAAATCCAGAGAGATCAAAGCGAACACTTTGGAAGCGATTCTCATGGAGATAAAATGTAGATGATTTAAGCGATAGGATATATCGTTCTAGCATTTGGAGATTCCTACGATGACATTAAGAGATTTTTGGAACATGTGTGGACCACCACTAGAGGGAATATTCTTTGATTCCAACAATGTAACGATGGTACAATGAAGATCTGTTGTTAGATCCATCAATGAATAAAGAATTCCAAACAAGGTAATTCTTTATTTGATTAAATTAATTATAAATAATATGTGATGATCCTTTATATAGTTCTTGTGTTATACCCCTTGTCCGTTTTCTTTTATTCAATTACATAGATCATGATGTTTATCATTATGTAAATCTCGGATTGATCATTGATCATGACAAAAATCAAAGTATGGCATGACCCATTGCACTATTCCACTTCACTCAGAACATTCACGAATGATATCATCCAAAATTGGTACTTATGTCACCGGGGTAGAAATATGTGATGTCCTAGAAACACATTTATCGATGAATGTTTCAACCTAATTGAATGTGTACCTTGTTCAGAAATGGGACACCCTTCAATTCCTTTAATTCTATATCTTAAAAAAATTCCATAAGCAGGAAATTCATTTATCATCCCATAAAACATGGCTCTCAATATGACATATTTATTTCTATAAGAATCATACAATGTAACACTTGAATCCCATAATAATTTCAAATATTCGATCAATGGATCCAAATAAACTTCAATATCATTACCCAGTTGTTTTGGTCCTGATATAAGCATAGATAACATAATGTATTTTCATTTCATGCATAACCATAGTGGAAAGTTATAATTTACCAACATAACCAACCATATACTATGAGTGCTACTTTTAAAAACAAAAGGATTCTCTCTGTATATAGATAGAACAAGACGAAGGTTTCTTGGACCATTTCCAAATTCAGGATACTCATGATAAATTATCTTCCACTGAGGAGAGTTTTCTAGGTGATGAAGTTTCCCATATTTATTTAATTTATTTTCATGCCACATCAATTTTATTGAAATCTCCTCACTTCTATATAGGCACCTAAACCTTGGAATGATTGTAAAGTGCCATAAAACTTTCATAGGACCTGATTTATCTTTCCTATATCGAGAAGCACCACACTTTGGGAAATTTTTAAGTGATTTTCCATCCTTTGGAAATATTATACATTCATTTGGATAGACATTCATTCTTTTAGATATCATACCCATTGAATATTTAATTCATTTAACATCATATGTTCGTAAATGAAGCTCATTATCTTCTAGAAGAAAATCATTCAAAAGAGAAAGTAGTTCAGTAAAACTGGTGTCACTCTATTCGTTGCCATCTTTTAAATTATACAGTTTTAGTATGGATGAAAATACTTTATATTCAATACAAACAGCATACAATGGTTTCTTTTTACAACTCTTTAACTTCTAAAACATTTTTGTACAATCATGAAGTTTATATTAAACTGCCATTTTCATTTCCTCAATACGATCTTCATCATCATTCACATCTGTAATCACATCCTCAATATGGTCTTCATCATTACCCACACTTGTAATCATATCATATGATCCATATAACACAGTCTTATCCCAATCACTAGCTATATTCACTTTTTTCCCATGTTTATTCCAACATTTATAACTTTGATCTATTCTATGATACATCAAGTGTTCTTCCAACTCCTCTGGACTAATCAGTCTTGAATAAAAATAGCATAAATATAGAAAAAGGATTTGAGAATGGTAATAGAATTATCTTATGCAAAATTTATGAACTCTCTCACCTAATCCTCATACTCTTTTTTCATACCATTGGAATCCATCCATTTTTAATTCATATCCACCCTATTTGATTCAATAATATTAATATTTAAAAAAATAAAGTGTAAAAACTATTTCGTATAGAAATTTCATCTTATGATTAAAATATTAGTATAAGGTAAGACTATTAATGGTTATGATTTTAAAGACATAAATTGGTTTATTAATGGTTATTATTTTACTGATGTGGGTTATCATTAATATTTTCTATATTATATGAACCTAATATACCATCGCTTGCACTAATTCATGTCCTAATAGAAACTAATCCCCTATCATAACCCAATATAAAGGTGATCAACATATTTACTTTAATATAAATATTCAAAACTAGTTATCTATATCAATGCTTGATAACTATTTTTATAAAAAAAATTAAAATTTGTCATATTTAAAATTTTTCTTTCTATGTTTGGAATTCTATACATTTCATATTTTTGGTTATTAAAAATAAAAAAATATTGAAATATGATACTCTAATGGTCACTAAAAATAAAATACACACGGTAATGAAATGTTTTAAAAAGACATTGTGGTTTTAATCTATGAGAGTAAGAGGGATACATGGAATAAAATGGGAAGAATTTTTTGATTTTAATCTATAGGAGCAGGAGGGATACTTGGAACTTAGATCATATTGTAGTGTCCTCAACCTGATTAGCCACCCAAACAGTGTTATCAAACTAGGTTCCACTGGCCTTAGGCACATCTCCCCATATTCCAAAGGTCGCATACTAGAAGTGAGGGTTTCAATGAACAATAGCGGGGAGACTATACCCTTAGGGAAGATATAATAATGGTTCGGGTAATATATATAAAATGAAGATGAATTGAAAGACTCAGCAGACTCGAACCAGACCCACCAATGGTGGAAGCATAATCAATATCAATAAGTAGAGGAATCATAATTAAATAAAGGAGAAGAATAAATAAATATGCCATCATAACACATGTAGTCATAGAAATGAAAAATCATATCAAAATAGGTCACATAGTACAATATAAAAGGGTTTCCAATAGATGAATTCAGTACAGTACATACATATAGGCAGCATGCTAAACAGAAAAGGAAACTAAAATAGAACTCCAAATAAGGAAAGACCTCAAGGTCCCTTGACAACTTCTCATTCCAAACATCTAGTATGGTCTAGATCCTAAATTCAATCCCTTACCTATGCGTAACATCATAAAGTCTACACACATCCCAAAGGTCTCATGTAGGTTGTGAAAACGTGTCTCAATAGGATACCACCCAAGTGTGCACACCCAAAATAAGTGTTTAAGCAAGTGTAATATAGAAATAAAACAAAGTAACTTGGTTTAATTTATTTAAGAAAATATTCCCTAGTAATCAACAGCCACCAAGAAGATTTTACCTGCCTCGACCAATACTGGAATCACTAAAGTGGAAAGAATCCTTGGCCCATGGCCCAAGGTATCCCCTAATGCCAACAGCCCATGTGAACCCTCAGGTTTCACCTCTAATAAGTAACTAAACAACTCATGCATACCGAAACCTTGGGTCCCAAAGAAAATCATCATTGTCCTAAATGCTTGCACAAGAAAATAGAACCATGGTTCCACAAACCCCTGATCGAAAGCACCCGTCAGCTCAAATCCCGACGTCCAGAGGCACAGTGATACATGTCCTCAAATAAAATTCACTACCATCTCAAAGCATAATATTCTAAAAAATAGTGATATCCATTCTCTCAAATATAGTCTAGGACCATCGGCCTCAATACAGTGATCTGCATCCCCCAACTAATAGCCTCATTGCTATCAACCGAAGGCTCCTCACCTTCCTTGTGGCTTTCTACGACAAGCACCCCCAAACCACATTACTTAATCCACACTACCGAGGGCCTCTACCCACACGAGTGTTTAAAACCACATCATCACTGATTCCTCTTATGTGCACCCGAATCCTATCGGTTCTTTTTCCATCCCTGGTGAGTGGTGATTTCCAAAATAGTACCTAATCCACACCAGCATCGACACCTTGTGCCCTTGTGACCATATCTCTCAAGTCCAATGGCCATGCCATCCAATATCATAGGCCATGACCTCAACCCAACGGTATCTATACCTCATCTGACATCCATGATGCCCAATCAGTGATCACATTACCCAACTAACCTGGTCCAATCCCATCCATCACCTCAAAACTGAATGGCCAACACCATCCCAACCTCAGGGAAAGCCCATCATGACCCCTTGGGGATCAATAGAATATCATAAGCATTATATAATAAACAATTAAATTTAATACAATTGAATTTTGTAATTTAAATTAACATAAAAATTCAATTTAATTGAATTGACTAACTCAATTTCAAATAATCAATTTAATTCAAATAGTAAATTCAATATAATTGAATTGCACAACAACCATTAAACAAGAAAAACCAATTTAAAACCAAAACACACCCTGGGCTAGCTACCCAAGGTGGTCAACTACCTCTAACCTGGCCTCGAATGTATGAAATTGGCAAGGGCATTCACAAAGTCATCCTATAAATTTAGATAATCAATTTGACATCAAGAAATAAATTTAAAAAGAGCCTCGTGCAAATACACAATGTCATGCTAAAAGATTAACCCCAAAAATTACCTCAAAAACACAAATAAAGTAATGAACCACCTACTTTGGACTCATATATATAGGCACGTCTAGTATTATCCTCTAACTCCAAGCATTTTGGAATAAATTGATGATTTCATCGAATTACCTGAAAATAGGGTAAAACAGTTTGGACATATTTAGCACTCTTTGAGGTGAAATCAAAATAAAAGAGAATCTAGGGTGAGGGAATCCTTACCACTATAGTCCAAATGCACATTATGGATCTAAAAATAGAGCACTGATGAAGAAGATGGATCAAAATCCATGGGAGGAAGAAAAGATACCTCCCATGTTTTTGTACACAATCATAAAGGGAGAAAAATAAGAAATATGAGGGAGGGAAAACTTACTTTTCACCCATTTATAAGGCTTCACGGTTAGCTCACATAGTTTTCTAAATAGTGTGAAAACTGTGTGGGCTACAGTGCATGAGTACTACCTAAGTGACACTACATGTGCGACTATCTGCACGGTTTTACCTAATTGTGTGCAAACCATGTGGAAACCTTTAAAAAACTGAAAAATAGGCTTCATAGTTGTGTGCCTCACCCCACATGGTTTTTCAAATTGTGTAGTATTTCAAAATTAGGGCACACAGTTAGATGGAAGAGGTCACATGGTTTACCCTAAATTGTGCGCCTTGACCTGTAATACCAAAAATAGGTTTTCGGGCCTCCAATGCTCCTTAATCCCATCTGAACACTCAAGGAACTCTCCAAGACTCTAAACCCATCCAAAAAAATGATATAGGGTTAATGGGAAACTCTTAGTTTGGTTTCGATCAATGAGAAAGAAATTTTCATACCCACCAATTCAAAAATTCAAAAAGGGAGTGATTTTCGACCTGACTCAAAAACTCGGGACATTACAATCTCCCCACCTTAACATAACTCATTCTAGAGCTTTAAAAACATGAATATGGTACTTAACATACCCATACCATTAAAAAAACCCAAACTACCCTGATCTGAAGGGTATAGGACAATTACCTCAAGGGGGCTCCCCACCTTAGGATTTGCCTACCCTAGTCACATCCCAACCAAAAATAAAATCAAACACTGGTCTATCGATCATTCTGGGAATCAAAAGTCCTCCAGTGATACATAATCACTCTTTAACCTCATCAGATGCTCATGTGTCATACCTGACACCCATTAGAATTCTGCATCGCATCGGTGCCCGTCTTGTGCCCAGTCACCCATGGCACAATGAGGTCCTACATCTCAACAGATGCTCAAATAATCCTAGTGTCTCACACCACAAACAATGTATAGATATTTATAAACATCAATTAACCACATCTCCTCAATTCCCCCATGACAACGCACCTCATAAATCGCATCCAACGATGCTCTAATACAAAACCCGGTTCCATATACCTCATACATTTATACATACATACATATATACAAATATATATATATAACAGATCTAATATGTTTCCAACCTACTGACCAGTGCCTGGTTAGTCCATATACATAGCCCATGCACCTCATGCATGAAAAAACATACATGACTCAATAAACCATGCCAAAGAAAATAAAAAGAAGGTCTGGTCATGCCAACAATGTACCTCTGACCATTGTCGGATCATGGTCTTGCTTAGCCCCTGGCAGCTCCATGGCATGCACCTATCCTGATGCTTGACTTCCAAATGCCTGATCTCTCTACGGTGCTACACCAGCCACCAACCATTGACCCCATTGTTGGGTCCCTCTATCTTTTCCATGACCACCAAAAGCAGCTGAATCTCAGCTACCCTCACCAAGTATTGATCCTTGTATGATCTTAGAGCCCTAATTCTTCCCCAGTCCTAGATTTTCAGCTATCTAAGAAGGCTTCCTACAGAACCTCTCAAGATTCCTGACCTGTCCACATGCCCGACACTCCTATGGAGGCCGCTTACACTAATTCCATACATGTCCTGGCTTCCCACACTAAAATAAAACCATAGATGATCTAGTATAAAGTGTTCTAGATGATTCCTTGGCCTAAATTCCCTACTAAAAGTAATTTAGGCCTTGCTTCCTTCCCTTTGAAGCATCGCCAATGAACTCACCTAAATCTTCTATCCAACTCAAACTAGACCCATCTGTCAGGTTTTCCTCGACTATGAGTGTCGGGTTCACTGCCTCCGAGAATGAGGCCAACCAAAAGATGTTTACCTACAATCGAATGGCATGAAATAAACCATATTTGATTCATGTCACCCTCGAGGTGTCATTTATTACCATACTGAGTGAAAAGTGAGACAATTCAATGAATGTCACTGCATAGTCTGTGACTGACATGTCACCCTACTGAAGGCTTAAGAACTCTTGAGCCCTTTCTTCCCTAAATGTCTCTGGGATGAAGTTCTTAAATAACCTTGCATCAAAATCCTTCCATTACAATCCCTGATGTCTACTTTAATGAACCTACATGTACCAATAGCACTTTTCTGGTCATCTGAACATGTAGGTTTCTAGTTTCACCCTTCACTCTGGAGGCATCTCTAACTGCTCTAAGATCATCTGCATGGACTCTATCCAATTCTAATCCACCTGTGGACCACCCACACCCTAAAAAATCAATGGGTGATATGACTAGAATTACTGAGTTAGATACTAAATTAAAGGATATTCTCCCTGATCACCCCTATTGATGCCCTAGATAAGTCGTACTAGGCTCGCTTGGATCTACTCGTCAAGCCACGACCCAAACATTGTAAGATCTGGTGGCTGCCTCACCTACATTGGAACCTAAACCTATGCCTGAGACTTCCCCTAAGATTCTACCTACTCTACCTAACCCTCATAGGTCTCAATATACTCATGCACCTAAGATACCCTATCCTCACATGTCTGATGCTCCATTCAAGCTATTTAGGTAGAAACTCGTTGAATACCATTAAATGGTTAGAAAACCCATATATATATATAACTCGGATAAGGAAAGCAGTAACAGTAATTGTATCCCCACTACCATTACTCTCCCCCATCGCAACCATGCCACATGAAATCCCATCCTTATGGACTCCTTACCCGCCCTCAATAGATCCAAGTATCAAATAATCCCCAAGCCTCGCCCATCCTAACAAACTACGTTACCTCAAATCGACGACCACATCACCCAACCTTTTGATCAACATCACCCCATCTCATTATACCTACATGTTCTTATAAGATCCAGTCCCATTTCACATATCACATGTAATTTATATATATATCACATGGCATTAGAAATTTTATACCACAACATATCACATTTAACAAGGAATTTTATATCACGGAACATACATATTCATAATTAAAACACCCTATTATGTGCCTAATGAAAATAATAACAAAGAATAGAAAACACAATCACACCTTGCCTCACCCGGACAAGGTTCCATATCTCATTCCTTACCATACTAGGTTGAGTATCATATGTCATAACAGATAAAAATTCAAATTTCAAATAAGCCACTCTAGGTGGAAATCAAACTAAAAGTAAAAACAATCAAAATAAAACAACAATTCCCACCCATGGAATCTTGGTTAATCCCTCATACATGGGGATGTAAGAACCCAAGAATGAGCTATGAATCCAGTTTTGACAACATCCAAATCTCCAGTCTACCATAGCCCAAATAGTAAGACTGGTAGAAAAGAAAAAGGAATTCTTGATCTCATTAGTTTCCAGTCAAACACTACCACTAAATCCTAGTCAAGAATGGCTCTGATACCACTTGCAGCATCCTTGATCCAATTAGCCACCCAAATAGTACTATCGAGTCAGGTTCCACTGGCCTTAGGTGCACCTCCCTGTATTCCAAAGGCTAACGAATAGCAGCGAGGGTGTTAATGAACAATAGTAGGGATATTATACCATCAGGAAAGATATAATAATGGTCCAAGTGATATATATAACATGCAGTGGAATTAAAAGATTCATCATAATTTAACTAGACCCTCCAATGGAGAAAGCATAATCGATATCAATAAGCAGCATAAGCATAATTAAATAAAGCAGTGGAATAAATAAACATGCCAGCATGCCACATGTAGATACAAAATAGAACAAGCATATCAAAATAATTCATACGGTACAATATCATAAGGGTCTCCAATGGATGATCTCAGTACAATACATACATATAGAAAACATACTGAATAGAAAAGGAAACTAAAATAGAACTCCAAATGAGGCAAGAACTCAAGGACCCTTGCCAACATCTCATGCCAACCATCTACTAAGTTATAGATCCTGAATCTAATCCCTTACTTGTATGAAACATCATAAAGTATACACACATCCTAAAGGTCCCATGTAGGGTGTGAGAACATGTCTTATCAGGATACCATACACGTGTGTATACCCAACATAAGTGTTTAAGAAGGTGTATTGTATAAATAAAACAAAGCACCTCAGTGTAATGTATTTAACAAAATCTTTCTATTTACTCAATAACAACCAGGAAGATTTTACCTGCCTCAGTCAACACCGAAATGACTAAAGTGGAAAGGACCATTTTCCCATGGCCCAAGGTATCCCTTAATGTCAATATCCTAGGTGAACCCTTAGGTTCCACCTCCAATAAGTAACCCAGTACCTCATGCCTACTGACACCTCGTGTCCCAAATCAAATCACCAACGTCCCAAACGCACGCCCAAGAAAATAAAACCCTAGTCCCACAGACCCCTACTTGAAAGCACTCATCGACTGGAAGCCTAATTTCTAAAGGCACAATGATACCAGTCCTCAAACAAAATCCAATTTCATCTCAAAGAATGAAATCCTGGGAAATGGTGATATCCATTCTCCCAAATATAGTTCAGGCCCATCAGCCTCAATACAGTGAGCCTCATCCCCCACCAATTGACTCATTGCTATCAACCGAAGGCTCCTCACCATCCTTGTGGATTTTTATGGAAATCCTCCCAAACCATATTACCTAAGTTGCACTATCGGAGGCCTCTACCCACATGAGTGATTAAAACCACCTCATCAATCAGTCCTCCTATGTGCACATTACTCCTATCGGTGCTTTATCCATCACAGGTGAGACGCAATCACCAAAATAGTACCTAAGACACACCAACATCGGCACCTCATACCCCTGCAACCATGTCTCTCAAGTCCAATGGCCATTATATCCAATATCATGGGCCATGCCCTTAACCCAACGGCCTTTCTGCCTCATTAGACACCTATGATGACCAACTGGTGATCACATCGCCCAAGTAACTTAGGCCAAGCCTATCCTAATGATCACATCACATCAAAACTGAATGGATAACACCATATCAACCTCAGGCCAAGCCTGTCATGACCCCTTGGGTATCAGTAGTATATCACAATCATTATATAATAATCAATTAAATTTAATATGATTTAAATATTCACTTTAAATAAACATAAAAATTCAATTTAATTGAATCAACTAACTCAATTTAAAATAATCAATTCAATTCAAATAATAAATTCAATATAATTGAATTAGACAATAACCATTAAACAATAAAAGACAATTTAAAACCAAAACACACCCCAGACTAGCTACCCAAGGTGGTTAAAATCCTCTAACCCAGCCTCACATGTATGAAATTGGAAAGGGCATGCCAAAAGTCATCCCATAAGGTCACATGGTCAATTTGACATCAATAAATAAATTTAAAAAGATCCTCTCTCAAATACCTAACAGCACGCTAAAATTCATGCCCCCAAAATGACCACGAAAACACAAATAAATGAATTTACCACCTACCTTGGACTTGTAGACATAAACATGTCTGGTATTATCCTCTAACTCCAAGCGGTTTAGAAGAAATCGATGATTTTTTCAAATGACCTGAAAATAGGGTAAAATAACTTTAATGGATTTAGCACTCAATAAAGTGAAAGAAAAATGAAATAGATGCTAGGGTGAGGGAAGCCTTAAATATACGGTTACAATGCACCTGATGGATCTAAAAATAGAGAACTAATGATGAAGATGAATCAAAATCTATGAGAGGAAGAAAAGAGACCTCCCACACTGTTGTGTGTGACCAAGAAGGGAGAAAATAATAGGAAAAGAAGAAATATTAGGGAGAGGAAAACCCAACTTTTCACCCTTTTTTAGGTATGTATGGTTAAGTCACACAGTTTTTCAAACCATGCACAAACCATGCGGGCTACAGTGCATGGGTACTACCTAAGTGGAAATACTCATGCAGTTATTCACAAGGTTTTCCCTAATCATGCATAAACTGTGTAGAATCCTCTGAAAAATTTGTAGATTGGGCCACATAGTCATGCACCTCACCCCACATGATTTTTCAAACCATGTGGAAGTTCAAAATCAGGGTGCATGGTTCGCTAGAAGAGGTCGCACGTTTTTTCCTTAACTGTGTGCCTTGACCTCCAGCACCAAGAACAGGTTTTCAGGCCTCTGATACTCCCAAAGCCCATTCAAACACCTAAGGAACTCTCTAAGCCTGTAAATTTATCCAAAAACATGATATAGGTTTTATGGAAGACTTAAAAATTTGTTTTGATCAACAAAAAAGAAATTGTCATACCCACCGATTCAAAAATTCAAAAAGGGTGTGATTTTTTACCCAAATCATAAACTCGAGATATTATACTGATTACCAATTGTGCACTGCACTAACATTATCTACTTATCATTTTTAATCACCACCTTACATGATAAGTGGGTAATGTTTTGCAGTGCACATCTAAGAGATCCATGCAATTAGAGTGAGAAATAATGATGAATAAGTCAAAAACAACATGAAGGCGATGGAGATGGTGAACCAATAATGGCTCGAGGCAAGAGATATTGGGTGGAGAATCAGTGAGGTAGATCAAGGAAAAATAAGATCACTTGTGCATGTGATGTTCAAACCATTTGGAAAATTTAAAAAAAAGATGTTTGAGGGGAAGCAATGGATCACAACTCATCGCATACCTTGATTTCAATATATCATTATAATTTCAATAGAACAAAATTAGAAAAACTTTAAACTAAGGTAAGCATATTAATACAAATTTAAAATTTAAAAAAATGATTAAATAAAGAAATTATTGTAATTTTAATTTCTCTTCATTTTGTTTCAATGTGAAATTTAATAAAAGAAAATAAATGATTGCAATTTCTCTCCATCTTGTTTGGAGAGAATTTCTAAAAGAAAAGAAATGTTATGGAAATATGAAAAAACTAACCCTTATTAAAAATATAGTTTACTCATACTCAATTATTCCAAATAAAAAAAATATTATAATTTTAAATTGTATCTTTGAAATAAAATTCAACTGAATTTCATAAATAAATCTGTTTATGATGAAGATCCATTTTTTACATAATTTGAAACAAAATTTTAGAAATAAATTTCTCTTATAAGAAGTTTTAAAATAAAAAATTTTATTTTTTAAATATTAGTTCCCCTTACCATAAACTTGTAACTGAATCCAGATGAATTCTTATGAAAAACATGCTCCTAAAGATAATTTCTATACTCACTCTCTTGTTATATCACTCTCCCCATAATAAAAAACCAAAAAAAAGTGTGTATTTCTCTATGAAGGAGGATTAAGTGGGGTGAACACCCAAAGTGATGGGTGTACCTTTTTTATTTTAGGGATATAAATTTATTGGATCCAAACCATACTATTATTTCATTGAAGATAATATAGGAAACCTGCATTGTAGATGACCCTTTGGAAATTTATTCACACGTTCATCGAAATATCCCACTAATTTGAATTAAATGTATATACCCTATAAAACAGCATTGCAATCACATAAGGATGATGAAATTGTTTGAATCAAAAAAACCAGGTTACCCCCATGCTGACCATCTCCTCCTGACAACTGCTCAAGTAGAAACGAAGATAAGATCTATCATGCCTAACCTCACTACCTTACACATGGCTAGTTGATCTTATTCTGGATAGGGGATGATGGTTATGAGAAACACGTTGTGGATTTTAGGAGGGAGATGGTGGTGATGTTTGGATATAAATCGGATCAGGTGCTTAGTTTGGATCGCATTTAAATAGGAGTAGAAATAAACACATACCTTATCTTTTGAGAGGATTGATTCGTCGAGAAGATCAATGAAGAGAGATAGTAGGGATCTGGTTTTGTGAGACCTTGAACGGCACAAGTGGAGGACTCTATTAGGGTTCTATTTAAAAGATAGAGTAAGGATTTTATCAGTGTTTTCAAAAAAGCATGGATAAAGAGCAGTTTTATTAGTGCTGATAAAATGTATCTTTATTAGTGCTAAATATCAAGCACTGATAAAGATATGTTTTATCAGTGCTTTTTAGCAATGATAAAACTAAATCTTTATTAGCATTAACAAAGCACTGATAAAGACCTAATTTTAATAATATAATAAATATAATTAAAAAATGTATATTATATTAGTTTCTTGGGGTAAAATTACATTCGAACAAGCACATGCCGCACACACACAGGCCTGAAAGGCGGGTCATAACCCTCCTAGGGATAATCCACCCATCCAGTTGCTTTATTACATTATAAATTTTTGGTCCAAAGGCCCACTGGGCATAAAGCCTATTATAATTAGAAATAAATATATTTAAAAATTATTTATATATAATTATAAATATATTTATATAATTATACATATATATAAATATAATTATATATATTTATATAATTATAGACATATTTGTTAATATATAAATACAAATAATTATAAATATAATAAATATATTTATTATTTAAATATATTTATTATAATTCAATGATTATTTAAATATATTTATTTATTTATAATTATAATTATAAATATATATATTTAAAAATTATTTATATATTTATATAAATATATATATACATTAATATATATATATATATATAATTATAAATATAATAAATATATTTATTATTTATATTTATTTATTTATTTATATTTATATTTATATAATTATATATATAATTATATAATTATTTATAAATGTAATTATATATATATAATTATTTATAAATGTAATTATATATATATAATTATTTATAAATGTAATTATATATATATATATATTAGGTGCTTTGGGGGTATAATTACATTCAAACACACATACATAGGTCAAAGATATAGGTCATAGCCCCCTAAAAGGATAGCCCACCCATCAAGCCTTTTTATTTTATTTATTTCATGCCCCGTAGGCCCAATTTGAACCAACCCCAGGCCCAAGACTCAAAAGTCTTTCACTGTAGCCCACTCCCACTCTTATTTCCCATCTCTGCGGGTCCAATCATCATAAGACCATCATCGCCAGACACTGCCATGCAATTCACAGCATCGCCATCATGAACGTCCTGCCCTTCGCCCGCTGCCACCTGCTAAGGCGATCGATGCCACCGCACCGTTTGTGCCCAGATTTCCTGACCAAATGCCTCTTGTTGGAGTCACCTGAGATGGATCCACACTTCTATCACCTTCCCTAGCCAGAAACTACATCTGGATTGTCATGAGCCGCCATCTGAACACACACATCACACACACAGACTGGAGAGGCAAGTTATAACCCCCCCAAGGGATAACCCACCCATCAAGCCTTTTTATTTTATTTATTTCATGGCACGTAGGCCGAATTTGTACCAAACCTAGTCCAAAGACTCGAAATACTTCCATTGTAACCCACTCCCACTACTCCTTCCCATCTTCACGGGTCCTGCCATCAAAAGACCATCAGCACTATACATTTTTGCCTGATTTACAGCATTGCCATCGTAAATGTCCTGCCCTTCGCCTGCAGCCGACTACTGAGGTGATTGATGCCATCACGTCATTTGTGCCCATCTTTCCTGACTAGATGCCTCCTATTGGAGACACCTAAGCAGGATCCATGCTCTCACTGCCTTTCCGAGCCAGAAACTCCATCTGGATCGTTGTGATCCATCATCCGACCATATGCCTCTCATCGAAGATGCATGAGCTAGCCTTTATCTACCTATGTCACCTGACCGGGACCATCGTACAGCTTCATACCAATGTCATGACCATCCCCTACCTTCTGGTCATACTATCACATCTGTGACCATCCCACACAAGGGGAAAAAAATTTACAGCTAGGAATTGATCCCAGCCCGCCTGATGCAGTGGTAGTGATCGAGTACCACTCATCCACCACACTGGATGCTATAATTATATATATTTATATAATTATATGCATATATTTATTAATATATAAGTATATATAATTATAAATATAATAAATATATTTATTATAATTTTATAATTATTTAAATATATATATTATTTACTTATTTATAATTCTAATTATAAATAAATCTATTTATAAATATTTGTATATAATTATAAATATATTTATATAATTATATATAATTATATAATTATATATATATTAATATATATATAATTATAAATATAATAAATATATTTATTATAATTTTATATATATATATATATATATTTATAAATATTTGTACACCCACCCAATTATAGTGGGAAATAAATCATTTTCTTTAATGGAAACCGCACACAACCCATTTATTTTAAATCAAAAATTTGATATCATTTCAAAAATATATATTAATCTAAAATGTTCTTTAACTAGTTTCATACCTTTCATGATTAAAAACAACAACTCCTTTAAAACTTTTAAGGGGCCACAATTATTTCAAGAAGGAATAAAATTTCAGAATCAATGCACACCCTTTTCCCTTTAAAACATAAAATCATTGGATTAATACTTACCATTTGGTGAGGGAAAACTTTTCATTTTCATTCATAGAAATCATCACACAACCCTCTCTTTGAAACATAATTTAAATTGATTTCTAAAATCTTTTTTGAGTTTTATAGGAAAGGAGTAGAGGAATCAACATATATGTCACACCCTGACCTCACTTTACTATATTATTTTATCTATTTTGTAGTATCTTTTGTTTCTATCACTCCTTAGGTCAAAATTACTTGAAAATTGAAAAAATTTGGCATGCAGTGCACATTGCATGGTTAGTACAAACCATGTCATGATTGTTTGATAGGTCTACAGTTTTTAACTGAGTCAAATCACACAGTTAGCACATAGTTTTTATAATTTTGTAGCATGCCTGTGTGCAGTGATCTAGATTCCAAATAGAAGGTGCACAATTTGTGCATATTTTGGCCAATCGTGTATCAAAAATTTGCACAGTGCCCTGGTCAATAAAAAGTGGAAATTATCATTTTTTTTCCTTCTTCAATTTTTAATCAAAATTCCTCCCTTTATCCCCCTATTTGGCCCATGCGAGCCTCAAGGCTTCCCACTCTCAATTCCATATCCACCCTTAGTGGATTCTTGGTGTTGTTCAATATTTAGGGTGGACTCTTCAAGGAAATATCTCTCTAGAAACTTTTCTTCCTTCTTTTCTTTTTTTTTCTCTTGTTCTTTCCTGGTGAGGTCTTGATAACCTAGGTATTTGTTGTAGCTCAATTATAATTTTAGATTTTGCCTATTTAGGGTTCTTCTTGGTTATTTAGAATATCTTGGGTTCTGTTGAGGTAGATTATCACCATCGTTGGCAGAGGAGACAAGTTTAAAGGTAGGTTATCCCTTGAAAAACTCTTTAAATTTGAAAATATGATTTCTTAATGGTTTTTAAATCTTGTTTCATGAATTTTAGAAATGTCATCAAGTATATTAAACATTTTTTAAAAGGATGGGTGTTAAATTTTAAATTTCATCAAATGAAAAAGGGTCTTCACTTTGTTTTCAAAGTATAACAATTATTTTGGGAATACACGCTCACTAAGTGTTTATATAAATTCCTAGTTGGGTCTTAAAATTTATAGTAAAAATTTTAATGGATTTTTGGTTTCAAAAACATGTTTTATGGGTCAGTTTTATAAATAATTCTCATTTTAGCTTATGGTACCTTTCAAATGATTTCTTTAGAAAATTAAAACCCCTTGGAACATACCCCAGATTCTTTTAAAAAATAAATGGTTACCATGTTATGCATGTGATGGTGTACAGTAAAGGGGATTATGTATTTCTTTTTTTTCCACTTAATGGAATTGGGGTTTTTTATTGAAAGGGAATTAGAGGTGAGGGTGTGACTTTTTGTTCTTTATATTGTATATATTACTATGTATTATATCTCTAACTTGCCTCTACTTTTTTGTAAAAGTGGGTGCTCTATCCCTAACTTGAGCATTAATTTTCAATTACCATATCATGTATGTAGTGAGTTATTCATGATGTATTCCTATAATAATAGTATTGATATTTATACCTATGATATTTATATAGTAATTTACATAGATTATTTTTCATATCAACAGGTTATAGAAGTTCTCAACTATAATGATAACTTCAAGATAGTATGACATTAATCATAAACATATGTCCTATAGTCTAGATATATCATACTGACGGGACACAAATAATGTCTGATTATTAGGTGTTGGGGGATCATAAGCATTGAGACTTATTATCATGAAATTCATACTTGGTGATCTTGAGTAGAGGAGATCATGAAGACTGAACCACCAATAGGAACACCACATATTTCTAGTGTCATTAATAGTTCATATCTGCCAACACATGTAATGGTCTCATGAATTGATATTATTATCAGTGTATACTATTTAATTACATACTTTTATGTAAGAAGAAAACTATGTAATGTATGTTACAGTGAGGTGTCACTATAAAAAAATGATGTTTGACGTCTATTTATTCGTAGTGGTTATTAGAACAGCTGAGAAATAAATCTAGTTAAAAAATAATAATAATATAGAGACAGTTTCATCAAACCTCTGATATATCTTTTTTAAGTTTTCAATTAATTGAGGTTTTAATTAAACTACCACTAAACCTTTTAAAATAACCTTAATCCCCCCTCCCCCACCCCTCCCTCTATTACCTTGACCCCTTCCCCTAACCTCCCCTTCAGCCCTAACCCTCATGACCCTCCCCTCCGACCCCAACCCCAGAGACCATCCCCCCTCCAACCTCCTCTCTGGCTGTCTCTCTAGTGATGTGAACCCCCACCCCCCCCCCCCCACCCATCTCTTCACCTCCCCCTTACCTTTGTGTGAGCCCTCAACCCCCAACCGATACAACCCTCCCCCACCTCCGACCTCCTCTTTGGCTAGCTCGCTAGCGAAGTGACCCCCCCCCCCCCACCTCCTCTCCTTCCCTTTACCATTGTGTGATCCTCCGACCCAAACCCCTACAACCCCCCCCCCCCACCCCCAACCTCCCTCATCCTAGCTTGGTTCCCCTCTTCAGCGGTGATGCAGACCCCCCCCCCTCCAAGCTCCCTCTACCTAGATCGGATCCCCTCCTTGGCAGCAACACTGACCCCCCTTAACGGTTGCATCATTCTCATCTTAAATGTTTTATTGAGTAGTATAATATGACAATCATGAGTGAAGAAAATAGTATAGAAATTTTTTTATTCATTGGATAGTAATTATATATACAATTTTGGATTATAATATGTTATTTGGATTTTACATGATAATCAATTATTGCTCATGGTAACTAAAACATCCAACATAGTTTCATTGATTTTATTTTAACTAACATGATTTTTAATAGAACTAGTTATAGTGTGTGATTTGTTTTTTGTTGAGTCAAATGACTAATTTTATATCATTTGATTTGAAAATCACAATAGAAATTATTCAAATTTATGTTAACATCATGTTTTTTATGTTTATCTCAAATTCAAGGAACATCTAATTTGATGTTATGTGAACAGAGTTGATTTATATAATTCATGGAACAACATGAAGTCATGCTAAACCAGTGTTGTCAAAGGTACATGGTGCAATAAGGTAAAAAGGCCACTTGGGGATGTAGTGTACGCCTCTCGAAACTAAGTCACCCATGACATAATTATATATATACAGTTTTCAAAAAAAATTAAACCCATTGTATATATACTATACATCCATTTGTAATGAAAAAATAATAAAACATAGTAATATTATTATAAAATTAAATAGTTTTCCGAAAATAAAAATGATGCAGGTCACATAAATAGTATAATTAGTAACACAAATTAAAAACATCACCTTCATCTTCATAAACTGTAAATACAATAATAATTGCACTGCCAAAATTGAGTTTTTTATATCAAAACATGTGTTACATGTTTTATAAAATTAGAAAAAAAAAATTCTTTTAAAAAAATAGAATATCATGTATTATTAATACCATTTAAATAAAATATTATATATACCAAAGGCACAATTTTTCCACGATACATTGACTTCTTCTCTCATGTACTCAAAACCCCCATCACCGTCGGCATCGTCCGCTTCTCTAACTGCCAGAGTTATCACCTCCCAGCCTCGTGTGCACCTACCACGCCTCTTATTCACCTCCTAGTGATATCCAACCCGATCTATGTGACACTATTTTTAGATCCCCTCCCTACCAGTTGGTGTGACACTACCACTCGATACTATTGTACGATATAAAGGAAGATGAGGGTGAGGTGTGCCTTTATAGGACCTAGCACCTGAGCACTTAAAGGAATGGTGGGAGAGGAGTATGCCTTTAGCATGCCTCAACAAAGTCTTAGGACCTTGTCAATGGTGAGGCACTCCAGACTCTCCTCACTGCACCCCTTTCTGAGGGGTTATCTTGGTCTTAATTAGATAATGGTAAATGGTTTGGACATTGATCGATGTAGGTAATTTTTCAATGGAATGAGCCCTTCTTAGTTACAACACTAGGGTAGAATAAACCATTATATTTTATTTTATTTATCTCATTCATCTATGTTTGTGAGAAATAATAACTTATTTGATTCATGTTTTTATATTATAAGTTTAGTATAAAAATTTTTATTATTTTATTCATCCAATTTTTTTGTAAAAATATTTTAGTTTTTAATTTTTTATATATGTAATATACATTAACCATTTGAAATGCAGGAATGTCGAGAATAAAAAAAATCAAGATCTTAGTCAATAAAAATCTCAAAGCACGCCACCACCATCATCATCTTCTATAGATCCTAGTGATTTTGTTGTACCCAAGACTGCTAGCAAGCCAGCTGTTTCCCCAGATGTCATTGGTAGTCCACCGCCTGATTCACCTTTGGAAATGAAGTAGTTGGTCACCCCTCTATCTAGGGGATATTGGAAAGTTACCATTACTGGTATGTATGTCATTTTTTTTAAAAAACTTTATATTTTATTAATCTTTTAATGCATTTGTCAAAAATATAAATACAAACATAGAAAGGATACAAATATGAACACAATAGATGTATGGGACTTGAAAGAATTTAAGATTATCATTCCATTTGATGAGTTTGAGGTGCCTACCAATGATACTACCAGAATATATGGGCGGATTATTTGGTATCTTGATTTCAAGACAGTGAGCTTTCCCATTAATTATAATGATTAGAGGCATATTCTTATAGCTTGTAAAAATGAGGTTTTTGATACTCAATTAAAGGTAATATTAATTTTATATTACTTTATAACTAATTTAAAATACATGAGTAAAATTTTGGAATATACTTATAAAGGGATATTTTTTTATTTCTAGATTTTTTTTCATTTTAATGTCTCTGCCTCCGTTTTACACCCATAGACTTTTAAAAATTTGGGAAAAAATTGAGAGATTTTAAATGGAGGTTATGGAATGAATTTAATGAAACTTATATGAGATCATGAAAGAAGTATGAGAAAGTGCCTGAAGGAATTTCTCATGAGTAATGTAAGCTCTTTGTTGATATAAATAGAGATTCATCTCATGAGGTAATTACATATTTTATAGTATATTAACAACATAAACACAATAAAATTATATTTTTTTAATGTCTCTATTTTTTAGAAATTATGTAAAAGAAACAATATGAATCATGAGAAGAAAGTCATTCCTCACATTACTGGGCCTCAAAGTTTTTTGAGAAAAAGAAAAATTTCAGTTTGTATTTTATTAATTATTATTTATATAATTTTATTGTAATTTGAGTCAGTTTCTAACTTGTTTATATATTTTTATAAAGGTTAATGAATTAGTCCATTCTGCTGGCCGAATAGAGATATGGTTTAAATTGCATAGGAAACCCGATGGAAGTTTTGTAAATGAACCTACCAAAGACGTTGGAGTAAGTAATTATCATTACTTATGAAGTTCATGTATTTTAAAAAATCATTGTTAATATTTATATATTAACAGGTTAAAATTCAAGAAATCTAGGATGTGAACCCTTCCCAATCATCATCAATTTAACAGAACAATTCAGTTGGAATTTTTTTAGGGAAGGATAATCTCGAGCATGTATGGTGGATGGTTTCTAGGGCTACTCCTTTAGCTATCTTTGGTAGGGTGGCGTCATCCATTACTACTACACCTAGTGGGGGTTTAAGTAGTGTTGTTGATCAAGAATCAAAAAGATAAATTTCAATATTGAAAGAAAAAGTGTAAGAATATGACTCATAAAGGAAAATGTGGGATCAGTAGTGGTTACAGATGGAAAATATATTAGTTTTTTTATTTCAGTGGATGACTGGAACGATCACTAAATAAATTTCCAGACTTATAGCTTATCATGGCGTGGAAAATTCTAAATTCAATAAATCATTCACACATTTGTAAAGAATACATACAACATCCACACAAAAAAACTAAAATTAAACTTATATAGAAAACACATAGTTCAAGTCATACCAACCACATATTATGCCATATTGGTGTTTAGTTGATTTCTACACATCAAAAATGAATTATAGATCATTATCCATAATTTTTAAAATAATCACAGCTTTTTTGCTCAGTTTCGACTCAGTAAACACTTATGAAAGGTACAAAATCCTTTAAAAACAAGTGTTGGGGGTCAAAAATAGGAAAATGGTGTCATATTTCCCTAAAATCAAGGGACAAAAACTATATATTTAATTTTAAAATGTAGGAACTGATGGCACATTATTCCAAATGATGGTTTGCTCGTTATAGTTGTAAACATGTTTTTAGTGTTTTAAAACACTAAAACGTGCATGGAATGGTCAAAACCATAAAAATGATGTTGGATCACCCTAAAATCGTGGGAAAACAACTAAAGATTTAATTTTTAAATGTATAAACCAACATCATGTCATTGCGAATGACGGTTTTCCCATTATGGTCATAAACACGTTTTTACTATTTTAAAACACTAAAACATGTGTGGAACAGTTAAAACCAGGATAAAGATTTCATATTTCCATAAAATTAGTGTACAAAACCCATATATTTAATTTTAAAACGTAGGAACTTATGGCACGTCATTCCGAATGACGGTTTTCTCGTTATGGTCGTAAACGTGTTTTTAGTGTTTTAAAACACTAAAACATGTGTGGAATGGTCAAAACTAGAAAAATGGTGTCAAATTGCCATTAAATCAGAGGAAAAACATTGTAGATTTAATTTTTAAATGTTAGAATCTATAGAATGTCATTCTGAATGATGGTTTTCCCGTTATGTCCGTAAACGCGTATTTAGCATTTTAAAACACTAAAATAAGTGTCAGGGGGTCAAAACTAGGAAAATGGAATCATATTTCCCTAAAATTGGTATAAAATGACTGTAGATTTAATTTTGATATGTAGGAACTTATGTTACGTCATTCCAAAATAAAATTTTCCCATTATGCTCATAAATGCATTTTTAGTATTTTAAAACACTAAAATGTGCATGGAACAGTCAAAACTAGAAAAACAGTGTTGGATTTCCCTAAAATTAGGGTATAATGACCGTGGATTTAATTTTTAAATTTAAGAACTGAAGGCACATCATTCTAAATGATGGTTTTCCCATTATGCACGTAAAAGTGTTTTTACTATTTTAAAACACTAAAACGTGCATGGAACGGTCAAAACCAAAAAATTGATATTTGATTTCCATGAAATAAGGGTAAAACCATAATTGATTTAATTTTGAAATGTGGGAACCAATTATGCATCATTCTAAATGAAGGTTTTCCCGTTATGGTCGTAAACGCATTTTTAGTATTTTAAAACACTAAAACAAGTGTAAAGGGGTCAAAACTAGAAAAAAAATGTTTTATTTCCTTGAAATCAGTGGGAAAAAATCCTAGATTTAATTTTGAAATATAGGAACTGACAACACGTCATTCCGAATGACAGTTTTCCCATTATGGCTATAAATGCATTTTTAGTGTTTTAAAACACTAAAACGTGTGTGGAACTATAGAAACTAGGAAAAAAATGTCATATTTATCTGAAACAAGGTAAAACCACCATATATTTAATTTTAAAATGTATAAACTGACAGAATTTCATTTCGAATGAAGGTTTTATCATTATGGTTGTAAACGCATTTTTAGAGTTTTAAAATACTAAAACAAGTGTTGGGGGTTCAAAACCAAGAAACAAAAACCATATTTCCCTGAAATAAGGTGAAAACAACCTTATATTTAATTGTAAAATATAGAAACTGACGAAACATCATTCTGAATGACGGTTTTCCCATTAGTGACGTAAATGCGTTTTTAGTGTTTTAAAACACTAAAACATGCATATAATGGTAAAAACCAGAAAAATGATGTTGGATTGACCTAAAATCAGGGTAAAACCACCATAGATTTAATTTTGGAATTTATGAACCAATAGCACTTCATTTCGAATGGTGGTTTTCCCGTTATGGTTGTAAACACATTTTTAGTGTTTTAAAAACCTAAAATATGCTTGGAATGGTCAAAAACTAGAAAACAATGTCAGATTGTCCTGAAATTAGGTAATGATGACCATATATTTAATTGTGAAATGTAGGAACTGATGACATGTCATTCTGAATGACGGTTTTTCCGTTATGACTGTAAATGTGTTTTTAGTGTTTTAAAACACTAAAACGTGCATGGAACGGTCAAAACCATAGTAAACGACCTCATATTGATGTGAAATCATGATACAACCACCAATTAGTTGTTTTTAAAATATATTACATGTTTTGATATCATAATCTTTAAAAAAATTATTAAATAAATTTCAAACACACTGCACATCACTTTAAAAAAAATTAGAATATTTACTTATCCCTTTTCTGTTTCAAGTGTTAAATCTTATCTTAAATAGGTATGTTTCTGTTTTTAAAGTGGTTTTAATTATATATTATTTGTTTTATCTTAAATTTATTTTGTTTTATTAATAAAAAAATTATGTGCATCATTATGAATATGTTATGTGTATTTTCTCTTTCTCATTTCTTTTCCTAAATGTTTTGGTTTTCATTGTAGGTGGCAGATACCAGAAGTAGGTGAAAGGTTGACCATTCTGATCCATGAAATTATTCATAAGGAAGTCATGATGGTACTTATTTTTCATGGTATGTTAAAATTTCATCAATTATTCTACTTTAATTCTGATTTATTTTTTTAGTTTTAATTTTTGTGTCATTTTTTGTTACAGCTAATGAGATGACGTGCTGAATTTTAGTTTATGAGATGTGTAGGAAGACAGATGCAGTAGAGGTCGATACATGGATGTATATTGGGCATGGGTTATTGGACATGTTTTATATGTATATATTGTGACCGAGGTATTGGTCGATGTATGGGGTGACTCAAACTTAGGTTATTTTGACTGTGGTTGTATGTATATTATTGTGGATGTGTGATGTATGAATGATAGGGTCATCATATATTTATGTTTTAATTTATAGAATGCTAAAAAAAATTTATGAAATAATTCAAAAAAACAAATTTAGCAGTGTTTTGTAGTAACTGTCTCTAAATATATAATATTTAATGTATTTAGCAGCGGTTATGAGGAACCACCTCTAAATTCTTAGTGGTGGTTAAATTTATTTTATTTATATTCATATCAGAAATTAAATAAATGCTACTAAGTAAGAAATTAAACCACCTATAAATTTTCCAAAAACAACACTTAAAAAACCACTGCTAAATGACTATTGACCATGCAATAAGCGGCGGTTTTAGAAACCACTAGAAAATTATTAGGTGGCATTTTAAACCACTGTAAGACCACTAAAAACCCACTATTAATAAACCATTTTTTGTAGTGTGGCTTGTGTTGGGTGTTTCATTGATGGTATAACATTAATTAAATAATCAAGATAGAATTTTTCACTTCCAAAAGTAAGTGATATCTTGGTTCAGGTTGATAAGGATGACATTACTCTCACTAAATTCATGTTCATGATAGAAGAAGGTAAGTCTGTCAAGTTAGATCAATGAATAATAAAGTAAGAAATGATGATGATGTGAAGTGTGCGTCCTATTTTTTGAGATATCATGAGATAAAGATATTATATTACACAGTCTGTGTTCATAGGAAAGGTTTTCAATTCTAAGACTATACCTTACCTCCTTAGGAGCCATGACGAGTTTATAAACTTCACTCAGGGTGTGTGAATAGTTTTCACTATTATCGAGATAAGGTCTTAGAGGGTTACATATTCAGCGTATTCAAAAGTCTGGTCTATTCTAATGAATAGGAGTATAGGACATGGTGGGCCCCACCATGGGGTCTAGGATATGTCCAAGAATATATGATCTCAAAGTAATAAATAAATTCATTATTATTTGAGTGTAGAATAATATGAGTTGAATTTATTTATTTAATGTATTTATAAGAATTAAAGTAAATACATGGAAAAATATTATACAGATGGATATTATTTTAATATTTATGGATCATTTAAAATTTGTGGGAATGACGAGTTGAGTTAATGACTCGGTTTTAGCACATAATATATTTATTATATTTCAAGTAATTTATAAAAATATAAATGATATTTATTACATAGTAAAGTGTTCATAACACATCGTTTATGGAATATTTAGTGGGAAAAAAATATTCGGGGGTCAGGGAACCATTTCCAATTATTTTTAGCCTCACTATATAAGTGGAAGGAGGGTCTCATACAGGGTACTATTCATCACATGAATTTGATATCCTCTCTTCCCTATATCCCACTTCTCATAGAGAGGAGAACTTGATATGAGTTCTCCTTCACGGATTGAAGGATCGACATAGTGGTGATCATTGGGACATCAAAGGTTTCATCAAATCTCCATGATAGCACATATAATTTGCTGATTAACATTCTCGTGGACTTTCAAAGTGTGTTTGGATAATCTAGAGGGATTTGTCTATGGTTCATTCTAGAAATGATTGCCTACAATGATCGAAAAGTGTTTTCGATTGAAATCAGATGAGGTGTGATTTCAATTTAATTTTTTCATTCTTAATTCTTCAGGATTAATTAAATTTCACATGATTCATGGATGAATCTGAGCTGGGGTATACTAGATTTTTTGTTCCGAAAAAAATCTATTAAAAAAATAAAAAAGGGAAATTGGATATTTGGGAGGCACCTCACCAACCCGTGGAAGAAAATCATTATTAAAAAATATATTATTATTATTTTATATGTGGCACCCCATTAGGGAACCATACTTAGCATGCATAGAACGTGGTTGCATGTGTGCCCTGACCTAGAACCACTACTAGGTCGTCCTGACCATGAATAGGTCGGGACAGGTTCTATCCAATCTATCTGGCCCTTCTGGTCTTTCCCTGTGATTTGAAACCCCTTTGAGGGAGTTTAAAAATACCAAGGGAACCCAAATAATAAAAGAAAATTCCAAAAAAAATATTTTGAATATAATTTAATATTTTACAGGGCTATGTGATAAGTGTTCATGGATTAAAATTAAATTAAATTTATTTTAATTCATAAAAAATTTACCCAAAAGATGAATTCATCCAAAATTTAATTTTTATGCAAGTTTAATGTGTACTGACTGGTCATTATCCATAGACCAATCAATACTTTCCTGATATTTTCTTATTTATTTATTTAATTATTGAAATGCATGGTTTGTAATAAATATTTAATAAATGGCTATTTGTGTATTGTCTTTCCTCACTTAATATGTATAAGGGTTTGTGTGTCCACGAGATTTGTTTTTCATGTGTATTACGCATTCCTAATACCCCCTCGCTTGCGTGAAAGTATTTATGTATTATGATGAGGACATCATAAGATGAGGATCATGCTGAGATGATATGGTATTCTAGACAAGAGGGTGATACATTGGACCAGGGTGTGAGCCGCAATACGAGTCAGAAATGACTCAGTTATTTTACCCCTAGGGTCACAGTTGATTCATTGAGAATAAATGGATCGACCAATATCAAATTCTAAAGATCAGTTGCATTTTTTATTTAATTTATTCTTCATTTTTTATTATTTTGTGAATTTTATTATTTGCGTAATTAAATTAAATAATAAAATAAAATGAACATATTATACAAAATTATGATGAGATTAATGTTTTTCTATTTAATGTATAGTCAAGTTATAAGTGTGATCACATAGTACATGCATATCAGATAGAAAATGAATTCATTAATCAAAAAATATTAAAGAAACCCTCAAAGAAATATTAATTCATCACACCATACATCATTTAAATTTGAACAAAAACCGTGTATACAAGGTGTTTGTCAGTCATAATTGAGAGTGCCCCCTACTACTGAGGAGTTATAATTAAAACTATGGGTTTACTTAACTAAATATGGCAACAAAAGAGTAGTAATAACTATCCTTTTATACTTTATAGGTAAAGAGTTGATTAAATTTAGGTTTTGATTCTTAGAAGTTGGGACTTCACTCAACAGAATAAGGAGTCATGAGTAAATGTGGTTGGTCACTCAAACGCCTACCTTGAAACTCTATAATTAGTGGCATATCCATATCTTGTAATATTATGATAGGTTTTAGGGATACCTACCACTAGAATACTCATGTGACTGGGTATTCCAAATCTAGTAGTGAGGTCTACTAGGGTTTGATAAAATAGCAGGATACATTTAACAATTTAATCAGTAATGTCTAATCAGTAATCAAGATAAAAGTATTAATCTACGATTGTTTATTTTTATAGAAAAAAATGGAAATTAATACTATAGATATAATAAAATTAATTTCAAACAAAGCACATTTCCTAACCCATACCAATTTTTAAGTGTGGTATAAGTGCTTGTGCAAAGTAATACAAAATGAATGGAAATTATAAGTGCCAAAGTTCATACTATCTGTTAAGTCACCTCAGGAAGAGAGGGTGTGGAAGCTATTTACTGGAGACACATAGATTATTTCACATGTTTTCCCCTCTCTAATAATCCTATAAGGATAAATAGAAGCAATATGTGAATGAGGTGATTATTACACTGAATACTTGTAAATTGAAAGATAGATCATGATCTTTCAATACATCCCTTTATTATATAATTTTCACCCAATTACACTTATTTCATTTAGGATTAAAAAATGAGTAGTATGGATAAAACCCTTTATTTCCTTTTTGGTTATGGTTCTCTAAGAAAATAAGAACCTAAATAAATTTTAATTTTTAGATCTTATGGTGAACAATTTGAAAGATGGGGAGGAAAAGGCTAATGGAAAGAGTGAAGCTGAAGGAACATTCATAACATCCTTCAAAGAACTAAGTTATATCATTATACAGGGGGGGGGGATTTTCTTTGCATGTCATGATATAATTTTAAGGAATTTAAATTCTATCAACTGAATTGAAGAAGGAAATGGTCCCTTCTTTTTCAGGTATATTCATCAACTATATGTAATGTTTTTATCATACTTATTGGGTATTGAATAAAATATTCCCATCACATATGTGTATTTAAATACAATAACAAAGTAAGTATAGAAATGTGACAAGAAATAATGTGTGTTCTCCAAGCAGTAGAGAAAGGGTGATTCCTAAGTCAGTGGTGATAAATACACAAATTCTAATTTCCAATAATGGTTTTAGTTAAACTTTTGTTAAGTATTACCAAAACATTTATCTCACATGTACATTGGACATAAGAAGACATTATTATATTATTTTAATGAATGTTGTTTGTGGTGTACAATACTTAACTACTAGTTCATTGATGCATGAATCACCGATGATAACTGATGAATATAAACTATAAGACTCAATTATACCTACTTGGGGCAAGATAATTCTTTATTTGGTAAAACTAAGTAGTTGTTAAGGATATAAATAGTATGGTTTTTAGACTATTTGGAGTTAAAGACCATAGGTATTATAAACATGTTTACTTACTTAGTTTTGGATAAATAAACATTTATAAATAAAGGTAATCCACAGATCTTTTGAAACTATTTTATCCAGAGAGCATTAACTATTACAAGGTTAAGCTAGTGGTAAATATACTTCATAATATTTATTTAGGATTTTTAAGGAATAAAAAAGTGAATTATGGAATATGCATAGTTAGAAGATATGAGTTGATTCAAGTTGGTGAGTCGAAGAATATCTCAAGCATGAATTCATCAATCATTATAAATGTAGAGTAGATTTATTCCTAAAATCATATTCCCTTATACACATCAAAGTTATGATGTTGGTAAAAGGAGGATAGATGATGAATATTACATGAATATATTGATCATTAAAATATTGAGTGTGTTTATTTATAAACTCACATTTCCTTATATAAAATAAATTCATGATGTTAGTAAAATTAGAATCAATGATGAGATTTAATAATTATTTTAGAATCTTCCATTATCTCTTGAGACATGCTTCACAAATAGTGGTGTTAATCCATAACCATATGCCAACTATAATAAAAAATCGGTATCATATAATTTATAATATGATTTAAATCCATTATTTCATACTCCATGTGTTTAGATGCAAAGAGTTTATTAAGGCTAAGTCAATAAACAAACTTTTATCAAGAATAACTCAATTTGCATCTAAGGTAATTATCCTAAAGGTATCTAATGATATTAAAGAAATCCCTAAGATAGAAAAGTTATAGTCAAGTGATGCACTACATTTCTTTAAAAGGGTGAACATCTATATTTGAGATAGTGGGAGAAAAATTGACTTAGGTAAAGTCAAGGCTTGATATTCACAAGTAGTTGACATGGGAACAAGTTCCACAAGAGCTCGATGAAAAGGAATGTTCCAAAGACACATATTGTATAGGAATATTAAAACCATAGTGGTGGTTTTATTTTTACTATGGAGGGTGATATATTATTCGATAAGAATAATGGATCCTATAAAGAAGTAGTAAATGAAAATAATCTATAATTTAAAAGTTCATATGAATTCAGAAAAATGGATTACATGTACCAAAATCAAGTCTATGTTTTAGTATATTTTATAATTGATGTAAAGTTGTTGGTGGGTATTCAAGAGAAACTATACATGGGTGGTACATGCATAGTACCAACATGGATCGATTGGTTATACCAAATCGTCATACCTAAATCCATTTGAATTCCAATTATCAAAGCAATTTTTTATGATCATTATATTGAGTATTGGATGTTAAGACCACCAATCTTGGAATGTGTCTATACAACACAACCAGAAAGGGTTGGTGACACTATAGAATACTAATAGGGGTGAAAGTTACTAAAATCCATTTTTTTATTGAAGTAAGGGACAAGATCATAGAATATTAATTTCTAATGAAGTTTTTACATATGTCTACAAGTGTTTAGTGGGACCATTACTATTTTATAAGGAAAATATGTTTGATAACATATGGAAAAAAATTATTGTTCTTACGATTTGTTGAGACCATAATGAAATAAAATCTATAAAGATTTACTTGAAGTAGAAACCTAAGTTCTAGGGAATGAGATCTACTGAGATAGATCTAATGGTTTTCTTAGACCAAGTCAACGTATATATACTAACAAGGTGTTGAAAAATAAAAGTTGGACAATTTGAGAGAGAATTGTTACCAATGTCACATGGCATAAATTTCCCCAAGAAGACATGTATGAGATATAAGAATATATTAATGTTATAAGTATAATTACATACACTTCTATAATGGATCAATCACATATGCCATTATATGTACTAAATGTGATATTGAAAAAATATAATTTATGGTAGTAAAATATCAGTATAATTCAGGATAACTGCATGGTAAATATGCAGAACTATCCAATAGTACTTGAGAGAGAATGTGATATGTGTTCCTAGTACTTGGAGAGGAATGGAAACTAATTATAATGGAAAAAAAATTAGTATTACTTTGGATCAATATAATCTAATATCACAGTTAGGATGAGGTAATCAAAAATATAAGCTCATCCAATCCAGTAGTAGCTATATCTAAAAATATTGAGTGTGTTGCATCATCCTATGTAGCTAAAGATGTTGTGTAAAATACATAATAATTTGTTTCAATTATTTTAACCATGCCTAGTAAAGTAAATTTTTATCATAATATAAATTATGATAATTCTAAAACTGATACTCACCAAGATGTCAAGTTTTGATAGTGTAAAAAATGAATACACTCAAGGATATCACCTCTTATGGAGTCTTAATCAAGGAGGTAAAGTCACAGATAGAAGAGTAGCTACACAACATAGATGTGGCAGGCCCAATGACTAAATCCATAACTCAGCAGAAGAATTATCTTATCACTTGAGATCTAATAAGGATAGTTATAAAGTTGGATATATTGCAAGTGGGAATGTTGTAAAATTGGGTTCCCTAGACCCAACTTGAATAGTAATTTTCAATATATCATGTATATAGTGAGATATGTATGATGTATTCTTACCATAATAGTGTTGATATTTCTACATCCACTGTCTATATGGTAATTTCTATAGATTATTTATCATATCAGTAGGTTGTAGTAGTTTCCAGCTATAATGAGAACCTCGAGATAGTATGACATTAATCTTAAACATATGTCTTATAATCTAGATACATCATACTGAATAGACATATATGATGTTTGAATATCATTTTTTGGGGTCTCATAATCATTGAGACTTCTTCTTATGATGTTTTCACTTAGTGATCTTGAGAAGAGGTGATCATGGGGACTGACTCTCCAATAGGAATACCACATGTTTCAAGTGTTATTGGTAATTCCTATCTCTGAACACATATAATATTCTCTAGGATTGTGATTATTATTAGTGTATACTATTTTATTATGTATTTTGATGAAAAATGAAAACTATGAAATAGATTTCATAGCGAGGTGGCTTGTGATGGGTGCTACATTGGTGGTATGGCATTGACTGAATAATCAAGATATAATTTTTTGCTTCTAAAAGGAAGTAATATCTCAGGACTAGTTGAACAGGATGGTATTACCTTTATGAAATCCATGGACATGGTATAAGAAGGTAAGTATGTCCAGTTAGATAAACAAATAATAAAGTAAGAAAGGATGATGGCATGAAGTGTGTGTCATGTTTTATGAGATATGAAATGAGAAAGAGATTATATTACATGATGTGTCTTCATAGGAAAGGTTTTTATTGATATTATTATACCTTATCTAATTAAGGGCCTTGATGGGTTGTTAGACTCTACTCTTAATTTTTTAATAGTAGTCACTACTATCGAGATAATGGTCTAGAGGGTCACACACTTAGCATATTCAAAAGTTTGTCCTATTCTAATGAATGGGAGTATAGGACATGGTAGAGCCCACCATGATATCTGGGATATGTCTAAGAATATACGACTTCTAAATAATAAATAAATTCATTATTATTCAAGAATATAATAATTTTAGTTAAATTTTTTTTATTTAATGTATTTTCAAGTATTAAAGTAAGTACACAGAAAAATATTATATGAATGAATATTATTTTAATATTCAAGGTTCACTTAATATTTACGAAAATGATGATTCAAGTTAATGGATCATTTTTATCACATAATATATTTGTTATATTATAGGTAAGTGATAAAAATATAAATAACATTTATGACTTAGTAAATTGGTCATAACACATCATTTATGGATTATACAGTGGGAAACAAATATTCGGGGGTCGGAGAGCCATTTCTTGGTATTTTGAGACTCGATATATAAGTTATAGGAGGCTATCATATAGGGTACTATTCATCACATGATTTTGATATCCTCACTCTCCTATCACTCACTTCTTAGAGAGATAGGCTCTCGATCCGAGCATCTGATCTGATTTCTCCTTCATGAATCAGGGGATCGACGTAGTAGTGATCATTGGGATGTCTAAGGCTTTGTTAAATATCTATGCTAGCACCTATAATTTAATGATCAACATTCCTACATAATTTCAAAGCACATGTAGATAATATAGAGGGATCTAGATTTGGTTCCTTCAATAAATGACCACCAATGAAGAGTAGTTGTTAAATTTATATTCAAATCAATTGAGGTAATTTTAGATTTAATTTTTGTGCTTAAATATTTCACATAGGATCCTTGGCTTCCATTTTGGGTTGTGTATCATTGGATTTAATGCAGTTAAGTCAATACGGTGATGAAATTTTTTAAATTTTGGGCCCATCAACATCTTTGCATGCCTCAATACCTTCATACTTTATATGTCATGAGAAACTTGGAGTAGCTAGGTGGGAATCCTAAATACACATGTTTCACTAGTTCATGATTGCACTTTATCGAGTGGCCCTGAGATATATTTTATTATTTTTATAGGATTAGGACCATCAGTTAGACCAGTAAGGGTAATATCGAGTGTTAGGGTGAGTTATTTTTTATCTTGCATCGATCTTTTTATAAGTTGGTATATATTTGTCCTAGATTATCCCCATAGCCCCTAGGTTCTCATGATAAGATGTTTAAAAATTAGTTATGATTAAGTGTTTTTAATATTAAAATATGTAAATAGTTAAAAAACAATAACTTTGGTTCTTTATATTTTTTTATAGAAATAAAATATATTCTCCTTTAACTCTTTCCCTTTCCCCTTTTATAAATATTTCTTTTAAAGGTGTAATTTTTTATCTGTTTTCTTTTGAAAATGGAAACCTACTTTATACATATAGATATTTTAAAACTAGCATGAAATAGTTTAATATTTAAAGGGTGTGTATGGATCAGCAGGTGGTTACCTACTATGTTGTATAGCTCACGCCTATCATCATTACAGGTTTATTCATTTTGGAAAGGACATGGTGGGTTGGTCTTGGATTCTTGGTTTGGGTATAGATGGTGCCTAGTGAAAGTGCTTCACTCAATGTATGGAGATAATAGTGGTGGATTTGGTATTTTTATTTTATCTTGGTATCATAGACATATCATCCTTTTTGACTTTCATTTTGCACTCTATTTTTTTATATCATTTCAGGATCAAGTTTGGTCGGTTTTTTCCCATTGTTTACTCTTACTTATTGTTATTCAATTCATTTAATTTTTATTACTTTGTTTAGTTATGAATTTATTTTATAACTGCTTATTTTTATATCATGGCACTCCAACGCATGGAATGGTCATGTAAAACTTTCAGGTGGAATTCCTTGGATTGTTATTGATTCTTTGGGTAAAACTATTCCCATTAGTTGCATCCCTGATTCGTAGGTTATTATCTCCATACCAAAAGGATTGGGAATTCCTCTCGGGCCTTGTCACGGGATGGCTTAGGTGCTCGGTCCAAGAATTTCCTAGTTTGGTTTGTGAAAAAATAGTATCATATCCAAGGTTTTTATGAGGGATTAGGTTTGAGAGTTGTACTTTCAATTTAGGATGTCTAATAGATTGAAGGTAGGATCATTGGAATTAAAATGGTTGGTCGTGATAAAGGTTTCTGATCACCACCTCTCAAGATGAAACTTGAGTTACCAAGGTAGTCCAAGATTTTCATATATTGAATTTGAGTTGGATTATTTGATTTTTTGTGAGATTTTTTGTCCTTGTTTAATCATTTAAGTTTTTTTAGGATTTATGAGTTATTTTGAGAAATATAAAAGCATTGGAGTGGAATTTGGATGGAATTCAGGGGGTGCACGGTTACAGTGTATGGTATGGAAAATTGTGAGTAGACCCTGTAGACCAATCTAGACACTTTCTAGTGATCTTCACATATTCTGCGTATGGTCTTCTAAACTATGTGTACAAACCACGCACAACTATTCCTTCTTCTAGATTTTAATATTTTTGTTTCCTATGGTTTGAGTTTCTCTTATTCATTCTTTCTATTGTTTTGGGATGATTTTGGATGTATAATTTGAATTATTAACAATATTTTGGTTCATTTAAAATTTTATTTTTAAAATATAAATCTTAGGTTATTTGTAAATGATATGGAATTTATAAAATATTGGGAGATTTTGTGAAATCTAATAGGAATTAAGATGAATTGAATTGTTTATTATAGGTTGTTAGTGGGGTTTTTACATGTTTAAATCCTCATTGCAATCTCTAAAACTTTTCTTTTTTTAAGAATGGGTTGAAATTCTTGAAAGAAATGGATTTTTTTGGATGTTTTAGAATTAAAATGGGATGTGGTTTATAAATGTTTTTATTTGATAAATAAAATCTATTTTGAATTGGTTTAAAATATTTTCTAAATGTATTGTGATATTTTATAAGAAATTTCCTACCATAATTTTGGAAGAGTTTTTAATTGGAAATGTTTTGGGAATAGAATTTTTTTTGAATTTGAAAGGTTTTAAGAAAATTTTAAATTAGAGACTCCTTATTTTAAGTGATTTTATAGGAAAGATAAGGGTTTTTTCATATGCCTTTAAGTTTTGATGTAGGGGTATGAGTTTGATGTTTCTTATAGAGTTTTTGGATGGTTATTTTGTTGTATTTGTTTTAAAGGTATTATTATATTTTAGAATTATTGAAGTGATATTTAAATATTGACTTAATAATTTATATTTAGGTTTTTAAAGTATTAATTTATGGAGTGTTTGATTATATTTTTTACTTTTTGGTTCAAGATTACACCTCCATCAAGTCTTAATGGATTTACAAGGATTTACGGGTGGTTCACTATAATTAAACCCTCTAGTTGATCAATATCTGTAAAACATTTAGATTTTATGATATAGTTATCTATAAATAAATTTTATTTCTTTGATAGCCTACTTTACACACAACACTAAGTTTAAACTAACAGCATTATACTATTGAAATATTATTATTTAATGTTATGATTATATCATAGAATTTGAATTGATCTGTATGAATAGGGATAACTAAATTATAAAAAAAAATCTTATATATGTATAAAATGAATTCATTGGTTATCAAATGGTTATAAATGAAAATAAAAGCATTTGAAGGTAAATAAAGATATTTTTTTGAAAAAGAACATTTATATGAACTTATTGTAAAATGAATTTCTATAAATTTTACAAATTTTATTTGATAAAATTTATATCATTTTTGAAATAAAAATATCAAAAATTATCTTAGGATAAAATTTTTGCATTTTTCTAAAAATATTGATTTTACAGTGAATGGTGGAAAATTTCGATTTTTATTGAAAACTGCATTTTCATTTCAAGAATTTAAAAGGCTTAATTTTGTTTTAAAATAGTTTTAAAGTAAAATTATTTCATTTATATTATGAACAATACAATTAAGGTCATTATAATAAATATTATTCTAGATTTTGGTATAAAAAATTTTATACTTAAGAGGACATTTTTTTATAGCGAACCGCTTTTTATCGTGTTTTTCTGGTTTAATTTTAAATTAAATTCTACCACTTCTATGAATTGATTTTGATAAAATGGATTATATATTTTTAATAATAATAGTTAATATAATTTAATAGTTTTAACTTAATTTTGGTCATTATTAATAGTAACCATAGTAAATATTTGTCACCTCGATAAGGGTAAAATGGATAAAATAGGGTTAAAACTTTGGGATAAGGCTGTACAATTTCTCCAAAACTTATATTTTAGTTTAGAAATAATCATAAAATTTTTAAAAATATGGAAACTTGGTGCCATTTTTCTTTGATCGTGACCATTATATTATTTTAAGAAAATTATTAATACAAAATGTCACTCTCTTGACATTAATATATCTAATATTTTTTCATAAGGATAAAAAGAGGACAAGTTAGGTTCTAAATTTTTATTTAAAATTTCAATTAATTTTTTATAATGTTAACTTATTTTTTATTTTTAGTTATGGAATGATTTCCTTAAATTCTTATGCAACATCAACACAGTATTTGTTCATGTAATAGAAAAATAAAATAAATGATTTTAAAAATATTAAAATTAATACAATTTGGATGAATTACTATGTTACAAAAAAATTATAGATAAAAATAACATTATAGTGATTTATTAAAAGTTTTAATTTGAATTACATTTCAATCATGTTAAATTCAAACTTTGTGAATAGTCCCGAAAATGACTTTAATGGTATATTTTATTAAATAATATGTTATTAACTTATTTAAAATTATTAAAATATATATATATCTAGAAAATTTAATGGTATATGGTTTAAAATATCAACCATGGTCTATTTATTTGTCACTTTTCCTTTTATTATAACATTATTGTCCCTTAAAGAGTAAAAAACTTTAATATTGTGGTAATTTCCAAAAGGGTTAACAGGGAGTTAAAACTAAGAGATAAGGGTTAAAAATCACTTAAACCTATATAAATATTATTTTATGATATTATTTAGACTTATCCTCGTATTATATTATAAAGATATCAATTTTTATCCACTTGAACCGGAAAATTAATTTATATTAATTTATTACTTTAAGTAATTCCAAGAGTATCCCTCCCCTCACTTATAAAAAGGCACCTCATATTCTCCCTTACTTACACCTTTTGATCCATATATCTCATAAAATTACTAGTATAACACCTTTATATATTCCTTACACATATCCTAGAGCATCTAGTATTTCCAAAATACCATCCTTTCAAGGCTTAAGGTGTAATCGAAAGAAGGTTTCTCAATGAAAATGTATAAATCTTAACGGAGTACTTTCTATTTTATTTCTTCTTCAACCTCATCTAAATATATGGTATCCAATATAAAATAATTACTTCACTATCATAAATATTATTAATCATTATTATGATAATGTAATACTCATTATCCAGCTCATTTCCATCATATGGGAAAAGAAAACATCGTTTATGTGTATGTGTGGACCACCACCACCACCACGAAGCGATTCGTTTCGTTTTTCATCACCACTTCACATTGATGGTTATAATGATTAAACCATTAAATATATAGTATATATATGATATTATTATGGTTTTATAAATATTAATTATTATTTACCTTTATTTCATTCCATCCATTGAAAAATGAAAACATCACTCATGTGTACGTACGGACTACCATCTTCATGAAGTGATGTAATTCATTTTTCATCACTGCTTTATATGAATAGTTATAAAAGTTAATATAATAATTAATTATGAAACTCATGAAATTATTAAAATTCTAGATAAAATTGAACCATGGTCAAATTACAAGGACCGAGACTGCTGATCCAAAACATACATGAGAAACAAAGCAGTTATCACCTGGAACAGTGATTTTAATAAAGAATTATTAATACGTGAGTAATAAAATGTTATAAGTAAATAATATATGATATTATATATATAATTATAGTTCTATAATATATTTAAAATTAATATATACTTATTATATAGTAATTTTGAATGCCTACAAAGTAAGATGAAACTTGAAATAAGTGAAAGGCGCTGTCGTGGGTGCCCTCAAATGATTAATGGTTTTTGGGGTACTTAGATGCAGCAAAGTGGCTGACCAAGGTCATCTCTGAAAGAGGCAGCAATTGAAACAACTTCTTAAAGGTATTCTAAAAATAAAATAAAATAGAATAAAAACACTACTTGAAAGGATAGGGGTTTTATCATTTATAAAACTAAAATAAGTTTTTTGGAAGAAGATTGCATTTTTTTAATTTTGAAATGAAAGTTGATTAACAAAGCACGACGAGAAGAAGTTTTTTTTAGAAAACTATTTTTAGAAAGTGTAATAAATCTAAATATACCTATTCAATAATTTATTAATCATTATCATTTAAATTAATATCCACTTAATTATGATCGATTAATTTTTTAAATCCTGAACCCTACGAGAATTAACTTTGCCATAAAGATGAAGTGAATTTAACCCTAGGCTAACTTCAGAACACCAATCACAGCACCCTGCTTTGATTGATGTTATAAGGTTATCTTTTGTTCAGTGGTAAATTAAGGCACATATCCTCTCTTTAAATTAGAATTAATTGAGTTTAGGGATTATATTTGAACACTACAAATTGATCCTGTGTGGTTTTGAATTACCAATTAAGTTCGCGCTCTCACAATTCACACAATTGTCGACATCACGTGATTTGTGTTTATTGTTAAATTGCTTGATTGGTTTCATTTAAATTGAAAACTCAATTAATATATCATATTAATTTAATTACAGTATCTCATTGATTCAAAATAAATTAATGAAGAAGGTAAGAGATAGATCGATTACTAAAATGGCTACTCTTCTATGGGTGGCGTAATTATCATAGAAACAAATTGCATTTTCAACGGTTTATAATGGGTATAACCCAATCAAGATTTTACTCAATAATTCCAGACCAAATAGGAATATATAATAATAAGAAAATTTAGCAAAATAAAAGAAATGGAAGATAAAATAATAAGTTTATTGAAATAACAAGAACATTACAACAAAAAAGAAGAAGAGAAGAGCATTTTGGAGGAGATCCTAGATTGAAAGATTCCCTCCTCCAATGGTTAATTGAAATGTAAAATGACCACTTCACCTCTTCTTCCAGTCTTGTAAGGCACGTACAACCCCCTCCAAATTAGAAAAATACCAATTTATAGAGGGGAGGGGAGGCTAGGTTATAAGTGGTTTCAAGTGTGAATGGAGAAATTAGGACAAATATTTTAATCCAACTTTCACCGCCTATTTTACCACCAAAATGCGTGAACCAGCTCTCAATATAGTAGGATTATTTTTGAGAAATTTTTTTTCCGATCTCATCTCCAAATTTGAGCCCAATCCAAGCACAAATGTAGGAGTTATGGCCCAAATACAGAACTCATGTCCAATCTTGTGAGTCCATCCCAATTTTGACTTCATGGCCCATTTTCACCAACCAAATGCATGATTTAGCTCCAATGTCCTAAATAAAAGTTGTAACCCATTAAGTCAGTAACATATTTAAGAATTTTTAAGTTAAAATAATTCATATCAAAATATTTATGTCTGAAATGCTACAGTGAATTTTAAAGGTTAAAACTGGAATTTTCATCAAATTTTTAAATGAATGATCTAATCCCAAATATTTCATAAATGAACACATTTACCACAATGTGAGGAAATTATATAATTTATTATAAATAAAATATTCAATAAAAATTTGTTTTATCAATAAGGTATTTATTTCTCAATCCCATTTTAATCAGGATTGTTTATGCTTGAAGTTCCATTGAGGAAATTATATGATAATTATCTAAAAAATTACTTTAATATTTCTTATCCTTTATTAATTTATGAAATTTTAAATTTTTAGTACCATTTTCATCTCTATAGAACTCAAAATGGTTCAGAATTTTTTTTAAGAAAAGTCAGCCTTATTTCTCCTCTTTCGGTTTAAAAACCTTTTTTCCATATCCATGTTTTATAAAAAAATAATTAAAAATTTTTATTATTTTCCCATGATTTTTTAAAGAAATTTATATCTATGTTTTAATTACTATAAAAACATTTTAAAGGAATATTCCTATCATTTTCAAATGTGGTACATTTTACCAAAAATGTGGATGGAAACTTTGTTTTAACATACATGACATAAATGAAATTTCTCATCATCATGACCACTCAATGTGTTTAAGATTACTTTAAAATCTTCCATGGTTCTTTTTGGAGAAATTTTTTTTCTTAATATTTTAGAAATAATTGGATTTTAAATAATTGATTTCAAAATGAAAAGGATATTTTCCTCAAAAAAAATATTTAAGTGATCCTTTAAAGGAATTTTCATCTATGATAACATCCTTTGATGTTAATCATGATTTACTAGGTGTGTGATCCAATGATACCATTATTATCCTTTATCTGGATAGTTTATGATTATAATGATGATATTTTTATAAAACCTATTTATTTTATATGGGTTATGCTATGATGAAATGATGAAATGTTTATAAAACCCATTTCCTTTCCATGAGTTATGATATGATTATATGATTAATGTTTTATGATCTTGTGGAAAACATGTGTATGGTTTTCATTACATAATGATTGGGATTGGAATTATATTTTCCTCTACTAAATTGGGTAAATCTTTATATATCATGAGATAATTATGGGAAATTATTTGATGTACTTGATCCACTATAGTAAATAGGTAGGGATTCATAATCCAGTATGGGAAACAAGTCATGAATACAGGTCCGTTATGATATGGGAAATGGGTTTTGATTCCTGATCTAATATGATTTGATGGTATCGGTAGTTAAACTTAAAATATGAAATTTTTTCTATGCCTGTGATGGTTCCATACTTTTATGACATGTTTTTATTCTTATGATTTTAACTCATGGTTCATGATTGATTAATGATTATTTCTCACTCTTATGATTCATGTCTTTAAAATACTAAAGTTTTATTCCGTGTATTTTGATTATGATCCATGATAAATTTGGTATAAACTTTGTAAGTTATGGTCATGATCTCATACCCTTATTATTATCTTATTCTTGCATATGATAGTATATTCTAATCTCCCTTGTTTACTCTTACTGAGCATCTAAGCTCACATTTTCTTAAATTTCCTTCACCCATGTTATGAAGAAATTTTATAAGTATGGTATATCAAGAAGGGTACAAAGTGATGATAAATTTATGAGAGATAATTAATAATTTAATTAAATAATATGTTTATGTATCTAGTCTCCAATGACACTAAACCTTTATGGTTCTCCCATGGATCATATTATTATGTATTGAATATTAATCTAAATGATTTAATATTTATATACAAAAATATTGGGTCACCTCAAGCTCTATCTATGTCATTTTCTCCATCTATCCTAGCTACGGGGCTTAGCGGTCTTCCTCTTCTAGTTCAGTCTTAGGATTTCATTTGGGGATTCTAAAACTTGAATCCTTCTCACTTATTTGGGAAAAAAAAGGACTCTAGAAATTCATAGGAATGGAAATGGAGCATTGAGGAGATCTTCATCCTACTTGAGCATCATGGGCCTCTTAAGCTCAATTTTTCTACCTTTATGATAGAGGGATCAATTTGGGAGTGGTTGAAGTCCATTATTTAGAACAAACCACTTAAGTAACTTTATTAAGAATGTTTCAAGGAAATGATGATGAAAATTTACTTTCTCAAAGAGGTGAAAATACTAAAGGTGGTGGAATTTTATTGCCACCAGAAAAGTGATAGGATGGTATTGGATTATACCCATCATTTTTATGGGTTGGTTCCATATCTTCCTAACCTAGCCATGGATGAAACCTTGAAGGATCAGTATTTTGAAATAGTTCTTTGACCATATCTTTTTTCAGCAGTGTCTTCCCTTGGTCTTAGATCTTATGAAGGTGTGGTGAAGCAGGCCATGATAATTGAAATCATCTTGGAAGGAGTACCAAAAGAAATAGATTTTTCACCTATCCTTTAGAGAATTGGGGTAATATTCAAAAAATATAGGGCAGATTGATCCAAGTCTAGGAAATCTAGTAGTGGAATCAAGCAGTCATTCAGTTTCCTTACATCAAACTCCTCTAAAAGAAAATCTTGGGTGTGCCACCAATACAGAAGTAAGGACACAAGAAGTGTTTTTCCCATAATCTCCTAATACTTATCATACTTATGGTCATATGGGTCATCTTTAAATATTCTATCAAGGAAATTCTTATAAGAGAGGTAGTTTAAGATCCCATATTTTTTTAGGCATGTCCCTCTCTGAGTTTTTTTTGGGCCTTGGTGGATGAGTCTTGTTTGGAGACAGGGAGTATTTTTTGGGAAAAAGTACCTTAATTTTAAGAATGTATGTTTTTTTAATTAATGGAGTTCGTGTATAAATTTGTTAAATGGGTGTATGATGTTTTTCCATGAGTTTTAAAGGATTTAGATGTGGTTCAAATCCTTAAGTATAATTGGGATCAAAACTATCTGCAGAACATTTACATGTCATGTAAATGAATTAAATGATGTGTAAATGTTGGCAGACACTTTTTTTGAATAGTTAAAGGTCATCAATTAGTTCTTGACATGAAAGGAATACACTTCATGAATCTAAATTACATGACATGTGATGTTCGGGCAAGTTAAATATTAACCTGACGTGACACATTTTTCAGCATATCTATTTAATTGATAAATACATGATGTGAAAGGTTTACACACCATGTAATCCTTGGCCCCAATGGTTATAAGCCTACGGTGCGTATGATTATTTCATTTTGTTTCAATGAAACCCTTACTTCTATTGACCCAAGTAATATTTCTATGTGATTTTGGAGTATCCTCTTCCCTTCTAGACATCCCAATTACACATCTGATCCCTAGTGTGTTACTTTTCTTAGTTTTTCCTCTTCTATCCCATCATTCCTTGTAGTTTTTGTGTAAATATCTTGATTGTGGGTTTGTTTTGGGTTTTTATCTTAAACTAGGTTGATCTAGGTTCTTCTTAAGATCTTCTAAGCCTTTGTCTTGTTGGTTTTTTTGTTGGAAGTGTTGCATTGATCACTAGATAAAGGTAGGGAGTCTAAACCTAACCCTATGGTCTGTTTAATTTCCAAGTCTATGTAATATTCTGATTGTGAAAATGAAATGTGTTGTCTAATTAATTTATTCATTGATAAATAGTAAATCATATATAGTAATATGGGTAGGATCCCTCTTGATTCAATTGGTAGCAACCAGGATTATGGATACCTTTGGGTGATCGAAACCTTGATTATATATATATATGAATTGGCTAATGGATTAAAGTGAGTTTATAATGACATGAGATTTAGGTTATTACTTGATATAGAATCACAGTGGAAAATTGATTTGTTTTTTGAAATGGTTGGCATGTAAATGGTTTAAGACCAACTATCCAAATGAAAGTTTCATTGAAATATAAATGGTAATTTTCATAATTAACAATTAAGGCTTATGATGTGATATTGTGATATCTTTTTTGTTATGAATTGTTGTGTTATCGTGTTGTAATTATTATATTGAGTAGGCTCTACCCAGTGCCATGTTGTAATGCTTATATTGAGTGGGATTTGACCAGTCTCATGTTGTAACACTTATATTGAGTAGCCTCTACCCATTCCTATGATGTAATGCTTATATTGAGTGGGCTATTCCAAGTCCCATGATATAATGCTTATATTGAGAGGGCTTTGCCTAGCCCCATGCTATAATGCTTATATTGAGAGGGACCTTCCCATTCCTATGCTTACATGATTATATAGAGGGATATTTCAATGGATATATGGTTATAAATTGGAATGGTTATGCAATATTCCTAGAGATATTCCAGCATGGTGCCGAAGCAGGCTGATTGGTGTATTATATTAATTAATTAATTAATACACCTATTTATCGCTTTATTATATACACTTGTTATTAGACTGGTTGTGCTTAGACACAGTGGTATATAACTACTGAGTTTTAATCACACCCTATTCTATCACCATCTGGTACCTGAGAAAAGTACATGGATGCAGGTTTGGACAAGGGCAAGGGAACTTGTTATTGATTTGTTACTTGCTGGATGGCATGGAGTTTGGAGATGGGACTGACATAGGATTTGGGACCAGGGTCTTATAAGTTTTTATTTTTTCACCAAATTATTTTATTTTTATTTTATTTTTTAAATTTATATACATTTCATCTTATCATTACATGATTCATCATTATTGTTTACTGATTCCTCCTTTTATTTTCCTAGTTTTATGATATACTATTTCCGCTAAGTTTTTTTACTAATTTGATATTTATTATTGGATTATTACACTATTTTTTAATCTATTCCAAGGGGTATAGTCTACCCAATATACATATCATATCCCTGCTACTAGTCGGTAGACACTGGCATATGGGGAGGTGTTCTTAAGGTCTTATAACCAACCCATTTCATCCATGTGAGATAGCATCAGATTGAAGGACATTACAAAGTGGTATCAAAGGATCAGGTTTTTCTTTTCTATTGATTTACTATTTGGTAAAGTTATAAAGGAGGCTAGGATGTGTCGGGAATTTTTAATGAGATTTTTCATGGGATTATCTAGCCCATGTGTGGGGAGAAATCTGAGTTCCTAGGGATGGGATTGTTGTTTATAATGTTCACTTGTTACAATTGATGTTATCTCACCCTAAGTGATTCACATGTTGTGTGATGTTATTTTTTTGTGATGATATTGTTTCTAGAGATTTCTACTCATGGCATGGTGTGGCATGAGATGAGTATGCATTCATCATGATAGACACATAAGGATATATATTGACATGTATTGTTCATGATAGGGATATTTCTATTTCTTGTGTTATATACTTTTCTATATGAACTGTGGTATGAGATACCTGATATATTTGATAAATGAAATGAAATGAACTATTATTTCAGGAAAAAACACTTGTCATCCATGTTTAAAGAGACCTAGAGTAGTGGTTCTCTATTTTTGTCACCTGTTGAGGTTGAGTTTTTTTTATTCAATATTATAAGGAGTGTTTTTGTATTATATATAAAATGCCTACTTGTCATCTTTGAGTTTAGAATCGAGAGATTGGAAATCAGCATTCTCTTAATGTAGATGAACCAGATCTCCTATGGATCCTAAGGATCATATGGATGTTCAGCTTTATGACATATTCTTGAGGGTCAAGTGGTCCATGGAAAGGAATACTATTCACACCATGCCTTCAATGTCTGAGCTGGTGAGGGAGTTTTAGATGTAGAATCCTCTTATGTTCATTGGGAAGGGAGGCCCCCAGGAAAAAATTTATAGATCGAGTTAGTCTATATGATCTTCAAGCACCTTAAGACACCTGTAGATGGGAGGGTGAAGCTTTTTATGTATATGCTCTATGGACCTGCCAAACATTGGTGGGATATTATAGAGCATGATGGATAGAAATAGGAGTTATCTTGGAAGGAATTTAAGGAGAAGTTATTGAACCACTTATATCCATATATTTTGAGAGATAATAAGGATCATGAGTTTATGCATCTGACATGGGAGGACATGTCATTGATGAACTATGTTGAATGTTTCACTGACTTGCAGTTCTTTGCTCCATCTTTACCTTCTTATGATATCTCTAGGGAGAGACGTTTTTAGGACAGACTTCACTATGAGATCAGGTCATAGGTGAACATTTTTCATCTTATTATCTTTTCAGACATGAGGAATTAAGCACTCATCATGGAAGGAAATCTGAGAGAGGCCTTGAGCAGTGGCCATGCTATTTCAGCAGGGTGAACTGGGAGATCTTCTTTCGGTGGAAAGAAGCATTGTTTTGATAGTTTCCAATAAGTAAACAATGGATAGAGCATTCATAAAAGTGTGTATCCATATCAGGATCATTTTCCATTGTATTTATTTCATTTTGGTAAGTTGGTCCACAATAGGCCTTAGTGTTCATACCCCGGTTTGGAGTGTCCGGTTTGTGGTAGGATGGGACACCTGCAAAGTTTTTGTATGGGAATGCAGTATCAAAGTAGTGGAAGGGGACCAAGACATGTATCATAGTATAGGAAGGAATCAGTTACTCCTTGGTAGACTGGTAGACTGGAGTTCCACTAGATTTTTATGTTGAGGTAGGGTATGTGGTACCCCGATGTAGGAGTATAAGTTTCAGGTAGAGGTAACAACATAGGGGAATCATACTATAGCCTAGGGAATAGGGCCTAGTCATATATATGTTTTCATTCTACTTTATCTGGTGTGTATGTAGAACCTTCTATTTTTATAGGTATGATTCATGTATCATCTTCCCTTTCTTGTGTTGTTTTTGATACAGGAGCATTGAATTTCTTTTTATTTTCTCTTTTTGTAAATGTTTTGGGATTTTTTTGGAAATATTGAATCATTTTTTACCATCAAAACACCATTGGGAGTGTGATCATAAAATATCAAACATTGTAAGGAGTTTTTTCTAGCGATTAGCAGTTACCATTTCTTGTGGGAACTATTTTGATTCTTGGTATGGATTGGTTAGTCCTATACCAGGATCATATTGACTGTTACCATAGGATATTTTCCTTTCTATCTCCAGAAGGAGGCAGTTATTATCACCAGGTTAAGTGGGATATTTAGGTTGGTCATGCATGTCCAATTCAATACAAATTGGATTGTCTAATGACTCATATATTGATCTTTGTTCTAGATGATGGTGTAATTTTGTAGGATTCTTTTCCTCCAGTGATAGACTATTTTCAAGATGTCTAACCTGATTAGTTCTATGACTTACTGCCCAAGTGGGAGATTGGTTTCATGGTTAATTTGGTACCAGAATCAGATCCAGTTTCTATCTCTCCTTATAGGAAGTAACCAAGAAAGATTCAGCAATTGAAATTTCATTTGGAATATCTATAATATAAAGGTTTCATAAAACCTAGTACGTCTCCATGGGGTTCTCTAGTTCTTTTCACCAAGAATGATAATGTTACCTTTCTCTTATGTATGTATTATCGGAGATTGAACCAAATGGAAATTAAGAACTAGTATCCTCTTCTCTGCATTGATGATCTCTTCAATCGGTTGAGAGGTTCTAAGACATTCTCTAAGATCATTTTGAGATCTGGATATCACCATTTGAGGGTGAGACCTTCAGATATACCTCGTACTTCTTTTAAGATCATATATGGATTGTATTAATTCCTAGTGATGTCATTTGGGTTGAAAAAATGCACCTATGGTATTCATGGAATTGATGAATCGAATATTTCATCCATTTTTAAATCATCTTATGGTGGTTTTTATCGATGATGTATTATTTTACTCCCTGTCAGCAGATGGCCATACCAAACATCTTGACATCATCTTGAGTGTATTGAGAGAGCATCATCTTCACACCAAGCTAACTAAATTAATTTTCTATATTGATAAAATTCACTTCTTAGACCATTTCATCTAAGAGGTAAGAGTTTCATAGAAATTTTCAGTCACGGTATCTTGGGAACGACCTAAGAATTTCTTCATGATTCATAGCTTTCTGGGTTTAGCTAGTTATCATTGGTATTTTATCCAGGAATTCTGTTTTCTTGAAGCACTAATGCCAGGGTTTTCCAATAAGGGATTGAAGCTTGTTTGGTCAAATGCTTTCAAGAGATATTTTTAGGATCTAAAGAGAATTCTTGAATCAACACCTATCTTCGCTTTACCTATGTCGGGTAAAGCTTATACCATGTACTGTGATGCATCCAGAGTTAGAATCATAGTAGTTCTAATGTAGGTGGATTGAGTAGTTTCTTATGGATCAATACAACTGAGACTGCATGAGAGGAATTAACCTACTCATGATCTACCATTATTTATGGTTGTATATTCCCTAAGATGTTGGAGACACTATCTTTTGGGTGAGAGTTTTGTGGTGTACATAGACCAAAAGATCCTCAGTTACATCTTTTCTCAGTGAGACCTGAACCTTAAATAGAGGAGGTGCGTTGAGTATCTGCAGTCTTTCAACTTTGAGTTAGATTATACACCAAGAAAGGTAAATATCATTTTTGATTCTTTGATTCAGAATACATAGATAGGGGAATTTTTGGAGTCTTTCGATGAGTGGTGGATGATGACACACTTTGCAGACATGGATCTAGATGTTTAGGAGTCTCAAGGAAAAATAGGTATGACTTCGACATCTATTATACCTGTGATTTTGGATTGAATCAATACAGTTCAATTATCTGATCTGGAGGGCTTAGTTATGAGAGATAGCTTATATGGTGGGGAGACACCATCAGGATGGTCTCTTATTAGAAGAAAATCTCTTCTTTTCTATGGCTGAATATGGGTTCCTATAGAATTATGCGAGGAGATGATGAGAGAATTTCATGATTCTAAAAGGGTGGTACATCCTGGTTTAACAAAGATATATCATTATCTCCATATACAGTACTGGTGTTCAGGAATAAAGAAGTAGGTAGTGATATTTGTGACGAGATGTTTCATCTGTAAATAGGTGAAAATCAAGCATTAGAGTCCAGCTAGGATATTGTAGCCTCTACCCATTCATGAGTGTAAATGGGATGATGTCACTATAGATTTTGTGATAGGATTACCTAGTAAAACCTGTAAAAATGATAAATTATGGGTGATCATGGATTGCCTGATGAAGGTGGGACACTTCTTACCTATTATAGAAACCTTCATAGTCGATGATCTAGGTAGTTTGTACATGCGTGAGATAGTTCAGTTTCATGGTGTTCCAAAGAGTATCATTTCAGATAGAAATCATCTTTTCATGTTGCGGTTCTGGTAGGGTCTTTAGAAGGCTTTGAGATCACACCTTCATTTGAGAACAACTTATCATCCTCAGAATCACGTTCAATATTAGCGGACTATTTAGGTTTTGGAGAATATGTTATGAGTCTGTGTTTTGGATTTCAGTGGTTCATGGGATCAGCATATGGCACTCATGGAATTTTTATATAATAATAGATTTTAGGAATCAATCCAGATGGTAAATTTTGAGGATTTGTAAGGAAATTCGTGTTGTTCGCCTCTTTATTGGATGGAGGTAGGTGAGTTAGTGATTTTTGTTCAAATTTTCATATAGGAGATATCTAATCATGTTTGGATGATCAAGGGGTGGTTGGTGACTATGCAGAGTCATGGTTTCAGGCACAGCAGAAGTGTGCGTATGTGGGTGATATATTAAAATTTATTTTAATAATCGTTACCTGAAACCAAGATCGAGGATCTTGCACATCAAATTTATAATTAATTTATTTAATATTTTAAGAAATAAATACCTGTTATTAGGATATTTATTCATTGGTGAATGTTGATCATCTGAAAAGACCCTTTCAGATTACCTTTATTGTGTTGTGAGTATTCAAGGATAGAATCCCTCTAGCGATGATCCACACATGCTCCTATGATCTTCGAGCAACTCCACTCAATATATAGGTGCTAGGGTGTTGATTCGAATGTCTTTCATTGTTTATTATTGGTCACTTGTTCTTTGGTATTTAAGAAATATATCTTTCACTTCCAATTCTTGAGATAGAGAGAGAAGGAGGAGTAGAGAGATAATTTGTTGTGCGCGGTAATTCTCTATTCTCGATTTTTGGATGCACTACACAATAGACATAGCCGTCTATTTATAGAGTTAGGATTTAAGTTAAAATATTATTTAATTTCATACCATCCATTAAAAAACATTTATTACCTTTAATAAACCCTTTTCCACGTAATAATAATTATATTGTTATTATTATTTTATGGCGTGTACCAATTTGCGCAATAACAAATATTATGTAATGGTATTGTTAATTAATATTTATCACCAAACTTGATTTTGGTCTGTTCAAACTCCTTTATCATTTATTGAACAACCAAATAAATATTTTATTCATAAATAAATGTTTTATTCACAATCAAGTGAATAAATAATTATTAAAATATTCAATAAATAAAATAAATATTTTATTCACAAAATGGAAAATAAATATTTATTTAATTTATGAAATTAGTATAAATTGAATAAAATTATTCCTTATACTTGAGAATAATATTTATTCCATTAATTAAACTCAAATATAATTTAATTGAGATCAACGAAAACACTTAGTGCGTGACCCTCTAGGATTCTTTCTTTTTAGCATTAGGCAGGCTTGCCTGAAGTCCAAGATTACTATCTAGCAATAGGTCAAGGCACCCAAGAGAAAGAACTTAATGTCTTAACATCGAAAAACACACATGAATTCTCACTATGTCATATAATCTATTTGTCTCAATATCTCATCAAGAAAGTTGCACATCCGTATCACCAACCTATATGCTCGATATGTCTTTCTCTGACTATCTGAAATAAACACATCATTGCACCATGGACATGTAATTTATTGCAATGGTTCTATTTTAATCAAAGGGTCAAGATATCAGCTTCTATAAAGATGGAAGGGAGAAATCTTTTCTCAAATTATTCATTAATGACATGTCACTTATGATGCACCCAACGTATCCAAATTCACTATGAACTATTATCATCATGGTTTACAAAATACATCTAAGTATGAAATTTGTAAGATGCATTAATAATAATCTTAAAGTCTAAGGATCATCATACATGCTCTTATATATGAATATTTTATGACCCCAAAACATGCAGAATTCCTACTAGTGGGTATGTTCTCATAATCTCTCATCTTGGAGATTACCAAGTGAAAACTTCATAAGAAGAATCCTCACCTGCTTACGAGTACTCACACATGAAAGTCAATGTATTATGTGTACCATCGTAGTAAATTATCTAACCACAGAAAATTATTTGAGAATGTCATCATAACACGTCAAGGTTCTCACCATAACGGGGAACTGCTACGATCTTATCAATTATATGTATACTCTATGAAATTATTACATTAGATTCATGTAGAAAAAAAACAACATAGAATAAGAAGTTTTATTAACATTCAATACATCGAATATACATGTAATAAAAGTAAAAATAGTTGGTCTTAGGACACCAATTCCAAAAAAACTCCCACTTGGACTAGATCTAACTTCCTATGACCTTCAGTCTTCTAGACCTCACATGATAGTCATGTTTCTACTGAGTCAAGGCTTTAGTTAAGGGGTCTTCCACATTTTCTTATGTGTAAATATTGCTCAATGCAACTTCACCTCTCTTAGAAAAATCCCTCAATAGATGATACTTCCAAAGTATGTGTTTCCTCTGTTGATGTGACCTTGTATCTTTTGAAAGATCCACCGCTGTAGTATTATCATGATAGAGTGTGATAGGATATTTACTAATAGATACCACATCAAGCTCTTGGATTAAGATGTGCGTCCATACTACTTCGTTATCTACCTCACAAGATGTAATATACTTGAACTCTATTGTAGAATCTACAACTATAGCCTGCTTTGAGCTCTTCCAGCTCCTAGAACCTCTATTAAAAGTGAATATGTATCCCGTTTGTGACTTTATTTCATCTTTATCAGTTTGGAAACTACTATATTCACATCCTATGATGACTAGTTCCTCATATCCTCCATAAACCTAGAACATATCCTTAGTATGCCTCAAATACTTAAGAATAGTCTTGACTTCGATCCAATAGTGGTTACTTGGATCAGCTTGATATCTTCCTACCACACTTAATGCTTAGGCGACATCTATCCTAGTTCATAGAAAAACATACATGAATGGCCCAATCACTAATTTTTATGGAATCATTGTCATCCATTTTATCTCCTCATGTGTCTAAGGACACATTTTCCTGGTAATATGAATGCCATGTGACACTGGAAACAATATCATCTTGGATTGTTTTATATTTAATCTATTAAGTATCTTTTCAATGTATGTACTTTGACTTAGGTTGAGAAACCACTTGGATCTATCATGATGGATCTTGATCCTAATAATATATTCTACCTCACCCAAGTCCTTCATAGAGAATAATTTATTCAACCACACCTTAATAGACAGTAAGATTGGTATTTCATTTTTAATGAGAAATATGTCATCAACATATACTATTAAGAAAACAACTACACTCCCACTAAACCATTTATAGACACATGGATCACATTCATTATTTATGAAATCAAATTCCATTATGGCCTCATCAAAATGAATGTTCCATGACTTGGATGCCTGATTTAATCCATAAATGGATCTTTGAAACTTTCATACCTTGTTGGAATCCTTTTGAGTCACAAACCCTTTGAGTTTTTTCATATAGACATATTCTTGAAGTTTTGGGTTAAGGAAGGATATTTTGACAACCATTTTCCAAATCTCATAATCATTGAAATCTACTGTGGAAAGTATAATTCTGGTGGATTTTAGCATTGAAACTGGTGAAAAGGTTTTATCATATTGAATTCTGTAACTCTATTTAAATCCTTTTGAAACTATTTGCACCTTATAGGTGCTTAATTTCCTTCCATTTCTAGTTTCTTCTTGAATACCCATTTGTAACCAACAAGTTTTACATCTACTAGAAGGTCTACGAAAATCCAAACTTGGTTTTGGTACATGGAACCCATTTCATAATTCATGGCATCTTTCCACTTTGAAACATTTGTGCCACTTACTGCTTCCTTGTAGGTTAGAGGATCATTATTATTAACTGATAATGATTCACCATCCCTGGTGACTAGAAAACCATACCATTCTAGTTCTCTAACCTCTCTAACACTCCTATGCAATAATTATGTCTCTAGAACAATTTATTCTTCCACAGGGCTTTTAGGATTTTTTCTTATGCCAAATCTTGTGTATCTTGAGTCTAGACTTCATCGAAGTATATCATTCTCCCACTATCTCTTTTAAAGATAAGATCCTCCTCAAGAAATGTGGGATGTTTTTCAACTACAACCGTTTTTTTTTTGAAGGATTATATAGGTAGTATCCCTTTGTTTCTTTGGGATATCCTATAAATATACACTTTGTTCCTTAAAGTGCAAGCTTATTACTTGAATAGGCCTTAAAAATTTATATACAACCCCACACGTGTAATTAAAGCAACAAGGGTTTCTTTCCATTCCATAATTGGTATGGTATACTATATTTTTCTTTGTTTGAAACTTAGTTTAGTATGTATGCTGTTATTTGTAATGTGTATCACTAAAAGGATAATGGAAGACTCACACGACTCATCATTGATCTCACCATATCCAATAATGTGTGGTTCCTCTTTTTTCTTACACCATTCCATTGATTTGTATGTGGAGGATTGATTTAAGATGAAATCCCAAACTACCATAAATAATCAATGAAGTCTTGATTATGATATCATCCACCATGGTCTGAGTGAAGTTTCTTAATTTTATTACCAAGCTAGTTCTCAACTACATTCATGTATTCCTTTAATTTATAAAAATGATCTGACTTATACCTCATTAAGTAGACATATACATATCGACTAAAATCATCAGTAAAAGTTATGAATTATGAGTACCCAACACTTTCTTTAACAGGAAATGGTCCACACACATCAGTATGAACTAATTCAAGAAGCTCTTTATCCCTTTCACATTTCCCACTAAATGGGGCATTAGTCATTTTTCCTTGTAAACATGTGTGAAATACACCAAGTGGTTTTAGTTCAAAATAATCTAAATATTCATCTTAATGTAATTTAGTCAAGTGATTTACATTTTCATAACCTAGCCAGTGATGTCAAAGTTGGGTGAGGTATGAGTAATGTGAAGTAACTTTTTTATCAATTTCCATTATTTAGTTTGTATAATTCAACACATAAATATTGTTATTTAAATGTGCCTTACCATAAAAAATGTTATATTTATAAAATAAGAAACATTTATTCCAAAATTTGAAGAAAAAACCCATCTGTATCAAGTCTAGATAGAGAAATAATGTTTTTGGCAACTGAAGGTGCATAATAAAAACCCTTTAAAACCAATATCATTCTGGTCGAAAACATGAAGTGGTAGTCCCCGATAGCTACAACAGAAAGTTTAGCTCTGTTGGATTCTCAAATATCTACCTCTCCTCATTCAATCTTTCTGAATCTATATGGTTCCTATATTTGAATACATATGTGATCACCATAGGCTATATCTAATAGCCAATTTGTAGAAATAGATAAATTTCACTTGATAAAAAATACACCTAAAGCTTCCCCTTTCTTCTTTGGATATATTCAGTTTTTATTCCAGTGTCCCTTCTTGACACATGAGAAATAGACACCATCATGTTCCCTTTCTTCCCCTTGATCATCCTCTTCTTGGAAGGGTGTGAGAAAGATTTGGGGTTAAATATCTTCACTTTCCATTTTTGTTTGTTCACTATAAGGATGAAAGGTTTTTCATGCTTCATATCCTTATCTACTTGGTAAAGAAGAGTAAGAAGATATAGTAGAGACTTCTCAATGTTGTTCATATTAAAATTCACAACACAGTTGGATAATATTTAAGGGATTGATGCCAAAATGAGGTCGGTTCCCAATTATTCAGGGTATTTTAAACCCTAGAACCTCTAAGCGATCAATGTAGCCAATGATCTTGACTATGTGAGGCCCATCTAGGTCACCCTCTCCTAGATTTCTCTGAAATAGAACCTTGGAAATCTCAAACCATTCCTATCTATGTATCTCTTATTAAATACCACAAAGGTGCTCAAGCATGCTATACACATCCATTTTTTCATGAGACTTCATTAGTTCACTAGACATCGATGAAAGCATCAAACATTGAATTTCGACCATATATCTCAAATTTTTTTCATAGACAAAGAACTCTTCATCACTCACCTATTTATCATGCAGATCGAGAATTGAGGATTCTAGCATGTAAGATTTCTGTTCATGGTGTATCACAACACGAAGGCTTCTACACCACTCTTGGAATTTACTACCAGTTAGGAGGTTATCTTTCTCCAATATTTATCATAGGGATGGTGTGGATGATGACCTTTTCATTTTATTCTAAAATTTAAAAAAAATATTATTAGTACTTCACTTGATTGAAAAATAATATATAATAAATCAAATGTTTTTTTATTTATTTATCAAATCTGCCAGTATTTTATCAAGTCTCAATATCCCTCACCATTGAAATCAAAAAATTTAGTTTATTTAACCTTATAGTGTCAAGGATCCCCATTACTTTTCTTAAGAATCCAGACTTTGACCATGAAAACCATAATAAGGTAATTAGGTGGGTGGTCTTTCCAACTGTGGACTTTTAAATCCTTGATCCGTTGAGTGGATTCCTCTATCCTAAAATCCTGACTTGAATTTCCTCAACACTTACCTCCAAATTTGTATTGAAAAAACTTTGGCTATTAAACTCAATAAAATTTTGGTTAAGTCAACCCAAAACTCAAATGAGAACTCCCCAATAAAATTAAGTGATCAGACTTTGTCCATGTACCACATTTAGTTTTATGGTTTGATTACCAATCAAGTAATGGAAGGCTTAGTTGGAATTAATATTTAATTGAGTGATTTAAATTTATTATGAATAAATTTTATCTTTTTTTATTATTTACACATCATGTTAATATTATGTGGATGTTACTTAATTAAAAAACTACGTTGGATAAAACATTTACGCATAATTAATTTATTCAAATTCTTTCTTTTCACATTAATTCATTTATTTATCTGATAGAAGCCTTATATCCATAAAATAAATATTTACAGAGACATAAATAATTAATTAATTAAATGACCCATTCAAGAACTTTACCTAACGGTAGATTTAATGAGAGGACATTAAATCAACCTTTGAACTAGGGGAAATAACTCATATTACCAGACATGGCATGAGTTAAAACATTCCACCTATACACCTATGTATCACCTGGTTTGGCATCATTATGATTCCATCTTGAACTACCTCCATCTGCCTTGAGATGATCCATTAATTACAAATATTTATTACTCACATACAGGTGAAGAGAACCAAAAGATTGGTTAAAGGAGATTGCATAAATATCCTTGGACATGTAGGTACTACATAATAATGGAGGGAGGGAAGACTCATAGGCCATCATTTAATTTAATATTAAATTATTTAAAACTCGTGCATAAATTAAATTAAAACATCCAACACATACATAAGTCTTTTTCAAGCTCATAAACAATCATATATACAATGAATATGCAAAATTAAATGGATATAAATAATTTATTTATTCATTATTTTATTATTTAAGATAAACACACTTTCATTAATTAATTAATTCCATTTTATCTTAATGATCATCCGATCTTATTTGGAGATGCCCAATATTAATGTAATTCATAGAAAATAAATGGAAGAACCAATAATGACATACTAATTACAATAAATTAATTGATCATTTAAAATTATTTAAAACCACTGTTAAATTTTCAAACACACCATGATGTTCCAATCAATAAAATAAAGTTTTAATACTACAATTTTCAAATTTTATGTAATTTTAATTTTTTCCATTAATTGGAGACTATATGGTGTGTACATCTAGCTACACTCCATGTACCTCAGTTGTTGTATATCTAAGTCACACACTTGGGGATTAGGCGTGTTAACTTGGTCGGACTACACGACATTTACATTCCAGTTACACACCCTATATACGCTTTTCGTGTTCTAGGTTATCCCAGTCAACACATGGTGTTCAATAAAAGCACTGCAAGTAATTAATTTTTTGGAGCATCTAGTTACAATGCGCGTGGGTATACAACATGTGCTTCGGTTGCACACCATGTAACCCAGTTTTACCAGCCAAATATTTGGAACTTCCCAATGAAATTTTTTATCAATCTTCATTTGTTCTTAAATATTTAAGAAAATAAAACATTGAATGAACATGATTAATATGTTGATAACATGTTAATTCAAATCAAATTAAATAATGAATAACATAAAATGAAAATCTAACCATAATTGTGCATATATCAACAATCAAATAAATAATTGTAAATTTAAACATGACCACTCTGATACCATTTCATGGTTCTAGGAGTAGAGGAAGAGTGTGTAGGAGGGTGATATATTAAAATTTATTTTAATAATCATTCCCGGAATCAAGAGAGGCGATCTTGCATGCCAAATTTATAATTAATTTATTTAATATTTGAAGAAATAAATACCTGGGATTAGGAACTTTCTTCGTTGGTGAATGTTGGTCATATGAAAATACCCTTTCGGATTACCATCATTGAACTGTGAGGATCCATGGATAGAATCCCTCTAGTGGTGATCCACACGTACTCCTATGATCTCTGAACAACACCACTTGATCTTCGAGTGCTAGCACGGTGAGTCAAATGTCTTGCATTGTTTGTTATTGACTGCTCATTCTTTCTTATTTAAGAAATCTCTCTTTCACTTCTCATTCTTGATAGGGATATAGAAGGAGTATTTGAGATAGAATTCGTTGTGTGCAACAATTATCTATTCTTAATTTTTGGATGCACTACACAATAGACATAGATCTCTATTTATAGATTTAGGATTTAAGTTAAAATATTATTTAATTTCATTCCGGTCATTAAATAACATATATTATGTAACGCCCCGACCCCAGTTACCCAGAGTCGGTGCATTAATTACATATCATTGGCATGATCACAAGAAATATCAAATCTTGAAAGACCGATTGGTTTAGTAGCCTTGGAAACACTAGATATATTCATAAGTTTTACATTACACCATAAAATGAAAAACTACTACAACAACATAATGTCTCCACAGTCCACACTATTATCCCCTCATAATATCCCTGCAGGTCATTCATAACTTACTTCTTCACATCCTGGGAAAAATAAAACATAGAAAAGGGGTGAGCTCAAATGCCCAGTAAGGATAACAATATAGCGGAAACTTTCATAAATAAGAATAAACATTTAAGGCAATGTATAACTAAAATAAAAGCCTTTCAATCTTGAACTTTCAACATAGTATGGCATAAATAAAATGAAATAATTCCATTTACTTATTCACATGGATATTCTACTAATCGAATAATCACATGAAAAATCAATAACCACTTTCATAATGATGTAATGCATAATGCTGAACTTTAATTTCTTTGTCAAGGCCTCATCCCAAGACCTTGGGGCTAACTGTAACCGGAACCCAACCCGGAGTGCCTCTAATAACCGGACACCAACCCGGAGTGCCTCTAATAACCGAACACCAACCCGGAGTTCCTCTAATAACCAGAGACCAAACCGGAGGGCTTACTTTTACCAGTCCCTAACCTGGAGGGCTTACTTTAACCAGTCCCCAACCTGGAACATACTTGTACAACACATTCATATGAAGTAAAGGTTGAAATATAACATAAACATTCTTATTGGAACTAGCATACGAAATGTCAATAATTTACTCATAAACCATGAATGCTATATAAATGGCACATTCACAGTCAAACATATCACAAAACTTTATTACAATATGGAAGTTTTATATCATAATAAATCAACTTCAAATAATCGTAAAATCCATCAAAGGATGTTGATATAGATGAAATCAAAACACTTTTTAGAGAAATATCTCTTTCTATTTTTGAAATCATTTAAGAGCCATATAAAATAAAACAGTTTCTTTGAAAATATTCTTATAAGCTTGCAAGGAAATCTTTGAAGATTTTATAACGGCGGAAAATAACCGCACCCGCCGTATAAGTTAAAGAAAACATTCTTACCTTAATTCTGTCGAAAAGGTTAAAAAAGACCTTGTTTTGAAAACGACGGAAAGATTCCTTTATAAACCTCTTATAAAAAGTCAAACAAGGGTATAAATGACTTTAACCCATATTCTTATAAATAATAAATATGTTTTGAAATACATTTCAAAGAAACATGGATGTGGATGATAAAGAAATCCCAGTAGATTATTACGTATAAACAACCTCGGATAATGAAGAGATTGTGAAATAACCCTTACCAATTTGGTAACGTATGAAACATACAACCCATGAAAGAGGTATCATACAATGAATATGTAAATACACATAAATTAGAGTGTATTACACAAAGAATATAATTATGGGCAGTACATACACCACACAAAAGGTGATGGTGGCAATATGACATGAATCTCACGGGAATAAGGAGTGAGATGAAAACCCCTTACCTTGTACTTTTCCTTGGTTGGGGTAGGTTAACCTCCTGTATAATGGTGAAATAATTGTTATTAAATTATACAAGAATCATATACATTAATATGATATCATATATGATCTTTTAATATTGATTTGATAATAATATCTTAGTATTATCATTGTTTCGGGTGTTAACTTACTTGTTTTCTTTTATATGTTTTGTTACGTAAGACATGTTTGTAAAGGATAGGTTGTATATTATTCATATCCATAATGATATCAAGTCCTTAAACATCATTTTTAAATCATCAAATGATAATTATACTTGAATGGATACGATGGAGAATGAATCTCATCGCGTTCGTGGAGACGGTAGTCCGTACGTACGCACGAGCGACAATATCATTCTTTTGATATTAAAATAATATATAAATGGATGGTCTATCATATATACAGAATAATTAACATGTTATATTTATTATTTAAATGAGTTACAAATAATTATTATACCCATCCAATTAATAATATATTGAATAACAATTACACCACGACGTGGAGACGGTAAGCCGTACGTACGCACGTATGGTGACATGTTATTCAAAGGGTGGATAGAATACTGAATATGGTTGTACCATATTTATAATAACATCATAGTATATGTGAGATACTGGAGTTATTATTTTATAATGGTAAGAACAAAGGAAGAAGAAGTGGAAGAAGAAAGGAACTTGAAAAGGGGTGGTGAAAACATTACCTCTTCTTCGGGTTCTTCCTTTTGATTTGATCAAAAGGGCTCCTTAGGTTGGCTTTCTGATCAAAATAAGGCCTCTAGGTTGTAGTGAGGGATGTTGGGAGAGTATTTGGGCAGATTTTGGCCGAACAAAAAGGCTTTTAAGGTGTAAAGAAATGGGAAGGAGGAGTGACCTTTTATAAGAGGAGTGAGGGGCACCTTTGGAAAAGCTAGAAATATTAATTTATAATAAATTAATATTAGGTTTCTAATGGCTCCAAAGTTTATTATTTAAATGTTAAGGTGGGGATGGGTCGAAAACAACTCATCCAATATAATTTAGACAGGTTTGGGTACTTATATTAACCTTATCTTTAAGTATTAACTCTAAGTTAATTAGTTTCACTTTTAAAATGTCTCTTTGTATTTTTATATAATATGGTTAATAAACTTACTATATACATCCAAGAGACCCCCAAGTGGTCCATTAATGATTAACCTATCATGATATAAGTCTCTTTTCCGAACCTTATATTTTTAGGAATTTAATATTAATTAATAATATAATATTTGTTTTAAGAACTCTATTATGTCAATTTTGACACTATTCAATAGTTGATTTTTGTGAAACTCATAACAGATTGATTACTTCGAACAAAGTCAATTAAATAAATCCTAATATATCATATTATCCTATAAAATTAGTTTAATTCATTAAAAGTTTCATATTATATTTATTTGGGTATTTATAATATCAATTAGTTTAATTTTTCAGTATTATATTAATTACTACATCATCATTGTGTCATAAATAAATTAAATCATTTAATGTCTAAAAATTATAAATAAAATATAATTATGTAGGAAATCTTTTTATCTTTCTAATGAATATTTATAATCTAAAATCCAACATATATAACCCTATGTAATAATTGTTTTTCTAAAAGATATATGCTTGTGTCATTTTTGTATTCATTTTAACTTAATTAAAATAAAGTGTCATTATCACTTACAAGTGGATCCATGGGGTCCCAAAATCGACCCAAAGATTCCCATGGTCAACCATGTATCAACAAATAGGGTTAAGACATGTTTTAGGGTAATTTAGTATTATTATAATATTATTTTTAACCCTTATTTACCGGATTTACCCTTAACCATGGTAAATAAAATATTTACCGCAGTAATTATTCAAAATTGTCTAAAAATAAAAGTTACCTATTTACAAAATTTTTACATCATGATTCCAAATATGGAATCCATTTTTCTAAATTTAAAACACAGAAGTGGCAGAAATTAATTTAAAATTAATTCCCGCTGTCAAAACAAAAAAGCGTGTTTTTAAGAGATAATAACTATCAAAAGATTGACACTTGTTTATGTTCGGTTTTATAGTAAAATTATGTCCTATGAACAACATTATATTAAATGGTAAAAATATATTCTAAATATACTTTAAAACCACTAAAATTCATAATTTATCACCATTAATTATTTTGATTAAAAAAGTTGTTTTTAATTAAAATTTAGTAATTTTCACTATTCATCAAAATATGAAAGTTATCCGAAAAGTACCAAAATTTTACCTTAGGCTAAATTCAATATTCCAAATCCAAAAATGAAGTCCATTTTGAAATATAAAATATATATAATTTCAAAAAGTAGGTATTACTATTCATAACGGCTAGTTTGATTGGTTATGGTGTGTTAGAACTCGGTGTTGCGTACAACACACGCTAGCGTACCGTGGAAGCTTGGGATGTTTCATTTTAAATTTTAGATGTCCCCATTTAGTCAAAAAGTTTAAAATATAGTATTTAAAAAGGGTTCACTATTAAAAGTTGATAAAAGTGCAAAACTGAAAATGAATTTGTTCTTGCATTATATCTAAGAAACTCATAATATGGATTCTAAAATTATAAGGATTATATAAACTTTAAAATTTATCTAATAATATTCATAACCTCTTTTGAACGGCTTGTTTGGTAAGTCATGGTGTGCTTGAACTTGGTGTTGCGTGTATTGAAAGTTATTGAATTATTTTGAAGAAATAACACACTATGAAATCTTGGGGTGTTACATTCTCCCCTCCTTCAATAAATTGCATCCTCGCAATTTGAAATTGTTCTTCGAAAATAAAAGGTTGAAAATAGAAAATATCTTTGTGGGAAAACCCACATTGGAAATTAGTTTACTAAAATTTAGTCTTAATATGAGGAAAAGAGAAATGAAAGGGTCACCACCAAATTATGATCTCGATTAGGAGAACATTGGTGGAAATTAGAGACATATAATTGGAGGGAAAACGTAAATATTTATAGGTAGTGATTGAGGTCATCAATCACAAACAAGTGTAAAATTGAGGTCCTTAAATTCATCAATCTATGATGATTTGAAATACCATCGGTTCAACAAAACATAGGGTATTAGGATAACACATTTTTGACATTTCAAAATATCTTAGTTGAAATCCCACATCGAAAAATGAATTAATGAGGCCTCTATTTAAAATAAAGTGTGGAAAGTATGAAGATTACCGAAAATAACACATACTAGGGTTCCATGTAGGAAAATATGGATATGGAAGAGAAATCTAACCATCAATTATCTGATGGAGAGTGGTAGAGAACATGGCTATGAAAAGGACAACAATCCCAAAGCCATAAATTAGTGATGATTTAAGGTACCATCTAGGACAACATTTTTGTTCTAAGTTCCTTTTATTAATATTGAGGAATTCATTTATGAGATTGGCTAAGATCATAAGGAGATATACTTACTTTATTATTAGAGTTTTATCCATTAATAAATTTCTACCACAAACTCATCTTTCACTCTAAAAGATAATAGAACGTAAAAATTTTCTATTTATACTATTCGTATAGGGTTCCAAAATAAATGAATTTATAATTCATCTACCAGATCTTTTTTAAAAAAAACTACATTATTTAATCCAGGACATCTCGTGGGCCAGTGGTAGGTGATACACCCTTTTCGCCCTTCGGTTGCGGGTTCAAGTCTCGCAGCCTTGCCGGACACGACGGGTTGCCGCCCGACTTCCGGGTTGTCCTTTTATGGCAATCCAAAATAATCCAAACTAGAACTATCCAAAATACTTCTGTCCAAACTCACAGTCCAACATTTATAAGGAAGGTAAACATAATGTAGATCTTTTTTACCCCGTAATAGCATATGAATACCTTCATCATGTATTCTTTTAATACACTGAAACATCCTGAATTACCATATTCCTTGATTACATTCATGCTCCCTTATTCTATATAGAATGCTGGATATACTTCATTAATCCAAAAATGTTTTAAACCCCAACAATGATGGAATATACAAATCATTAATTAGTTCCAAGGTAGTCAAGAATATCCAATATAATTTATCCAAAACAATCACATATTATTCCAAAATCACTACCTCAGTATCAGAACTATATTATGATTTATCATTCTCTCAACCATATATTTTCCAAAAATTTATCCTGCTATTGAGTCACTTTTCTTTGTTCCACACAATCTCAAGTCCTTAATGAAATAGTACTGCAGTACAATCCTTATATACTCAATAATTATTATAACAAGTATATTGTTGATACAACACTCAATTGACATAATCAACATAAGAACTCTAATCATTCGTCTTCATCTGTGGTAGTATCATAACTTGATTATTATCCAATAGCATCATTTGCGGCATAGTCTGATGACTGGGACATAGGTTCGCGTAGTGTCCAAACTCCTTCCAAATGAAGCATTGTACATTTGAAACCATTTTCTTACCCTTGCAGTCACGTACTTTGTGCCCTTTTCCTCCACACTTATAACAAACTCCCATTCCTTTCAGGCAAGTTCCAGGGTGTTTCTTTCCACAGTTACCACATATGGGAAAATTCTTCTTTTCCCTCTTCCCTTTATCCATCTTTCTCTCTTCCATCCTTTTCTTCTCTTGCTTCCCTTCAAAGCCATAGGACTCAGTAAACTCTTTACTTATCTTATAAACACATGATATTATATCTTCATATGATGATAATACATGCGAGACTATTTCTCTTGTAAATTCTGGCTTAAGACCATAAAATATATTATCCTTCTTTCTCTTTGTATCATGTGCATTGCTAGAGTTCTCATTCCTTCTACTGGGAACCATTTCTAAACAATGGCATACATTAGATTAGTTTATGAATAACAATACCTAATCCCAAACTTGTAAAACACATAACATAAATTAAATAGTTTATGGATATAATCCATAATCATAAAAATGTTTTCTTGGAGGAAGTATATACTCATAAACCCTTCATAATGATTTGTAAATAAAATGAGAGTTATCCTAAGCATATCCCCCGGGAGTGTCGTAACCAAGAGTGCAGCAAGGCCCGTTGTCGTGCACCAGTTCCCGTTCGAGTCTAGCTCAAAGCGGTGTTTTCGGGTTTTACCCCTAGGTACATCTGTGCCAGAGCCGCCTCTACCTGCTCGTATCCAGACAGGGATGTATTGCCCGGAAAACTCACAAAATCTCTACAATACCAAAATTCTAGGAAGTTCTTCTATACTAATCCTCAGAGTTCATCTTAGGTCTACGTGCTCTAATCAGAGTTTATCTAAATCTAGCTTCCAAGGTTTGTACTAAACTTCCTCTGATACCAACTGTAACGCCCCGACCCCAGTTACCCAGAGTCGGTGCATTAATTACATATCATTGGCATGATCACAAGAAATATCAAATCTAGAAAGACCGATTGGTTTAGTAGCCTTGGAAACACTAGATATATTCATAAGTTTTACATTACACCATAAAATGAAAAACTACTACAACAACATAATGTCTCCACAGTCCACACTATTATCCCCTCATAATATCCCTGCAGGTCATTCATAACTTACTTCTTCACATCCTGGGAAAAATAAAACATAGAAAAGGGGTGAGCTCAAATGCCCAGTAAGGATAACAATATAGTGGAAACTTTCATAAATAAGAATAAACATTTAAGGCAATGTATAACTAAAATAAAAGTCTTTCAATCTTGAACTTTCAACATAGTATGGCATAAATAAAATGAAATAATTCCATTTACTTATTCACATGGATATTATACTAATCCAATAATCACATGAAAAATCAATAACCACTTTCATAATGATGTAATGCATAATGCTGAACTTTAATTTCTTTGTCAAGGCCTCATCCCAAGACCTTGGGGCTAACTGTAACCGGAACCCAACCCGGAGTGCCTCTAATAACCGGACACCAACTCGGAGTGCCTCTAATAACCGGACACCAACCCGGAGTTCCTCTAATAACCGGAGACCAAACCGGAGGGCTTACTTTTACCAGTCCCTAACCTGGAGGGCTTACTTTTACCAATCCCCAACCTGGAGGGCTTACTTTAACCAGTCCCCAACCTGGAACATACTTGTCCAACACATTCATATGAAGTAAAGGTTGAAATATAACATAAACATTCTTATTGGAACTAGCATACGAAATGTCAATAATTTACTCATAAACCATGAATGCTATATAAATGACACATTCACAGTCAAACATATCACAAAACTTTATTACAATATGGAAGTTTTATATCATAATAAATCAACTTCAAATAATCGTAAAATCCATCAAAGGATGTTGACATAGATGAAATCAAAACACTTTTTAGAGAAATATCTCTTTCTATTTTTGAAATCATTTAAGAGCCATATAAAATAAAACATTTTCTTTGAAAATATTCTTATAAGCTTGCAAGGAAAGCTTTGAAGATTTTATAACAGCGGAAAATAACCACACCCGCCGTATAAGTTAAAGAAAACATTCTTACCTTAATTTTGTCGAAAAGGTTAAAAAAGACCTTGTTTTGAAAACGACGGAAAGATTCCTTTATAAACCTCTTATAAAAAGTCAAACAAGGGTATAAATGACTTTAACCCATATTCTTATAAATAATAAATATGTTTTGAAATACATTTCGAAGAAACATGGATGTGGATGATAAAGAAATCCCAGTAGATTATTACGTATAAACAACCTCGGATAATGAAGAGATTGTGAAATAACCCTTAACAATTTGGTAACTTATGAAACATACAACCCATTAAAGAGGTATCATACAATGAATATGTAAATACACATAAATTAGAGTGTATTACACAAATAATATAATTATGGGCAGTGCATACACCACACAAAAGGTGATGGTGGCAATATGACATGAATCTCACGGGAATAAGGAGTGAGATGAAAACCCCTTACCTTGTACTTTTCCTTGGTTGGGGTAGGTTAACCTCCTGTATAATGGTGAAATAATTGTTATTAAATTATACAAGAATCATATACATTAATATTATATCATATATGATCTTTTAATATTGATTTGATAATAATATCTTAGTATTATCATTGTTTCGGGTGTTAACTTACTTGTTTTCTTTTATATGTTTTGTTAAGTAAGACATGTTTGTAAAGGATAGGTTGTATATTATTCATATCCAGAATGATATCAAGTCCTTAAAAATCTTTTTTAAATCATCAAATGATAATTATACTTGAATGGATACGATGGAGAATTAATCTCATCGGGTTCGTGGAGACGGTAGTCCGTACGTACGCACGAGCGACAATATCATTCTTTTGATATTAAAATAATATATAAATGGATGGTCTATCATATATAAAGAATCATTAAAATTTTATATTTATTATTTACATGAGTTACAAATCATTATTATACCCATCCAAATAATAATATATTGAATAACAATTACACCACGACATGGAGACGGTAAGCCGTACGTACGCACATATGGTGACATGTTATTCAAAGGGTGGATAGAATACTGAATATGGTTGTACCATATTTATAATAACATCACAGTATATGTGAGATACTGGAGTTATTATTTTAGAATGGTAAGAACAAAGGAAGAAGAAGTGGAAGAAGAAAGGAACTTGAAAAGGGGTGGTGAAAACATTACCTCTTCTTCGGGTTCTTCCTTTTGATTTGATCAAAAGGGCTCCTTAGGTTGGATTTCTGATCAAACTAAGGCCTATAGGTTGTAGTGAGGGATGTTGGGAGAGTATTTGGGAAGAGTTTTGCCGAACCAAAAGGCTTTGAAGGTTTGAAGAAATGGGAAGTAGGAGTGCCCTTTTATAAGAGGAGTGAGGGGCACCTTTGGAAAAGCTAGAAATATTAATTTATAATAAATTCATATTCGGTTTCTAATGGATAAAAAGTTTATTATTTAAATGTTAAGGTAGGGATGGGTCAAAAACAACTCATCCAATAGAATTTAGACAGGTTTGGGTACTTATATTAACCTTATCTTTAAGTATTAACTCTAAGTTAATTAGTTTCACTTTTACAATGTCTCTTTGTATTTTTATATAATATGGTTAATAAACTTACTATATACATCCAAGAGACCCCCAAGTGGTCCATTAATGATGAACCTATCATGATATAAGTCTCTTGTCCGAACCTTAGATTTTTAGGAATTTAATATTAATTAATAATATAATATTTGTTTTAAGAACTCTATTATGTCAATTTTGACACTATTCAATAGTTGATTTTTGTGAAACTCATAACAGATTGATTACTTCGAACAAAGTCAATTAAATCAATCCTAATATATCATATTATCCTAGAAAATTATTTTAATTCATTAAAAGTTTCATATTATATTTATTTGGGTATTTATAATATCAATTAGTTTAATTTTTCAGTATTATAGTAATTACTACATCATCATTGTGTCATAAATAAATTAAATCATTTAATGTCTAAAAATTATAAATAAAATATCATTATGTAGGAAATCTTTTTATCTTTCTAATGAATATTTATAATCTAAAATCCAACATATATAACCCTATGTAATAATTGTTTTGCTAAAAGATATATGCTTGTGTCATTTTTGTATTCATTTTAACTTAATTAAAATAAAGTGTCATTATCACTTACAAGTGGATCCATGGGGTCCCAAAATCGACCCAAAGATTCCCATGGTCGACCATGTATCAACCAATAGGGTTAAGACACGTTTTAGGGTAATTTAGTATTATTATAATATTATTTTTTAACCCTTATTTACCGGATTTACCCTTAACCATGGTAAATAAAATATTTACCGCAGTAATTATTCAAAATTGTCTAAAAATAAAAGTTACCTATTTACACAATTTTTACATCCTGATTCCAAATATGGAATCCATTTTTCTAAATTCAAAACACAGAAGTGGCAGAAATTAATTTAAAATTAATTCCCGCTGTCAAAACAAAAAGCGTGTTTTTAAGAGATAATAACTATCAAAAGATTGACACTTGTTTATGTTCGGTTTTATTGTAAAATTATTTCCTATGACCAACATTATATTAAATGGTAAAAATATATTCTAAATATACTTTAAAACCACTAAAATTAATAATTTATCACTATTAATTATTTTGATTAAAAAAGTTGTTTTTAATTAAAATTTAGTAATTTTCACTATTCATCAAAATATGAAAGTTATCCGAAAAGTACCAAAATTTTACCTTAGGCTAAATTCAATATTCCAAATCCAAAAATGAAGTCCATTTTGAAATATAAAATATATATAATTTCAAAAAGTAGGTATTACTATTCATAACGGCTAGTTTGATTGGTTATGGTGTGTTAGAACTCGGTGTTGCGTACAACACACGCTAGCGTACCGTGGAAGCTTGGGATGTTTCATTTTAAATTTTAGATGTCCCCATTTAGTCAAAAAGTTTAAAATATAGTATTTAAAAAGGGTTCACTATTAAAAGTTGATAAAAGTGCAAAACTGAAAATGAATTTGTTCTTGCATTATATCTAAGAAACTCATAATATGGATTCTAAAATTATAAGGATTATATAAACTTTAAAATTTATCTAATAATATTCATAACCTCTTTTGAACGGCTTGTTTGGTAATTCATGGTGTGCTTGAACTTGGTGTTGCGTGTATTTAAAGTTATTGAATTATTTTGAAGAAATAACACACTATGAAATCTTGGGGTGTTACATATTACCTTTAATAAACCCCATTCCACATAATAATGATTATATTATTATTATTTTGTGGTCCACGCCAACTTTGACGATAACAAATATTACTTAATGGTCTTTTTTTTAATATTTTTCATTAGACTCAGTCTTGGTTCATTCGAACTCCTCTGGAATTTATTGAAAACCCCAATAAATATTTTATTCATAAATAAATATTTTATTCACAATCTAGAGAATAAATATTTATTAAAATATTCAATAAATAAAATAAATATTTTATTCACAAGTTGATGAATAAATATTTATTTAATTTATGTGATCAATATAACTTGAATAAAATCATTCCTCAGACTTGAGAATAATATTTATTCCATTAATGAAACTCAAATAAAATTTAATCTATGTTAATGGAAACACTTAGTGTGTGTCCCTCTAGGATTCTTTCTTCTTGGCATTAGGTGGGCTTGACTAAAATCCAAGATTACTATCTATCAATGGGTCAAGGAACCCAAGAGAAAGTACTTAATGTCTCAACATTGACAAACACATACGAACACTCATTGTGTGATATAATCCCTTTGTATCGATATCTCATCAAGTAGGTTTCACATCTATTCCACCAACCTATATGATTGATATGTCTTTCTTTAACTATATGAAATAAACATGTAGTTACTCCATGGCTATAGATTTTAATGTGTCGGTTCTATTCCAATCAAAGGACCAAGATATCGTCTTCTATAAAGATGAAAGGTATAAATCATTCCTAAACTTATTCATTAATGTCATGTCACTCGTGACGCACCCAACGTATCCAACTTTACCATGAATTGTTATCATCATGGTTTACAAAATAAACCTAAGTAAAAGAGTTGTAACATGTATTAATAATAATTTTAAAGTCTCGGGATCATCACACACACTCGTAGATAATAATATCTAATGACACCAAAACATGTAGAATTCCTACTGGAAGGTATGTTCTCATGATCTCCTATCTTGGAGATTAAAAATTTCCAACTCTATGAGAAGAAGGCTCATTTTATTATCAGTACTCACATGTGACAGTATATGTACTATGTGTCCCATCATAGTATGTTATCCAACCACATAACATTATTTAAGAATATCATCATAGCACATCAATGTTCTCACCCTAGCGGGGCACTACTGTGACTTTATCAATGTAATGTATACTCTAGGACATTATTACATTAGAGTCATGAATAAAAACAAACAATATGTAATAATAAGTTTTAATAATATTCAATACATCTAATATACATGTAATCAAAGTACAAAAAGTTGGTTCTAGGACGCTGACTTCAACATATAGTAGGAAAAAATCGTACTCTGGCCATTGAAGACGACCTCTAGAGTTTGATTTTGGTCATCATGTTTTCCTTCAGATGTTGCCTAGGTTGGGGAAATGTCATATCATGGAAAAGGGAAAGCTAGCACCCGGGTTTGTTATGTCATTTGAGATAGTCGGTAGGTTCGGTCTAGTGTCATACCTATTAGCCCTTCCACAGTGCTATAGTATCATGCATGATGTGTTTCACATATCGTAATTATGGATATATTATATTAACCCTTATCATGTGGTATACGTCAAATACATCAAGATTTGTTTTGATGCATCATTTAAGGAGAATCTGATATGTATTGTGAACTGTAGTGAGAAGTATCTCTGGGGTAGGACTATACCTCTAGTTCGAGTGTAGTGACAGCATGGGTGTGTTTAGGAGGAGACCTAGGATAGGGAGTCTAATATGAAAACACAGTGGCTAGACCTATTCTCCAAGACCCCGTAGTGATTATTGGAGCAGCTAGGGGTCGAGTTGTTATATAGTGGGGAGGTTGTAAGATTCCCATCTTTTTCTAGGTACGTCTCTCTCTGAGTTTTTCATTAGACCTTGGTGGCCGAGTCTTGTTCAGAGATTAAGATCCTTTATTGGGAAAATTTTCTTAAATTTTAGGGATATATGTTTGTTTGAATTAATGGAGTCTAGGTATAAACATGTTAAATGGTCGTACGAGGGTTTTTCATGAGTTTGGAAGGATTTAGAGGTAGTTTGGATCCTTATATAGAACTGGGTTGAAAACTATCTGTGGAACATTTACACGGAATTTAAATGAATAACACGACATGTAAACATTATCAAACACTTTTTTTGAATAGTTACAGGATATAAAGTAGATTATAATGTGAAAAGAATACACACCATGTAATATTCGGGAAAGTTAAATATTAACCCGAGGTAATGCATTTTTCGACATCTCTCTTTAATTGAGAAATACACGATGTGAAAGGTTTACATGTTGTGTAATCCTAAGTCCTAGTGGTTTTAAGCTTGTTGTGTGTATGATTTTTTCATTGTTTCGGTGAATCCCTTTCTGCTATGGACCCTTGGACAATTTCCTATCAATTTTATAGTCTTAGATTCCCTTCTGGATGTCTCAATTGCACATCTAATCCCTGGTGCATTGCTTTGATTAGGTTTACCTATTATCTCCCATCGTTCCTTGTTATTGTGGTGTAAATCTCTTAACTGTGGGTTTTTTTGGGTTTTGATCTTGACTTGGGTTGATCTAGGTTCTTCTTGTGATCTTATATGCCTTCATATTTTTTGGTATTTGTCATTGGAAGTGTTGCATTGATCACCAGATAAAGTTACAACATCTAAACTTAACTCTATGGTCTGTTTAATTACCAATTCTATGCAATATTTTTATTTTTTCAACACAATGTGTGTTTAAATTAATTTATTCATTGATAAATGGTAAATCATGGATTGTAATATGGGTTGGATCCCTCTTGATTCAATTGGTAGAAACCTAGCTTATGGATACCCTTGGGTGATTTAAACCTTGAATATATATATGTGTGTGTGTGTGTGTGAATTAGCTAATGGATTAATGTGTGTTTAGCATGAAATAAGATTTAGGTGATTGATTGATATAGAATCACCATCAAAAATGGATTTGTTTATTGAAATGGATGGCATGTAAATGGTTTAATCCCAACTATATAAATGAAAGTGTGATTGAAAAACAAATGGTAATTTTCATAATTAACCATTAAGACTTATGATGTGATATTGTGATATCCTTGCTGTTATGACTTTTTATTTTATCGTGCTATAATGCTTATATTGAGTGGGATTTTCCCATCCCCATGTTTTAATGCTTATATTAAGCAGTCTTTCCCGAGTCCCATTATGTAATGCTTATATTGAGTGGTCTATGCCCAGTTGTATATTGTAATGCTTATATTGAGCGGGCTTTGCCTATTCCCATGATAAAATTCTTATATAGCAAGCTTGGCATGGATTTTTGTAATTTTTCCATTGATATATGGTTTTCAGTTGTGATGATTGTGCTACATGATCAGAGATATTCTGTCATGGTGCTGAAGCAAGTTGATTGATGTATTATATTAATTGATTAATTAATACACTTTTTTATCGCTTTATTGAAACTCTTATTATCTGACGGGTTGTTCTTAGACACGGTGGTGTCGACCTACTGATTTTTACTCACACCCTATTTGGGTAGTGTCTGGTACCTGAGCAGATTACATGGATGGAGGTTTGGATAATGGAAAGGGAACTTATTGATGATTTTTTTCTTGTTGGATGGGCTGGAGTTTGGATATGGGACCATCATGGGGTTTATGACCAAGGTCTTATGAGTTTTTATTTTATAAACTGGTTCTTTTATTTGTATTGTTTTCAATTTGATATTTAGATACATTTAAACCTATCATTACATGATTTATCATTATTATTTATTAATTCCCCCTTTAATTTTCCTAGTTGTAAGATATATTGTTTTCACTATGTTTTACGTTAATCTGACATTTATTATTTTGGATTATTCTTCTATTTTATACTCTATACCATGGGGTATAGTATCACCACTATACATATCACACCTCCACTGCTAGTCGATAGCCTCTGGTGTACGGGGAGGTGTGCTTGAGGTCTCATAACCAACCTATTTTGGCCATGTGAGAGAGTGAAAAAATAGGGGATTTTACAAGTAGATCAAGATCTACCCCTTTAAAGTATCCATAGGTTCAACCTATCGAGCCTAATTTTGATGTTAGTGTGATGTCTATTTGTGTTCTTCCCTATTGCATCCTACCATTTTTTATTTACATATCCTCACCATGTGTTGAAACCTATTTTCTTCTGGTGATGTAATTCTTTGAATGATATTTCTTATAGTTTTATGGGAATTTTTTATGATGAAAATTAATTGTGGTTTTTTTGAATTTTTATGGAATTTTTTAGAAGTTTTTGTGTTGTGCCTCTCTTCCTTGATTTTTGAGTTTCATTTAGGTTTCATGATTCACCTTGATCCTTGAAGGTTTTGGTCTAATGGGAGTTCTTAATATAGTAGGGAGACACCATATAAGAATCTCTTTCCTATTCTTGTGATCATTTCTGCTTTTCTTTTCCTTTGAGTTATGATTTCAATCTATTGAGTTTATCTCTTGACCCTACCCGAACTGACCCTACTTTTAGTTATTTGTCTTGCTTTGGATCATGAATTGTGTTATGAATGACACCAAATATTTTTAGAAAGTTTTAGTAGGTCCCTCCCAATGTGTTTATGCTCGGGTCAGGGTGTTCCTTGTTTTTAGGATCTCTTGTGAGAGAGTTAGCCTTTCCCCTTAGTAAGTCATCACTTCACTAGTTGTGAGGCATTAGGTGGGTCAGTCCTTATTCTTTAGTATTTTGAGGTGAAATTTATGTCAAAAATTGAGTGCACATTATATACACAATTTTATCTTAGTGATTTATCTAGTTCTTTGAGGATGGTCTCTTTAGTTCCATAGTTCTTCATCTCTTGAATCTTGTCTTTTCTAGGGAAGATAAACCTAGAGTCCTCATCTTGATCAACTTATCCTCCTAGTAATTTATAGGGGGTAGAAAGTTTTATAGTGGGAAGAATTTTCATACCCCAAACTCTCTTTACTCTATTATTTTATCTATTTTTATGTCACTTTTTTTCTCTATTCTCAGGTGAAATTTCATTGATATTTGGAAATTTTGGTCATGTAGTACATATCACACAATTAGGCACATGGTTAGTACTAACCATTCAGTAATCGTGAAACATGCCTTCAATTTTTAATAAATTCAAATCACACAAGTGGTGCACGGTTTATCTAACTATTTTGTATGCTCATGTGAAGTGATTTGGGTTCCTAGTATAAGATGCATAGTTGGAGCACAGTTTGGCCAACCATGTGTCCAAACCGTGCATGGTGTACAATTCATTAAAAAGTGAAAATTAACAATTTTACATTCTTTAATTTTTAACCAAAGTTTCTCCCTTTCTCCCCCAAATTGGCTCACATAAGCCTTATAGATTCCCCCTATAATTTCTACCTCCTCCCTTGGTGGATTCTTAGTGTTTTTCATGATTTAGGGTGGATTCTTCATGATAATATCTCTCTAACCTCTTTCCTTTTTTCTTCTTTGTATTCTTCTGTCCTTTCCTAGTGTGGTCCCAATGACTTAGAGCTTCACTATAGCTCAATTTTAATTTTAAATTTTACTTTTTTAGGGTTATTCTTCTTTAGAAATTATCATGTCCCATTGAGGGGGATTATCACCATTATTGATAGAGGCAACAAGTTTAATGGTAGGTGGTCCCTTTCATAGCTCTTTAATGTTGAAACTAAGATTACTTGATGGTTTTTAAGGCTTGTTCTATGAATTTTAGAAATTTTATCAACTGTATTAAATATGTTTGTGAAAGGATGGGTGTTCTCCTTTAAATTTTTTAAAATTTAAAATGTATTTCACTTTATTTTCAAATTATAACACTTATTTTGGGAATCCACACTCACTGAGTGTTTATATAACTGATCGGTTGGATCTTGAAATTGACAGTCAAATTGTGAAAAGAATCTTAGTTTTGGAAACATGTTTTATGGATTATTTTTATAAGTAATGATAATTTAGATTGTATAGAACGTTTTAAATGATTTATTTAGAAAATTAAAACCCCTTGGAACATGTTCCAAAAGTTTTTTGAAAATAAATGGTTACAATGCTATATATTAGTGCCCGATAAAGGGGATTATGCATTTTGTGTGTGTTGTTAATTGAATTGGGGTTTTTTATTGAGAAGTAATTAGAGGTGAGGGTGTGAATTTTTTTTATTTATATTATATATTTTTATATGCATTATATCTTCAACTCACCCCCCCACTTTACAGGTTATGGGAAACCAGGGGTAGCTGGGTGGGAATCTTAGAGACACTTGTTGAACTAGTTCATGAGTGTAACATCACGTTATGTTTTTAGGTACTTTTGATGTTTCTAAGTACCGATGTTTTGGATTAGTGATGAATGGGAGATTCGGGAGAACTTTAAATGTTGTTTTGAGGCAAAGGGGAAGTCGCACGGGTGGTGCACTGGTTGTCTAAACCGTGCGGCCAAACCGTGCATGGAGTGTCTATCGAGGCAGTGGCTAACGCACGGTTAGTGCACATTTTGTCTAACCGTGCGGGCAAACCATGTGTATGCTTAAATGAGATCCTATAAAAGTGGATCTCACCTATTTTTGCCTCTAAGTGCCTCGTTTTTCCTCCTAAGTGGCCCTAACTCGGGATTTTTCTTCTCCTGAGGTCAGAGAAGGTTCTCCCATCATTCCGGAGGCGATTCAAAGGCTTCTCTTGGATAATCAAAGCCGGATTCTTGAGGTATGTGGTAGTTCTTCATCGTTCTTGATCATTTTCTTAGATCTACTTAGATATACTTCTCATCTTCTCTCGGTTTCTTAGATATGAGCCCGTTATGGGTAGATCTAAGTGTGTGGATGCCAAATAAGATGAGATTTGGTCTTGATCTTGCTAAGAGAAGAGATCTAAGGTGGGTTCTTGAACAAGCTACCCGGTTTTCTTGAGCGTTCTTGACCGTTGTGGTTTTGGTCAAAACCTTTGAAGTAGGTGGTTCCGTCCCAACTTTCCAAATTGATTATCATTGTATTTGCTTGATTTATTTAAATTATTGATTTAAATTCAATTGCTCAACTTTTCTTTCAATTAAATTGATAAAAACTCGATTTTAGTTAATCAAGATATTTGAAATGGTTTTGGCATAGAAATTTGGAAAACCCCAATTCCATTGAATTGGGTGTGTTTATGGAGATTGGCCGATTTAAATTGTTGAATTTAAATTGTGGATTTGATAGAAATGATTTCAATTAAATTGTTGAATTTAATTGTGGGAATAAATTGTGCAATGATAGAATTGGTTTTGAATGGATTTCAAACTGGTGAAAATGGATTAAAATTATTTGATAGAAACCCATTGGTTTTATCTTGTGAAAAGGCATGTTTTTTAATAAAACCTATTTTGGTTTTAAATGGAAATAAATTGGAACTTTTGAAATGGAAGAATGGGATTGATCATATTTTAAGCATTATTAAAATAGTTCGCCCATCATGTAAGAGTGCATGCAATCCTTACATAGTTAGTGAGTTATTTGGATACACTCTACGCTACGACAACGTTCTAAAACATACTTGCGGAGGGTCACATACCTGACGGGTTGGTGACGAGTCTCCTTTGGCCAGTGTCATAGGGAAGTGTGTATACACATTTTGCTAAGTTCACATAGAGAGTGAGGAATCCTATAACTGTTTAATACTATCGTACCTTTTGGAATATGACCATGTTGCTCGCTTGTTTATTTATATTTGAGATATACATGTATGCCAATACTTTTAAACTTCTTTACATACCTGTTGAATTTATATAAAATGTTTTATATAAATTTTTTATTTAAGCCATTGTTTTAGAAATATTCCATCATTGTAAAGCCTTGCCTAAAATATTTATTTCCATCATTTGAAAATGTATGGCATGTTTTGTTAAAATATTCTTTTGAATTTCCAAACTTGTTTATTTAAAAATTGAAAGCTTTTATTTGGATAATCTATATTTGGCATCTGTTACGGAATCTTTGGTGGTATCCTACTGGGATTAGGCTCACACCCTACTTTTTCCTTTGGGTGTTTATAGACTTTCTTCTTCCAGGTTCGAGCAAAGGGAAGAGATCTCTTAGAGGTGGATCCAGTTGTTGGTCTTTGGTCTTGGTGAGTTGTATCCTTAGGGACCTTGGGGATGTTTTTTCCCATTTTTGGTACTTGGGTTGTAGTAATTTGGACTTTTTATACCTCTTTTTTTTCTGGTACATTACTCCCAGTGGAGTTTCTTTTTGTTATGCATACTGTCTTGTTTCTTTTCTTCCACATTGATGGTGAAAAAATAATTCCCACTTGCATGTTGTGTGATGTTAGGTGCTATTCATCAACCCGTGGGGATCAGGAATGCCCTTTGGGCTATGTCAGGGTAGGCTCGGTTATCGGGTTACCAGGGTACCCGGGCTGGTTTGTGACAAAATTGTATCATAGGGGGTTAATCATCTTGCCTTGATGACAGTATGCATTTGAGTATTCTTGTTGGGACTTATGAGGTAGTTGTGATTGAGTGTCTGGCCAGCTCTCACCACAATGAACCTTAAGTCACTATGTTTGGTTGGGGAAATACAACTTGTGGATTAGTTCTAGTATTTTCCTTGTTTTGATTTGGATAGAGTGGAATCCAAATCTTGTTATCCCTTCTATTAGGAATAGTTTTCCTTGTTACTCTGTTTGAGTGTTAATCTAGTTTCTTTTTATGTTTTGTAGCATCATGCCTCCGAGAAGACGTGGGAATCAGATCCAAAAAAAGAGGTTGTTGTTGAATCTCAGCAAGCGAGTCCTATTATGGATCCGAGTCTGGTTGAGGTGATTGCTCACACTGTCCAAGCTCTAGGACAGACACCACCTCCAGTTCTTGTTCAGACTCCAGTTATAGATATTCATAGTGATATTCTCCGAAGTCTTTATCAAGAGTTCCTACGCCAGAAGCCATCAGTTTTCAAAGGCTCCACTAACCCTCAACATGCTGAGGAATGGTTAAGTAAGATTGAACGTCTGTTTGGGTTCTTGGAGACACCTGATGTGATCAAGGTGAAGTGTGCCACCTTCATGCTGGAGGGATCAAGTAGGAGATGGTGGGACACGATGGTGACGGCTGGGAAACATGAGGGTTTGGAGTGGAAAGACTTTAGGGTTCTTTTCACTAATCAGTTCTATCCAGAATCAATGGTGTTGGCCAAGGCTGTGGAGTTTTTCAAGCTTGAGCAGGCTAACAAAACCGTGACTGAGTACTCAAATCGCTTTTCTGAGTTGGTACAGTTTTCTCCTGAGATTGTATCTAATGAGAATATGAAGGCTTGAAGATTCAAGTTGGGACTTCAATCAGATATTTGTTCTCAGTATTTCTTACTGAAGCTACCCACTTATGATGATGTGCTCGATAGGGTGATGATGGTTGAGATGGACCGGGTAGGAAAGTCAGGGTTGAAGTAATTTCCTTTCCCTCTTAGTGGTAGTGTTGGTTCTTTTAAAGGAAAATGGAAGTGTGGCGTTTCTCATGGTAGTTCTCAACAACAGAGTCATTCCAGACCTCCGGTAGCACCAGGAGGGGCTTCATTGACTTGCTATCAGTGTGGAAAGTCAGGACATTATAAGAGGGTTTTCACTAAGGAACCCAAGAACTGTAGCTCCTGTGGACATTTAGGGCACTTACAGAGATTATGCCATCACTTCTCTACTCCACGTAGTGGAACAGGATCATCAGCACCTCCAAAAACTGTGGGGAAATCAAATTCTTCACATAAAAAAGGGTTAGGCAGCACCAGTTCTCTTCTCCAAGAAGGATGATGGTTCTCTTCGCTTATGTGTTGTTTATCGAAAGCTCAATCTAGTTACAATAAAGAACAAATATCCGTTACCACGAATTGATGATTTGTTTGATCAATTGAAAGGGGAAAAGTGGTTTTCAAAAATTGATCTTTGATCTGGTTACCATCAGTTGAGTATAAAATAATCTGACATTCATAAGACCGCTTTTCGGAGTAGGTATGGACATTATGATTACCTTATTATGTCCTTTGGCCTAACAAATGCTCTGGTTGTTTTCATGGCTTTGATGAAAAAGGTTTTCCGTGAGTATATAGATACTTTTGTGGTAGTCTTTGTGGATTACATTCTTGTCTACTCCAAGTCTGAGGAGGATCATGTGCATCATATGAGAACAGTTCTTAGTCTTCTGAGGAATCACCGACTTTATGCCAAGCTTTCAAAGTGTGATTTCTGGATTCGGGAAGTAAAATTCTTGGTACATGTTGTGTTAGAACAAGGAATATTAGTTGATCCTGAGAAGGTGAAGGTTTCTATGACTTGGGAACAACCACAAAATGTTTTCGAGATTCGGAGCTTCTTAGGCTTAGCAAGATATTATCGTTGATTTGTTAAATAATTCTCAAAGTTAGATTCTCTAATGACTTCTCTGACTCGAAAGAAGTGAAGTTTTCCTGGAATGATAAATGTTAGAGTTATTTTGTTGAGATAAAGTGTCTTTTTAATATTGTGCCATTATTAACTCTTCCTGAGGCTGGGATAGGTTACGTGGTCTTCTGTGATGCATCGGGTTCAGTTTTGGGATGTGTCCTTATGAAAAGTAATCATGTTGTTGCCTATGGATCTCTTCAGCTTAAGCCTCATGAGAATAACTATCCTACCCATGACCATGAACTTGTAGCTGCAATGCATTCACTTAAGTGTTGGAGACATTATCTTTATGGAGAAAGGTTTACTGTGTATTCAGACCACAAGATCTTGAGTTATATCTTCTCTCAAAAAGATTTGAATCTCTGCCAAAGGCATTGGGTGGAGTACCTGCAATCTTTCGACTTTGACATTGCCTATACCCCAGGGAAAGAGAATGTAGTTACAGATGTGTTAAGTAGGAAACTTCCATCATAGGCTATGAAAGAATCTTCAGAAGAGTGGAGTTTGATGGATCTTTTTTCTCAGTTGCATATTGGAGTTCAGTGGAAGTGGAATGAAGTTTCTTTAGCCAGTGTCCAGTTGACATCTGCTCTTCTCGAGTTAATTCTTCAGGAACAACAACTGGATGATGAATTCCATAGCATTAAGGACTCTCTTTATGGTGGGGAGACCGACACCCAATGGTCATTCTCCAAAGAGTGTGTTATGTGTTATTGAAACCCTTACGTTGTGCCGTTATCGGCAAGGAAGGATGTGATGGGGGATTGCTATAACTCTCAGTGGGTTGTGCACCCAGGAACCACGAAGATTTTCTATGACATGCGGCGATAGTTATGGTGTCCAGGTATGAGACAAGACATTTTTGAGTTTTTATCTCGTTGCTATACATGCCATCAGGTGAAAGCTGAGCACCAGAAACATTCGGGTTTGCTTCAACCACTTCCAGTCCCTACATGGAAGTGGGATGAAATCTCTATGGACTTTGTGGTTGGGTTACCTCAAACCCAGAGAAAGAATAATGCGATATGGGTTATGATCGACAGGCTGACCAAGTCGGATCACTTTATACCTATTTGAGATACAACCAAATTTGAGGAGTTGGGAAATATCTATGTGAAAGAAATTGTTCGTTTGCACAGAGTTCCGTCTACTATAGTCTCTGATAGGGATCCTCGGTTTACTTCTCGTTTTTGGAGAGGCCTTCAGGAGGCACTGGGATCTCAGGTTTGTTTGAGCACGGCCTACCATCCACAGTCAGATGGTCAGACAGAGAGAGTTATTCAAATCCTTGAGGATATGCTCCGCGCATGTGTTCTCAACTTTTGTGGGTTTTGGGATGATCATCTGGGGCTATTTGAGTTTTCTTATAACAAAAGTTATCATTCTGTGATCAAAATGTCTCTTTTTGAGGAATTGTATGGTCGTCCTTGTAAATCTCCTTTATGTTGGTCGAAGATTGGTGAAAGTTCCTTGGTAGGACTGAGTTTGGTCCAAGAGATTACAGCTAGGATCCAGTTGATTCGTCAGAGAATGTTTACAGCACAAAGTCGGTACTAGTATTATGTTGATCATTGTCGTAGACCTTTAGAGTTCTCAGTTGGTGACAAGGTGTTCTTGAAAGTTTCACCCCGATTAGTTCATCGATGGCTTGGGAGGCAAGGGAAGCTTGCTCCTCGATTTGTGGGACCTTTCGAGGTTGTTGGTCATGTAGGGAAATTGGATTACCATCTAGATCTACCACCATAGATGACGTCGATACATAAAGTGTTCCATATATCGTAGCAATAAAAGTATCTCTCTGATCCATCTCATGTTTTGAGCTGGAGTGATCTTGAGATTGAACTAGATTTATCTATCACTGAACGACCAGTTAGGGTTGTTGATTCTGATACCAAGGTACTTTGTAGGAGAATGATACCTCTGGTCTGTGTACTATGGAAGCATGGTTCTGATTCTCATGAGACGTGGGAAAGGGAGGCACTAATGAGAGAGCAGTGGCCTCATCCTTTTGACGTGGAGGTTTCTTCATAGGCATTCTGGGGGCAGAAAGATCTTATGGTGGGGAGGTTGTAACATCACGTTACGTTTTCAGGTACTTTTGATGTTTCTAAGTACCCATGTTTTGAAGTAGTGACTAATGGGAGAGTCAGTAGAACTTTAAATGTTGTTTTGAGGTAAAGGGGAAGTCGCATGGGCGGCGCACGGGTTGTCTAAACCGTGCGTAGTTGGTCTTGTAGGCAGTAGCTTCTGCATGGGAAGTGCACGGTTTTTCTAACTGTGCAACCAAACCATGCATGGAGTGTCTACCGAGGTAGTGTCTAATTCACGGTTAGCACACAGTTTGTCTAACCGTGCGGGCAAACCGTGCGTCCACTTAAATGAGATCCTATAAAACTGGATCTCACTCGTTTTTGCCTCTAAGTGCCTCGTTTTTCTTCCTAAGCGGCCCTAACTCAGGATTTTTCTTCTCCTAAGGTCATAGAATTTTCTCTCAGCATTCCAGAGGTGATCCAAAGGCTTCTCTTGGTGAATTGAAGCTGAATTCTTGAGGTATGTGATCGTTCTTCATCGTTCTTGATCGCTTTCTTAGATCTACTTAAATCTAATTCTCCTCTTCTCTTGGTTTCTTAGATCTACCCCTGTTATGGGTATATCTAAGTGTGTGGATGCCAAATATGATGAGATTTGGTCTTGATCTTGCTAAGAGAAGAGATCTAAGGCGTGTTCTTGAAGAAGAAACCCAGTTTTCTTAAGAGTTCTCGACCCGTTGTGGTTTTGGTCAAAACCTTTGAAGTAGGTGGTTCCGTCCCAACTTTCCAAATTGATTATCATTGTATTTGATTGATTTATTTCAATTGTTGATTTAAATTCAACTTTTCAACTTTTCTTTCAATTAAATTGATAAAATCTCGATTCCAGTGAATCAAGATATTTGAAATGGTTTTGGTATGGAAATTTGGAAAACCCCAATTCCATTGAATTGGGTGTGTTTATGGAGATTGGCTGATTTAAATTGTTGAATTTAAATTGAGTATTTGATGGAAATGATTTCAATTAAATTGTTGAATTTAATTGTGGGAATAAATTTTGTAATGATGGAATTGGTTTTGAATGGATTTCAAACTGGTGAAAATGGCTTAAAATTATTTGATAGAAACCCATTGGTTTTATCTTGTGAAAAGGCATGTTTTTGAATAAAACATGTTTTGGTTTTAAATGGAAAGAAATTGGAACTTTTGAAATGGAAGAATGGGATTGATCGTATTTTAAGCATTCTTAAAATAGTTCTCCCATCATGTAAGAGCGCATGCAAGACTTAGGTAGTTAGTGAGTTATTTAGATACACTCTACACTACGACAACATTCTAAAACATACTTGCGGAGGGTCATATACCCGACGGGTTGGTGATGAGTCTCCTTTAGCCAGTTTCATAGGGATGTGTGTATACACATTTTTCTAAGTTCACATAGAGAGTTAGGAATCCTATAACTGGTTAATACTATCGTACCTTTTGGCAGATGACCATGTTGCTCGCTTGTTTATTTATATTTGAGATATATATGTATGCCAATACTTTTGAACTGCTTTACATGCCTGCTGAATTTATATAAACTGTTTAATATAAATGTTTTATTTAAGACATTGTTTTAGAAATATTCCATCATTTTAAATCCTTGCCTAAAATATTTATTTCCATCATTTGAAAATGTATAGCATGTTTTGTTAAAATATGCTTTTGAATTGCCAAACCTGTTTATTTGAAAATTGAAAGCTTTTCTTTGGATAATATATATTTGGAATCTGTTACAGAATCTTTGGTGGTATCCTACTGGGCTTAGGCTCACACCCTACTTTTGCCTTCGGGTGTTTGTAGACTTTCTTCTTCCAGGTTCGAGCAAAGGGAAGGGATCTCTTTGAGGTGGATCCAGTTGTTGATCTTTGGTCTGGGTGAGTTGTGTCCTTAGGGACCTTGGGGCTGTTTTTTCCCATTTTTAGTACTTGGGTTGTAGTACTTTGGGATTTTTATGCCTCTTTGTTTTCTGGTACATTACTCCCAGTGGAGTTTCTTTTTGTTATGCATATTTTCTTGTTTCTTTTATTCTGCATTTATGGTGGCAAAATCATTCCCACTTTCATGTTGTGTGATGTCAGGTGCTAGTCGCCGACCCATGGGGATCGAGAACGCCCTTTGGGCTATGTCAGGGTAGGCTCGGTTATTGGGTTATCAGGGTACCCGGGCTGGTTTGTGACAATGAGCATGCTCTGGATAGTGGTCCTGAAATAAATTTTATTCTACTTATGGTATTATACCCCTCACTTAGACCAGTGGGGGTGGTATGAGTTTTAGTGTGGGTTATTTATTATCTGGTGGTATGTTATTTTTTATCAGGCTATGAACTTATTTATTAGTTCATATAGCTTTATCTTAAATTTTCCCCATAGCCCATAGGTTCTCATGATTCGATGTTTGAAAATTATTAATGTTAAAGTGTTTTCAATAGTAAACAATTTAAATGGTTTAAAAAATAACCTTGATTCTTTCTTTTTTATAGAAATAAAGTATATTCTCCTCTAACCCTTTCCCTTTTTCTAAAGCTTGTTTTTAAAAGTGTAGCTCATTATTTATTTTATTTAGAAAATAGAAACCTAATTTATATATATACCTATCTTCAAACTATCATGAAATAGTTTTATCTTTAAAGGGTATGCATGGGGTGACAGGAAGTTTTCTATCGGGTTTTATAGCTCATGCTTATCATTATTATAGGTTTAGATGGTTTAGCATGGATGTGGTGGGTTGGTCTAGGATTCGTGGTTCGAGTATGAATGGTGCCTATTGAAAGTGTTTCACTCAATGCATGGAGATAATAGTTTTGGATTTGGTTCTTTTATTTTTCCTTAGTATCACTGATGTATCATCCTTTTTAGCTTTCTGCTTGCGCTCTATTTTTTGTGAATAATTTCAGGATCCTATTTGGTTTGTTTTTGTTCCCATTGGTTGTTCTTTCTTATCATTATGCCTTGAATTTAATTCTTATTGCTTCATTTGGTAGTTCATTTATTTTATAACTTCTTATTTCTATGGTGTGGAACTCCAATGCATGGAATGGTCATGTTGCGATTTTGGGTGGAATTCCTAGTCTTGTTATTTATTCTTCAGGTGAAATTGTTCCCATTTGTCATATCCTTGATGCCTAGGTGATTATCACCAGCTCAGAAGGATCAGGAATTCCTCTCAATCCTTATCATGGACCGGCTCAGGTGTCTGACCCAGGGTGGCCCAGGTTGGTTCATGAGATATATATGACAAAGATAAGAATATCATGCCTGATTAGGTTCCAACCTTTATTTGAATATTCATACTGATAATGCCTCAATGCAAAAAAAAGAGAATAATATCATGCATGATTCAAGAATTTCTGTATCATCTATATCTGAGTATCCACATCATATCCCCCATCATCACTAAGCCATTTTCAAGGAGAACAAACAATGTTAACATATATATCTTATGAATCACATCAACTAACCCCAAATTAAGTTCCAACCTTTATTTGTATCGAGGGTTCTCTATCTCAGATATAAAGCTACAAAAACATAATACCAGTGGTAATGAATATTAATAATTGATAACATCATTTATATGAAAGAATAAATGCCTTAAATAATCATGGGTCGGTCACAGCCAGTATCCATCGTCAATTCTAACAATATTTTTTTAATTCATTTGAATTTGATTTAAGTAGGTTTTAGGAGCCATAAAAACAATTTAATAGTGGATTATAGTATAAATAAAATCAAATAAACATTCTCAAGTAACATTTTATCATCTCATGAAATATATATCAAACAATGGTTGGAAAACAAATAAATATCCTCTAGAAAAAATCAACCAATATCTATCAAGTAAGAGAGATATAAGCTAGCAAACAAACCATTAATGGCTAACCACCATAACTTTCCTCTAGATCAAGCCAACCATCGCTTCATCCCAACATATATCCAGGTTAACCATGACTTTTCACATAATATCACACCATATTATCTCAAGGATATCAACAATATTCCATAATTCTTAGTTTTACAAAACATAATCATGGGATGATAAATCAACACCCACAAAACCAAGATCAATGATTTAAGAAAAACATTTAAAAAAATGGTATATTCCTTTTTACTGCTTGCATAGTTATCACATACCTTTAACAACATATAGCTTTCATCACATTCATTCATTAACACTTATTATGTTTTTTATTTAATTATAACATAAAAAATCATGTAGAAAATTCAAATCATGTGCAATATAACCATTCACCAAAATTTAAACCATGTTATAACTTTAGAAACTTATCATACTCAACATGACATAACAATAATCAACATGTCACATAATTTATCATGTTTTCATAACAATACACTAAACATTTAGTAATAATCATCATGTTGTTTATATTAAATGGTTGATATATATCACATTCTATTTTAATTCAATCCATGCATCATTTGACCATTTTAAGCATTATATATATACTAGGCATGATTTACAGTATTTCATTTACTCATGCTATGTAATAAAAATTAAAAATTCTATCATGCACTTTAGCAAAATAAATCCATACTTACAGATCGTATTCAGTTCCAACAACTTTCTAAATTACCAATTTAGCTTATCATATAAAATAACATTTCATATCAAAAATATGTTAGTGTTTTAAACATGATGCTAAAAGTATTTATTACATCATTTATTAACTTAATAATTTTTTTATGAAATACATTCTTAAACAAGAGAGTTTTCAAAATAATTTTCATGGAAAACATGTTTCATTACACATGGAAACATATAAGACATTAATTTTAAAATAACTCATCCAAATTCTAAAATGCTTGCTGGTTTACTAGTCACATGCATTGATATTCCAAGCATATATCTTAAGATGGAATATGCAACTTATATACATGATTTTCAAATAATAAAATCATATAAGCATCCACCAGCATAAATTTAAAACAACACTTTTAATTCCCAACATGCTCTACTAGCTTGTTAATTAACATCCACCAATTCTTAAAGAAAAAAATTTATCATGGTATATCAGGAAATAAAAAACAACACTCTTCATTCCGTGAGTTTTAGATAACATGTTTTACTAGCATGAATCAATTTATTAAAATTTGAATGTAACAAAATTATTAAGGGTTCAATATAGCAATATGGGTTAGCATAATAAATATGCAAGAATTATCACAAATCAAGATCTAAATCAAGATGAAACCTATGAAAATGGTGAATAAATCCTTCCTAAAAAAATATGCCCTAAAATTGGAGCATTTTCCACCTAAAAATTTTCAATTGGCTATAACGGTCCTTATGTTGGATCATAGGGGAGCACGATACCTAGATCCTAACCGACCTCCATAACATTGAGGTTTTGGAATAGTACACAAGAGGCCCTAAAATATGTGTTCCAGTTAATCCCCCATTTTCCTTACTAGTTAGGTTTAATTGACATCGTTTCCCTACCAACCTGGTTCACGCCCAAATTTACCCAAGAGAAGAAGGGTAGAACGGTCCTTGTAGTGTAGCTTGGGTTGTCGATTCCACAGAGACCTAAGAAGATACCTAAGATACACAACCTAAGGGATGGATTTTTGGCTATGAAGTGGCCAACTTGGATTGATTTTGGATGGGTTTTAAAGATATCTAATAGATTTAAGTGGATTCAATTTAAAAGAATGAGTTGATCCTAGGTTATCGCTCGGGGTGGATTGGACGTATTTTCTTTTTAATGATTTCAATTTCTTAAATTTGAGATGGGTTCATTTAAGGATATAAAACAACATCATCACTTACTGTTTTAATGCCTACACCCTCTAATACTAATCACCTATACACTTGAAGGATCAAAGTTTTGAGCACTTCAAGGTAAAGGATCATATTAGTACTTGAAGTGTGTGGCCTTAAATTCAACAAGGATGATGGAGTTTAAAAATCATCAAATAAAAATCCCAATTAAAGAAGTGATTATACATTAATTAGGTGATAAATAACATCCAATATAGCCCCTTGCTACTTCATTGGATCAAACCATAAGTGGTTTAGCCCTCCATTTATCCCATGGTTTCAATGGAAGCGGAAAGTAGACTCATGAGGGAGGAAATGGAGAAGTAAAGAAAACAACAAAAATAAAATGATCACTCCACCGTTGTGTGAATAATTTCACAAGGGTTGGTGTGAATAAATTCACACCTTGATCCAATGGTATCAAATTGATATTAAGAATAATATAATAAGAGTAGAAGAAGAACTTTTATTAAGAAACTAAAGTGAATTGAACAACTTAAATGTGAAAGACAAAATTGAGGCAACAAAAATGCAGCATAACATTACAATTAAACAAAGCATCCAAGATCCTCAAATCCTTAACCACCACTGCCTTAAATAGGAATTTTGGGAGCCTTGTGTCGAACCACCAACAGTACAAAGAATCTTAATTAATTTTGCTAGGCTATAGGTGGTGGAAAGCTTGTGGAATTTGGACTTTTCCACGTTTGACCCGAGGTGGCATCCAGCTTTCCTTTACCGAACAGACGCGTCTGGAAGACCTTCTAGACGGCCGAATCAGGGTGGGACATAGAATAAGAAAATGGATATCCCGATGTCTTCTAACCGCCTGTAAAATTTGGGCCCATTTGGAGTTTTGGATTCATAGATAGGATCAAAGTAGTGGACTGTTTTTATGGGCCGCAGAATCTGGCCCAGAATTTTATCTCTAACTTGGACCGACTAAATGACCAACATGGAGGCCGAATTAGCATTAACTCCTGAAGAGTGATTTGTTCCTATACATGTCTTCTAGCATCCCATGAAATATGGGATTAATTGGGCCTGTATTTTGGGCCCCACAGTCTCATCAGTGGTCTGGTGTCCAATCTTCATTCTCCAGAATTGCTTCCTTTCATTGCCAAATATCTCCATCATCCTCCATGAATTCTCCACTGATCCCTGAATCAAACATGTTCATATTTAAGTGTAGATCAATTTCAAAAAATATCAAATTAAAATATGTAAAATTCAATTCCTTAAAATCAGATGAATCATTGGGTACTTTAAATGGTGTTCAAAAATGTACCACATAATAGTGCATTTTAAGAAGGTATTACAATCATAATGTGAAATGATGTTCAAAGTGTAAAATGCACTAAAATGGTGTTTATGAATAAAAAAGAACATAAAAATTATGTATATTAACAATGAATATTAGCCTCATTTAGTGGCTAATCACACCCCCCAACTTGAGTTTTGCTAGTCCCGAGCAAAATATATCTCATCAAAAATGAAATTCGAATTCCCTTTTCCAAAAACATTTTAATACACAATGATCACCAAAAAACCTTATACCAAACAATCATGAAACCCATCAAAATATTTTAATACGAGATAGTTTCATAAGCAGATCCCAATCCCAAGCCCATTCCTTTGATCAAATCCATCATCATTCTTCATCCAACTCAATTAGGTGTAATGATGTGTTGTGAATCACAATAGATATGGGGGTTCATTTTCATTCAAGGGGAAAATCATGGAAGCGCTAGGTGGAATCACATTTAATCCTAATATGAGTATTCTTCATCCCTCTTTTTTTTTGATTTTTTTTTTTTTTTGCAATATTGCTATAGTAATTGAGATTGCAATTAATCAAATTAACCCATGTAGCAAGACTTTGCCGATGACTCCCAGACTCAAAGGCCTTAGGGCACCAAGTGAAACTCACATACTCGGGCATCGTCTCGAGTTAACTTAATCAAAAACAAAGTCATATTACCATAAATAGAGATAGATTGAAAAACTCAGGGCTAGACAACTCTGGAGTCACGATCCCCAAGTGTCGAAAGCCTCACATTTTATCAATCCATTGCTCTACACGCAAATTTTTATTTTTATTTTTTTATTTTTTTTTATTTTTTAATAATTTTTTTTTTAGTTTTTTTTTGAATACTCATATTATTCATAAAAATAAAACCAGCCTATGCTATTTATTATGGGACCCCAAAAATTCAAATTAGTACCCCACAGTCTAGAGGACGTGCATTGTGGCATTTTTTATTTGGATGAAAATATAAACGATGAAATATCACATTAGACAGCCACACTTTCCAAAATCTATGATCATGAAATTATACAAGGATTAAAATCAGAATCAGGCCATGCTAAATTATTTGATATTCAGTTTCAAAGTGTGAAATGTGTATTACCATGTTCAAAGTTAAAGGAATTTTTCCTTCCATTTACTTTTTTTTTCAAATCATTCAATTTTTGTTTTTGACACAAAAGCATTTTTTTTATTTTATCTCCCCCCCAACTTAAAACAACAATGTCCCCAGTGTTTGAAGAAATGAAAAATTAGGAGTAGAGGCAGGGAATAAAAATTTGAAAAGGAAATTGAAAATGAGGATTATGGAATGAAGTCACCTGGTGGTTGAAGTTTGAAGTTCTTGCCGCTCGAATTTATTCCTTTGATATCCATGTCGGTTGCAAAGTTCCCTAGTGGAAAAAGGAAAAAACAAAACAAACAAAACAAACAAAAAAACAATATATATATATATATATATATATATATATTTATATAATAAAGGAAGTAAAATATAAGAATATATATAAAAATTATAGAATAAGGTAGCACAAGAAGCCGCAGGTCAGTGGTAAGCGCGCGCCCCTGTCTCCCTTCGGTCCCGGGTTCGAGTCCCCGCGGCTTCGCCGGTTGTGACGGGGTTTGCCCCACGGCCTATGGCGTGGAATTTTTTTTTTGTATTTTTATTTTTTTATTTTTTTATTTCTTAACCTATTAAATAATAAAAACAAAATAAACTGATGATACATTGTCTTATTTTTAAATTTCTAGGTAAGGTATTACTCAAGGATCACACCACGTGACACGGATGAATATGGTGCTCCTCTTTCGTACCCATCCATACTCATAATAGAAGAACAGGTCAAAAGTCTATTTTGTTATTTTTAAATATAAAAATGATTAAGTAATCTTATTTGAAAAATAAAGATGATTCAGAAAGATTAGAAACATAAAAACCACGGGTTGCCTCCCGTGCAGCGCTTTGTTTAACGTCGTTAGCCCGACATAGATCCCAAATTTATCAATTTTTTCCTGGTTCATAGATTGGATCAATTAACTCAACATCTATTTCCTATTTATTGAATGATTCAACGAATGTTTTTAACCTTTGACCATTGACCTTGAAAATGTGACCACTTGTGGGATCTTGAATCTCTACTGCCCCATGGGGGAATACATGATGCACTATGAAAGGTCCTGACCATCTAGACCTTAACTTTTCCGGATGTAAATGAAGTTTTGAACTATACAAGAGCACAAGTTTTCCCGGTTCAAAATGTTTGACCTTGATATTCCTAGATTGGTAGACTTGAACTCTAGCTTTATTGATTCTTGAATTTTCATAAGCCTCCATCCTTAGTTCCTCCAGTTCATTGAGATCTAATTTCCTTTTTGTTCCGGCCAATGAGAGGTCATAATCCATTTTCTTAATTGCCCAAAAGGCCTTATGTTCAATCTCCACTGGCAAATGGCATGCTTTGCCATAAACCAACCTATATGGGGACATTCCTAAAATGGTTTTATATGCAGTTCTATAGGCCCAAAGAGAATCTAAGAGTTTCTCAGACCAATCTTTCCTAGAGGGGTTGACAGTTTTTTCAAGAATTTGCTTAATTTCACGATTGGCTAACTCAGCTTGACCATTGGTCTGTGGGTGGTAAGCAGTGGACACTTTGTGAGAAATTCCATATTTTTCCATGAGTGATGAGAATGGACGATTGCAAAAATGAGTTCCACGATCACTTATGATAGCCCTAGGAATTCCAAATCTAGAGAATATGTTTTCTTTTAGGAATCTAATCACAGTTTGATGATCATTGGATTTTGTGGGAATGGCCTCAACCCATTTTGAGACATAATCAACAGCTAAGAGTATGTAGAGGTATCCCCGAGAGTTTGGGAAGGGACCCATGAAATCAATTCCCCAACAGTCAAAGATTTCAACCACTAATATGGGAGTGAGTGGCATTTGATTCCTTTTTGTGATGGACCCTACTTGTTGACACCTAGGACAGCTTTGACAATATGTGTAGGAGTCCCTTGAAAGGGTGGGCCAGAAAAGACCACATTGAAGAATCTTAGCAGATGTTTTCTTAGAGGAAAAGTGACCTCCACATGCCTCACTGTGACAGAATTTAAGGATGGACTCTTGTTCAGATTCTGGAACACACCTCCTAATGACTTGGTCAGGGCATAACTTATAGAGGTAAGGATCATCAAACACATAGTGTCTAACATCAGAAAGAAATTTCCTTCGAGCTTGAGTCCCTAAGAATTTTGGAATGACTCCTGTCACTAAGAAATTTTCTATGTCAGCATACCAAGGGCAGTCACTCACAGAGTATAGGTGTTCATTAGGAAACGAATCAGACACAGAGAGGTGATTTGATTTGTCTTTGAATTCCATCCTAGAGAGGTGATTAGCTACAACATTTTCAACTCCCTTTTTATCCTTGATTGTGAGGTCAAATTCTTGTAAGAGAAGGACCCACCTAATCAATCTAGCCTTAGCATCTTGTTTTTGGAAGAGGTATTTTAGTGCAGAATGGTCAGTGAACACAGTGATGGGTGATCCTAAGAGGTAGGACCTAAACTTCTCTAAGGAAAACACAATAGCAAGTAACTCCTTTTCAGTGGTGGTGTAGTTGATTTGGGCATCATTTAAGGATTTTCTTGCATAAGCAATGACATAAGGAGTTTTATCACAACGTTGTCCTAACACAGCTCCAACAGCAAAGTCACTGGCATCACACATAAGTTCAAAAGGAAGGTTCCAATTTGGAGATTTCATAATGGGAGGAGAGGTGAGAGAGGATTTGAGGGTTGAGAATGAACCCTCACAGCTTTCTGTCCAAACAAATGGAGCATCCTTTACTAAGAGAGCACAAAGGGGACGGGATATTGAACTAAAGTCCTTGATGAATCTTCTATAGAAACCAGCATGTCCTAAGAAAGACCTCACTTCCTTGACAGTTTTGGGTGATGGAAGGTGACGAATGATGTCAACCTTTGCTTTATCAACTTCAATCCCCCTACTCGAGACCAGATGGCCTAGAACAAGTCCCTCTTCAACCATGAAATGGCATTTTTTCCAGTTTAGGACCAGATTTTTTTCTTCACATCTTGACAAGACTCTCTCCACATTCTGCAGACATCCCTCAAAAGTATCCCCAAACACAGAGAAGTCATCCATGAAGACCTCAAGAAAATCCCCTACCATGTCTGAGAAGATTCTCATCATGCACCGCTGGAAGGTTCCAGGGGCATTGCATAACCCGAAGGGCATGCGTTTGAAGGCAAAGGTACCGAAAGGACATGTGAATGTAGTCTTCCCTTGATCCTCTAGGGAGACCTCAATTTGATTGTACCCCGAGTACCCATCTAAGAAACAGTAGAAGGCATGACCTGCCACTCTCTCAAGGACTTGGTCAATGAATGGTAAGGGGAAATGGTCCTTCTTGGTTAATGAGTTTAGTTTCCTATAGTCAATGCAGACCCTCCATCCACTACTCACCCTTGTTGGAAAAATCTCTCCATCCTCATTGGTTATCACTGTGATTCCAGCCTTTTTTGGAACCACTTGGATTGGGCTCACCCATTCACTCTCAGCTATGGGATATATGATATCATCTTTCAACAATTTCAGAAGTTCCTTCCTTACTACCTCCATGAGATTAGGATTGAGTCGCCGTTGAGGTTGACGACATGGCTTTGAATCAGATTCCAGAACAATCCTATGAGTCCCGATAAGTGGGCTAATCCCAGGAATATCAGAAAGGGTCCAACCAATGGCTTTCTTATGCTTCCTAAGGACATCTAGAAGCATCCTCTCATGATTGGCTTCAAGAGAAGAAGAAATGACAATAGGATGTGTTTGATTTTCCCCTAGGAAGGCATACTTTAGTGCAGCAGGAAGTTCCTTCAATTCAAGATCAGGTTGGTTCAAAAATTCAGCAGAAGATTGGGACATTGGATCAAGATCAATTTCTTTTTTTAGAGGTTCAGATAGGATTGATTCCTCACATGTAGAGGTTTCAGCTACTAGATTGGCTTGATCAGATTTAGGGAAGAAATTTAGAGGGGTCACTATGAAATTGGTTTCTTGAAAGGTTTCACTGATTGTTGGACCTAAGACTTCATCATAAGAGCAATTTGAAAATGATTCAAGCCAAGGAGATAAACTTCCTTCATATGAAAAAAGGAAATCAATCTCATTCTGACTTAAACATTCATCAAATATTCCTTGATGTTCCATGGATTCATTATCAATGATTCCTATCATGTTTACTACATGAATATCCTCGTCATCCCCTATTTGTGAGTTTGCATTATAGATGTTCAAGTCTAGACTCATGTTCCCAAAGGTGATGGTAATGTTCCCATTTCAGACTCGGATAACAGAGTTGATTGTTGCAAGGAAAGGACGACCAAGGATGATTGGGGTTTGTTTCTTATTTCCTAAGTTTGGATGGTTGTCAAGGACAATGAAATCAGCAGGGTAGATGAAGTTTTCAACCTTTACCAGAATGTCCTTTAAAATCCCCTTTGGAACCCTAATGCTACGATCAGCAAGATGAAGTGTGACAGATGTGGGTTGGAGTTCTTCTAGGCCTAACTGGCAGTACACAGCATATAGGATGAGATTGACACTAGCACCTAGGTCACACAAGGCTTTGACAACTTTACTTTCTCCTAGTTCAACATTGATGTAAGGGCAACCTGGGTCTTTCAACTTAGGAGGAATTGTACCTTGAATGGTGGTACTCACATTAGCAGCCAAAAGGACTTGGTTTTTATGTGAAAATTTTCTTTTAAAAGTGCACAAGTCCTTAAGGTACTTTGAGTACGCAGGTATGGTTTGGATTGCATCGAGAAGGGGTATGTTCAACTTGACTTGTGAAAATATTTCCCTCAACGTTTCACTCAGTTCAGGTTTGGTTTTCCCCCTCATGCATTGAGGAAATGGTGCAGGTTGTGGGGTTGTTTGTTGAAGAGTTGTTTCTTTCACATTGTTATCAGTTTCTTCAGTTTGATCTTGTGGTTCATTTAAATTTTCATCTAAGTTTGAATCTTCAGGTGGGTTCTGAATTAGTTGTTCAGGTTTCTCAATTGATTTCCCACTTCTTAAAACATTCACAGCCTTTAGTTGTTCATGAGTTGTTTGAGCACAACTTGAATCTCCCCTTGAAGTTGAGGATGGCACCGCCTGAGTAGGCATGGGTGCCTTTCCTGTTTTGATGGTTTGAAGTTCTTGTTTTAGGGAAGATACCTCCGAGTTCATCCTCTCCATTTGTTTGCACAGTTGTTCTAGTAGGCTTTGTGGAACAGTTTGGGTTGGTGCTTGAGTAGGTTGGTTTATCCCAGGGGGATATTTTGGAGGTGGGATGGTTTGTTGAAAATGGACCGGTGGTTGTTGGTATTGGATAGGTTGGGTTTGGAACTGGTTATGGTTTTGGTAGTTCTGATGGGGGTAAGTATTTTGTCCCTGTGGTTGGCTAGGTTGTTGGTTATCTTTCCAGCGGAAGCCTGGGTGGTCATTGTACCTTGGATTGAAGGTGTTTTGGTATTGGGGCTTTTGAAAGTTTAGGGCATTGACTTCCGCTGGGGGTCCTCCTAGAAGAACATCCTTGATGGATGGAATGGTTGGTCATTTGTCTGTTTTATGGTCATGTTTGTCACAAATTGTGCAAACAAGGTCTACATTTTGGATTTCATGGACTTTCCTAAGGTCTATCTCTTCAACCTTCCTAGAGAGTGCTGCGAGTTTAGCCCTAAGGCTTTCCTCTTCTCTAAGTGTATGAATTCCAGTGGTTCTTTGTGGCTTTTCAGAATAAGGTGAAGTTCCCCAAGTTTGGTTTTGTTCAGCCAAACTTTCGAGATACTCGTAAGCATCATTTGGGGCCTTGTTTTTAAAAGTTCCATTACACATCATGTCAATGAATTGTTTATTACCTGGACCCAACCCTTCATAGAAAATTCTCACTTGTTTAGGTATGAAAACCCCATGGTGTGGAACCATGTTTAGGGTGTCTTTGAACCTCTCCCATGTTTCATAAAATGACTCTCCCTCTTTTTCAAAAAAGTTTTGGATGCTCTTTTTAAGTGCAATTGTTTTGTGATGAGGGAAGTATTTTTTGTAGAATTCTCTTTGCAGTTGGTCCCAAGAGTGGATTGATGCAGGTCTCAAGTTGTTTAGCCAATTTTTAGCTCGATCCTTTAATGAAAAAGGAAATAGCCTCATCTTAGCGGATTCTAGTTGATGTGGGGGACACATGGTTTCAACAATGTCGTTGAACTCTTTGACATGAAGGTATGGCATTTCTGACTCCATCCCATGAAAGGTTGGAAGGTGGTTTAGGACATGGGGTTTGAATATGTAGTTGGTGTCTCCTATGGAATTGTGTCTAATGCATGAGGGGGCATTGGTCCAAGCTGGAGTGAGGTAGTCGTTCATGGTTTGATCAACTACATTCCCTAAGTTTTGAGCTTCTTGGTTTTGGTTTCCCATTTGATTCCCCCCAGGGTTTACAATTTGATTTTGTGGATGACCCTCCATTGGACTTGTTTCAAGTTCTGACTTTGGGGTTTCAAGAATATTTGAATCTGATTTAAACAATCCCTTAGGTGCACTTGACTCCCCTATCCTAGGACTTTCCACCCTAACTAGTCTGTTTGAGAAATCGCGGGTGTAGGCGGACATGCGCCAAAAAAAAAAGCGAGAAAGGGACAAGATAAGAGATCTTGGGTGAGAGTAGAAGAATGGAGGTGAGGAAAGAAGGATTTTTTTTTGGATCTAAGGTACTTACTTGGTCCTCGGCAACGGCGCCAAAATTTGGTTCACGCCCAAATTTACCCAAGAGAAGAAGGGTAGAACGGTCCTTGTAGTGTAGCTTGGGTTGTCGATTCCACAGAGACCTAAGAAGATACCTAAGATACACAACCTAAGGGATGGATTTTTGGCTATTAAGTGGCCAACTTGGATTGATTTTGGATGGTTTTTAAAGATATCTAATAGATTTAATTGGATTCAATTTAAAAGAATGAGTTGATCCTAGGTTATCGCTCGGGGTGGATTGGACGTATTTTCTTTTTAATGATTTCAATTTCTTAAATTTGAGATGGGTTCATTTAAGGAGATAAAACAACATCATCACTTACTGGTTTAATGCCTACACCCTCTAATACTAATCACCTATACACTTGAAGGATAAAAGTTTTGAGCACTTCAAGGTAAAGGATCGTATTAGTACTTGAAGTGTGTGGCCTTAAATTCAACAAGGATGATGGAGTTTAAAAATCATCAAATAAAAATCCCAATTAAAGAAGTGATTATACATTAATTAGGTGATAAATAACATCCAATACAGACCCTTTCTACTCCCTTGGATCAAACCATAAGTGGGTTAGCCCTCCATTGATCCCATGGTTTCAATGGAAGCGGAAAGTAGACTCATGAGGGAGGAAATGGAGAAGTAAAGAAAACAACAAAAATAAAATGATCACTCCACCGTTGTGTGAATAATTTCACAAGGGTTGGTGTGAATAAATTCACACCTTGATCCAATGGTATCAAAGTGATATTAAGAATAACAGAATAAGAGTAGAAGAAGAACTTTTATTAAGAAACTAAAGTGAATTGAACAACTTACATGTGAAAGACAAAATTGAGGCAACAAAAATGCAGCATAACATTACAATTAAACAAAGCATCCAAGATCCTCAACTCCTTCACCACCACTGCCTTAAATAGGAATTTTGGGAGCCTTGGGTATAACCACCAACATTACAAAGCATATTAATTAATTTTGCTAGGCTATAGGTGGTGGAAAGCTTGTGGAATTTGGACTTTTCCACGTTTGACCCGAGGTGGCAGCCAGCTTTCCTTTACCGAACAGACGCGTCTGGAAGACCTTCTAGACGGCCGAATAAGGGTGGGACATAGAAGAAGAAAATGGAGCTTCCGATGTCTTCTAACCTCCTGTAAAATTTGGGCCCATTTGGAGTTGTGGATTACGAGATATGATCAAAGTAGTGGACTGTTTTTCTGGGCCGCAGAATCTGGCCCAGAATTTTATCTCTAACTTGGACCGACTAAATGACCAACATGGAAGCCTAATTAGCATTAACTCCTGAAGAGTGATTTGTTCCTATACATTTATTATAGCATCCCATGAAATATGGGATTAATTGGGCCTTTATGTTTGTCCCCACAGTCTCATCAGTGGGATGGTGTCCAATCTGCCTTCTCCAGAATTGCTTCCTTTCATTGCCAAATATCTCCATCATCCTCCATGAATTCTCCAATGATCCCTGAATCAAACATGTTAATATTTAAGAGTAGATCAATTTACAAAAATATCAAATTAAAATATGTAAAATTAAATTCCTTAAAATCAGATGAATCATTGGGTACTTTAAATGGTGTTAAAAAATGTACCACATAATAGTGCATTTTAAGAAGGTATTACAATCATAATGTGAAATGATGTTCAAAGTGTAAAATGCACTAAAATGGTGTTTATTAATAACAAATAACATGAAAATTATGTATATTAACAATGAATATTAGCCTCATTTAGTGGCTAATCACAACCCCATACAAGTCTTACATGTGCCTAACTCCAAACATCATGAAAAATCTCAACCAAAAGATCTAATAGAATTGTCATGACTCTCCCCCACTGAAACCCCTCTCAGATCGGTATAGGAGACAGGAGTGACCCACAAGGCCCACCTCTAATAAAGCCTGATATTGGAAACTAGCACTGAAGGCATCTTTCATGAGAATGGGAGGCTATACCCTTTTAATTCCCAGGATAAGAGAATAAAATCACTGATCAACACTCAAGGATTCCCATATAAGATATATTGATTCATGAAACCCAATGCTATTTATATGTCATGCATCATCAAAGAAAAATATTTACATACAAAAATGGCACTGAAGACTTCATATCTTCCTCTGACTCCATCCAAGCTACCTGAACATCAGCTTCAATATCTTCTTGTTTATTCTGTAAATAGTTAGAAAACTGTGATGAGGTGGGCACTAAGAAGTGCTCACTAGGTTCATATTTCTATGCAATTATATATCATAAGAAATAAAATGTTGAGATAGACATACAAGGAAACATCTAAATAAGAAAAAAGTGTGGGAAAAACTAATAAGTAGAGAAATGATCGCATCCTATTCAATTAAAAGCATAACCTGCAGATATCTTATCATACCAATAATTTATCACAAGCACAAGAAAATCGTCATTTTCAAAAATTTATAATAATCGATGAGGAAGTACAGAATATAACAAAAGTAAATAAGCATACCATATAACAATTACTACCCTAATATCACAATCATGAGATTATTTAGATAATAAAACAAGCCCAACTCTCAACCTACACCAATCATCTCATCATTATAATCGTGTGCCCTGTGCAGCCACATCCATACACCCTATGTAAGCAAGTCATCATATCACCTCATCTCATCCCAACATTCCATGCAACCACATCATTATATCACCACATCTATGCACCCCATGCAGCCTCATGGAACACAACTTCATGCTGAACATAGAGAAATTACAACTAAAGGTCATGCGTACATGTTTAACTTTAATCTATTAAAACCCATAATTAAATGTGTGTGTCATAACCTTGAGTCATTATAGTTCACCTATGTAAATATATGCTAGTCAAACCATGAGTCATCACAAACCCAAAGCATGCAAACAACACAAACAAGCTAGAGGTAGACAGACAGTCATACAAGTGATTAATTAAGTAAAACAAAACATATGTCATCAAGAAAACACAAAAAAATATAAATAATCATTCAAGAAATCCTCTATACAAAGGGAAAAAATAAGAAAAATCCTGTAAGTAATCATTCATACATCAAAAGCAAACCACATACAATTAAATAAATACATCAACACAATATATAATAATAGAAATAAAGATGGTGTGATATCTAACAAATCAATAATAAATAAATAAATTATCGAGCATGATATCTAAGAATTCATATTAACTATATTCTATTATTTATTTAATTCACCACTTATTTCATTCATTTAGATAATTTCACTGAGCTAGTAAGAAAACATATGCTCAAAATCTCCTCGAAAAAGTTAATGTCAATAATACTCAACTCTAAATATGACCTGCATTGTTTTATTATTAATTCCAAATTACTCACTATTCATAGCCTATTGAAGCACCCCTTGTTACTTTAATTGGAATTCCAATTTATTTTTTCAATCCTATCTTTATTTAATTCTCTGCTTAAATTTATTATTCATCACATTCTTATCTAACCTAGCATATGAATTTTAATCTAAACATCATCATGTATCCACATCAATATATATATTCCAATATATAAACATCATCACATAACAACATCCATAATAAAACCATCAATTAATGTCGATCCATATATGTGTGATATAATTTTAGCAGTGCATGACCAAATATTAATGGTAGGATAATAAACAGCATATCGTTTTCTCTTGTTTCTTTCAATTATGATCAATTTTCTTCTTTACATTCAATCCAGAGTATCCCCGCTTCAAATGGGAAGTTGCGTAAATGGATTCAATCGATCATTATTTCCCTTTCATATTCCTCTTCATTATTCCAAATATTCTTTCGCATAACCATCTCCAAAATATTCTCAATTTCCATGAAAGACCACAAATTAGCAGAGAAACTCTTTCCAAATAATAATGATGACAACTAAAGTTTTTGTGCACCAATTCATGAATCAATAATAACTATAACAAGGAGGGAATCTAAGAACCCCACCCTAGACCAAGCAAGGGCTTGAGAAAAGAGTGCAATAGTAAAATATTAAACCCCTCCCCAAGTTAAATCAACAACACCAAACATAAGAAGAGAGAATAATCTTTCCAGGAAGGTTTGGTGAAGATAGGTAAACAATTTGATGAAGCTTTTCAAGAAGAGATGAGTTTCAATAAAGGAAAATGAGAAGGGCTTCCTCCACTCATTACAAAGGGATGTCAAGAATCAAATGATGATTCTGTACTAGAGGTTGATAATTGAAAGGTTTAAGATTTCAAAGCTTAAAAGTGTTTTCAATATATCAAGAATTATATTTCAAAGATAAAGCATGAAATATCCTACCTCATGATGTGAAGCTTGATTGTTTGTTGTGATACACCCACAATACCCCAAAACATGTCTATGATCAACCCGATTCGAGAAAATGAACATGCAAATGGAGAAGTTATAACTTCAAAAAGCAAAAGAAATGTGATCAACATGTCTCATATTTGTAATAGAAATCTAATATTGACATTAATTGCAAGAAAGGTACTCATAAAAATCAGATAATAAATTTTTATAATATGAGGTGGCAACATACTAATTAATATCTTAAAATTTGAAAAAAAAAACAGTTCTTAAAATGTTTGGAAAAAAGTTTTCGGAAAAATTTTTGAGACACATTTTTTTGTAAAACGTTTTCCTAAAACGTTTTTTTAATTCTTTGACAACTTTAAGTGTAGAAAATTCATATTTTTCATGCTTAAAATATATATTATTTATTATTATTATCTTTTGAATGTTACCATGAAATGTTTCACATGGAGTTTCTAATTACATTCTCATAAAACATTTTATTAAATGTTTCATTTTCTATTTTTTATTCAAATCACGCCTTACCTACTCCCCCACAGAACACCTCTCTTCCCGAACCAAAATCGTTTCTAGTTCAGTAGGTGAACTGGACGATCCAGTCCACTGGAACTAGGCAAAATTCCGGGTGGAACTTTCACTGTTCTAGTGAACAGTTAAAGATCCGCCCGGAATTTTTCCTAGTTCCAGTGGAATGGATCGTCCAGTTCACCACCTGAACTAGAGACGATAATTTGCGCTCTCCTCCCTGCCTCCTTCAGGTTACAAATTAATATTTATAATTTTTTAATTTAATAAACACCTAAAAATAGATTAATTCAGAAAATTGTGAAAATTTAAGCTTAAATTCTGCAGGTTTTAATCAACATTTTTTTTCTTTTATAACATTTCTAAAATCACTATGATTTAAAAAACATGGATATCAAATAACTTATTAGAAAACATTCAGGAAAAAAACAAGACTAAATAAACATGAAATAATTATTTTCAAATTATTTTAAATAAATAATAGACTAACAATTAATTAAACTATGAAGATATACGTAGTACAATTCCATTACTTAAGATAATTGAAATACATGCGTAAAAATATCACTACTACAAAACAGACGTTTAATAGTGCTGATAAATGGCATCTTTATTAGTGCTAAAGAAAGTGCTGATAAATTTAACCCTTTATTAGCACTTTTTTTAGCACTGATAAAGGGTTCCTTTATCAGCGCTTTATTTTTAGCGCTCATAAAGGTCCCTTTATCAGCGTTTTATTTTTAATGATGATGAATGGTACCCTTTATCAGCGTTTTATTTTTAATGCTGATGAAGGGTACCCTTTATCAGCGCTTTATTTTTAGCGCTCATAAAGAAATCATTTATCAACATTTTTTTAGCGTTAATAAATGTTCGAATAAATAAAATGAAATAATTAAATAAATAAAAAATGAGTATTAAAAAAATATTACAAATTTATTAATTAAATAATTATTGATAAAAATGAATAAATTGATTATACAATATATAAATTATAAATACAGTTAATAGTATGTATTAAATATATAGATATATGCAAAATGAAAATTAAACAAATTAAAAATAAAAATAAGTAAATTGCTAAAAATGTTAAACATTTTATTAATTAGATTATTATTGATAATGTTAATAAATAGTATATAGTAAATATATAGATATATATTAATGTATATAAATATGATTTAAATATTACTAAATATTTATGCACCTTACATTAAATAGTTATATATTTAGTGAATAATGGTTTATAATTAAAAATTAATATGAATTAAAAATACTGACTAATTGCATATAGTAATGGACATATAATTGAATGTCATTTGATTTTTCAATTTAACATCAATCAAATGTGTGTTATATTGATTTCACATATACATAATTAATGCATTTTTATATACAATGCACACACACAAAACTTATCCATTTTTTCAATATTGTTAAAGTGTACTTATTTTTAATTTATTCAATTTCACTCATTTTTAACATGCATGCGCTTAAAATTAGATATTCATTAATAATGTTAAAAAAATTTGTAAAAAAAATATTTATAAATAAATATATTTATAAATGTACATACTATATTTATAAAATTATATATTTATAATTATAAATAAATAAATATTTTTTTAAAAATTATTTATATAATTATAAATAAATAATTATATATATTTAAATAATTATAAAATTTATAATAAATTTACTTCAATAATGAATATATTTACTATATTTATATTTATATATATTTATTAAATATATATATAATTATATAAATATGTATAATGATATAAATATTATTTTTTAAAAATATTTATATAATTATAAATAAATAATTATATATTTAAATAATTATAAAATTATAATAAATATATTTAAATAAAGAATATATTTACTATATTTATATTTATATATATTTATTAAGTATATATATTTACAGCATTTTTTATTTATAATTATAATTATAAACCATTTATCAGTACTTAAGTAATAAGCGCTGATAAAAGAAATCTTTATCAACGCTTTTTTAGTGCTGATAAAGATAAGGCTTTATCAGTGCTAAAACTTTAATATTGATAAAGATACCTTTTATCAGCACTAAAACTTTAGTACTGATAAAGATACCTTTTATCAGTGCTTATTACTTAAGCGCTGATAAACAGATTCTTTATCAGTGTTTTTTTGAAAGTGTTGATAAAAGTGTCCTGGTCTATTTAAAAAACCTAACCAGTTGCGAACTTATCACGATGTCAGAAGCTTTCCATAGAATCCACCCAGTGTTGGCGCTCCTCCTCGGTGAATCGAAGCTCAAATCACATAAAGTCACTCGACTGCCTCTAGTTACTCGAACATCGTCCGACATCCGGTGTTCGCATGCAGTTAGGGTTTCCGAAGAAAACTTCAAGATCTAGATCTAAGGATCTCGAATTTTCTTCAACCTAGTGAGGTAGGCCTATGTGTATTATAAATTCCATGTTATGTGTGTGTGTGTGTGTGTTTAAATGTGTATGGGATAGACGTTGTAAGGGTTGGTGTGTTTTTCTCCCTTGTTTGTGACATATCTTAATGATATGTATTATTGCTTTATGCTAACTTCTTTATAGACCTCCCTAGAATCTCAAGGATGGGTCAATGTGTATTAGATGGCCTCCCTAGAATCCTTTTGATAGGTAGATCTAATGTGATGACCTCCCTAGAATCCTTGGGATAGGTCGGTGTGGTGATATGACATCCCAAGAGTCTTGAGATGTTTTCAAATATTTGATATACCATTAATTTTAAATGTAATAATTCTTTAGGTTGTTACATCACTTGTTCCAAAAAAATAGAATGGAAGCTATCAAATTCTATATATTAGAAATTATTTTTAGGTATTCATCATTTTAAATCTACATGTATTGGTTCCACCCCTTGGAATCTTTGATTACTATCCATGTATATGAAATAACTTTTTATTTATTAAAAAATTTATCAATACATTTTTATATCTTCTAGTTGATTGAATGAGATTTTATTATTCTTGTTTATCATATTTGGGTTTCTTATTACTCATTAATTGCCTATATTTTATTTTCATTTGTTTAGGGGATTTAAGAAAGACTTGATGTGTCAAACAATAGTTATTATTTCAATTTTTTACTTGAGACTCATCCCTCATCTCTTTTACAGACAACTGTCGTCTTCATCAACTTCTATCTCCCAAACAGTCATTATTGCAATTTGTTGCTTAAAACTCATCCCTCATCTTTTTTATGTTGCTTGTACTACTCAAAGCATTAGTCATTCTCATGGATGGCTAATTCTTAGAGTATTTCAAGCAACATAGGTGCATGTTCACAAGAGATTAAGGATGTGTCAAACAACAAAATGAAATGATAAATGTATGGGGGATGAGTTGCCTATAACTTTCAACTTTGAATGAATTCATAGGATAAAACCTGCCATAGTGGATTAATTCTTTTCTTAAATTCAATTAACCATTTTCTTCAACATACTGAAATTCTTTGAAACAATCAAATGTTGAGTTTCCCTTGTTAGAATTATCTATAACTTTCGCCTTTGATAATGAATATCTTAAGTGTATTTATTTATTTATTGTACAAAATTAATATTTTATGAATCCAATAGGATGGATATGAATCAAAAATGGATGCACACTAATCATTTGACAAAAGAGTATAAAGATGGAGTTGAAGAGTTCATCAAGTTTGCAAGAGAGCATGCATACGACCCTTCTCAAATCCTCTATCCATGTTTACGTTGTTGTTATTCAAAACAAATTAATTCGAAAGAGTTGTAAGAACATTTGATTTGTCACTAAATAGATTAGAGCAATAAATGATGGACTAAACATGGGGAAAACTGAATGTGGACACTGATTGGGATGATACTGCGGTTTATGGATCATTTGATATAAATATTAGTGTAAATGATGATGGAGATCACATGGAATAAATAACTATGGCAATTGAAGATGACATTTGTGATTGTCCAAATTTGTTTGAGAAGTAAAATAGATGTATCAAGAAATCATTTTATACCGGTTGTACTGAATACACAACATTGTCAGCTGTATTGAAGTTATATAATTTGAAAGCTGGCAGCGGATGGAGTGACTCTAGCTTTACAGAACTACTTGGTCTCCTGAATGATATGCTACCAAAAGAAAATGAACTATCATGCCGAACATATGACACTAAATGAATATTACGTTCAATGGGAATGATCTCTAAAAATCATTCTATTCCAAATGATTGCATATTGTTTCGCAAGGACCATGAATCACTCATAAAATTCCCTAAGTGTTGGATTGGTGTTTGCCCGATCCGGTTGGGCCGAATGCTTGTGGCCTGCAACTTTCGCGGGTCGAGCTTCACGGTGAGCTCGTTGGGGGTTGCAGGGGGCAACTTTACTGTAGCGGTGCGGACTTCGGGGTTAACTTTACTGTAGCGATTTTGACAAAGCCAGCCGCTGTTCACTGTAGCGACGCGGACCACTTTTTTCGAATAGTGATCGTCTTCTCCATTTGTTTTATAGCCCATTTCGGGCTAGGGTTTGATGTTGGAAATCCTCTGTAATTTCTGTGCTCCCGAATCATAGTGAAATTCTGCCTCTCCCGTGGACGTAGGGATTTTTCCCGAACCACGTAAATTGTCGTGTTCATTGTTGCTTTTCTTTCTTTTGTTTTCTCGTTTTCTGTCGTTCTGTCTCCCGGTGATTCCGCAACACTAAGTGTGGCGCATATCGATACAAGAAAAATGAATCAATTCCTTTAAAATCTATATGGTACTTTCCTATCATTCTACAGTTTATAAGACTATATGGATGTCAAGAAATCGCAAGCTAATTGACATGGCGTGCAGATACAAGAATTAAAGATGGGAACCTACGTCATCCAACAGATTCTCCTCAGTGGAATAAAATTGATTATGAGTATTTTGAATTTATAAATGAGTCGAGAAACTTTCGTCTTACGTTATCTACTGATGGAATAAATCCTTTTGGTGTACAGAGTAGTACTCACAGTACATGGCCCGTCATGTTGGTAAATTATAACTTTCCTCCATGGATATGCATGAAGCGCAAATACATTATGTTGTCTCCGCTTATATCTGAACCAAAGAAACTCAGTAATGATATTGATGTCCATTTGACTTCATTGATCAAAGATCTAAAATTGATGTGGAATATAAGTGTTACAATGTATGACGCTCATAGAAGTGAAGAATTAACATTGAGGGTCATGTTGTGCAGAATGATAAATGAATTCCCCGCTTATGGAAATTTATCAAGCTATATCATTAAAGGAATGTTGGGGTGTCCCATTTGTGAAAAACGCACATACTCAGTTCGATTGAAACATTCCTCGAAGACTGTGTTTTTAGGACATCGAAAATTTTTACCTCAATGACATAAATACCAATCTTGGACGATAGCATTCGATGGGAATATCAAACAAGGTACAACACCGTATCCAGTAACGAGCGATCTACTGTACAATAAAGTAAAAGATATTAATACTGTTTTTGGTAAACTATTTTCAAAAAAACTTACAAGATCAGGTTGGAAGAAGATATTAATTTTCTTTGAATTGTTGTATTGGAATTGTTTGTATGTCAGACATTTTCTTGATGTCATGCATGTAGAAAAAAATGTATTTGATAGTGTTATTGGCATGTTACTAAATGTTCCTGGAAAAACGAAAGATGGAATCAAGGCTAGGTTAGACTTGATTGGAATGAGGATAAGGGAAGATTTGGCACTGATGAAGGGTAAAAGACAGACTTTTCTTCCTCCAACAGCTTACACTCTATCCAGACAGGAAAAATTGCAATTTTACCTTTTCAAGAATATCGTTTCAATGAATAATTTGAAGTAATAAGGACTAAAATCACATGACTAAAATGTTTTGATGCAAAATTTAAAGCATGTTGTTTTCCGTTGCATTCTGCCTCAAAATGTATGACATACATTAACCAAACTCTGCTTCTTTTTCAAATTCATGTGCAGTAAAGTTATAGACCCGACGAAGTTTCTCATCATGAATAAGGAGTTTGCATTCATATTATGTGAATTAGAGATGTTCTTTCCACCATCTTTTGTTGATATAATGGTACATCTCGTGGTTCACTTGGTTAGAGTGGTTTAACTATGCGGTCTGGTCCATTACAGATGGATGTACCCCATTGAACGGTATATGAAGATTTTGAAAGGGTATGTCAAGAATCGAAGTCATCTAGAAGGTTGTATTGCAGAACAATATATTGTTGAAGAAGCTATTGAATTATGTACTGATTACCTATCAGATGTTGACAGTATCTGTCTCCTAAAGTCTAATCACAGCAAGCACCTTATGGGCAAAGGGATTTTCAGAAGAGTTGTTACAATTACCTTGATAGAGCGAGAGCAAGCGCACCTTTACATTTTACATAATAGTGAAAATTTTGATCCATACATTGAAGCCCAAAAAGAAATTCTTAAAAATCTGAATCCATTAAGGGTTGAAGGATGGATATCAAATACATATAATCAACAGTTTATAGGATGGTTCTGAGATCAAATTTATAAAGAGTTATCTGAAAATCCGAATTCAATTATCGAACAAATTTAATGGTTAGCCAGAGGAGCAAATGAAAATGTTATATCTTACACTAGTTTTGTAATCAATGTTTATACTTTCTATACAAAAGAACACGATGATCGTAGTACGATGTAAAATAGTGATGTTACGCTTGTGGATGAAGTGATACACATATCTGGTTCCAAGGATAAAAAAATATAATTTATGCAAATATATCATATTATGGAATTATTGAATACATATACGGGTTGGATTATACAACATTTCAAGTGCCGATTTTTCATTGAAAAAGGGTTGACAATATCATTGCAGTGAAAGTTGATGAAATGGATTCGTGAAGGTGAATTTCAGCATGAAAGTGGGGAAAGATGAGTTGTTCATAATGGCATCACAAGCACTGCAAATATTTTATATCTCTGATCCAACAAACAAGAATTGGTTGATTGTCCTACTAGCGACTAAAACAAATGTCGGGTCAGATAAAAATTCAATCAAGGACGACCCTTTTATTGGGATATCACAATCACTTCATGTCAGTCTCAATGTAGACAATGTCTTGTACGTTAAAGAGGAATATAAAGAGGGGATTTAGATTCTTGATAGAGAAACCAAATCCCTGGAACCTTTTAAAAAAGAGTTCAATGAGAAGGTAAAAGTTTTTTTTAATATACTATGTTTTTCTCATAATATTATATGTTCTCTAATGCAATAACATAATCTAAATTAAATGTTTGACTACTCATGCATATGATATCTTCTGCACATAATGATGTTACCAATCCCTCAAAAGAATAAACTATAATGAAAGAAACCCTTTGGAAAGATGTAAAGGTAATGTTATTATATAGTTTCTATATTTTACCGAAAAATTATATAATGAAACGTTGATTTAATTTTCATTATTCCTTGTAGAGTTCGTTTATTTTAGAAAAAATTTGTCCATCTGTCATGCATTTGTAGGAAGAGTAACGATGTTGTCTCTTCTCAATCACAGAGGTAATCTTAATGTTTGCACAGTAAAATCATTGTCCATAAAATTAATGTATTGTTTCATATTTATGTTTAATTTATTTCTTTTTAATATTACTCACGTAATAATTGTTTTCTTATACATGTGGATTCTTTTGTTCGATTCGGGGTGGTCTGTCCATATTTCATGTATTTATGTACCAAAACTTCCACAGACTCCTCCATCAAAACCTTTCACCCCTGCAATGTTAACATTTATTACTTTAAGTTTCCTCCACTGCTCAATCACAGAGGTAATCTTGATGTTTTCACAGTAAAATCATTATCCATAGAATTAATGTATTATTTCATAATTATGTTTAATTTGTTTGTTTTAGTATTACTCATATAATAATTTTCTTATACATGTGAATTATTTTTTTCGAGTGGGGGTGGTTTGTTTGAAGCTGCTCATGCAGTGTTGATTGTTCGACAAATAAATTCAATGGATATCATGGTAACATTGACAATTAGGAATTTTTTTTTAAGACTTCGATGTGTAGAAATCAGCCGCACCTCAATCTGACACACAGTGTGACCAGTATGACTCCAAGTACTTCTTTCTATTTAAAATTGACGTAGATTTTAGTAAAATAGACAACTAACATACTCAAAACCAAGAAAACATATTCAAATTGTTTTTATATTTTAAGAAAAAGATCTATAATTCATTTGTGACGTGTAGGAATCAGTTGCACCTCAATTTGATACATGATGTGTCTCGTATGACTCAATGTGTCCATTATCGGTTTAAAATCGACATTTTAGTACAAAAAGTGTCACTCATTGAAAACCGATCAAACGCACTCGTATTTTCTTGATAATTTAGTATAATGATTCATAAGTCATTTGTGACATGTAGAAATCGATTTCACATCAAACTGATACACAATGTGATTGGAATAAGCCAAAAGTGCATGTTTTCAGTTTAAAATGACATTTTAGTAAAAAAGAAAATTGACATACTCAAAACTGATAAAACGCATTCAGATTGTTTTGATAGTTCATGAAAACAATCCAAAAGTCATTTGAGATGTGTAGGAATTAGTGACACCTCAATATGATGCACGATGTGACTCATATGACTCCAAGTACGTCTTTTTATTTAAATTTTTCATCAATTTTAGTAAAATGAACAATTGGCCTATTCAAAATTGAGAAAACGCATTCAGATTATTTTGATACTTTATAAAAATGATTCATAAGTCATTTTTGACGTATAGGGATCAGTCACACCTCAATCTGATACACGATGTGTCCAGTATGACTCAAAGTCTTCATTATTAGTTTAAAATTAACATTTCAGTTCAAAAAGTATCACTCATTAAAAACTGATCAAACGCGTTTGGATATTCTTGATAATTTGTGAAAATAATTTATAAGTCATTTGTGACATGTAGGAATTGGTCTCATGTCAAATCGATACACGATGTGATCAGAATGAGTCAAAGTGCATGTTTCCAGTTTAAAATGACATTTTAGTAAAAAAAGACAACAGACGTACTCAAAACTGAGAAGACACATTCATATTGTTTTAATACTTTAGTAAAATGATCCATAAGTCATTTGAGATGTGTAGGAATCGACTGCACCTCAATCCGACCCATGATGTGACCGGTATGACTCAAAGTGCGTATTTTTATTTAAAATTGACATCAATTTTAGTAAAATGGACAACTGACCTACTCAAAACTGTGAAAACGCATTCAGATTATTTTAATACTTTACAAAAATGATCTATAAGTCATTTGTGACATGTAGAAATCAGTTGCACCTCAATACGATACATGATGTGTCTGATATGACTCAAAATGTTTGTTATCAATTTAAAATCGTCATTTTAGTTCAAAATGTGTCACTCATTGAAAACCAATCAAACGTACTCAGATTTTCTTGATAATTTAGGAAAATGATTCATAAGTAATTTGTGATATGTATGAATCATTTTCACATCAAACCAATACACAATGTGATCGAAATGATTCAAAAGTATGTGTTTTCGGTTTAAAATGTCGTTTTAGTAAAAAAAGACAACTAACGTACTCAAAACAGAGCAAACACATTCAAATTGTCTTGATACTTCATGAAAATGATCCACAAGTCATTTGAGAAGTGTTGGAATCATTTTCACCTCAATATAACGCACGATGTAATCGATATAACTCCAAATGTGTCTTTTTTTTTAAAAATGGACATCAATTTTAGTAAAATTAACACTTTCTGTTAATTTGTTTCTTTATATTATTACTAACATAAGAATTGTTTTCTTATACAGGTGCATTCTTTTGCTCGAACAGGGGTGATTTGTTCGGCAATAGCATGAATCAGGGTCAGGATTAAAAGACAAAGGAACACTGATGTTTTTGAATGTATGTAATAATTTGTATTTATGTAATTGCATAAACCAATATTTGAAATGTCAATAATATAATTTTTTTTTCTTTTATTTGTGTTGTAAATTTCATTTCATTTAAATTCTATATTGGGACTTGTTTTGTTGATATCGAGTATGTTTCTGGTGCTGTGATGTGTTGTTACAGCACATTACACTGGTGTTGCAGTGTGTTGTTACATCACACTACAGTATGTCCCTTTATCAACGTTAAAGACACATTTTCAATGCTTTTAAAAGCGCTGATAAAGGACACATTTTTCAGCGCTTATAAAGGTACACTTCATCAGCGCTTCTATAAGAACTGATAAAAGACCAGGGCTTTTAATCTCGCTCAAGTAACCAGCACTTTTCTAGCTTTGATAAAAGCCATTTTTAGCACAGTTAAAGACCTAAATTAAAAACTCACACCAATCACTCCCCTCTCCCTCACGGTGGGTCTCACAAGCACATCTTGACTGATACCTTCTCACTCAATGTAAGGTCATGTCATCACCTTCTCATTCTCACTCAATATGGGGTCAAACATCCAGTCTCATTATCCAACATACCCATGCCACAACAAAGAAGACACCAAAGCTAGTCTCACAAGCTCATCAGCTTATCATCAGGATGTTAGCCCCTCAAGACCAAGCCTCATGTCTCAAAGCACATCCCGCCATCCATCTATGGTTATCCTCCTCAAGTTTGTCCAGTCACATAAGCACAATATGATGAACCTCTCACCATCTTTATCTCACCCAAAAGGGAATCCACTAAATCCTTTAGACCTACCTTAACCTTTGCTTATCAATATCAGCTCGCACTCATCACTCCATGGTCACCTCGCACCCCAAAGGTCCTTCCCAACTCTAGCCTCAAGGAATTGATTTCATCATCTTCCAATTCAAGCTTCACAACGTAGTCAGCTAATCAAGGACTATCTTAAGCTAACTCGCACTAAAGCCCTCAACATCCCAATGCAAAGTCATCAAAACAATTCTCGCGACATGTGCTTGGGTCAATCTCGCATCTCCCCTTAAAGGCCATCAAAGTGTAAGAAAAATGGAGTGGAATAACTTACCTCAAATCATCGTGGAAAACACCCAAGATTCACCCCTTTTTAAAGGGGGGGTCAAGAGAGGAATGAGGGGGAGGAGATGTCAAAAATGGCTCTCGCTTGGGGGTCTAATCACAACTTAAACCACTACGCAACCTCCCTCCATAGCGCGATCTTTCCCTCATGGCCACCTTCCACGACGTGATCCCTCTAGTCATGTCATGAAACACCCTTATCGGGAAAAATCAAAAACTTGAGGCCTCGAACTTCATGACAGTCTCCACACTCCACGACGCAACACCTACTCTTGGACCAACCTTAGCAACATGGCCCAAGGGTCACAACCTGACCACAGTCCTCATGAAAATCTCACTAAGGAAATATGTGAGGTTTTTCCAAACTCATACATAAAAGTCATCATCAAGGCATGACACCCCAAGCATAATGTGACCATACATGAGGTTTTTGATTTAGGCAAAAACCCACACAAAAACCACCACGTCATGACACTCACTTATCAAAGTGTGACCCACTGTCACCACGTCAAGGTGCCTCCCTCAACCACAATGTGACCCCTTCACCGTCACCTTGTCAAAGAAAGGAATGAGGGGGAGGAAATGACAAAAAATGGCTCCCCCCCACCTAGGGGTCTAATCACAACATGACATCACCGCATGGCCCAACTCTGCAGCGCGACCCCCCGTGGCCGCCCTTCCACAATGTGATTCCTCTAGTCACATCGTGACAAACCCCTACAAGGAAAAACCAAAATCTTGAGGCCATGAACTTCATGGCAATCTCCATGCTCCACGACGCTACACCTCCTCTTGGACTAGCCTTAGCGACATGGCGAAAAGGTCACAGCGTGACCACATTCCTCTAGAGAAATCTTACAAAGGCAATATGTGATATTTTTCCAAACTCATAAATAAGACACATCATCAAGGCATGACACCTCTGAGCATAGTGTGACCATACATAAGGTCTTTTATTTTGGTAAAAACCCACACAAAAATCACCACATTATGGCACTGACTTACCAATGTGACCCATTACCATCATATCGGGGTGCCTCCCTCGGCCATAGTGTGATCCCTTCACCAGCACTTCATCAAAGCATGACAATCACCTATAATAGTGTGATAAATCATCAATAATAAAAATCAGCAAAGGGATTCTGACATTCGCCTGAGCATCCGAAATAACTCTCAAATCCTTAAAAACGACATCCAAAAACATCTTCAAATACACCAAACCCCAAAATCCCAATCCTCGAACCATCTCCTGCTCGAGGATGATACTGTTAGTTACACCTAATAATACTGTTAGTTACACCTAAACACCTAAGAATGATAATAAAACCATAACATGTTAAATATAAGGAGTATAGAGAAGAGATTAATCTTGTTTGAAGAGTAATTTATCAATTTGGTTTTTATAAATGTTTTGATAAGATAACATTGTCCATTCTAACTTATTAAGGCATTTAAAGGAGTAAGGGCTCAATTAGAAATAAAAAAAAGGCAAAAAAGGATGTCTCATAAAGGAGAAGACAACTGCAACGTAACAAGGAGAGCATGATATAGTCGACCATAACATAAATTTTATCATGGTTCAAGTCCTAATGATCATGGTTCAAAGTTAAATTTAGAGAAATCCTTCTATGCCACAACAAGGTAAAAACTACATAATTTTAGACATGGTAAAGACAAAACGAGTTAGTGCTAAGGGTTTGAAAAGATTAATCATTGTTCTTTCGACTAAAGAAAACAAAATGTTGAGAGACATCATCTCACTAATCATAGATGTAAAAAACAAATAAAAAGAGAAAAAATAAGCCAAATTTGGCCACAACATAATAGATATCATGATGAAGCATCATGCAACAACTAGCCACCTCGATCCACTAAAAGATGCTCAAAACTGAAAATCGTCAAAGTATCTCAGACACACGTTCTCAAACGCCAAAGGCTACCAACTAACACAAGTGTGCAATAGTTGCACAAATGGGGTGTCAAAGAAAGGCACCACCAATGTGATCTCATCCCAATAGCATTGCGGATTATGCAAGAGTATCACATCAACAACCATGAAGAGATTATGCACAACTCGTCTCAATTTTCTAGGTCTCACAAAGTTAGTATGCTCAATGTCTCGTTGCACTAAAACTGCAACCAACAACCCGCAAGAGGTATGAATCGATCTCATATTTAATTTAATTAAAATTTAGGAGAAACCCTAAAAAAACTTCTTTCTAGCATTATACCTTCACGAAACACCAAGCAACAGGGATCTCCTCTACCAAAGTTGAGTGAATGCCCTATGGTACAAAACTAATTCCATTATGGTCTGACAGAATTGAATCTGAAATCTTTTACAAAGGAACTCAAAAATTTAGGGGGAAAGAGAACAAAAACAGAATAACATAAAAGACATCAAAGAACACACCATAAATCACCCAAATCTGAGGAAGAACAAAGGCGGGAGGAGGTCGTCCATCTGGGGTGTTCTCATGCAATGAAAAAGGATGATGAAGCCTTAAAAGATCAAAGAGGCAAACTAGTCTTTTCCTTTTTAAAAGGAGAATGGTTTGTCACGTTGTTGATGAAACCGCGCACCAATCATGTGTCTAATATCACAAAAAAAATCGACATGCACATTAAAGCACATTGTTTTGCAAGCCATTCACCAAGCTTGGACTTCATTCCAAGTCCAAATAATGTCCTTCCAATCCTTAGAATTCCACTATAAAGGCCAATTCAAAATATGAGTCATCCACAAAACCATTGATTCAAATTCCTTTAGAATTCAAACCATCAATAGACATAGGGTTTTACAAACAAGTTTAATTCATTATTTTTTAAGAAATAAAGAAAAGGAGACTACATGTTCTTAAATGAAAATGAGCAAATGATCATCCCAAACACTGTGGTTTTGAGCATTTTACTATAAAGATCTTTTAAAATAAGAAACAAAAGAAAATGGAATGAAAATCACCTAAATTTTGGACATTCTAAAGGATTAAAACAGGAGTTTACTGAGACAAAAAACATTAGTTGATCTTAATATAAACATAAACTACGAAGAATTTCACACTAGGGGAAAAAATAATTAGTAACCCTCGCCAAAATTTGGAACCCAAGTAGAGAATATGTATTGATAATCATGTATCATAGAATATTTGTTATTAATCATCGATCAATACACTCATACAAGATTATCAATACATACAAAAATGTATCAAAGAAATCACTCCATTAAAAATAAATAAATAAAACCACCAAAACAAACATAAATTTTTTTTGATTTTGGAAAAGACCCACACAAAAACCACCATGTCGTGACACTCACTTATATGTGTGACCCATTGTCATCACATCGAGGGGGCCTCCCTCAACCGCAATGTGATCCCTTCACCACCACCTTATCAAAAGAATGAGGGGGATGTGACAAAAATGGCTCTCCCCTCACGAAGGTTTAATCACAACTTGACGCCACTGCGTGCCCCAACTCTGCAATACAACCCTTCCCTTGTAGCTACCCTTCCAGGACGTGATCCCTCTAATCACACCATGACATGCCCTTACCAAGCAAAACCAAAAACATGAGGCTCAAAACTTCATGACAATCTCCACACTCCCCAACACGACACCTTCCTGTGAACTATCCATAGCAACAAAGTGAAAAGGTCCTAGCAGGCCACATTCCTTATGAGAAATCTCAAAAGGAAATGAGACATTTTTTCCCAACTCATACATAAGAATCATCATCAAGGTATGGCACCCCCAAGAATAATGTGACTATGCATAAAGGTCTTTGATTTTGGCAAAAACCCACACAAAAACCACCACATCATGGCACTGACTTATCAATACATGACTCACTGCCCTCATGTCAGGGTGCCTCCCCTCAACCAATGTGATCCCTTCACCGACACCTCATTAAAACTTGATTATCACCTATCATATTATGATGAACCATCACCAATAAAAATCATCAAATGCACAAAAACCCCCAAAATCCCAATCCTCAAACCATCTCAATCTACAACATAAAAAATTCAAGTTTTTTATGAATTTCACAACACAAAATAATAATTGCAACACCTCATAATTATAACAAAACCATAACGTGTTAAATATAAGGAGTATAGTGAATATATTAAGCCTGTTTGAAGAGTAATTTGTCAAATTGGTTTTCATAGATGTTTTGATGAGATAACATTGTCCATCATAACTTATTGGGCATTTAAAGGAGCAAGCACACAATGAAAAATTAAAAAAAGGCAAAAGAAGATGAATTGTGAAAGAGACGACAACCATGCCGTAACATGAAGAACACCATGATGTAGTTGACCATAACATAAAGCTTATCATGGTTCAAAGATAAATTCAGAGAAATCATTCTTTACCATAAAAACTTCAAAACTAAATGATTTTAGACAATGAAGAAAAAATGAGTTAGCAACCATGGTTTAAAAGGATTAATCGTGATCCTTTCAACTAAAAAAATAAAATGCTCAAAACAAGACATCATTTTACTAATCATAGTAGTAGAATACGATTAGAAGGAAAAACAAGACAAATTTGGCCATAATGGTAAGTATCATATAACACCCCACCACACTAAGCCATTAGCACATGAACTAAGAGAAAGTATCTAAGACACACATCCCCAAAAGGCTGATGACTAACAAGGGTTTAAAAAGGTCACATGAGCGACCTATTTTTCATTTACCAGCCTATGAAATAATAAATAAACACATTGGGCTGATTACATATACATTCCATAAATAGAAACAAAAAAAAAAGACTACAATGCATATCATGGCTAATCTCAAACTCCAGCCTCGTATGAGTTGTCCCGCTCGCCCATATCCCTAGCCACAAACCAACCTACAACTAAAATAACCATGTGAGAACTCATGTACCAATGGGCAATAGGTGCACAAACATGTATCAAAGAAAAGCACCACCAACATAATCTTATCCCTATCAGCATATGTAGTGATGCGCATATGGAACACTCAAAATAAATAAATAACTACTGAACAAGAAATAAAACAATCAACAAATCTGCATCAACATGACGTCAAAATGTCTTTGAACACATTAAAAAAACAAATCAACCACAATATCAATGGGCATCCGCTAAGAATTTTTTTTTATCAAGGACACATGTTGGAAGGTATTACATATCACCCATATGATGGTGCTCATCCGAATATAAGCTCCATAACTATCACAACTTAAATTCCACGGCACCCCTGAGCTCCTAATCCAAGGTACCTTCAATCATATCCGACGCAAACCAACTATATTCAAACTTCTAATCCAATGCAACTCCAATTGTATTCAAACTCATGGCAACCCATTAATATCAAATACTTTCCCGATGAGTTTTCTCAACACAAGCATAAACACAAAGAGCATCTCAACTCACCTCCCCTATGGATGCCTTTCATCCATCCATCAAACTACCCTCATGACACCAAAACCACCCTACTAAGCAACCACCATTTAGAACCTTCCAAAGCATCTACCAAATTGGGGCCTACGTATACTAAACACCTACACTTAAGGAAGCCAAGGTTGTATATTAGCATCTCATGCATCCCTTAGTGACTCAAAAACTGAAAACCAAGAAAAAACACAACATCCTCAACATTGTCACATCCCATCATGATCATAGGTTAGGTCTCACTTTTATCCGCAAACACTATACTCATATCATGAGTACAAGTTCTAAGGTGACACCCATCATATACCATCACTCAAGGTCATCTCAAACATCAAGGCAACCACTTCGGTACTTCAAATCACATAGCAAAAAAGAAACCCTCACATAAGGCCTAGGACCAATAATTGAAGTTCAATACCAAGTCTCTTAACATCATAGTTAACGCGCATTGTTTTGAAAACCACTACATCCCTTAGCATCATCATAATTAATGCACATTGTTAATGCACATTACTTTGCAAACGATGCACCAATCCTAGACTTAATTCCAAGTCCAAATAGTGTGGGTTACAATCCTTGGAAATACTCTGAAAAACGACTCAATATGAGTCCCCCATGAAACCAATGATTCAATGTTTCTTCAAATTTAAACCAAATACAAAAATAAGGATTTACAAAGTTTACAACATTGTTTAAAAATAAAATAAAATGACCATGTTTTTAATAGGAAAATGAGCAAATGATCATCAAAAACACCATGGATTGAACATTTTACTATAAAGATCTCTTAAAATAAGGAAAAGGTAAAGTTGAATGAGAAACATCTAAATTCTTAAGGAAATAATATTTGTTATTAATGGTTAATCAATACTCATACACGATTATCAATACATATAAAATGAATCATTCCATTAAAAATAAATAAATAAAACATCCAAAACAAATAATCTTTATATAGTATTATGAAAGCATATATGTTAACCCCATTGATATCATGAAAGTGATGGCCATATACCCATCTATAAGAAACTACAAGGTTTAAAATAAAATGCAACCTTACAATCAGAATTTTAAGAGCAAAAAAAAAATTACACATACCAAATAAAATATAGTGAGAAATCACAAAATTCAAAAAAAAAATTAAACCAATTTGATGATTATAAACATAGAAATTGTGATAAATAACGGTATAGAGAATATTGACTATAGTTTATATTATAAAATAACAAATGAAACATTACAAAAATAAAAACGATTAGTTGGACAAGACGCCAAAACGAATCACAGGATAATTTATTATATCTATGATAAGTAATATGATCATCATATTTTGTTTAATATAATGATATCTCAAAAACATTGAAATAAAAGACTTGGGATCGATATATTTTAAAAAGATCAAGCATGTTTTAGGGGAAGATTTTTCACATTTTTTTAAGTTAAACATGATATTCCACAATGATGTGGTCTGAAAAATTAAAAAAGGCAGAAACATGGGTGAAAAAAACTGGAACGGAACAGGAATTTCTCCAATGACTTTACCATTTCAAATAGCAAAAACAGAGAAACTAAGATAAAAAATAAAACAGGAGTTTCCTCACCACACAACTCATACACCAGGATTTATCAAAGTGAGGAGCGCTTATCAACTCATCTAACAATTAAACATTGCTTTGCAAAGCAAGCAAACCTTCATGTGTTCAAAATACCAAGAAGATTTTCCTTACACGTTGAAACATTGGATAGGTCAAATGGTATTAAAAAAAATCATAATGCTTCAAAATAAACAACTTTATCCCTCAAATAATGACCACCAAATCTCAATTCAAATTTCAACAAAACATACAGATGTTTCAACTGATCAAAAATATTATCAATTCTTACTAGCAAATAAGTTTTATATAACAAAATTAAATGTTGTTATCTAAAGGACGGATTGGGCATTAGCGTGCAACCATCATAAATATCTCAAGTCACTTAAAATACATGATCATCAATACGTGATCATCATTACATAATAATGTGACAAATCAAATGTCATGTTAGATACATTCATGTTATCAAATCATGTATAGAATCCGCTAAATTTAATTGAGCAATGAGAACAATGAAAAAAAACATAAAAGCCCAATTAATGAGACTGAGCCGCCAACAACAAAAGATTATCAATGTGACCCAACCCACAAAATGACATAATATTATATTTTCTCTAAAATAAATCATAATATTGTATAATTAATATTTAACTCAGTTGGCCATGTTTGAACCGGCCAAGCCCAAGTATAAACCTATAGTCATCAGCCAAAGGTTCTACCAGGTCATCAGTTCATCATAAAATTAAAAGAGGGAGAATGACAGGGGGCCAAAAGTCCTCCCTACTACCCAAAGAGGACCTTTGGTAGTTCTATGAACAGTGCTTTTCACTGTTCACAGAACTGACTATGGTCCTCTTTGGGTATTAGGGGGGACTTTTGGTCCCATTGTCATTCCCCCATTAAAAGAGAACTCTGGATAAAATGGATCATTTTAAAAACATAAGATGGGACGAGGATAAAAGGGAATCGTTTGGGAAAAAGGTAGTATTCTTGCCCTTCACTGCCCTTGCCATTTCAAACAGAACAGGAAGGGGGCACCAATAAGATCGAGAACTTGCTATTGCACCAAGCTGCACCAAACTCGTCCAGTCTGAAAAACCAGCATCATCAGACTGGAAAAATGGGTGCCAAAACCTCAATAGTCAGAATTTGAGAGAACTTTTTTCTCCAGTGACTTCGCAGTTTCAGATGGCAAAAACAGACGGGAAATGAGATGAAAGCTTAAAAAAACTTATTAAAACCATGAAGCATGCATATCAAGAATGGTAGCTGCAATCAAACTGCGTAAAACAGGCATCACCATGTGGGGTTGTAGTTTCTTACATTGCATTAAAATATGACAACAGAACAACAAAATGCATCAAACGCGGACGTAATAATCAAAAGAAAATGAGCGGCAATTAGCAAAGTAATCAGAGAACTTTGAAGACCATTGTTATTGCTTTCTTCATGGTAATTCCAGATATACAGCTTCATCATTTTACTTTGCCTTATGCATGTCTAACTAGACTAATGAAAAGCTAATGCACGCACAAAACAATATAAAATAAAATACAACGAGGCCACCAGTGGTACTCAGATGAAAAGGGATTGTCTTGATAAAGGAGCTTAAAGTAACAAGGGTAACAAGGTAATCAGAGAACATCGAAGAGCATTTAATGTAAAGGTTTCCTCGCCACAAATTCATGTGAAAATATCAGCATTGTATTGCTTTGTTCTTTCTCAGATAGAATTAGTAAGACCAAGCATACAAGTGAAAAAAATGATATTAGCACTGCAGTTATTCAAGAGAAGAGTATTATAACAATGGGAAAACTAAATGCAAATGCTACCTTTAGTGATGGATTAACAAAGTCCCAAACCCACCAAATAAAGCTAGGAGGAAGACGAGTCGATCAACACATTATCTTGGTGAGCATTTATATAGCTAGGGTTTGGCGTCGCGGAATGAAAATGCGGGGGTCCCTTTCCTCGTTGGTGTGTTTTTTTTTTTTTTACTAAAAAATGAAGAAGAAAAATTTTAACACGCTTATTTGTGTTTTAATATTTTAAAATGTCTTTATGAATATAATTCTACACATTTTCAAATATATATATATCGATTTTATTTTTTTAAAAACATAATATAATACTTAAAATATTATATTATATTAAAATTGCATATGAATTAATAATATAATATTTAGTAACCCCCTTTGACATTAATGTTATAAGGGATTTTAAAAATATTTGTTGATAATAGTTGTTAATTATTTAAGTAAAATAGTTAAAAATCATATAAAAATGGGTGTTATGGATAAGGATGACAATGCGTCGGGTACCTGACACCATCACCCACCGAGACCCCACCCGGGCCAGCAGTGAGTCGAGTGTGTCACCTCAAGCCCACCTCCAATGGGTCGTGATTTGGTGGTTAGCACTGAGAAGACGTATTGCGTGCATGAGAGGCTTTAACCTGTGAACTTTCATAAAGTATAACAACGTGAAATCATATACGTAACTCATTTGTAGTGTATCATGCATGTGATTCGTGATAAACATCCCAACGGTACAACAAAAATAAACACCATTAAATAAAGGCAAAAGATAGGGCACAATTGTCCTGTAATAAAGACTAGCATCACCAATCGGGGGAGGGGAAACTCCACGTCACACCAATGTCGACTAGAGCACCGACACCAATGACTACCACCAAAAACCACCATCACTTCAAAAAAATGACTTATACCAATAGAAATTTATTGACGGATAATACATATATTGGTAAAAATGATCATTTCTAACAGATATTAAGTTATATTGGTATTGATTTTAAGTACCAACAGTTGTTTTTACCAACAGATGTATTTGTTGGCATTGATCGTTTAACACCAACAAACCTTTCATCAAAAGCTAAATCTATTGCTCTATCATACTAATGTCAACATTTTTTTACCAACACTTGAATCTATTGTTAATAATAATTATTACCAACAAATCTTTTATCATCAATGAAATTTGTTACAGTAGATCATTCAATGATAGTAATCAATAAAGAGAAACCAAATTTTTTATATAGATTATTACTTTTATGACCAAAGTCAATATTTTATTTTTAGAAGTTTTATTTTGATTTTCCTTCTCGATTGTCCTTTTCTCACATCATTACCTCCTCAGATATGGCCTTAATCCCCCGATTTTGGTTATTCCTTGGTGCTCGTCCCTCTATTGATCCCAACCGAGAGCAACGTTTTCGTTTCTAGGTCAGCTCAGATCCCTTCGTCGGAGATGCCTCTTTGCCCTGTTGGTTGTCTTTGAAGGAATCAGGCGTGCAGCGGAAGCCCCAAATAGGTGGGTTTTTAAAAATTTCACCGACGATCAGCCTAATCTTATTGACGTCGGTGAATAGCACCCTGGTTTAATCTGAGGATCATGCGTGAAAAGTTTTAAGCACAAAATAAAACTGAAAAATACATGGTTTAAATCTGAAGTCGTGCATGACGTCTGCTCGTCGCTGACGATCACTACTCGAAGAATCTGAAGTCGAATTCCTCTAGATCATCCACACGCGCTTCAAGAAATCCGTGGGAGCGCCAATCGTCGTAATCCGGGTGCTAACGCAGAGCTACGACGACTCCTTCGACACTCCGACGATCACTTTATCGCTCTGCTTGCGATGTCTGAGAGAGAGCTCCATCCGAGCTCCTTGGATCCAGAGCCTCTCTCTCTAGGATATGGGAGAGAGAGGAGGAGAGAGAGAGGCAGTGAATAGTGTATGGCAAACTTTTCTCCTCTATTTACAAAGTGAAAAGAAATTATCCGGAAATGTCGGCCCGACCCTCGAACAATTAATCACACTATATAAATAATATTTTGACTACTAAATTGAGTCATAAATATTATTTATTATTATCATCACTTAACTGTAATAAATATGTTACGTAATAATACCCGAGCCATTAACTCGGTTCGTACTCCCGCAAATATCAATTGAACCTTGAATATATTAATATCCGTTCAAATAATATTTGTCATGTATTTACCTAAAACTTGTAAATACAATTAAAAAATAAATTCAATACCTATTATTCATAACTTGAATAATATGAATTTATTTATTCCTTGGTGATCGTATCTCCTTGGAAAAATACCGAACCCTAGTGGTGGGGCCCACCATGTCCAAAACTTGTATTCATCTGAATATGGCAAATTATCGAATACGCTATTGTGTGTGACCCACTAGGCCCTTATCACAACAGTAGTGAATGATATTCACAAACTAAGAGCGGGATCTAGCAATCCATCATGGCCCCCAAAGAGATAAGGATTATCACAACAACAACAATCAACCTACGAACACTTACTGTATAGTACAATCTCTTTGTCATTAATATATCATAAAGTAGGATGCAGTCACGTGTCATCGCCCCTTTTTTTGCTTTATTATTTGTTGATCTAACTGGATAGACTTACCTTTGACTGCAATGACCATGGTCTCATGAAAGTACTACCATCCAGATCAACATGGCCTCAGATATATTACTTCCATAACATGGAAGCGACAAATCATTTCTTGACCATTCAACCAATGTCATGTCATCAATGACGTACCCAACACAAACTACCTCGCCACGATTTCAACATCATGGTTTTCGTCTTGCATCAAAGTACGCGATCTAATGACATACACTAACAATGATGTCAAGTCAGGAGACTATTACACACGATCATATATAGGAACATTCAATGACACCTGAAACATGTGGTGTTCCTATTGGAGAGTTTGTCCTCGTGATCTCACTACTAGAAATCACCAAGTGAGAACTTCATGAGAAGAAGTCTCAATGCTTATGAGTCCCCAACACCTGATAGTCAAACACCTACTGTGTCCGATCAGTAAGATGTATCTAGACCATAGAACATATATTTTAAGATTAATGTCATAGTATCTTGAGGTTCTCATTATAGCCCGTGATTTGCTATAACCTTTCGATACGACAATTAATCTTTGGACATTACCATTTCAAAAGTGGACGTAGAAAAGTCTACACTATAATGGTAAGACGACATCATGTATAACTAACTATACACACGATGTGGTAATCAAAAGCACCAAATAGTTGGGTCTAGGGCACCCACTATTTCAACACTCCCACTTGCACTAGAGCCAACTTTCTAACCAAACTTGTAAGCTACTCACATGATAAAGATCATGTTTTTACTGAGTAACAACTTTAGCTACTGGGCCCGCCATGCTTCCGCCGCGTGGCTATTCTGTTATTGCTACCTCGTCTCGTTGGGTAAAAATTCTCAAGAGATGGTATCCCAAGTACATCCCACTTGTCCACTATCATAACTTGACATCTTGGCTAGTAAGAATATCATAATTTTCATTATGATAATACTTTTCTTACTATGTGTGATTCCAAGAACTGGAACAAATCGTTGCGTTTATCTGCTTCTTAGCTGCCTTAAAAGCTGCAACGTACTCGGTCTTTGTAAGTATGGCTACCATCAGCTTTTATGAGCTCGTCTCATTTATCACCATATCCTAATTGTGATATTAGATCACATGGATCTAAGGGATAATAGTTTGTGTCCCCTAAAAAACTAGTACCCTTACTTCTCCACTTACCAGGTACATACCTTTTGTACTTGTCAAAGTACAATTAGATAGTTCTGACTGCTTCCCTTGCAGTGCTCTTGGATATCACTGATATTTGCCTACTGTAAAATATATACTAGCAATATCAGTTCTTGTACATATCACGGTATACGTGATTGATCCATCGCTTTGACATATGGATTTAAATTATCACGTTTATCTCTTCCTATGTCTCGGACACGTCAACCCAGAGAGATTATGCCTTGTGACATAGGCAACAATTCGTCTCTTGAATTATTCTAACTTGTATTTTTCAATACCATGCCACTATATGTACGATTGACTAGGTCCAAGCAACCTATAGATCCACCTCAGTAGATCCTGTTCCCTAGAACTTAGGTTGCTACTTTAAGTCAATCACTGAAGAATCAATTTCATCTTGGTATTAACTAACTGTAAGACCAATGTATGTTTTCCATATGTTGTCGAACATACTTTGCTTGGAAAAACCTTAGCACTCCTACTAACCTCTGGTAGACACATGGAAAATATTCATTCCAAATGAATATTCTATGATCATGTTGCTTACTTCAATCCTAAATTGGATTTCAGTAACTTACAACCTATATTAGCATTCTGTGACGTGACCATCCCTTTCTGGTTTCATTGTATAGACACCATCCACGATTGGTGGTCATGATATCCAATTCTAAATAAAATGATCATGTAAATTAGCCATGACAAGTAAAATTCTAATGGATTTAGTCATAATGACTTGGTGTGACTGAAAGCGCGGCCGATTGTCACCTATCGACCGTTCAAAGTTCTGGTGCTCTGCTAATGTGTATAATAGCACTCGGGTCGAATCATCGGCGATGCTACTTTTTAATAGGCGATTGTTTTTAGTTGATTGTATTTTGATTGGGGGGTTTATTTGCAAAGCTTAAATGAAATTGATTAATGGATGATGTTTGATTTAATAATTTGATAAAGATTGGGGTGAGTTCATTATTGGGGATTTAAGCTTATGACATCCTTGAGCTTTTCTTTACATTTCATTAAATTAATACCCACTTCACAAGTTGACTTTGATCGGAATTCTCAAGTGTTAAAGCTTTAATCCAAGCCGTAACTTAACTTAGGGTTCTAATAATTATCATTACTTATTTATGGTAGTGTATTTGTGGTTCCAATAATTCATGGAATCCACATGATAAAAAAACATGTCATTAATCCATGACACATTAAGTTCAACATACACAATATTAATTTAAATAATATTCATTTAGCGAAGGCTCTCAATCACTTAATATCCCCAAATTATGAATCATCCCAATGATATATTTAATCAGCCATTAAGAGGATTAGTAATATGGTTTATTATTTTTATGATGATGAATTAATAAGTGAAGAAAAAGAAAGGGATAAGAAAAGATTTGTGCACCGAACACATACACACGAACAATGATGAGAATTAAAAACAAACTTTAAATTGAATGAGAAAGCAAAAGAAAATGGATTTTTACTGGATTTAAACTATTTTAATACCATTAATATTTAATAATAGAGTTTGGATGATTAAAAGAGAATATTAAGAAGAAAATTTCATTAAAAGAGAATTACAAAAAACAAACACTTACACGATTATAAACAAAGAACAACATAAAAGTAAATGAAAGGAAGCACGGTGGAATGGTTTCTCAAGTTAAAACTTGAGTATGGAAGATCATCCCAAACCTTTGGTAGAGACTTTTTCATGGCAACCTAGCCTCCTTTTCTCTGAAATTCCAACCACATGCAAGGAGAAGAGGGGGTTGTATTTATAACCCAAGGAGGTGGACTGTTTGCATTCCAAATCTTCCCCTCCACTTGAATTGCTAATTTTTCTATCCATATATCTTAATATAGATATATTCTCTTCTTAAAAGTTGTATATATTTATGTTTACTATCATCCTTCAAAATTTTGCGGCCATTGGAATTTTGGATCCAAAGATATGGCTATTTTACTAAACAGTTTGCACATGTCCATTTTTATCAACACCTTTTCAAAGGTTGAAATGTGAATGGGGTTTTGAATAGTAATATGACCTAAAATAAAAATAATTTATTCTAAAAAGTTGACCACACACATATTATCTTTCACACTGAAAAATACCAGATTCATTTGACGAGTATATCAAGAGAAAAGTAATGAATATTGTTCTAATTTAAATTCCCATCCATAATGGTGGGCTAGACTTCAAAGCATCATTTGGGCCCCTTGTGGTTGTAGTTAGACCTTCAAATTTCTATCCATGATTATTTTGGATAATTTAGAACATATTGTGGAGTTTCATAAAATTTGGGCATCAGGATTTAGACCAGTGGCTCAATCATCATGGGTGGTCCAGTTTCTCCATAGATTCTTTAGGTCTTCTTGTGTGGACCATATGACCCTCCAAATGGATGATTTGTCCAAAGGTCCCTTTTAATGAAATGTTGTAATGTGAGTAAGGAACTCTAAAAAGTAAGAATAATTCAATTTGGATAAGTAGTGTGAGAGTTATAATTAAAATAGTAAACTGACTCGATTTGATTAATTCAAATAATGCTCAAAAATTATATTTAATATTAAAACATGAGTATTTCACACCAATTATGAAATTTTAATTGAAAATCAGTAAAAAGAGTATATAATAAGTTATGAAAATATTAACAACATCAGTGACCAATCGAGCCTTATTGGTACTACACTTTTACCATCCATGTATCAACTTATTTGAATACCCACCGCAATATTCAAAATTATAGGCCCCTTTGCTCTTTGATGCATGGAATCCATTTATGGGATTTTAATTGATCTTGTCAATCTCAAATAATTTCCATACACTGCTTGTAGAAAATATTATTCACAATGAATAATAGATCACTGACCGTGGTGAATATAATACCATCACCATGGTTTTAACCTTCCTATGTAGTATGTGTCTCTGGAACATCCTATGTTCCACATGCGCTTGTGGAACTAGTTCCTATGACAACTATTTATGCATATGAAGAATTGATTAAGATCAAGTCAATATTGCTCCCACTTTCTCAAGTAGATATACACACCCTTTTATAGAAATATAGTCTATAACTTGACTATATATTTTTTATCATAGGGATTTGTGTAACATCCTAAGAAACCGTTAGGATAATTACAATAAATGCACATTGTGTTTGTTCCTGATGCACATTTGTTTATATCCTAACAAAATCTTTGCATCCAAACACATATCCATATGACATAATGGGTTTATCATTATACCATGACTCGTATGATATCTATTTTTCATTTTAGTTGGAATATGATTATGGGATTACGCCGTTATTTGCGAAGCACTTCATGAAATATAATGGAAGTTTCTGCTGAGTTGTAACATTGATACTACTTACATAAATACTTTGATGTATAAAATGTGCGTTTAGGAATTACTCCACGCTACATTTTGTTGATCAATGTTAACATGTAAGACTTCATCATAAATCCTCCTCATTAACATCAATGTCGTGATGTGGATAAGGTAATGTGTGTTTAGGAATTACTCCTTGCTACATTATCATGATTGATGAATGCTTGGTCAAGATATTCTTTGATATGCCGATGCGAAGCAACTAATATCTTCTGAACATGCACTTACTTCACATTACCATTCCTTAATTACTTAAAGGAATATTATGAATTATATATATACCTCTAATTTACCCTTATAATAGTTCACATTCACTTGTTGAACTATTTCCAAAAGCTTCGTGACATACCTTTATTTTTAAAGGTTACTTTGTCCAAACTAAATACATTGATAGTAATAAAATTATTTAGCTGTATCGATCCTAAATACCATACTGGGTATTTTTCTTGACATCCACTTTTAGTTTTACTTGACAAAGAATTATCTTTCCACATGGGTATAAGTCTTACATTTTATATTCATCACTCGTTGCCTATGATTCATGTATTACTGAACTAGTGATTGAGTTTTAAATACCAAAAACAACATTCATTCCAAAACCTCAAAGAATGTCTCCCTGTGTCCAAGGACACATGAGATTAATGTTTGTGGTTCTACTCAATAATATTTCTACATGAATCTTTCACTTAGAAATTAAGAAGTCGTGTACTTATCACCATTGGCCTAGGTATCACCCTTTCTCAGCCACTTGAAGATTACACCTGAATTTCAGTAAGGTTTATATACTTACATGGTTACCGTATTAGAATACACATGTCACCATCATATTGTATTTATTACCCAAGTTGTAAAACTGAAACATTACATTTGATGAATATTTTTGAAGAAGTTGTAACTTACTTCTTTAATTCAATTAATTGCATTTAAACTTCCATTGTTTTATTTTATAACATGCAATGCAAATAACCTTTGTCAATACCCCATTCATTGAAGGATGTTGTGAATGTTCCATTGGCATTACTTGACTTTTGGCATTTTCATCTTGTCTTTCAATTTATTCTCCATAATAATTAAAGATAAAAATTTCTTTAATTAATTTGGAGATCATTACCTAAATTGGTAATGAAGCGTTTACTCAATAATTCACTACTAGAATTCTGGGAAGTTGCGCGCATTGCAGTGGAAGAGTTTTAGCAGCCTCCAAATGGCGGTCTCTAATACTGAAATAAAATTCGGTGGGATTTTCCCACCTTTTGGTTGCATGTATTAGCGGCCGCCATTTGGCGGCCACTAAAGGGTGTATTAGAGTCCACCAAATGGCGGCCGCTAATACTGATGTAAAAACTCAGCGGGATTTTTCCCTCGTCTTCTTTAACAAGACCTGCAACACCACCGCTTTTCCGCCCGCCACCGCGCTGCCCCCTGCCGCCCACCCCCGCCTCACCTACAGCCATTCCGAACACATCGGTGCACCTCCAATGACCCTATGGTCTCCCCCCGACATCACCTGACCACAAAACGACTCCCCCTAACTGACCTGAACCCTCCCCGGCCACCGTGCATCAACCATGGCCGGTGAGCCAAGCTGGTGGACCACATCTGTGTTTCCTACTGCATCACGAACCAAAAATCACATTTTTTGGGGTTGATCTTTAGCGTCCGCCATTTGGCGGCCGCTAAAGGCTTTAGCGACGGGCCAAAAACGTTCGCCAAATGGCGGCCACTAAAGCCCTTATTTCTAGTAGTGCTTGTTCATTTTATAACTTAGAACAAAACTTGAGTAAAGGGGTGAAAATGATATGATAGAGGGATCCATTTAAATATCATGAACCATCTTTCAATTTACACATGTCGGTGTAACCATAACCTTATTCATATCATTGATTCTATTTATCCTTGCAAACTTCTCCGAGATGAGACTTCATGTTATATCATCCATGTCCTGGTGTAGCAACCGCAAATGACATCAGATGCTGATGAAAGCATAATGACATAACCATAATATGCATTGTACATCAGTCTCCTGTAAGCAATTTCACTCTCACTTCTTAAGGTAGTTTAACAGGTGTAGGGGATACTAGCACCTTGAGTTTCTTATATCATAATACTTTGTGCATGCACCTGTATTATTCATGGATACTCGTGTTAGTGAGGAAATTTACTTTGTCCAATATTTATCGCATTTTAAACTTGTTGTTTAATTTTCCATTTTCTACAAAAATAAATTTTAACAGATTAGTACCTTTTATCATGATTACCAATTAAGACATTTTGATTAATTAATTAAATCATTTAATGTCTCCCGCTATTTTTATCGAATTCTAGGAACCCTCTATTATAGAATCATAATACTCTTTTGCTTGAGTATTCTAGTGGCAAGGATCCCAAAACCACTCCTCATAGTTTACAAGCTATTACTATGCCACTACTTGGAGGGTTCAAGGTAAGCTTTTGACTGAATGACCGCTTTAACTTGCAATTCCTTGATATGTTGAGTGAAGTCCCCACTTCTAAAATCAAAACTTGATTTACTCAATACTTGCCCCTAAAATGATAGCAAGTTAGCTATGGATAATCCTTACTAGCACTTTAGTTAAGTTGACTCATCACTCTTATAAGAACTCCCCGATAGTAAGAGGCACCTTCAACTATGGCATGACCGACACCTCAAACAAACGGTTTTGTCCAAATTTAATTGATGGAAGACAGTAATGACTTAATATATCTTTGAGGGTTTTATTATATTTAATGTGACGAAAGAAAACATTTTCTATTTTTATTTTAAAAAATGTTCTATGTGATCGCACTCACAACTGACTATGCTGTAAATATAAAATTAATCGAGTCAGATGTTCATTTTATCTAAGCATGCTTGTTTATTATTATTTCATGTGATTGCGCATTAACTACACGTTCACAAAAAATAATAAACCATGCAATAATAAAATGACGACCTGATCATGAGATGATAATAATGGTTGATCCGTTGAGTAAATAACGGACCAACCTAAAACCCTAGGGGGGTGATACCTTGAGTCGCGTCACTTGTGAGTTGAATTACATCGCATGTCCATCCAATGCATCGAACTCCTGTTTGGTGTGTCGCCATCACTCGGTGCGAAAAATGTCACTTTTCATCTCGTCATTATACAAAAATACCCACACACAGGCAAGGGGGTCTCGGGGTATAAAAAAAACTTTGAGAATGGGAACATAGGCCCTTATACATATAACAACTTAGAGACGATACACATATCACATTTTATTAATTAAACTAATTATTAAAATACCATGCAATAATTAAATAAATAAAAATTCACCAGACATAAATTGGATGGTATTAGGCTCATGACCAGTCATATACATATTAAACTCGCGTATATTAACTAAATGTAGAATTAAAATTAAATTTGCATTAAATAAATTCGAGGGAACTTAATTGAATTAAAAACTTTACTCTTATTTTTAATTCAATTTAACGTTGTTAGGTCCTGATTAATTAATTTAATTTTAAAACTATAAATTAAATTAATTAATTAATTTAGTTAAACATCAAATTAAATTAATTTATGCCACTGAATTATTAAACCAAAAATTAATATTTAATTAATTTAATTATCAACTGTAATTAAATTAATTATTTTAATTAACTTTTGATTAAATCAAAATTAAATGGGCCCTAAAAACCTCGATCAGGGCCTGTGCAGGTTGGGACGAACCTGAACCGGCTCATCCCGGGTTGTTCCGACCTCGTGCAAGGGAGTTCTGAGTCAATCAGGTCTGCCCATGTCGGTTTAGGGATGGGCAGACCCGCCCGAGGCCATTTTAGGACAAAGCAAACCATGCAGTGGTTACCTGTCTATTGGAATGAATGAGAAATAGCCAGAATAGGGCTAGGTCTGGGGCAACGCAAGCTGGTCGGCGGGTGCACGGTCCAACAAGGGGTGGTCTGGTAAGGAGGGCCAGCGGCGATGGTTCTCGTCATTGAGGATCCGGTGGAGGCCGGTCGGACGGGGTGGTCCACCGAGGAGAGGGGTGGCTGGCCAAGGGTTTTGGCATGGAAGGGGCCGCACTGACGACGTGCACGGGACAGGCGACCCGGGGGTGGCTCCAGTGCAGAGGTCTGTCATGGGAAGAGGTCGGACCGACCATGGAGGCTGGTCAGCTGAGGCAGCGTGACGAGGGAGGAAGGGCGACCCAGGAGGTCTGGTGCTATTGCGCGAGGGTGGCTTCGTGTTGGAGCAGGGGCTTTGGGAGGGCGGCGACACCTGGTTTAGAGCCTGGCTGGGCTCCTGGACGACGGTTCTGTAGGGTGGAGGCCAAAAAACAAGGTAGAGGGGCGACCGCTGCATGTGGCTGGAGGCGCTGGGGTGGCGGGCTGGAGCGGTGCGGTGTTGGCGGTCCGACGACCTGGTTCAGGAGGGTGAGCTACATAGGGCGGCTCTGAAGAGAAGACGAAGTGATGGGGGGGGGGGGAATGTTTTTTTTTTGTCATGACCAGAAAAACAGGTCACCTCCTCCTTTTTTTAATTTTTTTTACCATTTATTTTACCAAGACCCGCAAAGTAGGTCTTCCCTCTCTTTTTTTTGTCCACCAAGACCTACAAAGTAGGTCTTCCTTTCAAATTTTCTAAAGCCTATTTAGGCTTTAGAAAATAATAATAATATTATTATTATAATATTAAAATTATTATAATAAAACCATTATTATTATAATAAAATAATAATAATAATAATAATTAATAATCCTCACTGGAAAATACTATTCTGGTGTAAACATATTTAGATAATAAAACAATGGTTCAATAATTTAGAACCTCCTTAAACTACCGGTTTTTAATTCGAACTTAAAACTTCAGATGACCGCAGAATGGTCATCTGATTTCAGATTAAGGTACGGTCTATGACGTTGGGACCATATCGACACCCTCTTTATAGATTAATGCAAATTTAATTTTTCAATTGACTTAAAATCTTCATGCATCCCTTTGATACTAATTGAAGGAATCAGGCATGCAGCGGAAGCCCCAAATAGGTGGGATTTTAAAATTTTCATCGACGATCGATGTAATATTGTCAATGTCAGCGAATAGCATCCCAGTTTAAGATGAGGATCATGCATGAAGAGTTTTAAGAACAAAAAAAACCAAAAAAAAACCTGGTTTACATCCGAAGTCGCACATGACGTCTGCTCGTCGTTGGCAATCACTGCTCAAAGAATCCAAAGTCTAATTCCTCTAGATCGTCCACACATGCTTCAAGGAATCTACAGGAGCACTGATCGTTGTAATCCAGGTGCTAGCACGTAGCTACGACGACTCCTTCGACACTCTATTTATAGAGTGAAAATAAATTATCAGTAAATGCCGGCCCAACCCCGGAACAATTAATCACACTATATAAATAATATTTTGAATACTAAACTGAGTCATAAATATTATTTATTATTATCATCACTTAACTGTAAAAAATATGTTACGTGATAATACCCGAGCCATTAACTCGGCTCGTACTCCCACAAATATTAATTGAACCTTGAATATACTAATATTCATTCAAATAATATTTTTCATTTATTTACTTAAAACTTGTAAATACAATTAATAAATAAATTCAATGCCCATTATTCATAACTTGAATAATATGAATTTATTTATTCCTTGGTGATCATATCTCCTTGGAAAAATCCTGAACCCCAGTAGTGGGGCCCACCATGTCCAAAACTCCTATTCATCTGAACATGGCAGATTATCGAATACACTATTATGTGTGACCCTCTAGGACCTTATCTCAACAACAGTGAATAGTATTCACAGACCAAGACCAGGATCTAGCAACCCATCATGACCCCTGAAGAGATAAGGATTGTCACAACAACGACAACTAACCTACGAACACTTACTGTGTAATATAATCTCTTTGTCATTAATATCTCATAAATCAGGATGCACTCACGTGTCATTGACCTTTTTTTTTGCTTTATTATTTGTTGATCTAACTGGATGGACTTACCCTTGACTACCATGACCATGGTCTTATGAAGGTACTACCATCCAGATCAACATGGCCTGAGATATATTACTTCCATAACCTGGAAGCGACAAATCATTTCTTGACCATTCAACCAATGTCACATCATCAATGACATACCCAACACAAACTACCTCACCACGATTTAAACATCATGGTTTTATTCTTACATCAAAGTACGAGATCTAATGACATACACCAAAAATGATCTCAAGTCAGGAGACCATTACACATGATCATAGATAGGAACATCCAATGACACCCGAAACATGTGGTATTCCTATTGGCGGGTCTGTCCTCATGATCTCACTACTAGAAATCACCAAGTGTGAACTTCATGAGAAGAAGTACCAATGCTTATGAGCCCCTAACACCTGATAGTCAAACATATACTATGTCCAATTAGTAAGATGTATCTAGACCATAGAACATATATTTAATATTAATGTCATAGTATCTCGAGGTTCTCATTATAGCCTGAGATCTGCTATAACATTTCGATACGAAAATTAATCTTTGGACATTACAATTTCAATAGTGGATGCATAAAAGTATACAATATAATGATAAGATGAAATCATGTATAGCTAACTATATACACGATATGGTAATCAAAATCACCAAATAGTTGGGTCTAGGGCACCCACTATTTTAATAGTCTTTTAGCCCAGAGGGGCATTGAATTACTTTTGGTGTCTTTGAGTAATCTATCTTGACAAATGTACTCGAATATTTGGTTTGATTGTGGTTGTGGAAGTGACTCTTGAAAGGGATTCAGTGGCAGTGGTTCCTGGTGTTTGTTCAACCTTAAGTTTCTTCTCTCCTACCGTGTCTCGGTTCCTATTGTGGTGAAGCTTGGTGATGTTTATTGGGGTCCTGGTGATGCTTGATAGTGGGTCTTGTGCCTGGAAACAATTGTTCATGGTGCACTGAAGGGTTTGGGATTATGGACATGGCACTTGTTCTCTGGTGATCCTTGGTTCGTTTTCTCATTGCATATCTTTCAATTAGGTATGAGTTTTCACTCAAGATACTGGTGGTTCTTCTAGTTTGATTTTCAGTATGTCAAATTAGAGTTCAAAGTTATCTGAATGTTATGAGTTAGTTTGATACTGAAAGTTCCCAATCAGTATATCATATCACTGAGAGGGGGAGGGGGTGAATCAGTAATACTATTTTCTTTTATGTTTCTTTTCAATTGAAATAATCTTGACCTCCTGTTAAAGATTCAATTCCTTAGTGAAAACAATTTAATCCACATATCCACATGAACACAAAGATTTACAAGGTTCAATATTCAATAAGAATAGCTACATCCTTGGTATGGTTTGTAAATGATCCAATATCATACAATCTACTATAAAAAAATCCCTGGATTACAACAAGTAGTATATACCCTTACACTCGTATAGAATTATGAAACAATCCCACTAGTGAGTGTGCACCCTCTTAGCACAAATATGGTAATACAATTGTTTTGTAACAACTCATGTTACCTATGATTATTTTAAATTCAACACATGTATTCAATTGAAATACAATTCTTCAATTTTTTACCCAAAAGAAAGGTAAGAACCTCCTGGATTTTATTGTAGAAAACTCAGTTCAAATTTTCTAGGTCTGATTTTCCCAGTCTGATTATCCAAGTATGATTCTTCCAATAAAATTCTTTAAATTCAATTTTCCTGATAGAATACAATAAAAATAAATTGGCACAACTTCAATCCCTGAGTATGATAAAACACAGTATGATACTTCCTCAGTCTGAAAATATTTAATACGAAAATACCCAGTATGGAAAATCCCATTCTGATCAATTTATCCTGATACAAACATCATCCAAATACAATTGACAATGTGAATACGATATCTGCGGAGTACGATAAATTCTCAGTATGATGATTAGCTGAATACAATCGTCATAATATTTTCTCTTCTCTTTCACTTCTTCATCATAACATCTTCAATACAAGATCAATACGAAGACTTCCTCTTCTCTCTAGAAACTCGAAGCTTCTCTCTCTACTGCTGTTAATATTACACCATCATCTATTAAGTATAATGTACTTTTCACTTTTTATAGGTGACCCAAAATAGGTTTAGGTAAGAATCCCAAAGCACTTTTCCACTCACCTAAATTCACCCAAAATGAAATTTCCCCTGAAATCTCAGAATGCATTTTGACTTCGTCAACTCTTCTTGATTCTTCTCAAAACTTCTATAATATTCAACTCTTCTTCTCCAGACTCCCATTTCAAATTCCAGTACGATTACAATTGATGAGAAATACATGGGTTCGATCATCTGAGTCCTATTGTCTTAATCTGATTGCTAAATACAATTCTCATAATCAATTTGAATCAAAATCTTGTATTTGAAAGTTAATCTTCCCCTAGAAAAATCATTCAACAATCTTTTTTCTTCACAAAAATCATCCAAAAAATGTAATTCAACCATTTTGAAATGGTTGACTACATTTTTTATCATCCTATTCACTTCTTCTCTTGACCCACTTGAAAACATCACTTCAATCACAAACCTCTACTTGTATCGTGACTTCCTTCATGAAATTAAATTCATTTTAGAACAACTTTAGTATCATCATACTTGAATTGGAAAGTATCATAACTTTCCATTCATTCCAACTACATTATTTTCTTATCTACCCAATTGCGATCTTTTCTGAATACAATTGTCCTGGATACAATCATTTTGGGTACAATCATTCCGGATACGATCATTCAGGGTACGATAATTCTAGATATGATCATTCTGTGTATGATTTCCTTGGATGTGATTTTCTAGAATACGATCTTCTCTGGGTATGATCATTCTGAAAAACAATCAACATCATCTCTTACTCTTCTTCAGCACCGCTTCTTTAATCGACATCGCCTCTTCAATCAGCACCACCTTTTCAATCGGAACCACCTTTTAAATCGGTACCACCTCTTCAATCGGCACCGTATCTTCAATCGAAACCACCTTTTAAATCGGTGCCAATTTTTCAATTGGAACCAATTTTTTAATTGGCACCACCTTTTAAAACAACACTGCCTCTTAAATCGGTAGCATCTCTTACTTTTTTTACACTCAGATACGATTGTTTTGAAAAACAATCAGCATCACTGCTTTCTCTCTACCACCTAGATATGATAAATCTGGATACGATCCTTTTCTGATCGACAATATCTCTTCCACTCCCCCTTTCTTCCATCAAGATTGCATCACAAGTTATCAATTCAACTTATGATTTATATGAAATACAAATCGTCAAAACATCATCACAATTGATTCATCGTAGTCATAGAGACTCATATTCAAAACATTCACTTCATTCACATTGGTTCTAGAGTGAATCTAATGAAATTTAATTCCAGAAAGATGTATTCAATTTCATTTCAGACCTGATTTGAGTCCGATCAAAACCTTTTCTTCCATAACAACTTCTTCTCATTACGATGGACTTTCACAGTGAGTACAATTCTTTTAAAAACACGAGTTCGATTCTTTTCAAAACATTGATATGATTCTTTTGAAAACATGGATCCGATTCTTTTGAAAAAAATCCTCATTATGATTTTTTCTATAAAAAAGTGAGGTGATTTCCAAACACTTTCCTTGACAACAAAATACAACACTTGAATGCAAAAACACCTTCATCATCAACTTGGTCCCAACAACTACTGGTCATTTTTCTGTTTCTTGAGCAAAGTTGATGGATGATGATCTAAAGATTGTTTTCCATTTCTATCATTTGGATTCTTAATTTATTGTCCATTTCAAGGATGATATGTTTTATAGTCATGATTTCTATTTTTTTTAAGGATTTTTGATGATTTTGAGCCTTTCTATTTGATTTTTGGATTAAGGCTTAAAGTGTGTTTCCTGTTGCTGCTATATTTGAGTTGATGCCAGGATGTTGATGGATAAAGAACCCAAAGGAGCAAATAGTTCATCACAATTACTATTTTTTTAACTGGATGATGATATATATCTTTATTATAACATATTTTTTTACATAGGTTAAGTTCATGGAAGTTATTTTGGAAAATTTTATCAAAATAACCAAGCATCAAAAATTGACTTTGACTTACTAGTCACTTGAAATGCCAATGAGAAATTTAAACAAAAAACTATTGGTGTTTTTGTGGTAGCTGGTTATATAATATTCTTTTTATTTTTAGAGGATGCGTTATTATTGATAAAGATTTAGCAGTTTGGAATTTTAATTTATTTTATAGTCATGTTATCTTCTATTATTCAATGCCTTAGGGAGATTGAGTTTCTAAAAAATCATGGCTAAGTTCAACTTCAATAATGATGTTATGGTCAAACTATTACATCCCTTATTATGTTCAAAGTATATACAACAAGGTCATAGAAACTAAAATGATTTATCCTCACGATCACATTGAATTCAATTCAAAGTTTACTAATAAATTGAGAGGATAAATGCTTGGATGTTTGAAAAAAAGTTTGGATTTATTAATCCTTTTTTAACATGTTGGGTGATGATAATAATGCACGAGAATGATGATTAATTTTGTTTTAAATTGTAGATTAATATATCTATTATGGATGAGAAGAAGAATTTTATTGAATATATTGACATGGACATGCAATATTCCATTTAATATTTGATAATGTGTATCATGAAGTTCCAAAAGTAGTAGGTTCATCAGTAGTTGGTCATGGAGTGTACAGAGTGTGTGAAATAGTTGAGGCCTGCATGTTTAAGGTAACATATTGAGTCTTAATTACTATTTGAGTGATCACACTAACCTCCTTATTTCCCTTTTATCATTCTCATACTATTTCTTGAATTGTGAATGCACAATTTGATTTCAGTAGTTGGTGATGGACTGCACAGAGCAGTGAGACCTGCAAGTTTAAGGTGATATATTGAGGCTTAATTTTTGTTTGAGTGATCACACTGACCACTTTATTCCCATAATATCATTCTCATATCATGGATTGAAATGTGAATGTACAACTTGATTTCAAAGAAATAACCAAGATGACTGAGTATCGCTTGAGATTACATGGAATTAAATGAGGTCCCAGATATGATCAAGCACCTGAAATAGAAGCGGTGAAGTGTTAGCTTCCCATAAATATTGAATTTTCAATTTTTACTCATATAAAAATCCTTTATAAGTTCTATAGTCACAAATATATGCACCCAAAAATTTGGAATTACTGTGTTTGATAGCATAAAAGGTGTTCACTTATGGAGGGATGATATTCAAACAAGTGTTGGGTCCTATAAATATTGTTGCATGGAGGATAGAAAGGTATGAGTGTTGTATATTCTTCATTTTATGACAATATAAAATGGGTAATTATAGATTGGATATTAGATGCCAAGGGAATGTTATAGATTCTTTAATAATTAGGTATGTTGGGCTATTTATTTCTTAAAACTTTCCCTCCCTACTTGTTGGAACCATTTTATTCTCCAACCTCTTCAGTATTTTTGTGAATATTATTCAGTTGGTTTTAGATATCCAGGATTGTTTTTGTCTGTAGAAAATTATTAAGTACTGATTATAGGTTTATTTTGATCCATGAAAACAAGCTGACTCTAGGATAACAATGACACATAAGGCATTTTCTGTTATTCATGCAATAATAATGACACATAATATTCCATGAGACAAAATAAAACTCTAGGATTAGAAACCAATGTGTGGTAGAAGTTTTTTAAGTGTGTAAATTTATCACTAAATTCATAAATGCGCTTCAATAAAAAATTTTATTTCACTAAAAATTTTATAATTTCCATTGGAATATTTTTACCACATTTTTCTAGTGGTAATTACTAAAATTTCTAGTAAATTTTACATTAAAAGTAACATGATGGTTTTTTATTTTGAAACTTTTTTGCGATTTCTTTAGCAAAATTTTATAGTGAAACCACTAAAATGAAATGTTATATTAAAAATCATATATATTGAAAAAATTCATTGTAATTGTTTCGGTTGAGCATTCTAATAAAACATTTCCACCGATTTTTCTTAGCAAAACCTCCACAATAACTTGAATTTTCCACTGGGGGATTTGTTCTCTGTTATAATATTTAATAGGTTCACTACAATTTTATTTCTAGTTCCTCTCCATCATATTTATATTGAAATTGTTAGCTGGAAAATTTTATTGAAAAGTTTCATTAAAATTTTGCAGTAAAAAGTATCATTTTAAATAATCCATTAGAAAGACAGGGTTGCTTGATGTGTAACCACCTAAAAATTACAATAAAATATCACATTAATGCATTTTAACAATTCATACCAACATCATACAAGAAGATTTCATGGTTTTTCTATTAAAACATTTCCATTTTGAAGATATATTCTCTAAACAACTTTAAACTCAATCATCCCAATGTTTTTTTGAAGGTACCATGTTTGGAAACTATGCAATCACCTTCACTTCAATCATCTATTTCTATAGATGTTTTGATGCTAATTATTTTTTTCTCAAAATTTATTAAATTTTAAAAAGGAAATATTGTAACCTAGATCTATCTCACATGTAATTTTCTTATTTATTTCAACTTTCACTCCCAATTTGTTTATTCCTTTATCCTCACCAACCTTTTCATTATGTATGTTTGTTATTTCTCTAAATGATAAAGGAAAAAAGTAATCTTATGGGACTCTCCTTGGGATGGACATTTTCTTTAGGAATCACATATTGATATTCATGGTATATGTAGTTTTTTAAATGAATTATTGATTAGTGATGTTTTTTTACATTTTTAATTTTTTCAACTATGTTTCTGTTTGTTTTTTGTGGTTTTTTGATCAGAAGTTGGTGAAGTCCTCTGCTAAATGGGATGCCAATTGTAACTTTTCAATAATTTTCAATTGAAACTCTATATACCAGAAGCCCTACTAAGTTATACGAGACCTAGACCCGAACCTAACCTTAGTAGTGGGTAGTTTGGAGTCTCTTATGTTCTTACAACATATTATGGTCTTTCCTACCACCTAGGCCTGGATTTTGGAGCAGACAGAGAAGTGTGATCTTTTCTATAGGAAGGTTGTGTACATGTCCTATTTATCTATCTATAAATCTTTCAGCCATTAAAATATCTTCTGAGGAGTGTGTTTGGCATTGTAGAATCATGCCACCACGATAGCCCTAAGTCATATGTTGGGAAGTTGGTGATGACCATTCACCTGAGGTGGCGGGCCTTGAGTCACTATTGATACCTACATCAGTGCCACCTATGGAACCACCTGTTATTCCTAATATGGGAACCAAAAAATAGTTTTGAGATGGTGTTTTTGTATGATGCAGTCTATGCATAGTGTCACTTGACCTACCACGATTATAGTAGAGTTGAAACAGGAGTTCCAACTGTAGCATTCTCCCACCTTTTTAGGGGATGTCAGACCTCATGCTACAGAGACATGAATATAGGTGATGCTTTCTATTTTTTGATCATTTGGAGATGCATCCAGATTAGAGGGTCAAAATCATTGCTTATATGCTTCACGGTTCTGCCAAGTGATGGTGGGATGTTATTACCCAGGTAGACCAATATCATGATATGATCTGGATGGATTTCAAAATGATATTCTATGATTACTTCTTTCCACAGACATTGAGAGTTGACAGGGCCAAAGAGTTTAGAAACCTGCACGAAGGATTCATGTATGCCATGAAGTATTTTTCTTGTTTTATAGAGCTACAATGTTTCATGCTGAATTTATCTAGTGACGAGCTTATGACCGCGAGGTGATTTGAGTATGGGCTCGTATATGCCATCTGATCACAGGTCAATGTATTTTGTCTGATTACTATTTTATAGATAATCAACTAGGCCCTCATAATTGAGAGAAATTTGAGGGAAGTCAATGGTGGGAACTAGGGAAATTCAACACATAAATCTATCAATGTTTCTTCTAGTGGCTGAAAGAAACATTTCGAGGTTTCTTGCGGGGTAGCAGTAGTCATCCATCTCGTACTAACAACTTCCTTACATGTCACCAATGCAGAAATATAGGACACACAAAACCTCCATGTATGTGGGATCCAGTGGAATGCAGAGGCTGTGGTAGGATGAGATATATTCAGTGCTTCTGTAGGACCTTTCCACCATTTCCTAGCGAGCGGGGATCTACACCTACCCCAAATTTCAGAGTGGGGCCAGTAGTATCTTTCCAAGTAGACAACTATAATACCACCGGAAACTTAGGCCAAGGTGGTGGTTGAGACAAAGGTAGCCAGACTCAGGATTTGTTGCACCGGCAAAGCGAGCCCACTCAGGGTAGTCAGGTTGTGACTCAGGGCCATAGTATGGGCCAATTACATGCAGTTCAACCTATGCCAAAGGAGAAGATCATCGATCCTTATATTGTTAGAGGTATTATTATAGTAGCTTTTAATTTAGTGTATTCTTTATTTGACACAATCTTGTCACACTCTTTTATATCTGAGGCAATTCTGGAGAGTCTAGGGCTCGAGATAGAATACTCATGTCACATAGTGACACTCGATACCCCATTAGGTATTTGATTAGAGAGTGTTCTCTAATGTAAATATTGTCCCCTTAAGATTGGAAGATATATTTCCATATGAAATCTTTTCATCCCCGGCATGATAGGGATTTATGTTATCATCGCGATGGACTGGTTAGTACCCTATCAAGCCCATAACGACTGTTATCATCAGAGGTTGATGTTTATATCACTAGAAGGTAGTAAATATATTCATAAGGTAGAATGGGATTTCTATGCATCTCGAGTAGGACCTGAGTATTAGGGGATGGGCAGAGTGACAACCCAAGTTTCTAGAATTTTCTTGGATGGTTAGGGGTTACAACCTACTATTTTTTCCTCCTGTGGTGGATCTTTTCAAGAAAATATTCCCTAAGGACTTTTCTAGGATGCCTCTAGTGAGAGAGGTAGAATTAACCATTGAGATAGTGTAAGGAATGACACCAGTGTCACGAACCATACCAATGGGGCCCATGCCACGACTCCCCAGTCCCACCTCTAATAGGCCGAGGGTTGGCGACTAGTGCTGAGTAGGCATATCACCAACATGGGAGGCATTATCCTATGTACTTGTACAAACTCACACATATCCAAGACTATACAATGATGAAATGTAAAAACAACTGAACAACAATGCATGCATACATATAAATCCCATAACCAAAGTATGATAGAAAGTAAAGGAAAGTTAATAGGACCTAATACAAGCCCACCACAAAGATACTGAAAACAAGTCCAACCTGAAATTAAAACTGGGACTGTTGTCAAGATACCATAGGAACACACCTCAGTTTGTCTGGGATCACTAAGCACCGTCTTTTCTTGGACTATCTAGGACTATTTAAAAAGGTCGATCGTATACAAAAAACATGACACATGTGGGAAAATCCCATGTATAGGTGAGTATAACAATACCCATTAGGACATCCCGAAACCACAAAACATACAACAAGGAAATATAGTCATCTTTGCATAGGTATATGTCTACACCACATATAACAAGGATATATAGATCTACTCAACAAAGACACATCATCTAAACATAAGTCACAACTGTAATGCTATCCTGATATTCCAAATTGAAGGTTCTATATAGAACTCATCTGGGAGAAAACACTCATGAGTCTGATAACACTAATGATGTCCATCCGAGAGGTACTTCTCATCAGGTACCATCATAGGAATTACACACTGAAAGTCTAAAGGGAAACAATACACAGATGAGTATCACACCCAAGGCCATGGGATATACCAAAAACTCAATATGGATTAACCTGCTAAGTAGAGGATCAATGCCCATGTAGTTTTGGTCATGATGATACCAAGAACTCCACCTAAGACAAATATGAATAGAGGATCTCACTCCAGGACTCACTGAAGTATTCTAACAACTATATCCAAAAATTCCCACTAAAGGGATCACTATCCTAGGAGTAGGAGGTGATTCTATACCAAACCTAAGGGAAAGGATAAGAGGAACACACCCTAACTAAACTTGTCCAATATATAGAGGAAAAGTCCTCTAAATTATATTTTATGGAGTACACGACATGTAGTAGGGTTACACATCATTTCCCTTGACCTCAGATCCTGCCCATGTAACTAGCCCCTATCTCTTACCCTTGTCCGTGTAATAGTACACGACGTGTCAGTTACCCATGTACCGGTACATAGCTTAGCCCATGTACCTGTCTAGGCCGTGTTCATGTAGGGGAGTACATGACATGCTCTAACCCATGTACTCCAACCTGTGTCTGTGTACTCACCGAGGTACACACCGAGTTCACCAAAGGGGACTACACGCCTTGTGATACTTATCTCTCACCCATAACCCTAGACACCGTTAGGAGGGTCCCACATGATGTGTGGCACCGATTTACACGTCGTCTAGTGTGGATTTTTCTATATTTCCAGATCTAGAATCTACGTTCTTCTCTGGTGATCTGGCCACCTATTCCGGCTATGCCCCACCTAGAAAGTCATAGAGCCACCTCATACAAGCCTTGTCATCAATGAAAAATAGGTTTAAATCATCAAATACATTTGGAAAATTGGATCGTTCATTGTTCTTTGTTTCACGCTGAAGAATGTGAAATTGTTTATCCAAAGTCATCCAATTCATCACTACTTCTGTTGTCACACAACCATCATGTTGTGTCGATCCTGGATCTACAATATCAGATCGTTGTGCCAAGAAATGGGTGCACAACAATTGATTCATTGGGATATGTTGAACTAAGGGCCAAACAAAGAACGTCCACGGTGAATGAAGAATCAGGGGAGAAAAACACAAGAATAATCAAGTGGAACAGACCCCGATCAATGTTTGTGTTGAACTCAGTTTGTTTCCTTTAGAATGAAAATTAAAAAATCAATAATCACAAAGTAATCATCCTGATAAAACCCCCAAAATAAATCCATCCTACAAGACGACTGATCCCCAAATCAATCCATTAATAGATTGATTTGTGATCATCATATAAATTAAGAATGGGGATTGAATCCAAATAAACAAACATCCTACCTCAATTCAAAATGATCACTAACAAAGAACAAATTAGTTTCATTGTCATTGGTGATATCCTTCGATTCTATTGAAGATCGATCACCGATCCATGATTCGGTGAAAGTTTATCTGAGAGAGATCCTATAATACACTCTTTAACGGCTCTCCAAAGTTTCCAGGGTTATGAAACTAACCTTGTAATTCTATCATAATAGTTTACTTAAAGACCCACCAGTCACTGCGTCAAAGAAATTGAAATAAAATAATTTATTTAATTATTTTATTCATTTCGACGCCCATGATGAATTTTCCACAAATTCCCCACGTCGACCAAGGTCATGTCATTCCTAAGGTAAACCTCACATTCTAAACTCAACAACACCCTTGATTTTTTTATTTGATAATATGTTATGAAGTTATTCCACTTTTTCAGGAAAACTGTGTGTGCAGGCTACTTAATATATTTAATATTTCAAACATTTATTCTGGGTACATCAGGAATTGGAATCGCACGTCGTCTCAATTCCTGGTCCCTAAAATAATTCATAAAATATTCAAAAATAATAATGGAAAATTGAAGTCATTACATTCTCCCCACCTTGGGGCTTTACATCCTGAAAATCCAAAATAAGGGCTACACAGAGAGATGTGGGATCTCTTAAAGATTCTTATACTGCCACTAGACATGCACTAAAGGAATCTCTCATACACTAAGGATTATCTCCTTCCAATCCTTGATCTCTACCTGGTACTTAGCAAAGATAGCTCCACCCTTGATGTTCAACTCACCCCAGTCGATGATGTATGATGCGTCATGCATGTACTTTCTCAGATGTAACACGTGGAAGACATCATGTGCCCAGTCTAACTAAAGAGGTAGAGCTAATAATTACTCCACCTATCCAACTCTATGTAGTATATGGAAAGGGACAATGAATCTCAGAGATAACTTTCCACCTTGACCAAATCCCTGTAATACACGTTGAGTTGAAAACCATAAGAACACATGGTCTCATTCCTTGAACTCTAAAGTCCTTCTTCATCTATCATCGTAAGACTTGTGAAGGATCTGTGTAGTCCTCATATACTCTTCTATAACCTTCAACTTCTTAGTATTATCTCACACCAACTTTGAGTACATGAGTGTCGACTCTCCTAGGTTAGTCCAGTAAAGTGGTGACCTACAGGGTTGCCTGTACAAAGCTTAAAATGGTGCCATACCGATGGTGGAATGATAGATTTTGTTGTAAAAAAACTCCACTAGTGGTAGGTGATCCTCCTAACTATGACCAACATCAATATGAAAGCTCACAAAATTTCCTCCATAACCTGAATGGTCCACTCAGTTTGGCTGTCAGTTTGGGGGTGAAATGTTGTGATCAATCATAACTGAGTCCCGAAAGACTCCTAAAATACCTTCCATAACCGAGATGTGAAGAAATAATCATGATAAGAAATGATCATTAATGGAACTCCATGGAGTTATAATATCTCCTACACATAAAGGCGCCCTAATCTCTCTACTGAATTCTGCTTCTGAATAACTAAGAAGTGGGACGACTTGGTGAGTCTGTTTACGATCGCCCAGATGAAATCATGTCCCCTAGAAGTATGTGGTAAGACCATCACGAAGTCCATGGATATCTCATCCCAATTCCATTCTGGCACCTCAAGGGGCTGAACTAAACTAGTTGGAAATTGGTTATCAGCCTTCATTTACTAACAAGTAAGACATCGAGAGACACACTCTGCAACTCCCTTATTCATACCTAGCCATAAAAACTGATGTTAGAGGTCTTGTTACATCTTTTCCACACCTGAGTGTACCTCCACAGGAGATGTATTAAAATCTATTAGAACCTCCTCCTATAACATCATTGTTACCATCATACTTCCTCTGAAAAGAATGACAAGCTCCCCACCTTTAGAAAATCCATCAGAATCATATCCAATAGATATCTGAGTACGTAGGATCTCACTATCGGTATTCTCAAGTCGTGCCTCCCTGAATCTCTATAATAAAGAAGGGGTAACAACCATCGACTAGAGTTAAGCTACTCTATATCCATCCACAAAAGATAACTACAACAAGGCCAAATACTATAACACATCATTCAACAACTGCAAACAAGATCTAATTCTAAGAGCATCTACCCCCACATTCTGCTTCCCAGGAGTATAGATAATCTCAGTCATAATCCTGGAGGAAGTCTAGCCATCACCTCTATCACATGTTAAGATCCTTCTAAGATAAGATATACTTAAGACTCTTGTGATTAGAATAGACGATAAACTGCTCACCCATCAAGTAGTGTCACCACATATTTAGTGCGAAGACTACCACTGCTAACTCAAGATCATGGGTTTCATAGTTTTGCTCATCTGGTCTCAAATAACATGAACCATAGACAATCACCACCTTCCCCTGCATCATAACACAACCAATCCCATGCATCACATAACACTACATACTTGACACCCTCCTCTATAAATCTTAAGATGGGAGTGATCATCAATTTCTACCACCACTACTAAAAAGGCTGCTAGAACTTTTATGTCCACACAAAAGGATTCCCCTTTCAGGTCAAAGATTTCATGGGTGATTGTAACCTGGGGAAATCAGGTATGAATCCTTGGTAATATCCTACTAGCCCAAGGAAGTTTCACACCTTTTTCATGATCTTAGGCCGTTACCAAGATAACACTACCTCAACCTAGGCTGAGTCCACTTCCACTCCATCTTTTGCGATAACATGTCCCAGAAAGTAGACCCCCCAAATCCATAACTGAAACTTTGAGAGCTTTATGTAAAGCTGGTGCTCTTAGAGTACATCCAGAACCATCCTTAAGTGTCTCGTATGCTCCACCTCAGACATCAAGTACACAAGGATATCATCGATAAAGACTACTATAAATCGGTCTAAGAAAGGATGAAAGATCTAGTATATGAGTCCCATGAACACTGCTATGGCATTATTTATGCCAAAGGGCATCACCAAGTACTCATAGTGTCTATAGTGACATCTAAATTCTGTCTTTGGTATATCCTCATCCTGTACTCGCAACTGGTGATGGCCTAACCTGAGTTCAACCTTCAAGAAAAATTGTGCCCCTCTCAACTGGTCAAAGAGTTCATCAATCCTCAGTATTGGATACTTATTCTTCATAGTCACCAGATTCAAGCACCAGTATTTCACACATAACCCCAAGCTTTTGTCCACATTCTTGGAAAAAAACACTGGGACTACCCATGGGGAAACACTGGGTCTATCAAATCACTTTCTCTACAAATCATCAAACTGCACCCTCACCTCGCGAAGCTCTATGGGAGCCATCCGGTATGCTGCTGAAAATATCAGTGTTGTATTAGGGTGTAGATAAATGTAGAATGCTATCTCATCGTGGGAAGGTAATCCCGAAACATTCTCAGGGAATACATCCTCATACTCTACCACCACTGCAGAAAAATAGGAACTCATAAAAACCACTACACCAAGGGTTAGGCTAGACAAATGATGAGTAATCAACTAAACCCTCCTATGCATGATTTGATCTTACGCTGCCTAGGTTCCCCTTTCACCAAAAAAGGAAAACCTAGTTATGTTACAACATACACACCATATCCTTTACCTGAAACAGTCAAATTGGGCATGAACTGTAGATAACCAGTCCATACCTAAGATAACATCATAAGGCATCATTTCTACTACAAAGAGATCCCAACAGAAATTATCACCTTCAAGAGTTAGGCCACACCGTCGACACAAGTATGTGATTACGTAGTCATCTCTAGTAGGAGTATCCAAGCACAAGGCCCAATCCAAGGGATCAACCATAATCTCTAAGTCTAAAAAAAGATATGTCGTAAGAAAAGAATGACTAGAACCTATGTATATAAATACTACAAATAAATTATAAAAGACACAGATAGTACCTCAAATCATTCTTGGAGCCTTAGGTTTGTAAGCTTTGACCATTTGCAGCTATCGCTGCCCCTGTCCCCCAGCTCCCTGAGCTTGGCATGGACCACCTGGGGGTGGTGGTAAAAAATCAAAGAATCTACCACCACCTACTACTCTACTATATCCCCTTTCATGTCCACCACCCTGGACCTATATTTTCCTACCATTTTCTCTATCTCGGTGGCCCATCCACGGTCTCTCTTTCAACCATATGGTGGGTCAAGAATTCTCGGGAAAGATATCCCATGTCATCACATGAGTAGAACCGCCTCTCTTTATAATGACTGAACCCATCATGTGAGCCCTAAACCATATATCCTCTATCCTAAGACCTCTTCCTGAAATGTATCGCACATCTAGGTCCCTGTGGCTGACGTCAGCTCCCTGTTGTTGAGGTCTCTACTCCTGTATGCCCAATACTAGAAACCACTGGCTATATCTTCTCATCCAAGAAACTCTCAACCACCAAATCTTGCTCTAGCACCCCAACATAAGTAGGAATTCACAAAGGGATAACACTGGATCAAGTGTATCTATGAATATGTCACTCAAAGGTCCAAGACCTAAATAAATAGTCACAAAACATATCCATTGAGTACCTAGAGAGTATGGTAAACCTAAATGAATACTCATCTACTGTCGTGTTTCCCTATTGGAGCTACAAAAGCTCCTGGATATGTACATCCCTCAGTGTAATTGAAGATAAATACTCTATGAAAAAGCACTCAAACTATGAACATAGTAGAGTCACCTCATCAGAAGACTGGGTCACTAACCCCCACCATCGCCCTGCTGAGACACAGAGAAGGCTCACTGCCAGGACCACCATCTGATTTGCTGGTGTCCTGACTAGATAGAAAACTCGGGTCACCACCTCAATCCAGTCCTCAACTGCCTATGAGTTAGGCTCACCTTGGAACCTAATGGGTCTCTATCGTTGAAACTCATGAAGTACACTCAACTTGCGCACCTCATCCACTAGTATTGAGGGTACCATATGCTTCTCTATAAGTGGTGGTATAGCTGGTCCACAATATAGAGGTAACATCTCAGGAACTGGTCCCCGTATCGATGCCTTATCACTGAGGGGATCATCCTTATGATCATGATGCTATATCCTAGCTGACATACGTTGAAGAGGAATCCTGAAAGTAAATAAGATGTACCATAGTTAATGAGTATATCTGGAGAGATGAATTAAGAAGGAAATGGAAACCACAACCCATTCCTATATGATGCATGCACCATTGTTTTCCCTGCAATAAATTATCTCATGTACCAAGTAGAAAAGTAGGTGATCAAAGTTCTGATGTATGGATATGTCGGCCGCCTCACCAACACCATAATCCCTGGACTGAAATCCGAACTCGAAACACTTAATTAACACTGTTTCCCCAAACTAATCTCACAAACTCCAATCTTAATGTAGAACCGACTGCTCTGATACCACTCTGTCATGACCCATCTCAATGGGGCCCATTCCATGACTCCCCAAGCCCACCTCCAATAGTCCAAGGGATGAAGACTAGTGTCAAGCAGGCCTATCACTAACATGAGAGGCCATGTCCTAATTACCTATACACACACACAAATATCTAAGCCTATACAATGCTGAAATGTAAAAAAAATTGAACAACCATGCATGCATACATCTAAATCTCACAACTAGAGTATGATAAGAAGTAAAGTAATGTAAAGAGTGCCAAATATAATCCCACTACAAAGAGTATGAAAATAAGTCCAACCTAAAATTAAAACTGGGACTGCTATCAAGATACCACAGAAACACAACTCGGTCTGTTCAGTCTCATTAAGCACCGTCTGGTCCTGGTCCATCTAGGAATATACCAAAAGGTTGATTGTCTATACAAGACATGACATGTGTAGGAAAATCCCATGCATGAGTGAGTATAACAATACCCAGTAGGACACCCCCAAACCACAAATCATACAATAAGGAAATACAATCAGCTCTACATAGGTATATGTCTATAGAAAATATAATAAGGATATCCAAATATACTCAATAAAGACACACAATCTAAAGGTAAGTTACAACTGTAATTCCAGACAAGGATTCTAGCTTGAAGGTTCCATATAACACTAATATAGGAGAACACACTCCTAAGTCTAATAACACTGATGACGTCTGTCTGAGAGGTACTTCTTATCAAGTATTTCCATAGGAAGTACACACTATAAGTTTGAAGGGATGTGATACATAGATTAGGATCACATCCAATTCCATGAGTTAAACTAAAAAATCAATCTGTATTAACCCTATAAATAGAGGATTGGTTCCTGCATAGTGTTGGTCATGACGATACCAATAACTCCCCCCTAGGGAACAAAGATGAATAGAGGGTCTCACTTTGGGAATCATAGAAGGATTCCAACAACTATATCCAAAAATTATTATTGAAGGGTTCGTTGTCCTAGGAGTAGGAGGTGATTCCATACCAACCCTTAGGGAAAGGATAAAGGGATGCACCCTAACTAAACTCATCAAGATACAGAGGACAAAGGCTCCAAGGCACATTTTAAGGAGTACATGGCGTGTATTAGGGTTACACGTTGTGTCCCTTGACCCTGGGTCATGCCCATGTATCCTTTCCATGTCCGTGTAATAGTACACGGTGTGTTGGATGCTCATGTACTTTGCCCATGTACCAGTACACAACTTAGCCCGTGTACTTGTCCAGGCCATGTTCGTGTAAGGGAGTACATGATGTGCTCTAACCCGTGTACTCTAACCTATGAATGTGTACTCGTCGAGGTACACATCGAGTTTACTAAACGGGACCACATGTTGTGTGATAGGGTCATACATCGTGTGATACATATATCCCTCCCATAACCCTAGATTCCACTAGTTAGGTCCCGCACAGTGTGTGCCTCCAAGTTACATGTTGTGTAGTGTGGATTTTTACAGAATTCCATATCTAGAATATGTTTTCTTATTTAGTGATATGACCACCTATTCTGGATGCACCTCTCCTGTAAAGTCACATTGACACCTCGTTCGAGCTGAAGTGCATGCCCATATGAAAAATTTAAACATCTTGACAGTGGGACTTTGTATGTCTTGCGCATGGTTAGGAAAACTATGCACCTAGCCCGTGCGGGGTCCCTCCTTAGGCAATGGTGTGACGCATGGTTGGTGCATAGTTTGGCCAACCGTGTATCCAAACCATGAAAACCTGCCTGTATGGGTAGTTTTATGATTTTTACCTTAAATTAATTAAAGCCTCACCCTCTTATTTCTTCTCTCATTTCCAACGGACCACTCCTCCTCCCTCTCCCTTGGGTTCCCCCTTTTCTTAATCTAGTCTTCTTGATTGCTCCTCCATCTGAACTCCAAATCAAACATTGTTAGAAGCATTGGATTGCTAGTGGTATGCTCTCGAGTCCTCTTGATTCCTTTTATCATTTATCTTCCCATCTCTTTCACTATTTTGGTATGAGCTCATTCACCCTATTTTTAGGGTGTTAGACTGTTTCTTCGATTTCTTATGTTCTACTTAAAATATGAAGCTGATATTGGATGAGCAGTCATCTACAACCTAAAGGTAGGTGGTCTGGTTTTATTTCCATAAATTTTTAGTGTTTTCATAGCTTCATCATTACACCACATGCTGTACATTTCCTCACTTTTCCTTAAAATCCATTCTTCCTATTTAAATCAATTGAATCGTGTTAATATACTCACATTCACCCTTACTAAATGGTTATAGGATGTTCCCTTGTTTACATCCACCCCTTTGGGTGTGATGGATTTAATTGCCCCTTTTTATATAATTTTTTAATGGACTAAACACTGAATAAGTGTTTGACTTAACTTATAAATAAAATTTTCCTCCTTTATAGATATGTCTAGTTGACCAAACACCTTCTAAGTGTTTGGATTGACCCTGAAGTGGGTTTTTCTTACCTTATAATTGAACAAATTAGCTTGTAATATGGTTTAACTTGATTAATTAATTAAATGGATTAATTTTTATGAATGTTAATGGGTGGTATGACCACACTAAGTGATTCATGCTTTTATATTTGAATTACATGGATTGTGATTCCCTAGGTTGTTTTGGGCTTGATGGTTATAAATTCATTAGAGGTGACCCCTCATGTTATTATTATTATTATGAGTATATCATCATTATGGGTTATTGAATGATGGTTAAGGGAATTTTTGAGCATGATGTTTTACTCTCCCTTACATCGGGTGTTGAGAGAAATCGCTCTCACTGATATACTTATATCTGGACGATGGATATGACGCTCCACATTCAACTATATCAGGCGTTAGGAATGCCAAATCACCCCACCTATCTCGAACGATGGGAAAGATGTCTCGCATTCATCATGAGATTCAGGTCTTGTACCCTTGTTTGATTCTATAGCTCATTAGACTAGTTATGGATGCTTGAGTTACACCCTAGGTCCAGCTAGCACCTAGTATCCATGTATATGATTACTTATGTCCTCACTTGCTTAGTGAATATATGTGTATAATATATATATATATATATATATATAATTACTATATATATGTTTACTGATCAGACTCTTACATTGACCTATGATGTAGCAGGTAGAGCTAGCCAGGTGTCCTATATGAATCTGATCTTGTTGGTATTCATCTTTCAACATTGTTTATTATTACTTATACCTACACACTACTTTTCTATGGAAACTGGTTGGATTATTTATAGACACAATTAGTGGTGAAAAACTGGGATTTTATCTCACACCCTACTCAGGCCGCCTTTGGTACCCGAGTAGACCTTATGACTGTAGGTATGTATAGGGGAAATCACCCTGTTACAAATGTTTGATATGCTTTACTTATATCTTGGAGCATGGGAGCAGAGGACCAAGCATATTCTTGTAATGCTAGTGAAAAAATATTTTGTATTTTTTGTATTTTTGTATAGAATGTTGTATATTCCTATCCCATGTATCCTTTATTTCCCTTTTTTATATCAATATTCCATGACATCATCATGCATATGACTCAACCTATGGGCTTTTGATTATTATCCAGTTGCTTGGTTATTTAAACTTATATAGTTGCTTATTTAGATTATCTATTTACGTTGTACCATATGTTATATCATGCTTTCTATAGTGACTATTTATTTATCTTATCCACCATTCCACTCTGATATGAGGGTATAGTCTCCCCACCATACCACCATAGACCCTCATTGCTAGTCGGCAGCCTCTGGCATACAGGGAGGCGCACTTGAGGCCATGTGACCCACTGGCTTGGGACACCGGTTGAGTGGATCTTAGGTTAGGACATTACAATTATAAAGGGGACTTAGACTTCACAACTTAATGATGAGATATGTGAGGTGTAAAGAACCACATTTTTTTAGGTTTTAAAATTCAGATGAAATTTGAATTCTTCACTTCCAGAGCATGAGTCGTTTTGAGAACTGAGATTCAAATTAGAATTTTGAAAGTTGGATCATCCTGGAAAGATATTTATGGATGTGGATTGAGGTTTGAGAGGTGTATTGGATGCTCAGGTGAATCTCGGGAGCTTCGAGTGGATTTTGGAATTTATAAAATGGTTTTTACCCTATTGCGTGATTAAATGAAACCATGCGAGGAAACCGTGCAAGGTGAGTTAACCTTAGGGATTGGTACATAATTTGTGTTAGATTTGGGTCCCTAAAACCAAAATCTAAGTACTTGATTACATGTTTTTATTATCTTTAATATTAATGAAGTTTCTTTTCACATCATTATTGTTCCTTTTCATAACATAGTACATGATAATATCCTAAGGATACATGCCATGTAAAAAGTATACAACAATTCTCCACCATGATGATGCACTTTAGATTATATGATGATATTATTTAAACTAATGTTCTATATATGGACGATATTTCCTGATGAGATACAAACAATACATGTTGTTGGGGTTAGGAGGCTCATAAGACATTGAGACACCTTCTTATGGTGTTCGCCCTTGGTAATCTCCAAGAAAGGGGGTTATGAGAACGAAACCACCAGTAGGAAATCCACATTTTATGTGTCATTGGATGTTTCTATATGTATAAATGCATATTGAATCTTAAACTTTAATGTAACATACTGATCTGAATCATCAGATTTGAGCCGGAATGCCACATGACCTCAGGCGTGCCTCCCCGTATGCCAGAGGCTGCCGACTAGCAGTGAGGGTATCGAGTTGAACCATGGGGAGGATATACCCTCAATCAGAGTGCACAATAGAAATAAACAACCAAACATATAATAATACACAATTAGAGTACACATATACAAAAAACATACCAATAGTATGAATGAATTTGGGAACAACAGGCTCAAAAACCAAACAAAGATACAACAATCGATCACCCACTGAGATAATCATGTAAAAAAATAAAGGTATAAAAGTACTATGATGCTATGCATCTCCAAGCCTCACCTCATCCCGGTATCCATATTCATAGCAAACTATCCTGCTAAACAATCAACCCGGTCCTCAACCCAACCTATACCTACAATAAGTGAGAGTTGCTCGGGTACCAAAGTGTCATGGTTGCCCAAGTAGGGTGTGAGTACAACTCAGTAGGACACCACCAGCATAGTCTAGTACCCAACCAGTAGTATGTAGTACACACACATGTGATAAGATCAGTAGAAAGTAAACATGAAATACATAACTGCGCAACATAACATAATATCACTAAGCACACACAAGAAATAAACAACCATTTGTCGAGCGGTTGTGTGCTTACCAAGCTTCCATGAACCCCAACCGTACCCACTTCAGCTCCATGCTAAAAGGATAATCATAATGGAAGTTGGAAGTGATCAAGGTCCAACCAAAAGGCTGACATCCTACGACTTAGTATCCTTAAGGCGTCGAGTCTAAGTCAAGTCACAAGGTTGACTAATGAACATGTACTCAAAATCCACAAGGTGTCGAGTTTAATGTCAGTCCATAAGGATGGTTATCCATAAGGCTTAGATATATGTATCTTATAATCCTTAGGGAATCAAGAAGATCATTCTACTCGGAATCCACAAGGCATCAAGTACTAGAACATTCTCAGATTCCTCAAGGCATTGAACTATGAATGTTCCACCAGGATATCATGCTCTATCCCCATGTATGAGTCTATCATTATCACCAAAGTACACCATGAAAACTCCCCCTCTAAGAGTAAACATACCACAATGGTAAACCTCTCAAAAATACCAAACTAACCTCTAAAGGAAAGATAAAACACAACAAGGTAGAGCATGATAAAGTAAGCATAACATAACATAACATAGCATCATGAGTATAAAAAATAACGATATAACAATAAGTGATCATCACCAACATGGCAATACTGGATACACAAGCATAATCATGGCATTAGGCATCATAAAGGGTCTCATGGACTACTTATGAACCTACATGATATCACTATCAATCATGGTAAACAAGTTATTTTAGTTCATGTATCACATTAAGACAACCAAGAGTGAACATATAAACAGAGCATGGAATCATCACGAGTCATATTAGCTACACATGTGATCAAAATAAAACACGATCAAATTGAAAATCTAAGTATAATCATGGAATAATCACCATACATGGTATTACGGACTATAAACACACACACAACATGCCTCAAGGTGCCCATTTAAATAAAATCACTCTATAGTGATGGAGCCTCGACCATTGATGACCGGTATCAAGCCGGTGTACAAGGGTCCAACATGGACCTTAGAACTTTTTCTAATTACATTAGGCATGGTTAATTTAATTAATTTAGAGTTAATGATAATTAATTAATCACTACACATTCACAATTCATATATGAATTTAAGGGTCATTCACCTCATTTGTAACCTCATATTACATGCCAATCAACCATGCATAAACCATAGGGTAGAGTACACAAGACCACCTACCTCAAATGAATCCAACTCCAAGACAAGAAAACCCCAATTAATTTGTCTGATTCATGTAATTCCATTCAATATCCATAAATATCCATGAGGCTCTAATGTCACTGCCTAGCTGGAACCTCAACCAACCATCCATGGAAGGTATGTAACTCACTTCTGACATCAAATCGGGCAAATAGCCCATCACACAACAACAAAACAATGCCAATTTGATATAATTAAATTAGAACCATAGAATAATCCCACCAAGGGAAATAAATTCTTCAAAATTCCCATAAATAGATCATGTTCATCATTATAGGACATCCTCTATCCATGCAATCCAAATTCTTGTCATTCTCAAACAATTCCATTCAAGATCTATTAGAATTTCCATATGATTTCTCTAATCGAAAACAAGCCACGATCAAATAGAATTCAAAGAGAAATAGAAATCAAGGGATTGAAAGGGAAAATAATTACCAAGAGGGATCCATCATAATAGATGATATTTCAAGTAGTGAAGAAATGATATCGGAGGAGCTCATGGAATCCAAAACCACCCATTCTCATCCTAATTATTATAACTGGTTAAGGGGAATGGAATATGAGGCTTCTAGATTAATACCTTCATTTTAAAACATCTATAAAATTACCTATGAGTATTTCACAACATGAAACATGGTTTCACATCATGGGAATTTAGGAAATAAACTCAATGAAGGTTGGACATGATGATTCACAATGTTCCACGATATATCACGTTGTGAATCCTTCCCAAAACACCCATTTACTGTAATAACCCCTCTATATTCACCTAAAATCACTCCTAGATCACATGAGACCTCCATCCTTACTTAAAAACATCCCTTAGAGGTGTTCCAATCCTTGGATTATAGCCCTGATCTCCTTCCCTAAAAAAGAACTATCCACAAAATGGAAAAATTCAATTTTCCTCAAGAATTCCAACCCATGACAATGTGAACTATTACAATCTCCCCACTATAGAAATTATTGTCCTAAAAAATTTATGGTAGAATATGAATCAAGTTGCATGATCCACCATGATCATCATCCACAAGGATTTATCCATGTTCCATTACTAAACACCAAGCACTGCCTCAAGGTTTCGCTCACTCCTAAACACCTATCACGCTACCAATGTGTGACTCCAAGGATGAACACCATAATCTAAGCCAAAATATCACCATCAACAACATTGATATCATTATTACTACATTAGATGAACCAAACACACCATAGTGTCCTAAAAAAATTCCTCTTGTAGCATCAGGATGCTCCTCACCATAGGAATCACCATACAGTTCATGATTTTTGATAGTCCAATGACATGCCTAGTGCAGTTCATTCTATCGCACTTGATCAATGCAAGACATGGGTTGGAATTAGATACCAACACCTTATTCATAATTCAAAACCAAGATTCTCATTTTTCAAATAAATCAAACCGAACAATCTGACCTTTTTTGAAAGTCCCTCACTATTTCAAACACATCAGTCATACCCGATACAATGAGATCGATGCGGTTCCAACCCACCACATTCAAGTTTATGTGGAAACACTAGTAGGAACATCTCTAGTAATATTCTTAAAAAGGTAATTGGACTAAAAAACTAACACCCCATGAAGATATCAACCATAACACTATAAGCCTCATATGCATCGTTAAATTGGTCCAACATTAATACTGAAGTCTAAATCGATTCTGAAGAAATTTATCTTGTTAATTCATCAACTACTTGCACCATCCACAAGGCTCTCAACCATGATTCAACACACAAATGATTAGACTCCCTCTTGGTATGCACCAATTTTTCCTGATTCCAAATCCTACATTTGGTCTCCATTTAGTTCTATGTCTGAATCAAACATCAGACCTTAAACATTGAACATGATACTCTCAGATCCAATACACATCAGTTTTTCAGAGTCTTCATAGTCATAAAATAGTCATTCTTACACAAGACCATGAAATTTACCACAAGGGAGGTGATTCATTAGCAACCAATTTTATTCTCCCCACCATAGAAGTATCCTTATCTATCACTCCACAATGCTTACATCAATTCACCTGGCCTCGACTAGTTCATCATTGAATGCGATGGCAAAGTCTGACCGTCTATTTAGCCGATAGGTAAGAAATGCACCAAGAATTGAACAAAACTTTATTACTCAAAACTCATTCCATTACACTAAATGATTCATTCTATATGTTCATAATTTTCTCCAATAGCCTAGGTATAGGTTACTATAACATCTCGACCCAATTTTCCACTTAAACTATTACCCGAGCCGTTTGGACACTAGGCCTTATCCGCACCTCCCTATATACCAAAGGTTTCTGACTAGAAGCAAGGGTCTAGTTAGGTGATAGTGGGGATACTATACCATCAAGTGGTGATAATAATAGTGGTACATATGTATATAACACAGCAGAATTAGGACCATACAACAACAGAAGCATAAATTAAACTCAGTGGAAGCATAATAAATAGCATCCAGAGTAACCCAAAGCAAAAAATATACCATTTATCAATTCATGAATATTTCATAAAATATCACACAAGAAGTAGATAAGTGAGGTAACCCATGGATGACCATATCAGTACATACATATATAAAGCATGCAAAACTAAAAGAAACTCCAGCCCAATATAGAAGAACCACCAATTGCACTTCCATCCATCCCATGAAAAAGGTACATCCATGATCAATAAGGTCCATCTCATGAGTCTGATTACTTACCTGATCTCAAAAGCATAAAGTATACACGTGTCTCAAGGGGCATGTGTAGGCTGTGAGAATGAACATAGTAGGCCATCACCAATGTGTGTCTATCTTACATCCATAATTATGTAGGTGTATGTAGAATATAAAAAAAGGAAATGCACACCCATTACAATAATTAAATCACTCCACTTTTACTAAACAACCCCAAATGAGCATTCAACTGCTTTATTCATTGTTGGAGATCTCTAAATATGTTCCCCCAATTATATATATGGCATATAGTACATGTCTACATATATATAATTTTAGTGGTGAGGAACCATGGCTTAGTGCCCATGCGTCCCCTGATGAATATCATACCGGGTGAACCCTTAGGTTCCCCCTATAAGAACATCACTTGGAACCTCATTCCATCAATCAAGTACAAAATTTCCCAACGACACACCCAAACAATAAGTCCCAAGTCCCTTGGACCTCCGCTCAGAAATCCCATGTTGGCTCAACAACCTGACGTACCAAGGCATAATGATATCTATCCTCCAATAAATAATCTTTGTCAGCTTAACAACCGATGTCCCGATACACAATGATATCCATCCTCCCATAATCCTATACCATCAACCTCACATGTAATGATAATCCTCATCCCCCAACCAATGGTCTCAACACCATCTACCAATGGTCCATCACCATGCACATGATTTTCTATAGTGATCACCTCCAATATTACTGATGGTCAACACCACCCCCTAAGTTGAAATATCTATGGAGGCCTCCACTCATAATTATTGTTCAAAACCACCTCGATTGAGTCCTATATGTGTGAAAACAACTCTAACGACACGTTGTTAAACAACGGTGAGCAAAAATCACCAAACAACTTAAGCCAAATCATCTGAAACCTCACGCCCCTATGACCATATTGCTAAATCCTAATGGTCAATACCATCTCAAAGTCACACGGGCCATGCCCTCATCCTGAATACCTCACCGCTTCAATCTGAAGACCATGTTTCCTCAACCTGGTGATTAACATCACCTCACATATCTCGGTCTATGCCCATCCTAATGAACCACATCGCTTCAATCCAGGTGATCAACATCACCTCATTCCTCGGGTCATGCCCATTACATTCCCATGGAACCATAACATTCATAAAATGATTAATTAATTCAAATTATACATCCTGCCTAACTGACCAAATGGTATAAGACCATTACCCAACTAAATTAATATATAAATATGCTAGGACATACCCAACAATATCCCATGACATCATATTATCAATTTTAAAGCATCAATTTAGTTATTAGGGGTCTCTCTCATACTACCCACATGGGAGTATTTATAATGCACCCTCAAAACACCTGTAAAATTAAGGATAAATCTAGGAATCACATACCTTGTACTCATAGGTGCTTTCTCATTAGATATTAGCCTCTAACTTGAGCTGCAATGAGAGAAATCAGGGTTTTAAACAAATGCCATGAAAATAAGGGAAAAAGGGATCGCATGGATTTAGCATATTGTAAACAAAGAATGTAAGAAAGAGGATTGAAGGACTTACCAATAATCTTCCAACACACCCAATGACATTCAATTCAGAGTCCTATTAGATGAGGATTCTTAAATACTAGGTGAGGAAGAAATGGGAGGAGCCCCCCCGTGCTACACGTGAAATGGATGAGAAAGGAGAAGAAAAATAAAAAATAGAGGGGATGGGTAGAAAAGTAATTTCACACATTTAAAAGACCTACATGGTTTGGCCACATGATTTGGCAGCACAATTTGACTAATCGTGTGCCAACCGTGTGGTGCTCACTATCCATGCACCATATTGTGCACGGTTAGGTGCACAATTTTCCAAACCGTGTGTAGACCATGCATATCCCCTATGTTAAAAACTATATAGGTATCACACAGTTGTGTTCCCCTACCTATACAGTTTTAAAAACCATGTCTAGTGAAATGGTGGGCCATACTGTTTCCCCTTGCTGGCCGTACGGTTAAATCTATCTACACACCTCTATGCGAGCTTTCTTAAAAGTGAGTTTCTGGGGCCCGATGCACCCAAAAATCATCTAAAACTCCGAGGCACTTGTCATTCCTTAAACCCTATCTAAAAAATAAGGCCACAAGTAAAACACAACTCTCAAAATTTGGTTTTTAAGATCAAGAGAAAGGTTGTTCCAACCACAAAACATGAAAATTTAAAAAGGTTGAAGAATTTTTGATCTGATAAAAAACCTAGGACTTTACAATATTTCCACCTTATAGTAGATCATCCTTAAGCTATCAAGATTTAATAAGAGAGGGTACCAAGAATACCCATATCGTTTACATCAACTTGGTCTACCCTGATTATTATTTCATCAGCTAATTCCAATGGAGCGCTCCCCACCTTAGGAATTACCTACTCGGTTGCTCCCTAACTCAAAATCAAGCATTAAGATGGTCTGATGACCATACCCAAACATAAAATTCCTCCCTTTATGCATCATAATTCATGCATCTCATCAAGTTCCCAAATCATTCCTGTGTCATAACTGAAACCCATCAAGTCCCACACCTCATCAGATTCCCATTTTGTACCTATACCATACACGACACCCAAGAGTCCCACATCTCATCAGATGCCCCAAAATAATCTTGCATCATATATACATATGCATGCCCATAAAAATCTTGATTCCAACCCCCCTCATACAAAATATTCATCACATTAATGTCCATAATAAGTCACGGTGCCTACACACCTCATATATAGATATATATATATCACATATCATAACTGATGACAACCTACTAAATAGTTCCCGATTAGTCCAAAAATAATACTCATGTACCTTATGCACCAAAACTAGCCATTCCTAAATAAAATAAAACTTGATCACCCATGACGTACCTTTAACTGTCATCAACTCGTCGACCTGCTCTGCACCTGGCAGCTCAACTGCATGCACCTGGCCTGAAGCCTGACTACCTGAGGTCTAACATCCCTATGTAGATACTATTTATGACACTTTATCATAGGTGAGCACCTCATCATGCCACATGTTGGGATGCCTGGCCGATGGTCATGTTGTTCCCCACATTCTTTCTTTTAAAGGCAGGTGACATCCATAACTTCTTCAGAGACATTCTCTCCTTGATAAAAATAGGATGATGTGATGTTAGTTTTTCTTTCCATGAATTCCTCCTCAGAATTCATTGCCTAGTTCAGGTATCCCTTAAATATTAAGATGTTGTTCGTAAAACTCGTTCCTGATGCCATCTCTTTGTGGATATCGGTTAATCATGCTGCTTAATGTTGGTATATTCCATGGGTTCCAGTAAGGGAAGAAATCTTCGATCAGGAGAGTAGTCATGTTGAGGAATATGTGTAATTTCTTGACGCTGTAACACCGGTACATTGGAATTATCCCTTATTAGAGGGATTTTTGTGGGCGTGGAAGCTCGGGGCATCCCATGTCCATTGCAGGGTATCCTATGCCAGATGCATGTCTCTGAGGTTTTCCTTAGCTTCTCATGTTTAACATGGGGTGTGACATGAGTTTAATGTCTAGAAAAGATGAATCATACTGATTAGAATGTTGATGATAGTGGATCAGATGGATATATCCCTAGGAGGGATCACCCAGAAGGTTAACCAGATGGATGAATCAAAACACCCGATGAGGACGGACCTGGGATGGTGTGTCCTAAAAAGGGAAGATTTCACATTGTGAAGGCTTATCTAGACACCAAAAGGGGAGTATCAGAGGATGATGGGTACTAATAAAGGGGACACCAAGGTTTACCATTGTCTATGATTGAACCTCATAGATAATTCCTATATAACATGTGTAGAATACAAGGATCAAAACCCATGTAGTTTTAAAGGGTGATCTAGGTCTTACACATGGTTAGCTACCTGGGTGCTATAAAGAGAAATGAGGATGAATGGGGCTTATGCATGGTTAGCTTCCCGGGTGTTACAAAGATCAACAAGGATGAATGGGGATTATTCATGGTTAGATACCCAGGTTCTACAAAGAGAAACGAGGATGATTGGGGCTTATGCATGGTTAGATGTGTGGGTGCTACAAATAAAAACAATGATGAATGGGGCTTATTCATGGTTAGCTTCTCGGGTGATACAAAGAGAAAAAAAGATGTGGACGACCTTACCGTGATAAGTGTAAGGTGATGGAGTAGATGGTTGGGGCTTATGAATGGTTGGATACCTGTATGGATGGCATCAGTTCACCGGGATGTGACGTCTTGGGTAAAATCAGAATAGATGTGGAGGAAGTTTTGAAAGGTGGAATTAATGAGATGGAATCGATGTGAAGATGATGGTTTTGATATTGAACCCCAAAGAGGTTTCCTATGTATCCCAGTAGCTGGGAATCAAATTACACGTAGTTATGGAATGAGGTTATGAGTCACCTAATGAGGTGGCTCATGAGGATGGATGCATGGATGGGGACCCTAAGGAAGTGGAACCTCTGGGTAGAGGCATGACCCTTCCAAAACACAAAGGCTTGAGGGAAAGACCAGGATAAGAAATGGGTGATGGGATTGAACCATAGGGAGGATTCCTACATATCTTAGTGGTTGGGAATCAAAGTCCATGTAGTTCATGATGGAGGCATAGAATCGGGGTGTACACAATGGATGACAACCCGGAGATGCGCCAGGGTATTACACATGGTTAACAACCCATCAAAATAGGGACACTCTTGGTTGGATGATTATGGATTGTGTGGGTATTATGTATGGTTATCTTACTAGTAGAATGGGACATGTGGTGGGGGCTTACGCATGGTTAGCGGCCCAGATGGACGGGTCAGAACACCTCAAGAAGGCAGACCTAGGAGATGTGTCCCAAAAAGGGAGGATGTCACATCAGGAGGGTACATCCATGGGAGGGAGCACCAAAGTTTACCGTTGGTTGGGATTGAACCTCAGATAGGAATCCTACACACCCTAAATGTATCAAAACCCACATAGTTAAAAAGGGAATATAGTTTTATATTGTGTAGGATGAGTGAACCGATGTGAAATAACTGGGACATATGGGTTGTGGAGAGTGAGGGTCTTGAACCTAGGAGATGCTTCCTATGTAACCTACATAGAAGTCATGGATCAAAGTCCACATAGTTAAGTAAAGAGGTTCATGGGGCTTATACATGGCTAGAGTCTTAAAGAGTATGTTATAGCCAATGCTTACTCTAATCTCACGTGAGTCATGCTCGGTGTGAGAAACAAGAGATAGCATCAGACCTGGCGATTGTGTCATGAAAGGTGCGACCACGAGGGATGGTGAAGATTGGGACTTACTCCAGGAGGGAGGCCCGATATGGGTGTCCAGATGTATGAGGAGGATATGGAAATTGTACATGGAACACCCTATCAAGGCGTGTTGAGGCTTTTGTGGAGACTACCCGAAGCACACATGGAGACAAAGCCCAATGGGAGAGGGAGAGCAGGAGAGTGCTAATTCTCATTATCCTTCGAGTCCTCCTAGACTTGTAACGCATGTGGTGATCACAGTTCAACATCATGTGTTGAGTATGTGGGGTTCTTGGTAGTTTAATGTCCCGAATCTCGAATGATGAGGATGAACTCCTCATCCCTTGGGCTTACATAACTTGTACCAACCCGCACTTGGGGAAGGGAAGGCACAAACAATTCCTGATGGGAGTGAGGTGGAGGAGTGGTCAATAGAGGGGTGAACATTAGTGTGTCTATGAGAAGAAGCAATATCCATTAGCATACCTATGCGAAGAAGCATAAGGTAGGGTAAGAAAACATGAAACACCACTCTGGGAACCATGAAATCACTTTATACGAGATCGGAGGGCCACATGGGAGAGGGGTTTGTGAAGTAGAAGGTCTCACTAAGAGGGGATTCACAAAGTTGTAGTGATTTGTGAAGAGGAGTAGCTTCATGAAGGAAGGTTCTCCGCAAATCATGGAGAATAGGAACTCTACGAAGGGAGGAGCTTCATGAATCATGGAGACCTAGCTGAGGCATGTAGTCTATATGTGCTTGGAGGGTGCTTTGTGAAGGCTGAATGCTCTACGAAGTCTTGAGTGACCAAAAGGGACTCCTACCTCCACAATGGCCACAAAGTTCCTTGAAGGGAATCCCTGCTTGAAGTATAGTTAAATCAGAACAAAGGGAAAGTTGGTTTTTGATGCTCAAATATACATTGGGTGATGAATTTTCTAATTGGTTTTCGGAGCAAAGGGGGCTTCACAAAATGAGATATGGGAAGGATAAAGGTTAGGGTATCAATTATTTGAGGTGGTATTGAGCCACATATTTATATTAACTAGGTATCATGATGCTCCGAGGGAACTCCGTAAAGGAAATGGCACTTTGCAATCAGAGGCAGCTCTGTCGGACTCGCAGAGCCTTCTGTCACTAGTCTGCAGCAGTCATGGTGCTCATAGGACTTGTGGAGGTGATCATCACTACTCAATAGTGGTTTTTAAGGTGTCTATTATCTGACTTTGCACCATTCATGTTGATTAAGGTCTTTACTATGGTGCTTCATGTGGTAATCCCTTTGGTGATTTTTTGGCTTTGTATGGGGGGAGTGTTGTCCCAAATAGTTTTGTCCGTCCTTGATCCATCTTGGGCATGAATTTTGGCACTAAAATACCCCCCCTTAGAATGTGAATCGAGAGAAAAATAGGGTAGGATTATAAGGGTAGATCACCAAAAACATGTGGAACATGAAGCTGCCTCATGATGGGGATACACAGAGCGTGGGGTGAGATTGCCGCGAAGCTCAAGGAAACCGAAGGTGCCACGAAGCTTGTGAGGTTTCTGCCTATAAATTTAGCACGAGGGACCCCTTTTTACACATCATATATCAAACTTTGTTCTCGAGATATTGAATCACAAATCTCCATCACACCCTGTGAATGCTCTTTGCAAACTGGGTTCCTCAAATCGATGGTCCGTGAATGCTACTTAGAAAATTGGTGCATCAAGATCCTTTGTTGCTCTACAAATTGAGCTAAGTCCTTCTTGGATCTATGATCACGTGTTCCATGAATGTGATTTGAAAACTTTATTCACAAATAGAGAATAAAAAATTCCAAAGTCTCAAAGAAAATGTCTAATCAAGAAGCTGCTTGGGAGGTCCTTACAGATGCTGCTCTAAGGGAGGACATGATAAACAATGCCCAGCTCAGGGAATGTGTGTGAAGTCATTCTGATCATGCATCTTTGGTGGAGCTGCTGACAGAAGTGAAAAAGGATTACCCCCTCTATAAGAGATTTCCGGTATGACTTTGGTATGAGGGACAACGTTTTTATCACATAAGTGAGTAGGGACGAACCAACTTACTGGTTTAGGGGCACGCCGTGTTAATATCTATGGTTCAGAGCTATTGATGGACATACTTGGAAGAACCATACACCTATTACCGCTGACTTCCTTTATAACTACATCAATAATGTTGATGGGAAGACATTACAACCATATGTATCTCCACCACAACATCACATTATTCTCAAGAAGGGATTAGGGAACCCAGAGAAAGGGTGGACCAATAATTGGGACCTATGCTTGGGTGGAAATTTCATGGATGAATGGGCCTGGGCTTACTAGGTGTGTGCATATTATGATGAATTTGGAGTAGAGATGAGGTGGGTAAGCCTGTATTAGGCTGCATGGGCTTCTCAATTCCACATCTACCAACCAAAACACATGATTCCAGAGCTGTTGAGTAGATGATCATCAAGTAACAAAACTTTCCATCTTCACCACGGGGAGGTCGACATTAGCCTCTAGGACCTCTACCATATTTTAGAGATCCAATTCTGGGGGTAATGTATGATGAATTTATCCCCATAGAGAATACATGGTAGGATCAGGAGCAGATGCCATATTTGGTGAATATGTTGATGGACTTGGTGTTGGGAAATGATAAACAGTCAGTGAGGGATGTCCACTTCAAGTAGTGGTTTGGAAGTTTCCTGAATTTTTTCTTTGAGCATCCTACTGAGGGAGAGGAGGCACCTATGAAACTGCCTGTGAGGCCTCGTACCTGCCCAAGAGGGGATCAGTGTAGCAAGGAAGGCTCTTATTGGAGAATCTTAGAGGGCATCCAATGACAGCTATTGGGGTACAATATTAACAACAGGAATCAACCGGTGGTTATATTGGATAGGTTTATCTCCGTAATCATTTGTAGATGGATGTTTCTAGTCATGTGTGCACACATGGGTGTGTAGCCGAGAACATTTATTATGGTAGCCATGCTGGAAATAGGGAAGTGCATCAACGTTGGGGTTTTAGTGTTAAAAAATCTATACAAAGTGTTTTGAAACATCTGTGAGGGGGAAGAAGCCACAATGCATATGCAAGCCACTCCAATTTTTGTATGGCTAGGTGGTAGTGCACATAAGGGCATACAAATATCTGAAACCCATTTCCCCTAATGAGTCAGACTTTAAACCGACCATTCTGAATGTAGTTGGGAGTTTCCTAATCAAGCTAAATCCACCAGTGGTGCTAAAAAAAATCTAGAGGGAGGAATAATTTAATTTCCATCTGTTCCCGCTACCAACGGGAGTATTCACTAATGAAGGTTAGGGAACCGAGGATAATTGGTAATATCTCCTATCATTCTGAGGTAGAGTTCTAGTGGAATAGGTATATTGTGAGCCTATTTATGATCCATACACTCCACATTGCTTTGCAATGGAATTATGGTGCTTGAATAGGCTAACCCTGAAAGTTTTCCTGGGGGTACGCCATGAGGATCATCCATGTGTGATTAGGAAGCTATGGCTCGTGTTTACAAAGTAATATGGGAAGATGTAGAATGAACTGCTTTTTCCTACCACTACTTACGGGCTAGTTTAGGAATACACAAAAATTTGGGAGGAAGCCTACAATGGACTGCCCGAGTTGTTGATGGGGTGACCCCTCAACCCCAATGTTAGGGTCGAACAATGAAAATAGAATGTAGTGGTGGTAGGGCTGATGCACATCACAGGGGCGGAGCTATAGTAGTGGAAAGGACAATAAATCTGTGGCCTGCACTGGCTAGAAGTGAAAGGTGAGCAATAGTAGTAGAACCAATGGACCCAACTGAGCAAAACTGGGAGGAAGAAAGGACATCAAGAGGGTTTTTTAGGATACCTACCTAAGCTCCTGGGAAATGAATACACTATGTGGACATACTTAAAAATGTTTTTTACCCAAAGTCTTGGGAAACCTAGGACATTAACAGGCAATTCCTTAGTCCTTCCGAGATGTGGGACCACCTTAACTATTTTGGATCAAAACTTTCGGGCATTAGCTACACCAGGGTCAAATTTTTGGTATCTCAGACAGAGGGGGAGTGATATGTGGCCGAGATAGAGGACTTAGTGCACTCTCGAGGCACCTTGAAACCAATGATGGATCGAGTGAAAGTATTTCTTAACCGAACATCTCCACCAAAACTATCTACTACTGATTAGGCGGAACACTTCCCTCTATCTGAGGGATCAGAAAAGTCCTAGGGAGAAGACACTGATAGAGTAATCCCTCTAGAGGAAAGTGAGCTTGCAACCTCAGAGCTGGGAGAATTTACTGAAAATATTGAGGTAAGATCTAATACATTCCTTTTCACTACATACTCATTTCATCTAGTTTTCTCAACTGACATTTGTTCTGTAAAAGAGATCCTTATACAAAGGACCCCTTCCCACGTGGCAAAAGATATAGGGGAAAAGATCATAGGCCTGTTCCTGGAACTATGGTGAGCACAGGGTCCAGCAGGGATGTGATAACCAGGGTGGTCTTTCTAGAATATCTAGATCTCCCAACCATATATGGGGGGGGGGGTATGTCCTGGTATTCTAATAGTAACGACTCTAGGGTGAAAGCGACTATTGGATCTCTGTAAGTTTTCTTCCTTAGAGAGTCATAACTATTTTCCACCAAACTAGGCCAACTTTTTCTGAATAGTCCTTTAAGAAGTGAGTGTACTGTTAGTGATGATGGTCGGGGGTCTCAGAGCTCCTTTCCTGAGGGGAACACTGATTGACATGGAATCAGACACCCAGGCTGACTAGACCACAACAATCATAGCTATGGGTAGAACCACTGGCGGGGTGGAACCTAAACTTATTGAGGTAGAATCCAGTGATGAAGTTCAACCACATGATATGGAACCCAACCCATATGATATAATTCTAGAGGAGGATCTTGCTATTGAAATATTTAATTCGTTCCTAGAATATAAACCTGCTAACCTAGAGGAGAAGGATGATTCTACTTTTGATGTGGAGGACAATCAGGTTTTCCATTATTGGTCATGGAAACTAATCAATCAATTCATCAATAACATCTCACAATCATATTGGATAAGACAGATGGGATCACTTCTCCCTTGGATATAAGAGATGCATTCCAAAGGGGTGGATGCATGAGGTCCACATATGCTCATCTGGGATTACCTTACTGATAAAGTACAAGATAGAAATCATGACTTCATTGTTTCCTAGAAGCAGAGGAATTCTATCAGCATTTATAAGCTTCGAGAGGCTAAACAGAAGATACAATGCTTAGAAACATGGATGAATGAGCACTCTTCTTTCACCAACATCCAATCAGAACTCATATCATGATTACAGGTCTAGTTAGTAGAAGACAAAGAGAAGCTGAGGCAATCATCTCATGAAGTGTCCAATATTCATGCTGAGTAGGATTGAGTATGGATTAGTGCTGATGAACTTTTCCCCATGGATAACGAGGAAGCAAGGGAGCTCAGGAGATGAAAAAAAATCCTCGATGCCACACGGCAAAGGGTGGCGGAGCTGAGGCGCTCCATCGAAGGGGTCAATCCACAGGGTTTGCGCTTTGTCAAAATCACAAATATATTTTCATGCTTTCTTGTTTATTTAGACTATTTTCATGGAAATATTGTTACTTTCTTTGATTACTGCATCTCGATCATATCTGTGAAACAGCTAAAAATCAATCCCTAAGCTCACGTGGGACATGCCCGATGTGAGAAATAATGGATGACCACATAATTGAACACTTTGGATATGAGAGCACCATCCAATCATTAAACACTTGGGGTATGACTGACTACCCAAAGTTTTCGGATAGAGAGAGGGGTCTGTTACTAGAGAATAGGGTTCTCAGAGCAGCCAAATTGCCTTTCCCAACGTGCTTCAGTGCATGAGCGGGATAACGCCAAGGGTGTTGGAATTAATCTGAACAAAGGAGAATGAGAAGTGTGAATCACGACACCCGAAATTCAGAACACAGTGAGGATGGAATGAAGATGGAGGATAAATGATGACCATATTCTAAAGACAACATCCACACCACATTAGCCTGAAATGGGGACAAACAAACGAGGGCCAACCACTAACCAAATTCAAAAAAACGGGTCCAAAATCTAAGATTCATCTAATGTCCTCCAAAACATTGGCCTAGGATGGTAGGTGAGCCAAAATAGCATGGGACCAGACCTCTAGGAGGTTCCCTTGGACATGGAATGGGATTAGGATCCAAATAAAGGGCACAAAAAGTGTGGAGATGGAGTGATGGGCTATTCGAATGGAGTCCAACACTCTTGAAATTATGCCACCATGAAAAAATAACATTAGGTGAGTGTATTGGTTTAAATCAAGATCAAACCTACTTATAGATAGGTCCTCTCTAGTGAGGACCTTGAATGCCTTGTAGTTTTGCACCATGCAAATGAGGAAAATAAGTACACAATTTAGAATCATATGGTGAGGACAATACATGAAATAGTTTAACGTCATATGACCGAGATGATGCACATAGTTTAAGGTCATACTACATGGAACCTATCCAATATTTTAAAGTCATGTTACATGGTCTAGGAGATCCTATTTTAAGGTCATAGAGTTTGGACTGCAGTCGGGGTGAAAGAACCAGTGAGGTTAATGAACCTATGGCTAGGCCTGAGGCAAAATGCTCAGGCGTTCCTACATATACCATAAGGATGGGAATAAAGATGCACGTAGTTCTGGAAATATAGTGTGGTGAGAGGCCAACACTGGTGGGGGTAATCCTCTTTGGTGAGGAAGCCGAAGCATCCCATAATTATCACGGGGGATCCTAAGCTTGTTTAGGGTATAGTTGCAGTTTAAAGTTGTGTGTTGAGGAAAACAACTCTTAGTTTATGGTCATAGAGTTTCAATCATAGATTTTGTAGGTGGGACCATAGAAAAAGTGTATGGGTGTCACTACGTATCCTGTAAGGAGGTGAATCAAGCCACACATAGTTCTTGACATGTCGTGTAGTTTAACGTCATACAATGAGGATGAGAGTTGTGATGCAGTTTATTATCATACGGCTAGGACGTGAACTAACATGAATAAGGACCAAAGAGGTCTCAACCACATCACACATCCTCAAAAAAGAACCCATGCCAAAAAGGATGAAACGAGGAGTTACAATTATGTGGCTAGGCTCGGGGATAAGATATTTGGATATCACTACATATCCTGCAAGGGTAGGAATCAATCCATAGGTAGTTCTGGAAATTTTGTGTAGTTTAACGTCATGAGGTAAGGAAATGGAAGAAAGGGGAAATAATGTTTCATATGGACCCAAGATAAATGATTTGGTCTTCATTATGTATCCCATAAGGATGAGAATCAATCCATGCGTAGTTCTTGGGGGTAGTTCCGCCGTGCAGGTCTAACCCATGCACAGAAAGAAGAGGCATTTGATATATCTTGTTTGTTCTTTTGTTTGTGTTGTTTTTTTAGAGTGAATATCCCTGGATGAAAAGTATGGGGGTCACTGCTGGAATCAAGCCGTAGGTAGGTCTTGACAAATGACACAGTTCATAACCAGTGCCTAAGGTGATTCCCCCTCAAGTGAGAACACCATAATGTTGTTCCATTTTTCATCATGCGGCTAGGATGATGGTGTCATAGTTTAAGGTCATATGATAGGACCATACCATGCACTTTAGAGTCGTACAATAAGGACTCAATGGTTTAACATCATGTGATATGAGGCAACATAGTTTAACGTCATATGGATTGGATGAAAGATATCCTAGTTTAAGGATGTAGAGCTTGGACCATGGGGTTGTGCAGTCCTATATGTGGGATTACCTTACCAAAACTCCTAATCCCACATGATCTATGCTCAGTGTGGGAAACAATAGGTGTTATTCGGCTTTCCCCATCACATGGGAGTTCATATCAATGATAGAGAAATGTTGGGTGGGAAAATCCCAACCATACAAACATTCCTACTTGATGTATGCAGATGTACGGGGGGATAACACCAGGGGTGTTGGGGATCCACAATAACAGAAGGGGGGATGAAAATGGGAATCAATACACCTTATACTTGGGGTAAAATGGGATGACGTGATGATGGAGGATAACTATTGACTGTATTCGAAACACAACATCCATATCATGTGAACTGGGATGAGAACAAACAAATGAGGGTTGGCCGCTGACCATATTCGAAGAGCGGGACCTATATCAAAATGTTGTTCGAGATCCTCTAAGATGTTGGCCCAGAATGGTAGGTGAGCCTTGAGGTTAAGAATCCATACCGTTATGGGGTCCTTTCAGATGTGAAAGATGATGGAGACCCAGATAAGGGGGTGCATGAAGCATGAATGTACCTGCACAGTTTAACATCACACAGTAAGGATGAATGCAAGGATAAACACTACCAAGGGAGGTACATGGCATGGATATTGAAAAACCAACATTAATTAGGAAAATGGAAGTCTTCATCATACCACATACTTCTAGAAGAATCCTGAACCAAAGGCCGAAGAGATGAAATGCTTTGTGGATGAACCATGGATGAAAGGTCTAGGCATCCCTACATATCCCATAAGGATGAGAATCAAGACATACATAGTTATAAAAGGTGGCATGGTGGATGGACAATAACTAAAGGGGAGATATCCTCTAAATCAAGAAAATTTTGGTTGTTATATAGGTTATTGTCATACAAACTTGGACAATAAAAATCTTAGATTAAGTTCATAGAGTTAGGACCATAAGAAAATGTGACTTCCATGTGGGTAGAAACCTTATTAAAACCCCTAACCTCAAGTGAACCATGATCAGTGTGGGAAATAAGGGACATGGAAGATCTTTACAACACATAGAAGAACAAAATAGGGGAACAAAGGTGTAGAGTCAAGGATGACCCCACGACACTAGTCCGCCCACTCAATGTGCAAAGGTGCACGAAGGGATGACACTGAGGGTATTGAAGTTCCATATGGAAATAAAGATATGAGAATGAATGTGAATCATGAGAAAAAAATTTGGGATGTAATGCGGTTGGTGTAACGATGGAGGATAACTGTTGACTGTATTCAAGACACAACATCCATATTGTGTGACCTGGGATGGGAACAAACAACTGAGGCTCAGCCAATGACCATATTCAAAGCATGGGACTTGTCTTAAGAATTCATTTGAGATCCTCTAGGATGTTAGACTAGAATGGTAGGCAAGCCTCCATACAATTAGGGGGTCCTTTCAAATGTTAAAGATGATGGAGACCCAAATAAAGGGTGTGCAAAGCATAGTGGTGGACTGAGAGAATGTCCATGTAGAATTCAACACTCTAAGTACCATAACACGACACATCTGAGCATGTTAATGAGGCAAGATAGAGGTTAAGGGATTTAAAAAAAGGGAATATGACCTAAGAAGATGAGTGGGGAAAAGGGGAAAAATGGGTTGATGAACCTAGGGTTAGACCCGAAGAAAAAATGTTTGGGAGTTCCTATGTATCATGCAAGAGCTGGAATCAAGCCACACATAATTATTGAATGTCATGCAGTTTAATGTCATGCGGTAAGGATGAAGAGGAGGAAATACCCCAAAGGGGATGTGTATTATGACATCCTACCTTTTTATCACATAAACTTTCATTACATTATACAAAACCGAGGATCCTTAAGGTTTAGTGTCTTGGAAACCAGGAAATCAAAACATGAAAACATAAAACATTCTTCTTAAACACTTGAAATGATTCTACTTATGTTCATCCTAGGTTCATTACTGCATCTCATAACCTGGGGACATACATCAAAAGAAAGGGTGAGCAGAAGGCCCAGTAAGGGAAACAAGGGAAACATTCAACATGTGAATTTTAGATACATCAATAAAGTCATGAAAAAGAACTTTAAGGCATGAGAAAGAAATCATGAGGCATATCATAATAAAAATAACGTATTTCATAACTTAAAGATGTGGCTACAACATTTAATATAGACAATCATTTCCGTTTCACCAAGGTCCATCCCTAAGGTGTCATTAAAAATTACCAAGGTTATTCACCAAGGTATCGTTAAAAATGGTCATCTCTAGAGATTAAGTCTTTACCCAATGCATTGGAGCGCTATCAGAGAGAAACCTTAAATTTTCCTTTATTATAATGTGATCCACATATATCATCATCAAAAATTTCATAAATAACCCATATAGCATAAAATAAATGGGTTTCATTTCATAATCATAACGTTTTAAAAACTACTTTAAAGACATGAACTTTATGTCATTTAAACCCATGGAAAAAGGAAAGCGAGTATCATGTATGTAAATCCCAGAATCTAAAATAGAAAATTTTGATATATATGTTAATACCCTTATAGAATAAAGATCTTTGAGTATTCACTTAATAAAACAAAAGAATTTGAGAAAAAGAGAGAGACCTTTTGAGACAAAAATTCTGCAGCATAACAGCTATGTTGTAGGGTTTTAGAAAACATTGAAAAGAGAGGGGACATGGGTCACCCACTCATAAATGATCCATAAAACAGTAGGGGGATAGAATATAAAGGATTTAAGAACATGGTAATGAAATTTTAAATATATACCATATGAAATGAATAACATGAAAGGAAGACAAAAATAAGATTTCTCTTATGAAAATTCGGCAGCCTAACGACGTCACTTAAACTTCAAAAAAATGAATTGATGAGATCAAATAGTGTCTATCATCATATGAACATAAAATATCAGTATGATAGATATAGATATCATACCAAAACAAAATAAAAAAGAACTTGAAAGACTTGACAAGAAAATAGAACTTGAAAATGAGAAGGGTGAAAGAATCTCTTAAAAATTCAGCAGCCTAACGACGTCACTTAAACTTCAAAAAAATGAATTGACGAGATAAAATAGGGTCTCTAATCATATGAACATAAAATATCAGTATTATAGATATATATATCATACCCCAACATAATAAAAAGTAACTTGAAAGACTTGAAAATAAAATAGAACTTGAAAACGAGAAGGGTGAAAGAATCCGTTACAAAAATTTTGGTAGCCTAACGACGCCACTTAAACATTCATAAAACAAAATTATGAGAGTAAGAGGGGATATCTCATAATATGAACATGAAAAGGGAAGTAAGAGGAATATAAAAGAACATCCTCCAACATAAGAACATGGAGCATAAAAGAAATGACTTAAAAGAGAGTATTTGAAAAGAAAGAGAGAGGTTGGATCCCTTACCTTAAAACGTAACTCTTAAAACTAGAAGGTTTGGACCTTGAGGGCTTGGGAGCACCTTGGGAGTACTCTTTGGGAGGTAATGAGACCATATATTCATTGGGGGAGAGTTTGGAGTGGAAACTAAATGAGGAAAGGGTGGGTATTTATAGGGAAAGGGAGGTGATACTTTAATAATTTCAAGGGACACCTCACTAGTGGTTTTGGAAAAACCATGGGCTTTCCCATGGTATTTGCCCATGGTTTTGGCCACATGGGACCCCTCATACAATAATTCATCCCCTTTAGTTGACCATCCCTTAAAATATATCATGAAATCATCATGATGCAGTCATGATGTCATTAAACATACCGAAACCCTAAAACTGTATTTTTACTATTCACTGAAAATTCAACTTTTTTCGAAAACTCCCAAAAATTTATCTTAAAAAATTATCAACACTCTGAATTCAAAAATAAACTCCATTTTATAAAAACAATTTTCTAAATATTTTTAATTTAATTTTTAAATAAAAACACTATTTACCGAAAATTCATTTTTTTCAGAAAAACCCCAAAAATTACCTTAACATGATATCGATGCTATAAGTTCAAAAATAAAGTCCATTTTATAAAAATAATTTTCTAAATATTTTTAATTAAAAAACACTATTCACCTGAAAAAACTAATACTTGACTAATAATTAATGAAACAGTTATTTATCTATTTTATTGAATCACACTACTTAATCAAGGTGCCTAAATTATATTAATACTTTCTTTAAGCGAGATTACTAATCCATTTGGTCACATTACTAATCATAAGCATAAAATCACTATTCATAATTTACTATTCATCCAAAATTAAGTTGATCTTATTAGACTCTAAATTTCTTACTGAACACATTTGTAGAAGACCATTTTTTGAAAATCATTACACATCATTAATTATTTAAGGTTTACATAAATATTTTAAAATATCCATTTTTTAAAATACATCAATAAAATACATCCTATATTCATTCGGACATTTGAAAACTCCCAAACTTTACCATAAGAAGAAAACACAATTTTATTTATAACAAAGGATTATGGTCTCCTTACATAGCCCCTTATAACCCCAGCATAGGACCTAAGTGTAAGGTGTGCTAAGGTGAGAGAATATGAGGGTGGCTCGGCCAACATCGCACGAGTAGTAATTTCTATTAGTTTGAACTTCTCGCAAAGGCGATTCTGTTATAGCTTCACACGATGAAGTTCGGCTTGGGTTTGGTCCAGAGCAAAGCCCAGTGGTGCTACCTCCTTCCCAAGTTCTGTTAGATGGGCTTCGATCGGTCCAAGACTACTGGATGAGGCCATCAAATCTTCTTTCTATATTAATTAACCAAGATCACTTGTATTTAGAGACAATAGTCGCAACATTCAGTTTCCAATGGTCATACTGACTAACGGTCATATAATAGTCAAAACCCAATAGTCTCATTTTAATTATACTCATGTTATCAAATGAAACAGTTTTGTTGAGTATGAAAAATAAAATAACACACAAAATTAGGAAACAATATTTATTCAAAATTTCGGGTCGTTACATGTATAGCATAGGAAAATTACCCAAAATAAATTAGGAAAATAGAAATCCACACCACACCACACACACCATTCCCAAAGAGGGCTCAGACCAAGGGGTCAGAAGAAAGGGATTTTGGCAAAGTGTCGTGTAGTTTAACGTCATATAGGAAGAAGCAACGAGTTAACATCATGAAGTACAAAAGGGGCACTTTCCTTTTAAGGTAATTTAGAAAGGACCATAAGTGATATGAAGTTTAATGTCTTTCAGGTAGGATAGAGAAGTTTAACATCACATGGGATGAGAAATATCTTAGTTTAAGGTTATAGAAATCAGACCATAAGGTAAAGCCAGAGGGGCCAGAAAGGTTGAGGAACCTAAGGCTAGACCCAAAGATAAAATGCTTGGGCGTTACTACATATCCTGTGAAGGAAAGAATCAATCCATATGTAGTTCTTGAAATGTTGTGCAGTTTAACATCATGTGGTAAGGATGTAAATGATGACAAATGATCTCGAGGGGGGGGGGGGTACATGGTGTGGCCATTATAAACCCAATGTAAATGAGGACCAAGGAGGTCTCAACCACACCATGTAAAATCCTCAAATAGAACCAAGGACAATGAGGTCCTAAGAGATGAAAAAGATCTATGAAACTTGGGGATGGACCTGAATACAAAGTGTACAGGAATTCCTATGTATCCTACAATGGTAGGAATCAAGCCACATGTAGTTCTAGAAGGTCATGCAGTTTAACATCATGTGGTAAGAATGTAAATGAAAGGGGAGATACCTAAAGGGTATATGTGATGAGTTAGTTGTAAAAAATATGTGAATGGGGACAAAAGAAGTCCACACCACACCACGTGCTCCTAGAAGAAACCTTAGACTGAGAGACCGATGATGGAGAAACTTGGGGATGAACCTAGAGAAAAAGCATATGGGTGTTTCTAAGTATCTTACGAAGAAAGGAATCAAGACATACATAGTTATTAAAATTTTGTGTAGTTTAACGTCATTTGGTAACTACGTGGAAGTATTTTAATGTCATACATGATGAGATTACGATTTAAAATCATGCAGGACGCGACCAAAGGAAAATGGGGCTTGCAGTTTATCGTCACGCAAGACGCTAATGTTGGGCAGTTTTATGTCTTGCATCTTGGACAAATAATGCCATGTAGTTTAACATCGTGTGTTAAGGATGAAGAATATCCTATACAAAGTACTTCTTGGGGAATTTGGCATTGTTGGTAAGATTAATTCACTCACCATCCATGGTGACCAGGTAATATATGCAGTTGGGGTAAACCTTGTGGATGATATAAGGTCCCTCCCATTTGGGATACAACTTTGGTGGCTTCCTTATAGGTATCATTGGAGTCCTTGGGTCCAATACCATGTCACCTTGAAGGAAGAAGCATAGATGAACATTCTTATTGAAAGCTCTGGATATCTTTTTCTGGTGCCTCTCTAGATTGTGAAAGGCTTGGATCCTATTCTCATCAAGGGATTCCAGTTATCTAGATAAACTTCGGTTACCTTGTCTGATGTTTGCTGATCATATATGATTGTACAGAGTGGTGGTAACTGAATATCGATGGACAAGAATACCTTTGTCCCATATGTGTGGAATTATGAGTCATCATCCGGTAAGCCTAGGGAGCATTGGGAAGCTTTTCCGACCAAATCTTCTTGTTTTGACCAACTATATTCTTCAAAATGTTAGATAGGGTCTTGTTGAACACCTTGATCTACCCATTTTCTTGCGTATGATAGCTATAAGTATGATTAGACTAGATGGCGTACTAAGTGTACAATTTATTTAGCTTATATACTCAAAATTTTGTGTCATTATCAGTGAGAATGGAATGAGGGACTCCAAATCTATGGATGATGTTGGAGCTCATGAAATCGACAATAGAATGGGCATTGACTTCCTTGAGTGGAATCACTTATTCCCGCTTGGAAAAGAAATCTATGGTAGTCAGGATGAACCAACATTGGCGAGCTGTCACTGGTGGATATGGTCCCACGACATCGAGTCCCTAGACCTCAAAGGTCTAAGAGTACTTGGTAGTATAGAGGGGTTCTGGAAGCTGATGAAAAAAATTGGCATGGATCTGGAATGCATGGAACCTCTTGGAGAACTCGATATAGTCATGGACCATGGTGGGAAAGAAGCATCCCAGTCTTCAAATATGGTGAGAGAGTTTCAACCCTACCTGGTGTGATCTACAGGAACCGACATGGACTTCCTACATAACCTACGAGATCACATATCCTTGAATATAGCAGAGGAGGAATCCATCGAACCCACATTTTTAGAGGATCTGCTCAAGGCTGGGACCACTCTAGAGGATGAACTGTACTGCACACCAACAAACTCACTCACGTTCAGCTCTGTCTGTTGGGAGATTTCCATGTTGGAGGTACTCGAAAAAAGGATCCATCTAATCAGGGGTCTCTTTTATTGTGGAAGGGGGCCTAGAGGTCTCTATATGGAATCATTGGCAGTAATATGGATTACCTTCTAGCTATTATCATTGTCTGGAATGATGGGAGTGATGACCCTTCAATGCATCACATGTATGATCAAATCATCCTCGTCAAGCTCTATAAGATAAGAGGAAAGGCTAGCCAAGGCGTCGGCTCGACCATTTTGTTATCAAGGGATATGAATGACCTTTGGTGGAGAGGGGAACTGGGCCATCAACTAGAGAGCATGCTCTAACAGGGGCACAAGCTCTAGCTTCATGATGATGTAGTCACCATTGATCTACTTGATGACTAGATCGGAGTCCCCCTTCACATGTAGGTGGGAAATATTAATCTAGAGGGCCAGCTCGAGACTAGTGATAAGAGCTTGATACTCTACCTCATTGTTGGTGCATCCTTATGATAATAAGAACGATTAGGGTAAGACGACCTGTGTAGGCATGATGAATACAATACCCAAGCCTATTCTGTTGAGTCTAGGATCATTGAGTATCCTACCAATTGGGCTCCGTGAAGCACCATCAAAGTGAATATTCTAACATGGAATGGCCTGATCTACTGATAGGATGGCCTCATCTAGAAAATAAAGGTCCAGAGACTGTTCTGCGAGGGATGGATGGGCAGCCAAAAAATCTACCAGCGCCTGATCCTTGATATCTTTCTGCAAAATGAACCTGATGTAGAACTACTGAAGTATCACTTCCCACTAAGCTAGATGGCCTATCAACATAGGGAAGTTCAGAATATGCTTTAGTGGATCCACACGGGACACCATCTTTATATTGTGGTGCTGCAGATAGTGCCACAACTTCTGCACTAAAAAAAATAGTGCGAGTCAGCTCTTTTCGATAGAGGAATATATGGTCTCTGTGTCAAGGAGCATGCAGATGAGATAGTACAAACTATTCTTTTTTCCCTTCATTGTTCTTCTAGGAAAGAAGAGTGTCAAGGGATCATTCCAGGGCGGTCACATAAGGGACCAGTGGCTTTCTGGGGACAAGTGGCATCAAAACCGAAGGTTTTAGAAGGTAATGATTAATCTCCTCAAAAGCGGCCTAATACTCTTCATCCCAATGGTATATGGAAACTTTTTTCATGAGTTGGGGAAATAGATTACACTTTCTAGACATATTTGCATTGAATTAGCATATGTAGGCTAAGTGTCCTTGGAAACCATGGAGCTCTCAAAAGTCGCTCAGAGGAGGAATCTAACTGATAGACTTGATATTCTTTGGATTGATCTTTATGCCTATATATATAACCAAAAATCTGAAGAACTTTAAAAAGTTAACCCTAAAGGCATACTTCAAGGGGTTCATCTTCAGATGGCGGGAACAGAGGAAGTCGAACACTTTCTCAAGATCTGTGAGATGGTCCTGACACTAGATGGATTTGACCACCAAATCATCCATGTAGCATTCCACTAATGTCCCGAGGATTATATTGAATATTCAGCACATAACACGCTGATAGATGTCTTCTACGTTCTTCAAACCGAAGGGATTTACCTAGTAAAAAAAAGTACCTTGCGTTGCTCTGAAGGTAGTGTATTCTCTATCCTTAGGGGCTATTCAGATTTGATTATATCCAAAATACCCATACATAAAGGAGAGATCTTGGAATCTATTAGTGGAATCGATCAATAGATCTATCACAATAAGTGGAAAATCATCCTTCAAACAGTGACAATTGAGATTCTAAAAGTTGATATAGACTCTGATCTATCTTTTCTTCTTCTCAACTGACACAATATTGGTTAAACATATGGGGTACTATACTTCCTTGATGAAGTTGTATTTAATGATCTTATCAACCTCGGCCTCGACCATGACATCATGAGAGGGGTGCATCTTTCTGGGAGGCTATTTGAATCCACGATGACTTACTGGGAGACCGAGATGGTGGAAAGTGACCCGAGGATCTAATACCGGCATCTCATCATAACTCCAGGCAAATGAATCCCAATGCTACTTCAGGAAATCCACATACTGCTATTTCTCTTCCACATGAATAGCTACACTGATCAGCATTGTCCTTGAATCTGCCTCAGTATTGAGATTCACATGTACCAACTCATCGAAGGTGGTGGAGGTGCCTTCTTCAAACGTGGAAGGAATGTCTTCCAAATCTTCTTCATCGTTCACGAAAAGAGGATCATCGACAGGGGAAATTATTTTGACTTTTCTAACCCTGATAGAATGCTGGAATCAACTTGAGCAGTAGTGGAATCTTTATAGGGAAAATCCTTCACTGCTGAAACCATGGTGACAAAAACTGTCGTTCCGATCCCATTAGGCCTTCGAACCAAGGGGCCACGCTTGATAATATCAAATTAGTAGTGGTGCATTGGATTGAGTCGGTTCAACCTGGACTGAAGGAACATGAAATTATGGCATATTACTGTTTCCATGGGGTGAATTTCTTGATGTCTTATAGGGGTAAGGGGATCTAGAATCACTTGATCTTGATTTGTGTAGGAGTACGAAGTGATATTCTGGAATTCCTTGCACCTAATAATGAATCTTTCCCTTGTCCCAGAGACAAAAAATTAGTGTCACAAGTCTGGGGTCATGGCCTCCAACCGGTGAATCAAGAGGATGAAAGCATCATACAATTCTTTCCAAGGTTTGGCCACAGTAGTGGTAGGCTTAACCTCATTAGCATGAACCTGATTTTATGTGCACTTGTAATAGTTGGCAACCAAGTAGTGGGATTCACAAGAGGAAAAGGGATATGCGTCAACTTAGAGAACACCCACTTGAACATTAAGTGAGTACTTGAAGAACTAGAGATATGAGGAGGGAACTACTGCATGCAGATGGATATAGGGTCTACCCATCAATGCATTTTAGGTGGTGTCCTACGAGATGAACATGAATTCAGCGTTGGAAATTAGGCCACCAAATTGGGTATTCAGGTGGATATTTCCAAGCAGCGTCTTCTATGTCCTTTCATAACCTTGGATCTTCAGGTTAGAGGGAATCAGATTTACTTCAGTCAGTCCTATCTTATGAAGCATCTGAGTTGGGATGAGATTAATCCTAGAACAAGTGTCAAAAAGACAGCGATGAACTTCTACACCATTGAACTGACTAGTGATGTAAAATAGGTGGATATTATCCTATATGGGAGAACCTTCCCCTTCCCCTGAGAACAAGATGATGGCCTGACATTCTGCATGCTCTAATTCCTTATCATGGAAGGCATCTGCAACCGCTACCTCTATTTCAAACTGGAGGGGCTTCTTGATTTACATGGATGTTACTGACATTTTTTTTCTTATTTTCATTTAGATTTAATTAATTTTCTAACCACTTCTTGTGTTTTTAGGTTTTTTTTGTAGCATTTTAAATATTTTAGTTGTTTTTATAGTTTTTAGTTAGTACTATATTAATATCAGTTATTTATTTTTATTTTTTAGAATTTTATTAATTTTTACTTTATTAACGTTTTATATTTTAGTTTAATATTAGTTATTATTAATATTAATATTTTATAATAATTCTACTTATTATTAGTATTACTACTATTCTTATTAAACATAATTATTTAATTAGTTTTTTTTATCTAATTTGAATTTTATTTTTTTTCTTTCCCCCCCTATTTCCCTCACCTGTCGCCCTTTTTTTATCTCTCCCCCGCTGGACCCGCTCTCCCCCTTATATCTTCCCTTCTTCCGCCGCCCATCCTCTTCTTTGATTTCTGTGCATCTCCCATATACCGGTCGCCTCCCCTCCCCTTACCGGAAAAACCCCATGCCTCTCCCCTTTTACCCCCAGAACTCGCCGCCTCCCGACTCTCCCCATCATTCACCGCGGCCGCCCCCTGCTTCACGCACGTCGCACCCCATTTTTCTCCATCCGCAACCACCACCCCACCGCTTCCCTCCTCTCACCCGCACCCCCCCATCTCCCCACGGCCTCCCCTCCCCATCCTGCCAACCCACGCTCCCCTCGCCCCACGACCTCCCTACCCCGCTCCCCTACCCCGCCCCTTCATCCACTCGGTCGCCTCCCTGTCACCCTGCCTCTCATCCGCAGCCAGCACCTGCCGCCCCACCTTGCTTCATGCACAGAGCGCCCCAGCTCCATCCCGCTACCCCCTGCCCCTCTCTACTCGGCTAGCACCACATCCAGCCCGACACCCTCCTCTCATCCTCGGCTTCCTCCATCGCAAACCACTTCATCCCGCCTATCCCGCTGGACTTCCCTTCCCCGGGCCATCATCTCACTCTACTCCTGGTTTGCAGCGCACCAGTCACTACCATCTGAGGAGCCGACCAGTAGCCGACCAGCAACAGCACACCGGTCACCGCCATCCGAGGTAGCAAACAGCAGGCGCACCTCCCTCCTTGTACGCAGCACCAAGACGTGCGACCAGCCCGGCTACATTGCCAGCATCTTCCATTCCGGTGGGCACGCCGTTGGTGCGCGACGTCATCACGTGCCGAAGGTTGCTGCGCGCGGTGAAAATAAAGACGAACAAAATCATTTCTCGGTAACACAATGTTATTTCACATGACATATCATTTTATTACTGCATTTATTATTTCAGTTGTGATGTCGGAGTAATCTTCTGTGTCGGGATGTTGGTTGAGTAATTAAAATTATTGTGCATGCCATGCAACATATTGTTTGATGATTAATTGTCAATTAAATTTATTTTAATTGAATGTTTATCTGTTTAAATTATTTTTGCACTGAATTAATTGCTAAAATTGAAACTGGCCCTTTTAATTATAAGTCGACGTGGCGGTCCGAGAAGGTAAACCGCGTTGACCGATGGTAGGTGCAAATTGGTGACACAACTTTGTGAGAAACGGGTTGTGTCATTTCACTGTATAGTTCGGGACTTGAACGAATTTTCTAATTTATTTATGACACCAGAGAATGGGACTTTAAATAAATTATGAATTTTAAATTGAGCATCTAAAAAATGCACATATTTTCGGAACTGACGATAACTAAACAGAATGAATATTTAATCATACAAAAGAATATTTTGCATGTATGCGTGATAATTTAATTGCGACACCAGCATCCCCGACACATTTTATTGATTTAGAGTCCATCATCGTTTTCAATTACAGTTTACTGTATTCCTTTTGTCTTTTCACCTTTTAGTTTAATTAAAAAAAAGCTCAAAAATTGGAACTCCCTCAACCTTTTTCAGTCTAAACATTTTCCAACGAAGCATTCTTAGTGAACTAGATTCCGTGCTCTCTGTGGTTCAAACCTACTTGCCACTTTTACAGTAGCCATTCGGTTATAAAAATTTGCAAATTGGACACTCTGCGACGTGCATACCAAATTTCGGGCACTGTTGCCGGGGAGCACGCGCACGTCTAGCATTAATAAAATTTCTAGTAGACCTTTCTTTAGGCACTGTTCGCCTAAATGGTGAACAATCGTAATTCTGATCCGTCAAAGAACGACCCAACCCTTGATCCACAACTTGAACATCAAAGAAAGGGAAAAGAACAAATTGGTACCTCAGCTATAAACACAATGCATCAACCAGAGGAAAGCGTTGAAACTCATATTTCGACGCTTCCTAGTGGACAAGTCCACCCACTTTTCCAAAACCGTCTCGATAATCAAAGGCCTCAGACTACTATGAGACCGGAGTTGCGACCCAACACAGTCGGAGTTAGCTCAAGAATAACAAGACCCATAATCCAAGCAACACACTTTGAATTGAATCCGTCCACGATCAACCTGCTCCAACAACATGCACAATTTCATGGATTGAGTAGCGAAGACCCTTATATGCATGTGAACAGATTTCTTGAAGTTTGTGACACATTTAAATATAACGGAGTGACGGATGATGCGTTGATCCTGCGACTGTTTCCATTCTCATTGCAAGGGAAAGCAAATGACTAGTTGGAAAGTCTCGACTCAAAAACAGTTTTCACTTGGGAAGTGCTGAGAAGGAAATTTCTTGATCGATATTACACAACAACTCAATCTTTGAAAAACAAGAGAGACCTCGACTCCTTTTGTCAAAGTGAATACGAGCATTAGGATAAGCTTAGGAAAGATTCAAGTCCATGTTAAGACGTTGTCCTCATCATGGGATGAAGTTGGAAAACCAGTTGCAAGCTTTCTACTATGGACTTCAACCTGAGAGTAAGTCTGCAATCAACACAGCTACTGGCAACGCGTTCATGGAAATGGATCCTGAAGATCTGTACATATTAATTCAAAACATGGCCGAACATAGTTTCCAGTGGCCAGTAGATTTTTCAAGAGGAAAGGCAGGAGTGCATCACGTTGATGCCCAGACATTCATAGCTGCACAATTTGAATCTCTTAACAAGAGGATTGGAAACTTATCAATAAACCCGCCTAAGCCAGTCCATGTTGTTCAAGCTGAACACTGTCCACACTGTGGTGGACCTCATGATTATCCTATGTGTCCATATAACACATCTGAGAACAAGATGTCTGAAGCTAACTTTTTCAGCTACAACAAAGGAAATTATGGGAACAAATACAACACAAACTGGCAAGGAAATAACCAAAATCAAGGTTGGAAAGAGTCATAAACTACTCAACCAATGAACCAGAACACGGGTCCACCTGGATTTCCTGCTCAATCTTCCTTCAGACCCACCATGAAATCTCAAGAGCAAGGATATCAATAAAAATACCGACCCCCATTTCAACAACAACAACAATATAAGGAGAAAAAGCAAACAACAGACTTGTCCCCTCCTGCAATGCAAGGACAACAAGATTGGGGAGCAACTATCGCTAAACTAATGATGTCCAATCAATCAAGGTTTGAGTTACAAGAGATGGAAACTCAAAATTTGCAGACAACAACCCAAAATTTTCAAACATCAACTCAAAATTTGTAGACGAACACCCAAAACCTGCAGGCTTCCATGCGTAACATTGAAAATCAAGTTGGTCAGATAGCCGCACAAATGCAGAACCGACAAAAAGGAACTCTACCGGGAAGCACAAGAGTCAACCCAAGAGAAGAAACAAAAGCCATCACATTGAGAAGTGGTACACAGTTACCAAAGCACCAAAGACCTGATGTTCAACCAATAGATGAGACGCCTATACCTTCCACTGAGGATGAAGAATCAACAAACAAAGCAACCCAACTTGAAACCAAAGAGGAGGAAGATCAAAACAAACTTGAAAAAAAATGAAAAGGCAATAAAGGAGAAGGAAAACGAGGCACTCAGCGAAAGAGCGAAATCCCACATACCACCTCCTCTATTTCCACAAAGACTGAAGCAAAGGAAGTTAAATGTTCAATTTTCAAAATTCATGGAGATGTTCAAAAAGCTTCAAATAAATATTCCTTTTGCGGAAGCCATCACACAAATTCCCCACTATGCTAAATTTCTCAAGGAACTTCTGTCAAAAAGAAGAAAATTAGATGATGTGGGAACAGTCATAATGCACGAGGAATGTTCAGCGGTCATACCCAGATCCATACCTCCAAAACTAAGAGACCCTGGGAGTTTCACTATTCCTTGTAATATTGGAGGATGTCAATTCGGAAGAGCTTTCTGTGACCTCAGATCTAGTGTCAATCTCATGCCGTCTGGAATCCTTGAAGAACTGTGCATCATAGAATTAAAGCCAACGAGAGTCGCCTTGCAAATGGATGACCAATCAGTGAAGCATTCTCGAGGGATTCTAGAGTACGTACTTGTCAAGGTTGATAAATATTACTTCCCTGCTGATTTCATTGTCCTCGATATGGAAGAAGACAAGGATGTCCCACTCATTCTTGGGAGACCCTTCTTAGAAACATGTAGAGCGCTGGTTGATTTCCAAGAGGGAAAGTTAATTTTTAGAATTGGGGATGAGAACATAACATTTGATGTCCTAAAGGCTATGGAAAAACCATCTATAGAAGACTGTCATTTCCTGGATACGATTGAAGAATGGGATGAGTTAGAAAGTGATGCACTGGATCTCGTGGATTTTCACAAAGAAAATGAAGAGTTTACTGAATCAATCGAGGTAGTGGAATTCATCAGGAACATAGTCGAGCCTTTAGATAGACATGAATTCACTTCAATCACTCCATCACTTGAAAAGACTCCAACACTTGAGATTAAACCCCTTCCATAAAACCTGAGATATAGTTACTTGGGAGATTTAAACACCTTACCAGTCATCATCAATTCCAATCTTTCGAGTGAACAAGAGAGAAAATTGCTCAATGTCCTGTCACAAAGGAAGCCAGAAATATGTTGGACGATTGCTGATCTAAAAGGTATAAGTCCTACCATCTGTACTCACAGAATACATATGGAAGATAATTCAAAACCTTGCAGTCAACCACAACGACGCTTGACACCTCCCATGAAAGAAGTAGTCAATAAAGAAGTCATTAAACTTCTTGATGTTGGTTTAATATTTCCAATCTCTGATAGTCAGTGGGTTAGCCCATTGTAAGTGGTACCTAAAAAGGGTGGAACCACAGTGGTTGAGAATGATAAAGGAGAATTGATAACCACAAGAACAGTGACTGGATGGAGAGTGTGCGTTGACTATCAGAAATTGAATGATGCCACCAGAAAGGATCACTTCCCATTGCCCTTTATTGATCAAATCCTTGAACGATTGGCAGGACGAGATTACTACTGTTTTCTGGATGGATACTCAGGATATAATTAAATAGAAGTGACACCAGAGGATCAAGAGAAAAGCACATTCACTTGTCCATATGGTACATTTTCTTATAGGCGAATGCCTTTTGGAATGTGCAATGCTCCAACCACATTTCAACGATGCATGATGGAAATGTTCCATGACATGATTGAAGAGTTCTTGGAAATATTCATGGATGACTTCTCTATGTATGGAGATTCTTTTGATGACTGTCTGGAACATCTGGATAAGGTTTTGGCAAGATGCGAAGAAACGAATATGGTTCTTAATTGGGAAAAGTCACACTTCATGGTACAAAGTGGAATAGTTTTAGGTCATAAAATTTCAAAGAAAGGAATTGAAGTCGATGTCGCAAAGATTAGTACCATCTCTGAGCTACCCATACCTTCTTCAGTACGTTCCATTCGAGGTTTTCTTGGGCACGTTGGATTCTATAGACGCTTCATTAAGGATTTCTCTGTTATTGCCCGACCCCTTACGAACCTATTGGGAAAAGATGTCACATTCCACTTCGGCCCTGAATGTCAGGAAGCATTTAAATTATTAAGGCAGCATTTGGTTGAAGCCCCGATAATGATCTCACCTGATTGGGAGCATCCATTCGAGTTAATGTGTGATGCTAGTGACTTGGCAGTTGAAGCTGCCTTGGGAAAAAGAAAAGAAAATATCTTTAGGCCAATCTACTATGCTAGCCGCACTTTGAATGAGGCTCAACATAATTACACAACAACTGAAAAAGAGATTCTAGCAGTTGTCTTTTCCTTTGATAAATTTCAATCCCATCTGCTGTTCTCAAAAGTCACTGTCTATACGGATCACTCTACACTTCGGTATCTGATGACCAAGAAAGATGAAAAACCTAGACTCATTCGATGGATACTGTTACTTGAGGAATTTGACATTGAATTCAAGGACAAGAAGGGAACAGAGAATGTCATTGCTGATCATTTATCACGCCTCGACCATGACACAAGTGAAATCAATGTTGAACTAATCAATGAAACATTTCCAGATGAACAACTCTATGCCATTGAGATAATAACACCCTAGTATGCTGATTTTGTGAACTACTTAGCTTCAGGTGTGATACATCCAGATTTATCAAAGGAACAAAGGAAAATATTTTTGAATGAAGCACGACATTACTACTGGGATGATCCTTTACTTTTCAAAGACTGTGCGGATGGAATGATAAGAAGATGCATCCCTGAAGAAGAAGTTGATAGTGTTTTGAACTTGTGCCATACTAGAGAAGCTGGGGGACACTATGGGATTCATCGAAAAATCAGCAAAGTGTTACAATGTGGTTTTTACTGGCCGACCATGAATCATGATATTCGTGAATTCGTCATGAATTGTGACAAATGCCAAAGAACTGGGGGTATAAGCTGGAAGCGCGAAATGCCACAACACTCAATCATGGGCATTGAAATTTTTGACATATGCGGAATTGACTTCATGGGTCCTTTTCCTAAATCTTTTGTGAAATCCTATATCCTTGTCTGTGTGGACTATGTGTCAAAATGGGTGGAAGCTGAAGCATTCTCGGAAAATACTGCTCGAGTCGTCATCAAAATTTTGAAGCAACACATTTTTACCCAGTTCGGAATTCCAAGGCTCATTATCAGTGAACATGGTACCCACTTCAATAATGCGCTGTTTTAGAAGCTAATGACTCTCCATGGATGTCACCACTACATGAGAACCCCATACCATCCACAGACCAATGGCCAAGCTGAGGTTTCAAACTGAGAAATTAAGGGTATTTTGGAGAAAACTGTAAATACATCTAGGAAAGATTGGGTCACCAAAATTGATGATGCACTTTGGGACTACATAACTGCCTACAAGACACCCATTGGAATGTCCCCATATAGGTTGGTATTTGGAAAAACCTTCCACTTACCTATAGAATTGGAACATAAAGCTTATTGGGCTGTGAAGAAACTGAATTTTGATTTCAAAACTGCCCAAGAGAAGCGTTTTCTATAGATGAATGAACTATACGAGATGAGGAGAGAAACATATGACAATGATTTTATTTACAAAGAGAAAACTCGAGCCTGGCATGATAAACAGATCCAACAAATAAAATTTTCAGCAGGCGACAAAGTTCTCCTCTTCAACTCATGACTTCGAATCATGGCAGGAAAACTCAAGTCGAAATGGTCGGGTCCCTACACTGTCACAATTTTTTATCCACATGGTGCTGTCGAAATTTCTGGTGGGAAGATGCCCCCATTTAAAGTTAATGGTCAGCGCCTTAAACTATACCACACTTCGGATACGATTGACATCATTAAAGAACTACAATTGCAATGAGAAGTTATCCGTCTGGCTGAAGACGTTAAACTTAGCGTTGATCGGGAGGCAACCCGACTGCTTCTTCATTATTTGATCTTTGTTTTCTTACTCTATCTCTATCTCTCTATCTATTTTGGGGATGCAGCTAAAAAAAAATTCTATCTCTTCTGATTCTTCCGTGGTCATCGATGCGCTTGTTCCATCTCCCTCTGACTTAGTACGATGGATGAATCAGGAGCTGGCTGATATCGAGCGCCGACTTGAGGAACTTTCACTAGAGATTCATGCTCAGCAGCCGACACCACCAAAAAGAGCACATATTCTGTTCCTTCCTCACTAGCTTCACGCTCACTATGCTCCGGAAGTGGTTAATCCCACTAAGCGTCCTCGTGAGATCGATGACACAACCACTAGTTCTCGTAAGAGGCAGAGGAGTTCTGAGCTAATGGACCAAGATGATTGACCATTGTCCATATATCCGGCTAAAGATGTAAAACTTAGTGCTTCCTGGGAGGCAACCCATGTTCCAGTTTCATTTCCCCCCCTTTCTTCTTTTAACTATTCTAGTTTGTTTGAGAAAATAAAACATGGAATGTGTGAAATTTTTTTAGCTACTACTGATATTTGTGTGCACTTGTCACTCTCCTGCATCTCTACTTCCATTTATATGATTCTTGATGCTATCTTTATGATATGATGCGGGTATGTGTTTTCCATATGTAGATCTTACAAGTACATTATTTCTGGAGCTTCATCGGATACAGGTAGCCTCTCCGCGTCTATCTGCACTTACACAGGGAAGTGTTTTATTTTTTCCATATTTTATACTTCCAAAAACACCATGTAAACTAACAAAAATCCCAAAAAAATGAAAATTAAAAAAAAAACTAACACTCCTGTCATTCATGAACCCACATAAAAGCTGCTGTATTTTTATCGCAACCCAGTTGGGAACATGCAACCTGTGTCCCTAGACAGTTTGAGCACCTGATTCTTGTTCTGGATTTCTTTGATCCTTGATCTCATGACTTATATGATTGCTAATATTATTTCATGCTTCGAAAATGTTTTTCAAAACTTTTATAATTTTGAGACACTTATTCACACTCATTCTCATCTGTGCTGTCCAACATTATATTTCCCTACCCGTGAGGACTCTGGACCATTTTACATCATCTCCTGTTTCTTTTTTTCTTGAGGGAATCTCAACCATGTTATGTCTTCTAGAACTTTCCATGTTTTTTCCATCAAAGTGATAGGAATTTTTGAAAGTTGCACTAAAATGATCGAGGCATCTGTTTGATTTTTTCAGCCCCGTTGACCCACTGAGCCACCCGAACATTTTCTCCATCGTATATCTCTTAGAATCCATGCAGGAGCCTTTTAGGATGAGCCCAAGCCGATACCCTTCCCTACCAATTTCTTGAATTTTTTGCATGATAATTTCAATCTAAGTGTGGGGGGAGAGACTTACTCATGGAGAGGGTTCTTCGAGGGGCAGTGAGTCATTTGATGTACATGGATTGACATTATGCCATCCCGATCATATGAGTTATTTTTCACAGTAGCCACATTCATTTAATATTATTTTGATATAGGAATATAGAATCCTTTTGAGTTCCAACAATGAGTACATTGGTGGTCATTATGCGGTAACCCTCGAATTTGGGGTTACCTATTAAAGTGATGATCCATTACTCCAAGAACTAGAGAGTTTTCTATATGACATACCTTCATTGAGATGTTACAGCGTATACACTGCTTGTGTACCATTCTTTGGGATTATTGTCTGACACCTATTTCATGGGGTTTTTGAGTTGATACTCACCAGTTTTTCCTGACCATATTATTTGAGTGAGTTGTGTCTTAAAAAAAATAGTGAAAAAAAGAGAGCAAAACATTGGCTTATCATATGCTTGGGGACAAGAAATGTTTTAAGTGTGGGGGAGCGAGAGTTTGAGGGAGACATTTGTATTGACATATATCATGCATTTATTTCAATATTCAACCCTCCTTTTTACCAGAAAGATGTCAATTTTTTTTTAAAAACCCACCGTCCCACAGCTTTATAAACATTTGAACCTCATGTAAAGTCCTTGATATTAGTGCATTCTTTTGATTTCCACTAGTGGAGATGTGAAATTCATGGAAAGCCTATGGTAAGCATGCATGTGTATGAGAACTGAGAAAAACTTTGATTTTCTTTGAGAGATGAGAGTGATGGAAAGGTTGGTCACATGATGAATGGGTGCACGTACTTGTTTTGGAAAAAAATGCAAGTGAAAGAAAAGTTGTTTTTGAAATTGATGTTTTAAATGAAGCATGATACATTATGAGGAAAGAGATTGAAAAATTTTGAACTTGTAATTTTGATGTTTGGATTTGTTTACGGGTCCACTTGTGTTTTATTTCAGATTGTTTTTCCCAGGAGTGCAAAAGTTTAAGTGTGGGGGATTTTATGTACATGGATGTTACTGACATTTTTTCTTATTTTCATTTAGTTTTAATTAATTTGCTAACCGCTTCTTGTGTTTTTAGGTTTTTTTGTAGCATTTTAAATATTTTAGTTGTTTTTATAGTTTTTAGTTAGTATTATATTAATATTAGTTATTTATTTTCATTTTTTAGAATTTTATTAATTTTTACTTTATTAACGTTTTATATTTTAGTTTAATATTAGTTATTATTAATATTAATATTTTATAATAATTCGACTTATTATTAGCATTACTACTATTCTTATTACTACTATTATTATTAAACTTAATTATTTAATTAGTTTTTTTATCTAATTTGAATTTGAATTTTTTTCTCCCCCCCTATTTCCCTCACCCACCGCCCTTTTTTTTATCTCTCCCCCGTTGGACCTGCTCTCCCCCTTATCTCTCTCCTTCTTCCGCCACCCATCCTCTTCTTTGATTTCTGTGCATCTCCCATATACCGGCCGCCTCCCCTCCCCTTACCAGAAAAACCCCACGCCTCTCCCCTTTTACCCCCAGAACTCGTCGCCTCCCGACTCTCCCCTTCATTCACCCCGACCGCCCCCTGCTTCACGCACGCCGCACCCCATTTTTCTCCATCCCCAGTCACCACCCTGCCGCTTCCTTCCTCTCACCCGCACCCCCCATATCCCCATGACCTCCCCTCCCCATCCTGACAACCTGCGCTCCCCTCACCCCACGACCTCCCTACCCCGCTCCCCTACCCCGCCCCTTCATCCACCCAGCCGCCTCCCTGCCACCCCACCTCTCATCCGCAGCAACCACCCGCCGCTCCCCCTTGATTCACGCACATAGCACCCCGGCTCCATCCCGCTACCCCCTGCCTCTCTCTACTCGGCCAACACCACATCCAGCCCAGAACCCTCCTCTCATCATCGGCTTCCTCCGTCACAAACCAATTCATCCCGCCTAACCCGCTGGACTTCCCTTCCCCGGGCCATCATCTCACCCTACTCCTGGTTTGCAGCGCATCGGTCACAACCATCTGGGGAGCCGACCAGCAGCCGACCAGCAACAGTGCACCGGTCACCGCCATCTGAGGCAGCAAACAGCAGGCGCACCTCCCTCCTTGTACGAAGCAGCAAGACGTGCGACCAGCCCCACTACATCACCAACATCTTCCATTCTGGTGGGCACGCCGTTGGTGCGCGATGTCATCACGTGCCTAAGGTTGCTGCGTGTGGTGAAAATAAAGACGAACACAATCATTTATCGGCAACGCAGTGTTATTTCACATGACATATCATTTTATTATTGTGTTTATTATTTCAGTTGTGATGTCGGGGTAATCTTCTTAGTGTCAGGATGTTGGTTGAGTAATTAAAATTATTGCGCATTCCATGCAACATATTGTTTGATGATTAATTGTCAATTAAATTTATTTTAATTGAATGTTTATCTGTTTAAATTATTTTTTCACTGAATTAATTGCTGAAATTGAAACTGGACCTTTTAATTATAAGTCGACGCGGCAGTCCGAGAAGGTAAATCGCATTGATCGATGATAGGTGCAAATTGGTGACACAACTTTGTGAGAAACGGGTTGTGTCATTTTGCCGTATAGTTCGGGACTTGAACAAATTTTGTAATTTATTTATGACACCAGAGAACGGGACTTTAAATAAATTAGGAATTTTAAATTGAGCATCTAAAAAATGCACATATTTTCGGAACTAGAGATAACTAAACAGAATGAATATTTAATCATACAAAAGAATATTTTGCATGTATGCGTGATAATTTAATTGTGACACCAGCATCCCCGACACATTTTATTGATTTAGAGTCCATCATTGTTTTCAATTACAGTTTACTGTATTCCTTTTTTCTTTTCACCTTTTAGTTTAATTAAAAAAAAAGCTCAAAAATTGGAACTCCCTCAACCTTTGTCCGTCTAAACATTGTCCAACGAAGCATTCTTAGTGAACTAGATTCCATGCTCTCTGTGGTTCAACCCTGCTCACCACTTTTATAGTATCCAGTCGGTTATAAAAATTTGAAAATTGGACGCGCTGTGACGCGCGTACCACTTCTCAAAGCTTCTGTGAGGGATTCATGCATATCTTAGTATAGGTAGAGATCCTTGAGATGGAGATCTTTACAGGAATTCTAGTGAGGTGATTAGAAACATCATACTTCCATTCTAGGTGCACAATTATACCAACATGAGGTTTCTCTGTGGTAGGAGGTATGACGGGTACTTCTGGTCAAACCGGTAGATTTTGGATGGTGTTGGGATATCCTGCTACTCACTAATTTAACCACACAATATGACTACCAGATAATGTGCAGATGACTGAGGTCTTTCCACAACCAAACGCAGTTGATCATAGTACAATCATGGTGTCTCTACCTGGTCGAGTAGCACAAATGAATATGGGAGCGAATATGACAAGACAAGATGAGAGGAACATGTGTGCTGAGCTATGTACTGAGCCCGCTGTCTGGTCTCAGTGGCATGCATGGCTTGGATAAAGGCACTGGCCGATGCATCCTAATGATTCATGTATCCATAGTTTCATTGATGATGGCACCAAATGTTGACATTAGGGGGATCATATTGATGCTCCTCATCACCGAGAATCATGTAAGGGTCCACCAACTTGATGGTGTTCATTGAGATATACTCCTGATTATCACTTGAATAATCCTACATTATTTGGAGAATTATGGGGTAAATCCCCATCTCTGGGGGCATAAAGTCACCAAGCATGCGAGATGACTTTAGCACTAGAGAGGAATTTGCTTTCCCTTGCACTGTCAGTGCCTGCCCTTTTGGGAGGTAGAAAGTTGAGATGTGGACATAGAAGTAGTAGTTAGAGGAGGTGTGGCAACCTCAAAAGGATCAGGCTAATTCAAATGGACACAGATGATACTGTGAGCGTGAGCGACTACCTTGCGAGCCATACAGTTTTCATACTTCCAAGTCCTGTTACTAGAGACTTTCTTCTATTTATCCTTGTTGTCACTATTGGTATTTGCAGACATGCACGCCACCTGTATCGAGGCCAGACCCAATATGAATATTTTGTTATTGACCTAGTCCTAGATCTAATACTTTAACACAGAACACTGATTGAGTGTATTTACAAGGAACTGGTGATAGGGGTAGTAGTTGGGTTGATCAATGAGATCAGCCTCTTGGGGTCTTCTACATTCTAGAAACCGCAAGATTCCCTAATCCAAGGTACTTCAGAAATATCCTAGGACCTAAGATTCCTCAAAATAGTAGGTCTAATTTCTCCTGTCTGATAAAGGACTCTAGGATTTGGGCCATGGCGAGGGGCTAGAGGCTAGTGAGGAGGTGGAACCTGATTATCTCACCTTAGCGGCAGTGGTTGATGGGGGTAGTGCTTGCTGATTCTGAGGTGGGTGATGCTAAGCCTGAGGGTGAGCCTGAGGCTGTGGCCCTCGGCATGGCTGTGTAGGTGTCTCTTCTGACAATAATTCTAGTGGCCTGGGGGCCTCTACCTGTGCAACTGCTGTAGTCTTGACCTTAGATTCTCTTATTGTAGGGGTTATGGGAGGAAATGGGCATGCCTACTTGTCTTGTTGCAAGACTTCCTCTAGTTGATGAGCCTTGTCAAAGAAATATTGGAATCCACCTAAGAAGTTCTGAGTGATGAGAGAGGGAACTGTCTTGGTTTTCACATTCCCCACACACATCGTTAGCAGCTGATCCTGAGTCAGCAGCATGTCGAGTGAATACGTGAGGCCCTTCCACCTAATGACAAAGTTTGCGATGCACTAATCTGGTCATTTTTTGAAATTGAAGAGGGAGTGGTGGAGCTGAACTAATATAGAAACTGTCTACAAAGATCCTCCCAACCAATTATAGACCCGATGGGTAGTTGTCTATAGCAGATGAACACATTCACTTCCAGTGTCTATATGAATCACTAGAGATTGTCGGCTTCCTACTGCACTAGAGTCCCTATCATAGGTCTACACCTTGAGATGAAGTGTTCCAAGTGCTGTAGTGGGCCACCCATCCCATTTAAGGGGGAGAAGGTAGGATTCCCAAAGTCTTGGGGTGCTGGCATATCATCCACCCATGTCGGATATGGCTTGACATCAGGTGAGATCGCCACCTATCTTGGCGAGGATTATTAACCACTAGTGTATTGGAAGTCTCTTCAACATGATAGGTGGGATCAACAGCTTGTGGAGCGGTTGGTGGAATGACCTAAGGAGCTGTTAGAGGAATGGCCTGCGGAGCAGCTAGAGGAATGACCTGAAGAGACAGGTCTCGGAGAAGATCCTCACACAGCTCATACAGATTCGGTGATGAAAACCATGAACAATTTCCATAAAACCTAACCTCTACCCTATCTAGATGGGTAGGGTTATCAAGATCAAAGATATTAAACTCACTAGGGAGAATTTGTGACTACCCCTACTACCCCAGTGGAGGAAAATTGGGATCATACCAAGGATCACCATAATCCGAGCATCGTTCCTCAACACGCTCGACAAGGAGATCATCAATGATCCTTTTCTGTTCTGTGAGATATTGGAGCAGCGTGGCCTTCTAGGGATCATCTTCTATCTTTTGCATTGAACTAGACGGATCAGAGGGCTTGATGGTTCTGGTGTGTGATTTACCCTTATTGGGGTCTCAACTGAGAGGCAATGACTCTAAGTGGTCTCTAAGGCCAAGTGTCTACCTCTACTGATGAGTGTGGACACCTATAGGGTATTTCATGTGTTGTGCTTACCTAGGGGGGCTGGTCATCCTATCCAAACCCTATAACAATTCCTCTTTCTGGGTATATCTTGGGGTTGACCATGTTTACCGTGAAGATTCTTAGGGGCATATCCTCAATATCATTGGGTATGTCTGGCTATTGCAGGATCAGGCTAAAATAAAGAGTAGCATACTGTCCCCATCCATAGATCTGGATGTGTGGAGATGCCTCCTCAATAACTCAGTAGAGTACAGTGAAGCTCTAAATGCATCGTTGTTGAAGAATCCAGTGATAACTAGATGATGAAGGGTGCTGAACCACGAGAAGCATGCCCAACTTGACCAGGAGACATTGCTGGCCGATATCGTCATAATGCTCAACTCTTTGGATAAGAAAACCGATGATGACAAAGATGGTGATGCATTAGCTAGAGAGTCCATCAAAGACACATGACTTCATCCTGGTAGAGGGACTCCAGGATGCGAAAGTCTGGAGTTGAAATCGGCCAAAAAATCTCAAGGAAGTGATCCACTGTGAGAATATCCCATAATCTTAACCATTCAGAAGTGGGATCTGGTGTCTGGTTTGTCCATTATTCAATTGGGGGTGGCTAATGAATCGGAAATGGAACTGATATAGACCACTATGGTGGTGGGATGGTTGGTGGAGAGAATGATGCATGTGTTGACATGCCACTGCATACTGGGTCATTTCATGGGGATGATACTAACTGCATTATCACATCCCTATAGGATGAGGTAAACACTGATTCATATACAAGGGTGATGGTTATTGGTGGTGGATCAAGCTTGTGCTCATCATCTACCAAGCCCCAGAACAACTATCCGTGATCTTGTGTTGAGGTAGAGAGTGAATCTGGTGACAATAGAGAAGAATTCATGACAAGACCTTGAAAGGAATCCAAATCTTCCTCTTCCAATATGTATCTGTGTAGGGATTCAAGGATCTGGTGCATCTCACTTTACAATAGAAAAAAGATAACATGTTGAGTTCCTTCCCCAGACCCTGATATAGAGGATTGGGGTGAAGTCCCTATCATCTAGTTTCACTCCACTTCAGAATATGAAAAGATGATATGATTGACCAAAATCTGATGCTTATCAGGATTCTTCCTTTGGCGGTGAAGGTTCTCCCTCCTACTTAAGGACGGTTTTTCAGGGCAAGGTAAATCTATGACACAGGGAGTACCTCTGTGTGGTTTGGTGCTAGATAAGGGAGGACCTCCACCTGACCTAGATGGGATACAAGGAGGACCATCATATCAGTTGTTGTTGAAGTAGGGATGACCTACACTTGCTGATATGGGGTGTGAATATCACTCAGGCATACATCGAACAAAACATGGGGAGGACCTCCATGTCTATTTCCTGATGCATGGGGAGGACCTATGTGGCAGGGAGTGCTGGAGTAGGGAGGGCCTTCACTGGAGATGGTGAGAACATGGCGAGGACCTCCATGCTAATGAGTGACAGAGTAAGAAGAACCTTCGCTCTGATTAGTGCTGCTGTGGGGAGGACCTCTACTTGAGATGGTGATGATGAGAGGAGGAAATTTTCATTGATAACCTGAAATATGGGGAAAACCTCCATACCTAGGATCATGGGAACGAGGAGGAACTCCATGCTGGGTGTCAAAAATATGGGGAAGACTTCTTGTTGGACCGATGTTGACGACATGGGGAGGACCTCTATGTTGAGCGTGAAAGCAGGGAGGACCTCCACTTTGGCTAATAACAGTATGAGGAGGATCTACATACTGAATATTGTCATCACGGGTTGGCCTACGATGAATTATTCTCATGTCGGTGACTAGAAGAGTCAACCCAACCAGCCCGTGGGGTGGCCAGAGTCTCAATACTGATCAGACATAGAAGTGACCCTGCTCTATAATAACAGTGGGCTGATAGTATGCATAGGTGGTGGCATGGTCTACTGGACTATAGACGACAACACCCCCTGATGGGAATCCTCCTGAACTTGTTCATAATGTTGATGTCAGGTTAGCCGAGTTAGGGATGGATGTGTAGGGGTTTAGACCAAATGTTCCTCAACCTATGGGACCAGATGGTGGCATTGACGCAACCTTGTGGGATCCCTACTTGGTGGATCCCTAGTTGAAGTCGAAGCTAGTATGACTCGAACAACCCTTACCTCATCGACATAGGGGAGTGAATAATAAGAGTGTTCTAGGGAGAGGCTCCCAAAATGGTTAGATGTTGGAGTGGGAAACAGAAGCTCCCTGCGCGGCCCTTGGGGGAAGCGGTGATGATGAGGCACAAAAGCCTCCAAGTATTGGAGGGATATATCCCTAGTTAGGATGACCCCCTCCTATTCATACCATCGAATGAGAGTGTCAATCACCCTTCTCTAGATAAGCTTTGAGGGTGATATGGGGTGTGGCCTCCCGATAGCCATGGTCGTGGAAGCTATCGTGGTGAAGGTGGAGCTATGTAGAAATGCCACAGTGTTCCTCCTCCTACCCCTACGTCTATGGGTAGGGATTGATTAGTTTCTTATAGATGTATCTTGGGTCCTGCAAAGAAGTAAGATTCAGCCATCAGTAAAGATATTAGGAAAGCAATTCCCAATTCCCCAGCACTGTTCAGTATTTTATGTTCAGAGATAAAGATCCACACTGACAATGCCACAGACTGAAATTCTGAGTGATTAACTTCCCCAAATTCTGGTGAGTTCCACACCAGGCCCACTATTTGCTTGATGGGACCTGGAACTAGATATCTGAATCTAGTTACATGTATATATATTGACGTCTCAAACTCTACTAATCCCCATATTTAGGAGAAGAGTTTCATGTCGGGTTCACCAATTTTGTTTTCGATGCTTTCTCATCGGGGCAAGCCTCACTATGTCGTGTGTTGGGACACCTAGCCAATGGTTGCGTTGTGCCCTGCATTCCCACTTTCCAAAGGTAGGATAAATATATCACTTCATCAGATACTTTTTCTTCTTGATCGAAATGGGATGATGGGGTGTTGGTTTCTCTTTCTGTGGATTCCTCCTTGGAATTCGTCACCTAGTCTAGGTCTCCTTTAAAGATTAATACATTATTCATGAAACTCGTTCTTAGTGACATCTCTTTGTGGATGCCAGTTAATTATGATGCTTCTATCAGTACATTCCAAGGGGTCCAATCAGGGTCGCAACCTTCAGTTAGAAGAGTAGTCACACTGAGACATCTGTGGCATGTATTGACGCTGGAACACCAGTACACCAGAATTCCTCTTTATTAGAGGGATTCTTGAGGGTGTGGAAGCCCAAGTAATCCCACATTAATTGTGGGGTATCTTATGCTAGAGGCATGTCTCCAAGTTTTTCTTTGGCTTCCCATGTTTAACATTGGGTATGCCACAAGTTTAAGGTCTAGCGGAGATAGATTGAACTGATCAGAACACTAATGAGAGTGGATTAGATGGGTACATCCCTAGGAGGGAGCACTTAAAATTTTTACCTGATGGATAGATTAAAACGCTCAATGAGGACGGACCTGGGATGGTGTTCCCCAAAAAGGGAATATTTCACACCGTGAAGGATAATTTAGACACCACAAAGGGAGGATCAGAGGATTAGGGGTCCCAAAAAAGGGGACACCAAGGTTTACCATTGGCTGGGATTAAACCATAGAGAGGATTCCTGCATACCTTGTATAGAATACTGGGATCAAAACCCATGTAGTTTGAAAGGGTGATCTAGGTCTTATACATGGTTAGCTGCCCGTATGCTACAAAGAGCAACAAGGATGAATGGGGATTATAGATGGTTAGCTGCCCGAGTTCTACAAAGAGTAATGAGGATGAATGGGGGTTATGCATTGTTAGCTTCCTAGGTGTTAAAAATAGAAATGAGGATGAATGGGGCTTATGCATGTTTAGCTTCTCGGGTGCTACAAAGAGTAGCGAAGATGTAAAAGACCTTACCGTGATAAGGGTAGGGTGATGGAGTAGATGGTTGGGGATTATGCATGGTTGGATGACCGTATGGATGTCATGAGTTAACCGAGATTTGGTGGTCCAGGTAAAATCAGGATGGATATGGAGGAAGTGTCGAAAGGTGGAATGAATGAGATGGAACTGACATGAAGATGACAGTTTTGTGCTTGAACCCCAAGCAGGTTTCCTACATATCTTAATAGTTTGGAATCAAAGTCCACATAGTTCTGTAATGGGGTGATGAGTCACTTGAGGAGGCAGATCGTGAGGATGGATGCATGGATGGGGACCCAAAGAAAGTGGAACCTCTAGGTTGAGTCACAAACCTCTCGAAATAAAAAGGCTCAAGGGAAAGACTAGGATGGGAAATGGGTGATGGTATTGAACCTCAGAGAGGCTTTCTACATACCACAGTGGCTGGGAATCAAATTACACATTGTTCAGGATAGAGGCATAGAATCGGGGTGTACACAAAGGACTAAAACCCAAAGATTCTCCAGGGGATTATGCATAGTTATCATCCCATCACAATAGGGAAACTCTTGGTTGGATGAGTATGGATTGTGTAGGTATTATTCATGGTTTTCTACTCAGGAGAATAAGACATGTGGTGGGGGCTTATTCATGGTTAGAGACTCAGATGGATGGGTCAGAACGCCATAAGAAGGAAGATCCAGGAGATGTGTACCAAAAAGGTAAGACGTCACATCTAGAGGGTACATCCCTATGATGGATCACCAAAGTTTATCGTTGGTTGGGATTAAACCTTAGAGAGGCGTCTTACATACCTAAAAGGGATCAAAACCCACATATTTCAAAATGGAATACAGTTTTATGTCATGGGTGATGAGTGAATCGGCATGAAATAACTGGGACATATGGGTTGTGGAGAGTGAAGGGATTGAACCTTGGATAGGATTCCTGCATACCATGTGTAGAAGGCAGGGATCAAAGTCCACATAGTTTGGTAAAGAGGGGAAAGGGGATTAAGCATGGCTAGTGGACCAAAGAGGATGCTAGGGATTACGCATGGCTAGCGGTCCAAAGAGGATGTTGGGTCTTACACATGGCTAGCGGCCCAAAGAGGATGTCATGGTAAATGCTTACTCTAAGTCCACACGATTCATGATCAGTGTGAGAAAAAAAATATACCATCAAACCCGATGATCGTGTCGCGAAAGGTGCGGCCATGAGGGATGGTGAATATTGAGACTTACTCCAGGAGGGAAGCCTGAGGAGGGTGTCTAGATGTACGAGGAGGATATGGCCATCGTACAGGGAACACCCTATCAAGGTGTGTTGGGGATTATATAGAGACTGACCGAAGCACACATGTTGACAAATCCGAATGAGAGAGGGAGATCGGGAGAGTGCTGATGCTCATTCACCTTCGATTCCTCCCAGACTTGTCATGCATACGGTGATCATAGTTTAACATCATGTGTTAAGGACATGGGGTTATTGGCATTTTAACATCACGTAGCTCAGATGACGAGGACACACTCCTCATACCTTAGATTTACATAACTTTTACCAACCCACAATTAGATAAGGTAAGGCATAAGAAATTCTCAACAAGAGTGAGATGGAGGAGTGGTCAATAGAGGGGTGAATGTTAGCATGGATATGCGAAGAAGCAATAGTTGTTAGCATATTCATGTGAAGAAGCATAAGGTAGGGAAACACAATATGAAGCACTACTCTAGGAACCATGAAATCACTTCATACAAGCCTATAGGGCCACACAGAAGAGGGGTTCATGAAGAAGAAGGCCTCGCTAAGAGGGGCTTCATGAAGCTCTGGTGCTTTGCAAAGAGGAGGATTTTTGTGAAGGAAGGTGATTCGCGAAGCATGGAAAATAGGACCTCCATGAAGGTAGGATCTTTGTGAAGCATGAAGACCTAACCAAGGCATGGAATCTACATGTACTTGGAGGGTGATTCTCAAAGGCTTAATGATCCATGAAGTCCCAAGTGCCCAAAAGGGACTCCTACATCCACGATGGTCGTAGGGATTCACGATGGGAATCCCCACTTGATACGAAGGTAAATCATAACAAAGGTAAAGATGGTTCAAGATGCTCAAATATCTTGGGTAATTCATTTTATCACTGGTTTTTGGAGAAAAGGGAGATTCATGAAACGATATATGGGAAGGAAAAATGTCATGGTATCAATCCTTTGAGGTGGGGTTGAGCCACATATTTATAGGTACTGGGTATTGCGATGCTCCAAGGCCGTGCCACGAATGAAATGGCACTTTTAGATCATAGGTGGCTCCATTGGACTCGTGGATCCTTCTATAACTAATCTGCGGTGGTCGTGATGCTCTTTAGACTCGTGGAGGTGACTTTCAATACTCTGCGTCAGTCATGAAGGTGTTTGTATACCAGATTTGTGTTATTCGTGGTGATGAAGGGATTCATGATGAATCTTTGAGAGGCATGACCTTTAGTGATTTTGTGGCTTTTTTATGGGGGTAATGTTGTCCCAAATGGTTTTGGACATCCTTGATCCATCTTGGGAATAGATTTTGGCACCAACAACTACACCAACTATTGGTCACTGAACCCACTGATTTGTTTCTCTATCTCTTCCATGACCTCTATGTGAAGATGAATCCTAAAAACCATCCCTTGGTATCAGTTTCGTTCCTACCTCATATCCCTGAGTATGACCTGGTCACTAGCTCCCGACTATCTGAGAAGTCTTCCTACAAAACCTCTTCAAATGGACCATCTAGGCACACAATTGAAATTCCTTTGGAACCCAATCACATTGGGTCCGAACATGTCTCAGTTTCCCACACTGGAAGATAACTATCGAATAACCACTCCCCGGTGGCCTACTCGAGTCTCTGGCCTTACTACCCTATTGAAACTCCTCATGGTCCCACTTTCAGCTTCTTGGAGCACCACCTCTAAGATCACCTGACACTATCACCTGGATTGAACAATAACAGTCCATCAAGTTTCCCTCAGCTATCAGTACTTGATTCACCACCTCAAAGAAAGATGTCAACTTGAAGATATTTAACTACACCCTAATGGCATGATACAATCCATCCTCAAAACACTGCACCTTAGCGATGTCATCACCCACCATAGGAGGTGAAAAATGGGATAGGTCTATGAAGTTAGACACATAGTACATGAAAGATGTGTCCCCCTGCTATAGATTTATGAACTTGTGGGTTCTATCCACCCCCAGTGTCTCAAGGAAGAAGTTATTGAAGAACTTGGTCTCTAAATCCTTCCAAGATAGTCCCTCATGTATACCTTTCTGAACTTGTATGTCCGACCAACACTTTTCTAGTCCTCTAAGAATATAGGTATCCAACTTCACCCTTTGACCTGAGGGTGTCTCAAGCCGATTGAAGATATTTTGCACCGACTCAATCCAGTTCTCGATAGCCTATGGTCTACCCTCACCTTGAAATAATGGTGGGTGTTGAGACTAGAACTCATGAGTCAAATATTCCATAGATGGATTAACTCCCTGAGATCCCCTATCAATACATTGTATGACTCAAAACCAATATGGCCTTGAGCTGATCATCAATCCATGGCCTACAGTACGCCATCTATTGTGGATAAAATACCTATTTTAGGGCCTATACCTACATCTCATGATCATCCCAACCCTTAGGGGCCTCATCCTGACCCTCAAGTTCCTCATCTCGTACACACTTTGTCACACCCTGACCGCATATGTCCTTATTTTTTCTTCTTTCTTGGTCCCGGTTTAAATTTTTTGAAGTTTAATTGTGTTGGCGGTTTCGCACCGGTGCGCGGTCACCGCATCATTAGCGTTGACCGTGCGTTCAGCCCGGGTGACCGTGTGTTCACCCGGCGTTTTAAATATTAATTTTTTTTTGATGTTGACATTTTATTATTATTATAATTAACTAATTTTTTTTATTATCATTATATTATTATTATTATTATTATTATTATTATTATAGAGTTTTATTATTATTATAAAGTTTTATTATTTTTAGGATTTGTTTTATTTAATTACTTATACTATTTTTCAATATTATTATTAGTATAGTATTTTTATTTTATTATTATGATTATAGTATTTTATTATTATTATTATTATTATTATTATTATTATTTGTTTAGATATATATATATATTTTTCTAACCCTAATTTCCCCCCCTCTCTCTCCCGCAGCCGCCCCCCCCCTTCTCTCTCTCTTCCCCGCGCAGCCCCCCCTCCCCTCTCCCAGCCTCACTCCGCCCGGCGCCCTGCTCCCGCACCCTCCGGCGCTCTGGCCGCGCCGCCCAGGCCTGCTCCGGTGTCCCCTTCCCATCACCTCCGTCACCCACCGGTGCCCGCGGCACGCCGCGCCGACCCCGTTTCCGACCGCCCCTCCTGCGCGCTCTCCTCGACCAGCCTCCCGAACTCCGGCGCACCACCCCCCGTTCGGCCTCCGTTCTAGCGCACAACCCCGCCGCACCGGCTCGCCACTCCCACGTCGGCTCGCTACCCCCACGTGACCCCCGCTCTGCCCAGCCCCCGCTTTCCCTTCACCGGCTTGCCGTCGCCGCGCCGACGCCGCTCCCTCACGCAGCACCCCGGCGGCCCCGTTTTTCTGTCGCCACCACCCCCCCAGCCCGTCCGGCTCCTGTTCCGGCCACCCCGACCGCCGGCTGACCCTCCCGTCCGGCGACAACCACTTTTCCGGCGGCGACCCTCCTATCCGGCGGTGACACCCCCTGTCCGGCGGCGACCTTCTATCCGGCCAACCCGCTCCGGCCAGCCCGCTTCCGGCCAGCCGCCCCCGGCCGCGCCGCACCCGACCTGCCCTGCTCACCGCACCCCTATCGTGCTCGCTTCGACCCGCAGGCCTTCCGCGGTGTCGACGTGCCTTACGGTCAGCCTCGTGCATCGTCTTCGCACCGTCTAGCGCCCTCACGACCAGTCGCGCGTCTCGTTCTTGTTTGGGCGAGCGACGAGCACCGCTGCTGAAAGTGAGCAATTCGGGTTCATCCGTTTCACCTGCTCCGGTGTCGAGGTGAGATTTGCACTGCTTTGGCTTGAAATATTTTATATATCAACGTCTATATATTTGTGTGTATATATATATATGTATATATATATATATTTTAGCTTTTATATGAATTATTATTAGTCAGTGGTTATGTGATTTTAATTGTTGTGCGTTTGATGCAGCGCGTTGGCGAGATAACCTCGCGATACTATGGTCGTCAACGTGCGTGTGTTTGTGCGTTTGTGCGAGGTGTGACACACCGTGCGTTTGGATTTCAAGCTGAGGTAGGTCTCCCATTTCACTCGCCTTTAAATTTAGAATTTATTTATTCCTTGTCTTTTTATTGAGTTTCAGTAAATTTAAAAGTATTATTAAGTAGTTATTTATAGTGTGGTGATCTGCTGATAATGAAAGCTGTTTAATTCTAGCGTTTCATTGAAAGTGTTTTTCTTGGTTTTAATTGTGTGCTTCCATAGTAATATTGCTAAATGGGTTCTTTATGAAATGTGAAAGTCATGTTGAATTGTGTTTTGAAATGTTTTTGGTATGTGTAAATTGGTAGGTGTATTGTTTATGGAAAAGGTGTTTCTTAGAACCTTGATTAAAGGAAATGCTGTATGACCTTTAAACTTGACACTACAACAAAACCGGCCCCTAGCGGCGGTTTTTTTTCATTTGGCGGCGGTTTAAACTGCCGCTATAGGGTTTGGCGGCGGTTTACAAAAACCGACGCGAAATTGGGCGTCAGTAATCTATTAGCGGCGGTTTTTACTATTTCGCGGCGGTTTAAGAAAAGCGTCGTAGATGCCTCTTTTCGCGACGGTTTTTGTCCATTTCGCGGCATTTTTATGCGTAGATGATACTTTTTTTTGCGGCGGTTTTAACCGCCGCTATATTCTGGCGTTTGATGTGCCTATGTCGCGGCGGTGAAAACTGCCGCTAAATTTAAACATAATACATTTAGCGGCGGTTATAACCGCCGCTAAATACTGACCAATAAGGAATTAGCGGCCGTTATAACCGCCGCTAAATGCTGACCAGTAAGGCATTAGCGGTGGTTATAACCGCTGCTAAATGCTGACCAGTAAGGCATTAGCGGCGGTTAAAACCGCCGCAAAATGTTGACCTGAAAAAAAAATAATTCTGCTCCTACCACACCACTGCCCTGAAAAACAAATCAAACCAGAATATTGAACAGGAGACACCATACAAACAAATAACATGGTAGTATTCATTGAAAAATAGGATATGAGCAAATGTTGTATGTTATGGAGTCCAACCTAAGGAAAGGTATGTATCACAATTTGGTGAGTAACCAATCCATGTGACCCCCAAGATGTATATGTGTTTTTAGCTTCTTTAATTTCTTATGTGTTTTAAGAAGGGTTGATTTATATTATATGGATACTAATACTCTATATAATAAATGGTTATGAATTTTGATACAATTTATGTGATCATGCTAACCATGGTGACGTGTAATGATATGTAATTGGTTATTCTCTAAGTTGGCCAATATAACATCCATGGGTGGATTGTGATATGGGTTGGGTTTTTTTAACAATGGATTTGTGTTATGGGATAGAAAAAATTATGTTTATATGGGTATAGAATTTGTTCCAAAGATGGATGTTTGAGTAGTTATAGAATGTATGTTATGGTATGGTTTGTTGTGTGTTTTGGGTTGGTTGTTAATGCCTACTATAGAAAATGGGTAACTTTTGAATTGGCGTGTGTTTTAGGTTGGACAACACGCTAACTGTGCATGGTGCTTGAGAGAGTATGGTTTATGATCTTGTAGGTTATACATGATTCCTATTGAGGATTTGAGTTATGTCATTGGATATGAGATAAGAGTTTCATGTATACATCCCAAGATGGTCATCATGTTGCAGGTTGGATGGGATGCATCATGATATAGTTGTTATTGACTTCGTTAAAGAAAATAGGTTTGAGTTTTTTAAAATTTCAACAACTTATCTAATGTTTTCCTAAATACCTTATTGGTGGAATTATACTTAACCAAACCAAATGATATTGATTTTTCACAATAGTTATTATCATAAGATAATGTCATTAATATATATGTGCATGTATGTGATATTTATCCTTCAGGGGAAGTATGGTGTGTCGATTTCTAGTTAGGATTAGTAACCTAGATTTCATAGTTGGATTGGGTATGAGATTTGTGATATGCATGAGAACCCTCGAGTGGGTATATTGGCCTATGATTTTCCTCGTGATATTTGAGATGGGTTCATAGATGCTTCTCCATGAGTTGTATCCTATATAGGATGTGACATGTGAACTAGGGTTGAGAGAGACTAGTAATATTGAGATGTATCTTGGGATATTGGTGATTGGAGTGTTCTAATCAAGTGAAATAGTGATTCTCATTTCCACCTGATGAGGGTTTTCTTGTATGTATGTAATCCAAGAGAGGACTTATCCTAGGTCTATGAGTTAATTAAAAAAATGAAAGTAAGTTTAGACACTTTGTTCTATAGTGATGGTATATAGGTGGATTGTGGTTTGGTATTCAGTTAGTAATATCATTGTATTTGGTATTGTGAATGTAAAAGCATGGGTAGTGCTTGTGTTTTGTTAAGTCTAACATGAATAATTGACATGGTTATTTGGGGGATAAGTTAAGTTAAACTATGATTATTTGGATGTTATTGTAATGATGCATATTAGGTGTTTTAATAGAGTTTATACATGCTTAGATTCATGTTATACTGATAACGGTTAAATTTAGGTATTGTGGGAGGCTTCCAAGATACACTCTTTCCATGTCAGTAAGAGCGTGAGTTCTTTATCAGCATAATTGGTATGTTGGTTGTATAGTCTAAGATTAGCCTGTCAGGTGGGAATTTCTTAATGCCTGTGTAATGTGTTGTGGCTCATTGGGCCTTGATAGTGATGATATGAATTGGGCTTACACAGCTAGGATACCCAGGTGCTGCTATGGAGAAACAATGATATGAATGGGACTTACACAGTTGGACTGCCTAGGTACTTCTATGAATCAGTTATGGTATGAATCGAGCTTACACAATGGGGCTACCCGAATGCTGCTATATAGTAGAAATGGTATGAATATGGGTTACATATATGGTATTCTCATTGGATGTGGTACCAATTCAAACACAGGCCTAAATGGAATGATGTATACCACACTCAAGAAATCAAGCCATAAAATGAAACATTATAAATAAATAAAATGCATAGAAGGAAACATGAGAAATCAAAAAAATGTTAGGACATGGAAATGTTTGGTGGAAACTATGTGCCATATACATGTTACATATACAAACCAACCGTTCTCATACTTGTTCAACACATCAACAACACTACTACTCATCATCTGATGCTGCATCGTCACCCTCTCCACCTTCATCTCCACTACCTGCTGCCACCTATAAGAACATTATATTGAAAATTAAATATTGTTGCATATTTATAATTAAACTTAAAACCAATAAAAGTGTGGAAACTAAATGATTTTGATTTTTTTGTGATTTACCTGCTCACCACTAGCCGATGCACTACCACCAGGGGCATATCTGCTCATATGCTAACGTATTTCAAGCAACTCTTTCTGCAAAGCAGATATCTGATCCCCCTACTGGTGAACTGTGTTTCGTAGAGAAGACATCTCCCTCTGAGTATCTTCAGGTATGAAATGACTATAACCAGGAGTAGATGTAGCCAAAATCCCTGATGGCCTGCCAAAGACCTCAGATGGTACAGGTCCAAAACCTATCCCGCGCACTCTACCAGGATGCTCCTTCCCAAGGACTTTACCAACCGGGTCATCCTGGGAGACTGAGTAGGATTGCTCAGGATTAACATCCCATATTTCTTTAATTTTTACTTATAAATCAAATATCAATATATATTAACACAGTAAAAATTGATAATAAGTTATTATAATAAATAATTGACTTCATACCCCAACTTCTCTGGCAGGTTCATTAACAAAACTTCCATCTGTTTTTTTATGAACATCCAGCCACAGTTCTGTTCGGGATGCTTCATGCCCTAAACTTCTTGACTGCATTAAAAAAAGATAAATCAACAATTAAATATGTTAAATAGATAATATTGTCTTATAAATATTTAAACTAATTAAAAGATTACCAATGACATTCGGCTTCTAGCAAAGCTTTTTGAGCCCACAGTGTGCGGGATGACTTGTTTTGCCCGGTTTGATGCATTTTGTCTTGAGAGATCCTGAAATAAATAAAATTCAATTTAACAGTAATGTATTCAATGTCTATCTCCTCTTCATGTACATGTATAAATGTAAAATGAGGATAATATAATAATATATATTTCAATACCATCCGCTTCTCATCACGATGGCTATCGACAAAAACTTTCCACTGTTCTTTCGGTACCCCACTGGGTAGCTTATCATACATCTGTTGCACGGTCAACGAAGTATCATTGACATCACACCACAACCTCCATTTGAAATCTTTCCATTTTTTTCCAAGATTTTTCAATGTCCACTTCCATGCTATCATATCAGCAACGGTAAAGTGGAAGAACATCTGTATACAGAAATTCATTTTGAATATATTAGTAACATGACATTCAATTAAACCATAAAGTAATAAAATTACCTTTATCTGAGAATCAAAAACTTCATTTTTCCAGTTTGGAGGCATATGCCTCCAATCATCATATGAAATAGGCAGGGAAATGGGCTCCGCTGCCAGCTGACCTATAATCTGACCAAGTAAACCTGCGGCGTCATCCGTCGGGACCCCATAAGAATCAAATGGCACCACTATCTTCTCACCATTCATGTTCCAAACATCAGAACTTTTTAAGTGTTTTTCCATGGTTGCATTTTTTTCATCTGCAATTAGCAAACAATTACTATAAACAAAATGCAATAAATTAATTTAATTAAAATTTGTACCTATGACTGTGACCCTCCAGAATGTCCGTGATGAACTGGAAGGGGCGTGTCGCTGCCCCACTGCTGAGGCTCCTGTAGGGGGAGGCAATGAATCATCCTCTAATGAGACATCCACTGACGGTGTCAGAGATGGTGCAGGGGAAGATGATGCAGGGATGTAGGCAGCTGCTACCTCAGATGCCATGGGGACAGACGGATCGTCATCTGTCGCAGAAGTAGATGAAATGGTGTACCGCTTCTTCCTTGGCATTCCTGTCATTTAATCAAATAAAATTAAGTTCAGAATATATATTTCAAAAAATTTATGCAGAAAAAAATTAAAAATGATAATAGATGCTCAGTACTAACAAACAAAATATATATAACAATGATAATGAATGACTACAGAAATGAAACAAGTGGCTGCTGAATGAATAAATAATTGTACATACAATAATTTTCCCCTTCAATCATGTCGGTTTCCTGCTCCATTGCTTCATCCACTTCATTCATACTTGCTAGACTAATATTTTCAATATCATGATGGACAAATAATTCTACTTCCTGTTGTTGATGAAATTCAATTGCAGAGGTCAAATCTTCCACTTCATCACCCATATCATACAAATCTCTTTGTATTACGTGAGTAACTACACTCCACCCTTCATCCACAACATCATTCACATAATATACCATTTTTTCCTGTGATGCTAAGATATATGGATCATGCAGTTCACGATCACCAACATCCATCAAGCGAGAGAAGTTTACAGAAGTAAATTGCAAGGAATCTCTTTTAACACCTCTGATAATATCGACCCATTTGCATTTGAATAAAACAACATAAAAATGCCCGTGGTAGTTTAATTAAATAATATCATGCAACTTTCCATAGTATTCCACTTCAGCAAATGTAAATATACCACTATTCTGTGTTTTCAAACCCATTTCTCGATCGACTGTAGGAAATCTAAAACCATTCACATTATAAGCGTCGAACTTTCTAACTTGTTTTATAGGACCTCTAGCAAGAAACTTCAAATCTTCTGACAAGTCTGCTCGAGTATCAGTATTCATGATCTGAAGAATAAAAATATAATTTAATAGATTTGCAAATTGTATGTGTCAATCTAATATTCGTATTTATTGCAATATTTATAAACTTACACGTCGTGCAAACCATTCTACCAGCTCTTTATTCACAGCTTTCGTTATATCTTTTTCATTTCATGTTCGGCCTCTCATTCGTCTCTTTGTTTGTATCCTCAACTCTTCAATAAATGGATCTACAATTTCACTATTCAGTATCACATATCTATGTGCCTGTAATAACTCCAATTCTGTCAGTGTCGCGTATGAGGTCCTCCCAACTGATCGACCAATAGCAGGAAATATTTTTGATTTCTGATGCATTTGAGATTGAGTTGATGTGTCGTCAACATGTCCAACTCGATTAAATCTTGTCTCAATATCATCCAAATATCTGGAACAAAAGGTGAGACACTCCTCGGCCAAATAGCCTTCAGCAATAGAGCCTTCTGGTTGAGCTTTATTTCTCACGCATTCTTTCAAATGCCCAAGATATCTATGAAAAATAATAATAATATTATTCATTTATTTAAATTCAAAATATTGTTTACTTAACTGGAAACATATAAATAAAATACCTCTCAATTGGATACATCCATCGATAATGAACGGGGCCTCCTAATTTAGCTCCGTCAACCAAATGCACAGTTAAATGCATCATGACAGTAAAAAATGATGGAGGAAAGATCATATCCATTGCACAAAGGGTCAATAAAAACCTCTCCTGTAGGTTTTCAAGCTGTAAAGGATGTAGAGTTTTCTCACATAATTGCCTGAAAAATGTGCAGAATTGCAGTACAACAGCAGTAACTTTTTCAGGTAATAATGTACGCAATGCCAATGGTAGTAACTGTTGTAACAAAACATGTGAATCGTGACTTTTCAATCCATATAACTTAGGATTCTTCAAATCAAAACACCTCGAGATGTTACTCGAATACCCATCAGATACCTTCACATTCTTTAAAATTCGAAGGAACGTATCTTTATCCCTATTTTTCATTGAAAAAATGGCCAGAGCATACTTTTCATTCTCATCTGGCCAGAGATCATGTTTTATGTTCATTACTTGTAAGTCTTTGCGAGCATTGAGATGATCCTTCGACTTTCCATGCTCATTAAGTAATGTGAAAATCAAATTATCACATACATTCTTCTCAATATGCATCATATCAAGATTGTGGCGCAAAGAATTAAATTCCCAATACGGAAGTTTGAAGAATATACTTTTTTTCTTCCATTGTTGCATTCTGATTTCACTTGATGATGCACTTCGCACTCATTTTCTGCTATCAGTCAAATGATGAACCTTCCCAAATTCTGTTTTAACATTTTCAAGCTGTGTCAATATTTCAGAACCGGTTAACAACTTTGGAGGTGGTCTACGATCAATGGAACCATTAAATTTTGATTTGTTCAGCCGAAATCTATGAGATGCATCAAGAAATCTTTGATGGCACAAGAAGCACCATTTTCTACTGTGAGGTAGCCGTTTGGGCTCGAAATCAAAGTTACAAACGGGACAAGCCAAAACCGTATAAGTGTTCCAACCAGATTAATTCCCAAGCCCAGAGAAGTCACTAATGGTCCACATTAAAGCAGCATGCATTTTGAACATTGTTTTAGAAGAAACATCAAATGTCTCAACACCGTTGCTCCATAACTCCTGCAATTCTTCAATCAAAGGCTGCAGGTATACATCAATATCATTTCCAGGCATTTTTTTTCTAGGAATAATCATCGAAATGATAAAAGATGTTTGTTGAATACACATCCACGAAGGCAGATTATAAGGGATCAAAACAACTGGCCAAATGCTATAACTTGTACTCAAAGTCCCAAATGGGTTGAATCCATCGGCAGCCAATCCCAATCGAACATTCCTAGGATCAGCTGAGAAATCTGGATGTAATGAATCAAATGCCTTCCACGATTGGGAATCTCGTGGATGTCTCATTAACCCATCATTGTTATTATCTACAGAATTCCAATTCATGTGTTCGGCGGTTTTTGATGACCTGAATAATCTTTGCAATCGAGGCTTCAAAGGAAAGTAACGCAAAACTTTTGCAGGTGTGTTCCTTTTCTTCTTCTCCATGAAATTATGTTCAGTCATACTTCCAACATCACCTTTTGACTTCCATCTAGAAGAAGAACATTTATTACAATTCTGTCTACTTGAATCCTCTCCCCAGTAAAGCATACAATCATTGGGACACGCATGTATTTTTGTATAATTCAGACCAAGCTTGTTTACAACTTTTTTCATCTCATAAAACGATTCTGGGATTTTTGCTTCAGGAAATGCATCACGAATCAATTCCAATAACATGGACATTGCCTTATTTGTAATTCCACATAGACATTTGATATGGTACAACTTCAGCAGAAATGAAAGCTTTGAATATTTCAAACACCCACTATACAACTCTTGATTTCCATCGTCAAATAAATCATGGAACGCATTTTCCTCACTGAAGTTTTCCCTTACATTTGGCTCCACAGAATCAAGAGGAGGATCCAATGATATGTTACAATCTTGATCTTCTTGTGTTACAGTCTCAAAAACATCACTTGTCACGTTGCAATTTGTAGCACCTTCTTCTGGTTGTTCTGATATGTTTTGATGCTCATAGTGGTGTCTTGTAGTGCTGAATGCATCATTTATGAGGTTTTTCATTTCATTTTCCATTGGAGACAAACTTGGGACCTCATTCTGTGGATTAACATCAGTCCTCAATCTTTCTGTATTGTGTGATTCTCCATGCCAAATCCAACACAAATATTGATCAGGGAATTGCTTCAGTATTAAATGTTCATAAACTTCATCTCTCTTCAACCATGTTCTAAATTTACATTTAGGACATGTACATCTTATTCTCCCTTCAACGGATCGATTAGAAATTGCAAAATCTAAAAACTCATTCAAACCCTTAACATATTGAGGTGTGTTCCTCGGTAATGTGATCCAACTTTTATCCATGTATATCACAATGTGCCTACAAAAAATATACGATAGTGTAAGATTACAGAAACATAATATAATAAAGATGAACCATTGATCATAAAGTATGCATAATATAATAAAGATGGTTCATTGATCACATTTACCACTTCAGACCAACCAAACAAGTCTGATCCATAAGAGACAGCGTCAACACCTCATTGAGGAGAAATAAGAATATCGGGTTACACACTTATCATAACACTATCTACCCAACTATTTTTATGGTTTCCAATGGGATATGTTTACAAAACATGAAGCACCTAATTAATTCATTATCCATGATAAGACATGTCGTTATGGACCAAATTTACAAGGGAGAGAAGTCACATGGATTTTTGTAAAATAAACCATTGGAATTGAAATTGGTCTATAGGATGGGATTTAATCTATTTAACATATCTATATTCTTGGAAAGAGTTGAGGTGTAAATAACATTAAGTGATATCCCAAAGGAACCAACTGCTCAATATAAATTCCAAGAAATTACTCAAATTGTGGATGGATATTCTCACTTTTAGTAATGAATACATGAATAAATGTAGGAGAAATATATAAACCACAAAAATAAATAATCCATAATTACTATGCATGACTTATCCATTGTTTATGAGAAGCAATCAAAGAATCAAGGAAGAACTAAAAATTACCAAAGTCGAAAGGGGTAGCGGGGGGCGCTGGGGGGTGCGGGGGTCACTGGAGGCCACGGGGGGCGTGGGGGGTGTCGGGGTCAATAAAAAAATTACACCCATGAAAATACAATAGAGAATTCTCACTAAGCATATACCTAGGTATGAAATCCATGCTATAAAACCATTCATGGAAAACCCAATACACATAATATGAAATCATACCTTCTTTAAATAAAAAAATAAAGATAAAGTGATAGTCAAGGTTTCTATAATGACATGAACTTTATAATTAACTACATCATGATGAATCTCTGAGAAAAGTAATATAAATTTACATTCATCTTTCGACGTAAAAACTACATGCACTTGATAATTTATACTTAGAGCATCAATAATGAAATTTCACTTTCTTGGAGTATAATTAAAATCCAAATAAAATGACTAAATATATTCATCCCATATCCTCTATCATAAATTTTTATCCCTATGATAAAATATTTACTACATGTTTTTTTATTTGTAAATGCCACAAAATTCTCATTGAATAACTAATTTCATAAACATTGGAGGGCATGAATAACCATGACTAACTCAATATCATGAGTTGGATAATTGTTATCATTTATTATAAGTTTCAAGACCCATTTACTAAAACTCATTCCTCCATATCAACATAAATATTAACATCACATTGGAGGCCTCATTATTGACCTTATAATGCATCCTTGGCTTTGGTCAAATAAGAATAGGTGTAGATGTCAATATATTTTTTAGCTCATAAAATGAATCTTTTTATTTATCATCCCACTAAAAATTCACTCCATTCCAAGTCAATACTATATTTTTAATGAATATGTGAGAAAACTCCAAGATAATGCAAGAATAAGAAACCACATTACCAATGAAAATATGAATCTCAACAATATTAGTATGAATCTATTAAGAAATTATAGATTCTACTTTCTCAATATCCCCTAATATCCTAGATTTAGAGAACTCACGACCAAAAAATGTCACCTATTGATTATAGAAATAACATTTCAATATATTGGCATATAAATGATGATATCTCAATGTGTCTAAGAACATAACCAACTATTCTTCATGATCCTCATAGGATCATGATCATACCGATATATCATTGATAAATATAGTCCCGAATGAAAAAAAAGGATAAAAAATGGTTTATCAAAGTTATAAATACATATGGTTTCTCCATTACCCTAAATAGAATTACCAAAAACACAAAATTACTATATAGTGTTTGAAATTCTATCTTGGACACACCTTTAGCTCAAACCTTTAACCGCTGATAACCTAATCGATGAACAATCTTCAAAATCCACAAAGAACCTCTAAAATGATTGAATAAATCATAAATTCATAGAAAAGGATACCAATTATTAAGAGTAACATGATTTAATTTATAATAGATAATATAAAATCAATAACTCACTCTTGTAATATTGGTAAAAAGAAATGGATAACCCTATGTAGACACACTCAGATTAATAAATCCATTGGATTAAAGATCTCCCAACTAAATATTTATCTATCTAATATCCCATAAAGATATATAGTAATGGGATATTGTGATAGTCTCGATACCTTGTACTAATTCAATCATAAACTCCACCTCCATCTCTAGAGGTAACCTTATAAAGTCCTCAAAAAAAACATCCTGATACTTATTAATTGCAGGAGGAAAACAACACTTGAAACACCATTAGCTAACCTGAGATCCATCCATACCACTAGAGATATAGTAATCCCCATTTTCCAATAATCATATCTTGATCAATTGGAATTATAATCTTATTCACCTAGAATAACATATGATTTATCATAAGATGGAGAGAATTTCTCTCTTTTCTAATAACAATAAATATATGCTTTAAAATGTGATAACTAGTCTATACTAAAAATTACAATGAAATATTTCATCACTATAATTACCAATTTCCAAAGATATACATATCCAAAAATATCAGCTACATAATTTAGGAACTTCTAATGGGATCCTCTCTTTTTCCCAATGAATTATTTAGAGATAAAACTTTAGATAAAAATTCAACAATCAAACCTATGTTGGATACCAAGCAAGAAGACATAAAATAATTAGAATAACTATAATCAAATAACACACTGAACAAGGTTGAGGTATCAATTACTATGCATGAATTTTAGTAATGAATACATGAATAAATGTAGGAGAAATATATAAACCACAAAAATAAATAATCCACAATTACTATGCATGACTTATCCGTCATTTATGAGAAGCAATCAAAGAATCAAGGAAGAACTAAAAATTACCAAAGTCGAAAGGGGTCGCGGGGGGCGCCGGGGGGTGCGGGGGTCGCCGGAGGCCACGGGGGGCGTGGGGGGTGTCGGGGTCGCCGGATGGTACAGGGGGTGCGGGGGTCTCCGGTGGTCGAGGGGGGCACCGGGGGGTGCGGGTTTCGCCGGAGGGTGCGGGGAGTGCGGGGGGTGCGGGGGTCGCCGGAGGGTGCGGGGGGCGCAGCGGTCGCCGAGGCCGGGGGGGATCAGGGAAGACGAGGGTTTGGGGAACGCGGTCGGGGTGGGGGAAAGGGTCGTGGTGTTTTAAAAAAATTTGGGTTTCATGGCGGTTTATTAAAAACCGCCGTGAAACCATCACCAAAAATGTTTAACGGCGGTTTTGTGAACCGCCGCCACAAAACCGCCGCTAAACCCAGTTTTTTTTTGTAGTGTGATTTTGGGAAACTTTAAGCGTGGTTCTTGGTTGTTGAAAAATGTTTTCCTTTTATGTGTGAATAAAAGTTTGGATTTCATTTGAGAAATAGCATTCCTTCAAAAAATGATTAAAGGCCCGTTTGGCCCTTGAGCTGGATTTTGGAATTTGTCAGTGGTGGTTTGATTTTCCTTAAATGGGTTTCTAAGTATGTTTTTATAGTTTTCAACATGATGGTGTGTGTTATATATTTTGGAAATGCTTTGATATTAAATGGTTTAAATGTAGTGATGTGGCGGCCCGGTTGGCACTTTATTGAATGTGAAGTGAATATGTAAATATACGTACTTATGGGGTATCTCTATAGAGGTACTTACCTTCGAGGGTTGTCATGTAGCGGTGTCCGTGTAAGGGGTTGGAAAGTGCGGTGAGATGAGTCATGCGTGCGAGGGCCTCCTACTTACACAGTATTATTAAAACTACCGTGGGTTCCTGAGTGTCTTTTAGAGAATCGAGTGACGGTTGCTGGCTAACCCCAATTAGACGGGTTAGTCCCCCCTTGGTAGGTAAGGCCTTGTGGGGCGTGCCACTGGTTGGCTGTTAGGGCGGCCAGTTGGTTATTGACTATGGAGTACCATGCCGGCAGGTAGTCTGAACCCAAGTACGTCCAGGGGTTTTCTAGGGATGTTTAGGATCACCCATGGTTACTTGATTTTCCCTGCTTGTTTACTTTCAGTTTTTTTTCTTTATAGCTTATACTGGTTACTTTGTGAAAATGGATTTCAAATGAAAATGCGTTATTATCTTGTGTAAGTTTGAAAATGTAACACTTCTTTCTCTTTTAGAACGAATTTAGCACCAATGAAAAGAAATTAAACTTTTGAAAAAAAAGTAAGGGTAATGACTCGTGTTTTTATTTTCAAGTGAAACATTATGAAAGCTTACTTTTATACATTGTAGTTCAAACCTGGAATATGTAGATTCTTTATTTACTAGCAGTGCTTTGGGATTTGTTGTTGGTCTCACCTACTGAGTACTTTCTGTGCTCACGCCTATCTTTTACCATTTCTGTTGCAGGTTCCTTGTGTTCAGGTTTTCCTTGGTTTGAGTTGCTCAGTGATGGAGCGACGCTGGTGTTTAGTTGGGTGGTGACCGTGAGGTCATGTGGAGGTATGTTTGTGACGTAGTTTTGTTTCTGTTGTTAGTGTTGTCTGTTTTGTTTAGTTATATTCTTTCTTTTGATCCTGTTTTTGGTTTGGGCTGAAATCATTCCCAACGATTAAAATTTCAATGCCCAACACTAGTTGCCATCTCGGGGGGATCAGGAACGCCCCTTGGGACTTGCTGCGGACCGGCTCAGGTGACCGGTTCAGGGTCGGCCCGGGATGGTTCGTGACAAAATGGTATCAGAGGAGGTTCTTTTTATTTGGGTTGTCTGGTAGGTGGAGATTAGGACTGTTGAGACTCGAGGGGTAGGTACGGGAAGGACGTCATGAACCCTCACCCGTCCCGCACCTTGAGTCGCCAGGGGTAGTCCGGGAATTGTGTCCTTGTCTCTTTCTGGTTTTTCTTAGATTAAGAGATGACAACGGAGGAAAGCCGACGTTACATCATGATTTCACATGGAGTAGTGACCTATGTGGAATCTGAGTACATGGTTTTAATTCCTCCTAGTGGTCGACGCTGACTTGGAACATGGCCCACTACCATGTCGCCAGGTTGAGAGTGACTACTAGTCCCTCACTCCAGTGGTTGATGCAAATTTGGATGCTGCTTTTTTTTGGTCTGTGTAAGTACATTGTTGGAAATGAAAAAGGTTTTTGAAAAATTGGACTGGTTTCTTTTAAAAGACTTTAAATGTATGAAATAGGTTTTAAAAATGAAATCTCTTGAATTTCAAATTCGTTATTGCTTGGAGTTGGTCGAGAATGGTTCGGGATGAAACCCCATGTCCTCTTTATGAACGTTTTCACATGTGTGAGAATACATGGAAAAAAATACGTGTTGGTGCGAGTATTATTAGACAGTGGATGAAGACATGTGCAACGGTTCATGAGATTACCTGGGTGTGTATTTGAAATTAAAGGCTTGACCTTGTTTTCTAAATTGGTTTTAAAGGGGAAACAGTTGTGGAAAGTTTTTGGTTTGAAAGTAGATTGGTTTTGGAAAGTAGTCTTGAAAGAGGGTAGTTTTAAAGTCTAAAATAAAAAGGGGATTTTAAAAAGGAGATTTTATTTTGGGTTGTGTTTGTGTTTGTTTGGTCTTTGTGCTGACTGTTTTTGATGAAGGTGCTTTTATTGGTGTTGCTTCGGTTTGATATTGGTTTTGGCTTTGTGTTTTATATGTCGCTCAGGAAATGCCGCCTAGAAAGGTCTCTAAGGATTCAGATAAGACATGCCCAGTTTTTGGTCCTCCTCAGACTTTGCCTATTCTCCATGGTGATTAGGGTCCGTTGGAGGCAGTGGAATGGATCGAGGGAGTGGAGCGTGTCTTTAGAACGTTGGGAACTCCCGATAATGTTAAAGTTCGTGCAATTATGGAGTTGTTTGAGGGTCCAGCTTTGGATCGGTGGAAGATGGTTACCCCATCGTCAACGCAAGTTGGAGTGATGTGGGATATCTTTAAAATCATTTTCATCCAATGGTTTGTACCTGAGGAAGTGAAGCTGGAGAAAAAGAGGGAGCTTGTGCATATTCAACAAGGCCAACGGGCGGTGAAGGCATATGTTGACCATTTCAAGGAACTGATTTCCTTTTCTCCAGAGGTAGCATCGCATGAGCTCATGAAGGCCTCTCTTTTCACCGGGGGTCTTCGTCCAGAGATCAAGGAGTGAGTCCTTCCTTCTAAAGACCAATGTTTCGAGAAGCTGACGGAGGAAGCATTTTTGGCTGAGTTGGTTTCCGAAACACAGTTTGTTAGTACTCCAGCATCCCCGGTTGTTCGTAAGAGTTCCCCCTCTGGTGTGGAAAATACGCCAGAGATACCTGTTCCTCAGGAGTTATCCCCCTTGGTCCCAACTTCCAGTTCATCAGATCGTTCAATGGTATGCTATCAGTGTGGTCGTTTCGGGCATTTAAAGCCGTCTTGTCGCAACCCTTCGAAGACGTGTCATCGATGCGGTTGTCTGGGTCATATGGAGAAGTTTTGCAGGAAGCATCGCTTGAAGAGGACGCCGTGATGGGAGAATGTCAGTACCTGACTGTGAGGCAGAAGATGCTTCAGCCATCAGAGTCCCAGCCACAGGTCTCGGGGTGAAGCTCGCGCACAGTCAGGAGTTCCCAAGGCTATGAAGCTTTGGTCCAAGTTTTGTTCTGTGTTGGTGGTGAAACAATTAGAAATCTTTTCATATTTTCTTATCTGCTATTAAAGTTTCAACATCGTTGTAAGTACATTGTCCTGCTATGAAGTAATGATGAATTTGTTCAATTAAAATCCAAACAATCTTGTTTGTGTTGATGTGATCTTGCAAATCATGTGTCTTTCGTAAAGTGTGTTAGACCTTTGTGTAGGTTGACCTTGGTTTAGTTATGCTTGTCGGATGTAGTTATGTTTCATGGATTTATGTGGGTCCTGTTTCTGACTTGATGTCTGGTTAAGTATTTTCTGTGGGTTATCCCTGGTGTTGAAGTTTGTTGACTCTAGTCGAGGGTTCAACATTCGATGGAGGTTTTGTTTTGATCGTGTTATAGGAGTCATTTTGGATCGGTTATGAGTCCCCGCACTGGAACCAACTCCCCTTATGGTAGTATGTTTGGAGTGTTAAAATTTTCGAACTAGTTGAGTTCTTGTGGTGGGGAGAACCCCTTCATATTATCCCCTCAACCTCGGACTTCAGTTTTCTATTGAATCGGTCGGGTGTGACCTGTGTAGAGTAAGGTCATCCCAAGATTCTCAGTCCTCTTCAGTTCCTTTAGTTCCGTTTGGGCATAGACCTGAATCTTGACCGACTTTTGGCTTGGTGACTTTCTGGGGGCAGAAAGTGTCTGTGGTGGGGAGAATTGTCACACCCTGACCGCAGATGTCCTTATTTTTTCTTCTTTCTTGGTCCCGGTTTAAATTTTTCAAAGTTTAATTATGTTGGCGGTTTCGTGCCGGTGCGCGGTCACCGCATCGTTAGCGGTGACCGTGCGTTCAGCCCGGGCGACTGTGTGTTCACCCAGCGTTTTAAATATTAATTTTTTTTGATGTTGACATTTTATTATTATTATAATTAACTATTTTTTTTATTTTTTTTATTATCATTATATTATTATTATTATTATTATCATTATTATTATTATAGAGTTTTATTATTATTATAAAGTTTTATTATTTTTAGGATTTGTTTTATTTAATTACTTATACTATCTTTCAATATTATTATTAGTATAGTATTTTTATTTTATTATTATGATTATAGTATATTATTATTATTATTATTATTTGTTTATATATATATATATATATATATTTTTCTAACCCTAATTCCCCCCCTCTCTCTCCCGCAGCTGCCCCCCCTTCTCTCTCTCTTCCCAGCGCAGCTCCCCCTCCCCTCTCCCAGCCTCACTCCGCCCGGAGCCCTGCTCCCGCACCCTCCGGCGCTCTGGACACGCTGCCCAGGCCTGCTCCAGTGTCCCCTTCCCATCGCCTCCGTCACCCACCAGTGCCCGCAGCACGCCGTGCCAACCCCGTTTTCGACCGCCCCTCCTGCGCACTCCCCTCGACCGGCCTCCCGACCTCCAGCGCACCACCCCCCGTTCGGCCTCCGTTCCGGCGCACAGCCCCACCGCGCCGGCTCGCCGCTCCCGCGCCGGCTCGCTGCCCCCGCGTGACCCCCGATCCTCCCATCCCCCGCTTCCCCTTCACCGGCTTCCCGTCGCCGCGCCGACGCCGCTCCCTCGCGCAGCACCCCGACGGCCCCGTTTTTCCGTCGCCGCCACCCCCCCAGCCCGTCCGGCTCCTGTTCCGGCTACCCCGACCGCCGGATGACCCTCCCGTCCGGCGGCGACCACTTTTCCGGCGGCGACCCTCCTGTTCGGAGGTGACACCCCCTGTCCGGCGGTGACCTGCTGTCCGGCCAGCCCGCTCCGGCCAGCCCGCTTCCGGCCAGCCGCCCCCGGCCGCGCCGCACCCGACCTGCCCTGCTCGCCGCACCCCTGTCGCGCTCGCTTCGACCCGCATGCCTTCTGCGGTGTCGACGTGCCGTACGGTCAGACTCGTGCATCGTCGTCGCGCCGTCTAGCGCCCTCACGACTAGTCGCGTGTCTCGTTCTTGTTTGGGCGAGCGGCGAGCACCGCTGCTGAAAGTGAGCAATTCGGGTTCATCCGTTTCACCTGCTCCGGTGTCGAGGTGAGGTTTGCACTGCTTTGGCTTGAAATATTTTATATATCAACGTCTATATATTTGTGTGTATATATATATATATATATGTATATATATATATATTTTATCTTTTATATGAATTATTATTAGTCGGTGGTTATGTGGTTTTAATTGTTGTGCGTTTGATGCATCCCGTTGGCGAGATAGCCTCGCGATACTGTGGTCGTCAACATGCGTGTGTTTGTGCGTTTGTGCGAGGTGTGACACACCGTGCGTTTGGATTTCAAGCTGAGGTAGGTCTCCCATTGCACTCGCCCTTAAATTTAGAATTTATTTATTCCTTGTCTTTTTATTGAGTTTCAGTAAATTTAAAAGTATTATTAAGTAGTTATTTATAGTGTGGTGATCTGCTGATAATGAAAGCTGTTTAATTCTAGCGTTTCATTGAAAGTGTTTTTCTTGGTTTTAATTGTGTGCTTCCATAGTAATATTTCTAAATGGGTTCTTTATGAAATGTGAAAGTCATGTTGAATTGTGTTTTGAAATGTTTTTGGTGTGTGTAAATTGGTAGGTGTATTGTTTATGGAAAAGGTGTTTCTTAGAACCTTGATTAAAGGAAATGTTGTATGACCTTTAAACTTGATTTTGGGAAACTTTAAGCGTGGTTCTTGGTTGTTGAAAAATGTTTTCCTTTGACGTGTGAATAAAAGTTTGGATTTCATTTGAGAAATAACATTCCTTCAAAAAATGATTAAAGGCCCGTTTGGCCCTTGAGCTGGATTTTGGAATTTGTCAGTGGTGGTTTGGTTTTCCTTAAATGGGTTTCGAAGTATATTTTTCTGGTTTTCAACATGATGGCATGTGTTATATCTTTTGTCAACGCTTTGATATTAAATGGTTTAAATGTAGTGATGTGGCGGCCCGGTTGGCACTTTATTGAATGTGAAGTGAATATGTAAATATACGTACTTATGGGGCATCTCTACAGAGGGACTTCCCTTCGAGGGTTGTCGTGTAGCGGTGTCCGTTTAAGGGGTTGGCAAGTGCGGTGAGATGAGTCACGCGTGCGAGGGCCTCCTACTTACACAGTATTATTAAAAATACCGTGGGTTCCTGGGTGTCTTTTAGATAATCGAGTGACGGTTGCTGGCTAACCCCGATTAGACGGGTTAGTCCCCCCTTGGTAGGTAAGGCCTTGTGGGGCGTGCCACTGGTTGGATGTTAGGGCGGCCAGTTGGTTATTGACTATGGAGTACCATGCCGGCAGGTAGTCTAAACCCGAGTACGTCCAGGGGTTTTATAGGGATGTTTAGGATCACCCATGGTTACTTGATTTTCCCTACTTGTTTACTTTCAGTTTTTTTTCTTTACAGCTTATACTGGTTACTTTGTGAAAATGGCTTTCAAATGAAAATGCGTTATTCTCTTGTGTAAGTTTGAAAATGTAACACTTCTTTCTCTTTTAGAACAAATTTAGCACCAATTAAAAGAAATTCAAATTTTGAAAAAAAGTAAGGGTAATGGCTCGTGTTTTGATTTTTAAGTGAAACATTATAAAAGCTTACTTTTATACATTTTAGTTCAAACCTGGAATATGTAGATTCTTTATTTACTGGCAGTGCTTTGGGATTTGTTGTTGGGCTCACCTACTGAGTACTTTCTGTGCTCACGCCTATCTTTTACCATTTCAGTTTCAGGTTCCTTGTGTTTAGGTTTTTCCTGGTTTGAGTCACTCAGTGATGGAGCGATGCTGGTGTTTAGTTGGGTGGTGACCGTGAGGTCACGTGGAGGTATGTTTGTGACGTAGTTTTGTTTCTGTTGTTAGTGTTTTCTGTTTTGTTTAGTTATATTCTTTCTTTTGATCCTGTTTTTGGTTTGGGCTAAAATCGTTCCCAACGATTAAAATTTCAATGCCCGACACTAGTTGCCATCCTGGGGGGATCGAGAACGCCCCTCGAGACTTGCCGCGGACCGGCTCGGGTGACCGGTTCAGGGTCGGCCCGGGCTGGTTCGTGACACACTCATGCAGTGACATATCACCACCCTCCTGACACTTCAACATAATCTATATAGGTGGAATCCCTTTAGATACCAAATACCATGGTCAAACAGCCATAACAGTCATATATTTATCATATATATGGAAATTTGTAACAGGTAGTACATCTCACCTCCCTTACACTCCCCTACCGCACCCATGTTACATGACATCCGACCTCATGCCTCCTTACTTGACCATATTAGAGTCAAATATCATATATAATCTATCCTCATGGCCTCTTTCCTATCCATAATAGAGTCAGGAATCACATATCACATAGAACCAATATGGGGTAGTTGAGTAGAATGCCACCAAAAAGTCTAATCTGAAAAATATTGTTTAACCTCTTTATTGAAACTTTAAACTACTCACCCCTTTTTATCATCCCTATCCACCATTATCAGGTTCAATACTATACATAATATACACACATATAATCATATACTAATCTTATCAGTAATTACATACCTGGGTTGGTTTAGTAGAATGCCACAAAAAAGGCTTAAGTAGGAAAACACTGTTTAGATTATTTATTAACACTTTAAACAACCCAAACGCTCTTAAAACATCCATGTTTCCCAATTTTTATTCTAAGAAAACACACATCATATGATCCTAAGTTCCTATCATTATGTATGATCAACCCCCCCTTTCCATACTGGGATAAGGGTCAAACCACATAACAGATAAACATCTATCCAAATGCGCCGCTTGAGGTGGAGATCAAATCAACTGTAAAAGTACATAACAAAACATAAATTTCCCACCCTAGGAAACTTGGTCTATCCACCATGCATGGGGTTAAATGCACCCAAACATGATATCTTTACCCAGTTCCGACAGTATCATAGTCTTTGGTCTACTATAGCCCAAATAGTAAGACCAAAAAAGAAAGAAATCATTTCGATACCATTTGAAACCAGTTGAATGATGATACCATTTTAATACTTAGGACCTATGATGATAAAAATCAAAACCAAAAAAGAACCCTCTATGATACCATTTTTATCATCCTAACCTGGTTTTCCACTTAAATTTTTTCCTAGGTAGGTTGGACACTGGGCCTTAGGCGTGCCTCCCCATATGCCAAAGATTGTTGACTAGTAGTGAGGGTTTGGTTAGTAGATAGTGGGGAGACTATAACCTAAGGTGGTGATAATAATAGTGGTCCATATGTATATAACACAGTGGAATTAGTACTATACAACAATGAAAGCGTAAATCAAACTCAATGGAAGCATAATAAATGAAATCAGGAGTAAATAATCCCCAAAATAAAAAGATACCATTTTAGATGCATGAACATTTCATAAAAGGTCACACAATAAATATATAAGTGAGGTCACACGTGGCTAACCATATTAATTCATACATATATAAAAAATGAAAAACTAAAAGAAACTCCAACCTGATGTAGAGGAACCACTAGGTCCACTTTCATCCATCCCATGAAAAAGGTACATCTAAGATCACAAAGGTTAAGCTCCCAAGCTTGATTCCTTACCTAATCTCAAAAACATAAAGTCTACACGCATCTCTAGGGTCCCTTGTAGTGTGTGATAATGAACTTAGTATACCACTACCAACATGTTCCTATCTTACATCCATAATTATGCAGGTGTATGTTGAATATAAAAAAGGAAATTCACACCCATTACAATAATTAACATACTCCACTTGTACTCAACATCCCCAAGTGAAAATTTACCTGCTTCGAACATCATTGGTAATCTCTAAATATGTGCCCCCAATTATATATATGGCATATAGTACATGTCTTCATATATATAATTGCAATGGCGAGGACCCATGGCTTAGTGCCTAGGCATCCCCTGACGAATATCATATTAGGTGAACCCTCAGGTTCCACCTATAAAAACATCACCCAACACCTCATGCCATCAATAAAGTACTCAAAATCCCAAAAAAATTCCCAAACAATAAGCCTTAGGTCCCTATAACCTCCACTCAAAAACCCCATATCAGCTCAACAACTCGACGTCCCAAGGCATAATGATATACATCCTCTAATAAATAATATATGTCGACTCAACAACCGATGTACCGAGGAATGATGGTATCCATCCTTCCATAATCTTGGTCCATCATCCTCACATGTAAAGACGAGACTCATCCCCTAACCAATGGTCTCAACACCATCTCTTGATGGTCCATCACCATCCACATGGCTTTCTATAGTGAGAACTTCTAACATAACTGATGATCAACACCATCCCCTAAGCCGTAATATCTATGGAGGCCTCCACCCATAATGAGTGGTCAACACCACCTCGACTGAGTCCTATCTATGTGCACATGACTTCAATGATGCATTGGCGAATAATGGCAAATAGAAATCACTAAACAACCTAATCCATAACATCCAGCACTTTGTGCCCCTACGACCGTGTCGCTAAATCCTAATGGTCAACACCATCTCAAAGTTACATGGGCCATGCCCTTATCCTGACGACCTCATCACCTCAACCTGGTGATCGATATATCCTCACATATCTTAGGACACTCCCATCCTGTTGAACCACATTTCCTCAATCTAAGTGATCAACATCACCTCGTTCCTCAGGTCATGCCCATCATGTCCCCATATACCGATAAGATTCATAAAAAAATTAATTAATTCAAATTACACATCCAACCTAAAATTCCCAAATGATCCAAGACCCTTACCCAACTTAATTCATATATGTATAGGCTAAGGAATACCCAAAAACATCCCATGTAATCATTTAATCAATTTAAAGGAATCAATTTAATTATTAGGGGTCTCTCTTGAACTACCCACATGGGCGTATTTAGAACACACCCAAAAAAAACTTGTAAAATTAAAGAAAAGATAGCAACCACATACCTTATACTCGTAAGTGTTCACTCATCTGATATAGACCTCTAACTTAAGATGAAATGAGATAAATTTAGGTCTTAGAAAAACACCATGAAAATAGGGAAAAAGGTATTGCATGGATTTAACATAACATATTGTAGTGTAAACAAATAAGGGAAGAAAAAGGATTGAAGGCCTTACCAATATGCTTCCAATGCACCTGATGATGTTCAATTAAGAGTCCTATTAGAGGAGGAGGTTCAAATACTATGAGAGGATGAAATGGGAGGACCCCCTATGTTGTGCGTGAAATGGAGGAGAAGGGAGGGGTAAATTAAGAAATATAGGGGAGGGGAAGAAAAGAAATTTCACCTATTTAAAATACCCGCATAGTTTGGCCGCATGTTTTGTCTAACCATGCACCAACCATATGATGTTCATTTTCCAAGAACCATACTACACATGGTTAGGAGTACGGTTTGTTAAACCGTGCACAGACCATGCGTATCCCATCTATTAAAAACTTTATAGGTCACACATGACTGTGTTCCACCACCCGCATGGTTTGAAAAACCGTGTCTAGTATAATGGTGGGCTGCATGGTTTCCCCTTGTAGGTTGCATGATTAAATATAACTATGCACCTCTATTTGTGCTTTCTTGAAATTGAGTTTCCGAGGCCTGAAATGCTCTAAACATATTTGAAACCCCAAGGTACTTACCAGGACTTAAACCCCATTTAAAAATAAGGACTTGGGTCAAAAAACTCTTAGAATTTGGTTGTGAATATCAAGATAAAGGTTGGTCTAAACATTAAATAAAAAAAATTCAAAAAGGTTGACGAATTTTTGAACCACTCAAAAATCCGAGACATCACAGTTATGGCCTACTTTAGATGGGTCTCATCCCCTTACACAAGCTTCTACACAAAACCACAACATCTCCACCATCAAAAAACTTAAGTTGACAAAAAAATAGTACTCTGATCCAGTGTCAATGCCATCCTACATTAGAGATACAACTTCACAAGTATTAATCACTTGGCCTCTATCCCTTAAAAGCTTCATGATAATGCGCCAATTTCTATCTTCAAGGGTGAATTTGAACTGAAATCATCAGTAACCTACTACCACCACCTCCTCTATGTTTATCCACAGAATGAGGAATGTTTTTCAATGTCCAACTCACCACTATTCTCCACCAATTCAACCATCCACATGTGTAACCATCACATTAATGGTCACACATAAAGGCTTTATAGTAAGACAAAACAACATCACTCATTACTCCTAATAGAGTGATTAACCATGAGTCACAGACCCTAATCCAGAATCACTTTCCTTTATAGCTATTTACGCACCATAAGGTGCTAACACCACTAGAACCAAGCACTCAAAACACTTTTATTAAAAAAGGTAACTCCTTTCTACTGGGTTTCACCATGTACCACCCACAACATGGGTGTCATCTCAAGCTATTGTGCATCCACCATGCTCTCAAACCCAACCTTGTATTACAAATACCAACAGTCATGGTTCTTAATACACCCAGGTTGTAAGACAACTTGAAAGAACTTTATATAGGCCTTACAAAAGTTAACCACACACAAAAATAATTTACGTCAATGAAGATTACCCCTATGACATTAAATTTGATAATTACTTCAAAAGTAACACCCATACTCAAGTTACTCCCAAGCAACACAAGGCACAACTTTTTAGTAACCAGAGTTGTATCAAGGCCACAAGGTTTCACTAAGGGTTATAACTCATAGAACTCCATCAAGACACATCTACAAAGAAATGCCATGACGAATTAACTCTTAGACCAACCACATAAATAATCATAGATACTGAGTTTAGTTAAACAACATGCCACTAAGTGCTATATGGTTAACTCCACATAGACTATATGCAACATCCCGCCCCTCACCATTGGTTTGAGAAGAGGTAGAGACATTACTAAGCCTTATGTGACATTACCAAGACACTAAAGGCTGATAATAAATGATAATGTCTTCATAAATAGTTGGGGGATGATTTTCACTTTGAAAATAAGACAAACAAACCAAGAGAACAATAACCAAACAACTACTATATGATGCATGAGAACAATGTAATACAACTAATAGTATTACCAACTGACACAATACCAAAATACAACCATGAACCATATCTGATTGAAAAGAGAAAACTAAAAAAAACTCAAAGGCGTGGAAGACAACAACTTAAAAAATATAACAAGTTCCAAGCTCCAAATCAACCATCCATACCCAAGGTATCACGATGCATCATTACAGAAATGAGATACCTTGACTTTATTTATGACTTGATAAAAAATATATGAAAATGCACCATACTTCCCACATAGGGGGTAAGTATAAAACTAAGTAGGTTTTACCCAAATGACTTCCCTACTCACACCACTAGGATATAAAATATTATCACATTTATATAAACAATTTATATAAATAAATTTTAAACAGTTTATAACAAAAACAAATCATTTCAAAAAAAAAAGTTTTCTAAGGAAATAAACCAAATAATTATTTAAAACCATTTATTAATCCAATTGGAATAACACATTACATGTCCACACATGCAACCACACATACACAATCAAGCTTGGTGTTACCATTGATAATTGAACTTTACATCCACACTCTATCCATTTGATGGTGGAACTTCACAACCATTATCCATCCCATTCAACTCATTCCCAACCATTTATGCCAAATCCATGACAAAACAATCATGCCAAACCAATTAAATAAAACAATACTTTTATTGAAAACACTTTCCAACCAAATTTCCATGCATCAAAACTAAACAACCATTTAAAATCATCATTTTAAAATCATGTAATCAATTTCACTTTCTACAATACAACCAATTTACACAATTTCACAAACCATCACTAAAGAGTGTTTCCATAAAGCTTTGTATGTCAATTTAATAATCCAATTCAAGTAATTTAAACAATATGAAATCAATCCTTCAAGTTCTAATAAGAGGATTAGAGAGTGAATCCACCTACTGCATAAACTTAGGTGAAAATGAATAACAACACAATTCTTCAACAAAATTGTCTTAGATCTTCCAAAAACCACTTTAGATATTGTTACCTATCATAAACACAAACATATTCCATCATTATTGGAATAAAAAAACATGGATCTATCCCCAACATATTAGATCCATGAATCCAAGTGAGGGAAGAAGAGTAAATCTAAGCACAATAACTAAGAATGAGCACTTACCAAGGAATCTGGGCCCCCAATGCACCAAGAATCACCAACGGATCACTCCCGGATGAAGAGGAAGGGTCTCCACAGCCTTGGGAGGGATACGAATTCGAGTTAAGGTTGGATTAAGGAAAAACAAGTCATTTAGGGGAAAATACAAATTAGATCCACAAAATCCAAATCTTATTTTTAACATCGCACGATTAGGGCGCATGGTTAGACAAATTGTGTGATAAACTTTCTAATCCTGTTTATTAAACATTAAACAGTTTCACCTGGGTGGATACATGGTTTGTCCAAACTATTCACTTAACCAAAGCCCACTATTTCAATTTCATGGTTTTTTAGAGGTGTTGCACAGTTTCTGCTAGCCACTCACAAATTGTGAACCTCTAGAAAAGTCCCCAAAACACCTCCAAACCTTACCAAACTTAACCCAATAACTTTATATACTTAAAATAAATAAATAAAGGGGTTTATTACCTAAAAACGAGGGTGATAAATTCTACACACCATTGGTATTTATGTCCTTAGAAAGTATAAAACCACCATTATCCTGAAAGTGTTTGGGCCATTGCTTGACCATTTCCTTCTCACGCTCCTATGTTTCTTCCTGAATCTGATTATGTTTCCATAAAACCCACAGTAGACTGGTTTTTTTTTCATGTAAGACTTTCTCTTGCCTATCCAAAATCCACACTAGAACATTAATCAATAAATCATCCAGTCCTAGGTTAATGTGATCCCATCTAATCACATAGTTAGGATCAGGTTGATACTTTTTCAATTGAGATACATGAAACACATTATGCATTGAACTAAAACTTGGTGGAAAAGATAACCAATATGACACCTCACCAACCTGTTCAAGTATCTCAAAAGGGCCTATGTATCAAGGAGATAATTTTCCATGTTTACCAAAATGACGATGTACAAGTCTTAGAGCGATTCTCAAGAACACATAATCAATCACCTAAAATGACAATGACCATTGAAGATGATACACATATGATTTTTGATGACTTTATGACATTTCCATATTTCCTAATAAATTGAATCTTTTATATTCTCTCTTACACAAGTATTGGTCTAATCAGTGAAGTCTCACCTGTTTCCACCCAACAAAGCAGAGAATGACAAGGATGCCTATACAATTCTTTAAAAGGATCCATATATATCAAGTCATGATAATTGTTATTACGAAAGAACTCTAATAATGGTATGTGATCCTCCCACAAGACAAAAAAATACATTACATAATTCCTAAGAATTTCTTCCAAAGTTTGTATCATCCACTTAGATTTTCCATCCATCTGAGGATGATACACCGTACTCATGGTTAAATGAGTCCCTATGGATTGATGTAAGGATTTCTAGAAATAATATATAAATCTAGAATCTCAATATGATACTATCAAAACTGGTATGCCATTCCTATTTACTACTTCTCGTATATATATTTTAGACATGTCCTACACCATATGAGATTCATGGATAGGGATGAAATGGTCTGACTTTGTGAGATGATACACTATCACCCATATAGAATCATGTTTCTAAACTTTTCTTGGGATACCTGTCACAAAACCATGGATATATGATCCCATTTACAAGAAGGAATAATTAAATACTATAGAATACCCATTTTATATTAGTGCTTTTCTTTAACCTGTTGATAGGTAAGGTATCTCATAATAAACTCAACCACTTTTTTTTCATGCCAACCCACCAAATTTTTTATTTCAACACGTTATACAGATTTTGTATTACAAGATGAATAGACCATATCAAATGGTGGTAAGCATGAATAAGTTGTTCTAGACAAGACATAAGTACAACCATCTGATCTATAAACCACAAAATTGAACTCCCATGTAGCTTTCATCCCTCGATTGTCTCCCCACCATTGAATTTTTACCTCATAGAAACACATTCTGAATCAGATGTTTGTACCTATTTAACCTTCTCAACCAAATAAAGAACAAAAGAAATTGAAAAGAAAACCAAAACTATACCTTGGTATTCACAATACAAGTACATGTTGTCTATAACTGATATCATCTTCCACTGATCTAAATCTTATTTTTCTAGATGACTATAAGACTTTTTGCTTAATACATCCATTACCAAATTTCTTTTACCTGGTGTATAAATCAAATAAAACTCAAACATTTGGAGATACTCCATCCACCTTCTTTATCTCATATTCAAATCAATTTGTGAGAAAATGTGTATCAATATCTTATGATCCATAAACATTGTAAATTTCTCACCAAAGAGGTAATGACACCAAATATTCAAATCATGGACTATAACATCTAATTCCAAATAATGTACTAGGTAGTTATTTTCATTAAAACATAAATACTATGTGCCATAAGAAACAATATGATTTCCCCGCATGAGAAAAAACCCCAAACTCAATCCCAAAGCATCAAAATACACCAAATAACCTTGTATTGATTCCATAAATATCAAGATCAGTGTTGATGTAAGGTGAACTTTAATTTCTTGAAAAGACTTCTGAAATTCCTAATTCCAATGTAATGGAACATTATTCCTTGTCAAAATTTTAATTGGTGAAGATAATAATGAAAAATCATGAACAAAATGTTGGTAATAACTAGATAGGCTAAGGAAAATGCATATCTCAAAGACATTATTTGGAAATTGCCAAGATATTAAAGCCTCTATCTTTTCTAGATCCATAGAAACACATTTTTCATAGATAACATGGCCAATTAAATGTACCTCTTGTATAAAAAAATAACACTTTGAAAGTTTGGAATACAAATGATGATCCCAAAAAATAACCAACACTGTCACCACATATTGCTCATGCTCAACCCTTGTCCTTGAATACACCAATATATCATCTAAAAACATCACCAAAAAAGAATCCAGATACCTATAAAATTTTTAATTAATCAATTCCATAAAGACGGATGGTTCATTATTAAGATCTAAAGGCATAAACACATACTCATAATGGCCACATCTACTTTTGAAAGCTATTTTTAGAATATCCTCCTTCCTTACCTACAACTGGTGATATCCTGAATGCAAGAAAATTTTAGAGAACCACTCAGATCCCCTCAATTGATCAAATAGATCATCAATATGTGGAAGTTGATATTTATTCTTTATTGTAACTTGGTTAATCTTATGATAATACACACAAAGTCGAAGAGTTTCATCTGCCTTTTTGACAAATAAGACTGGTGCTTCCCATAGAGATGTACTAGGCCAAATGAACCCTTTACTTTCCAAATCTTCTAGATGGAATTTAAATTCCATTAATTCTATTGGTTCCATATGATAATATGAAAGTGATAAAGGACTGGTCCCTAGTAAGATATCAATCATAAACTTCACTTCACTTGTGGGTGGAAACCTAGATAAATTATCAGAAAAAACATCCAGAAACTGATCCACTATGGTTGGGAAATATCCACCCTCAATCTCATCTATGGATTCTAAGGTCAAATTTTTCAACTGGTATGATTTAGTTCCAACCACTAGTGCCAACAAGCCTATTATACCTACCTTTAAATTTTGGTCTCCTCTAAAGAGATTCTTGATGCCATCATTAGTTGTAAAACTAACCCTTCAGGTATAACAGTTGATGTGAACATTGAACATTGTCAATCAATCCATGCTCTAGGTAGTTCCACAAAATCTCACTTTATGTGATCCAAAGTACCACATTAAAAACACCCATGCTTTCTATTTAGTCTAGGAGAAAGATTCATTGATCCAACCATTTGATTCTAAGTCATACCACAACCTTGGAAATAAGTGTCCCTCTTTTTCTTATTCCTAAAATTAGAGTTCCCACCATTTCACATATGGGTCAACATACTTCCTCCACCTATAGTTCCCGAGATGACTCTTTTTTCCACTATCACTCGATTGACTATCTCTGTATAATATATTATTAAAATCAAAAAAATCTTTGAGAGAATCTATATCCTCAACCCCAATTGAAAAATTAATTCCTTCAAGGATTCACTTACAGCGGCTTTGGGTGAAAAGAGGACTAAATTCATAAATTTATCCACATACTCTATTACCGAGAGATTCTCCTACTTTAAACTAAAAAAGTCTATTGTTCTAGAAATCCTGAACATATGAGGATAGAATTGTTTGTTGAACAATTATTAAAAATCCTCCCATGAAATACCTTGTTCTAATTTACTCTGAACTTCTAAATCCCACCACTATCATACTATATCCTCTAGCATGTACATTGTAAACTTGACTTTAAGCTTAGATGGTGTGCCTAGGAAATTAAAGATTCCATTCATCCTATTCATACACACCTCTGTTTTTTCTGGTTCCTAATCACCCCAAAAGATGGGTGGATTCTACTTCTAGAACTGAATAGAATGATCCACTTTCCTGGGTTCATCCCTTATGTTCCCTCTATCCACAACTTGAAAATATTGGACAATACTCTGAACCAGCTATTGGTTCACCTGTGGCTTAGGTGCAACCATATTCTCAACCGCCTCCTTTGGTTGGTTTCTACGACACCTACTAGGTGACATTTTCTATAACAAAAAGAAAACTCTATTTAGTCTCACTCTCTATAAAATGAAGGCTTAAAAATTTCAAATTTACCACATCACACATATCACAACAAGGATTTATAAAATTCCACATTTTCCCAAATTTTCCACTTTCAAACCACTTTTCAAAATTAAACTATTTAAATTTTAAATTTTTTTAAAATATTAAAATTATGCCTTTGAAAATCAAACAATTTTCAAATATTTTCAAAAATAAACACTTTTTCATAAAATCATAAATCATTACTCAAAATGAATTATGTATTTCTAGTGGGGAGTCATTTCTATCAATGCATGTCATGCTCTTATCATTGGAAAAACCTATGATAATGAGATAAAAATTCCTAGAAGTGTCTCAAAACAATCATGCACCCAACTCCCTGGTAACTTGAAGTTCAACATAAATAGGTTAGATACACCTATTTATGCTCTATATTTCAAGTCTTGATGATCCTACTCCTTGCTACCATCCCAAATCTAAGACTAAACTAGAATGTTTTATTAACTCTAAGATGGACAAACTAATACCATTTTTCCCAAAATAAAAGACAGACCAACCAATAATGATACCATTTGTAACATCCCACCCCTCACCATTGTCTTAAGAAGAGGTGGATACATTAATAGCACTTAAGTGACAACCCCAATATACCAAAGGATGGTAATAAATTCCAAGGGCTTCTTAAATAGTTGGGGAAGGATTTTCCCTTTGAAAATAAAACAACCAAACCAAGAGTACAATAAAAAAATAACTATTATATGATGCATGAGAACAATTTAATACAACTCAAAGTAATACCTACTAAGAAAAAAAAACTACAACCATAAACCATATCAGAGTTCAAAGAGAAAACTAAAACCAACAAAACTCAAAGATGTAGAAGGCAAAAACTCAACAAATTCAACAACCTTAAAGCTCTAACACAACTATCCATGCCCAAGGTATCACGATTCATTAATAAATAAATGAGATACCTTACATTTACCAGTTTTTTGATAAAAAATATCTGCAAACACACAAAAGTTCCCAAGCAGGGGGTGAGTATAAAACTCATTAGGTTTCCCCCAAATGACTTCCCTACTCATACCACTAGGATAGAACATGTTAACCCATTCATATAAACAATTTATATAAAATAATTTTAAATAATTTATAGCAAAAAAAAAAATCATTTCCAAACAAAATAGTTTTCTATGGAAAGAAACCCAAAAAATAATTAAAACCATCTCTCAATCCAATTGGCATAACCCATTCCGTTTCTACACACAAAACCAAACACACACTCAATCTTGGTATTACCATTGATGGTGGAACTTCACATCCATACTCCATCCCTTTGACGGTGGTACTTCAAGACCATTATCCATCCCATTCAACTCATGCCCAACCATTTATTCCAAAACTATTCCAAAAAAATCATGCCAAACAATTTCAATAAAAAAATACTTTTGTTTAAAACACTTTCCAACCAATTTTAAATGCATCAAAACCAAAAAACCAATTTAAAATTATCATTTTAAAATCATGTAACCGATTTCACTTTCCAAAAAACAACCAATTTCCACAATTTTACAAACCATCACTAAAGAGGGTTTCCATCAATATTTATACATCAATTTCACAATACAATTAAATAAATTAAATAAAATTGAAATCAAGCCTTGAAGTTAGGAGTCAAGAGTGAAGACACCTACCTCAAAAACTTAGGATAAAATGAAGAACGACACAATTCTTTAATAAAATTGGATTATATCTTCCAAAAATAGTCTTAGATATTATTCCCTATCATAAACACAACTATATATACTCATTATTGGAATTAAACAACATGGATCGATCCCCAATATATTAGATCCATGAATCCAAAAGAGGGAAGAAGAGGGAAGCTAAGGAAAACCACCAAGAATGAGTACTTACCAAGGAATCTGAGCCTCCAATGCACCAAGAATCACCAACGGATCACTAAAAGATAAAGGGGAAGGGTCTCCACATCCTTTAGAGGGAGAGGAATTAGTGTTAGGGTCATATTAAGAAAAAATGACCCATTAAGGGTAAAATTCAAATTAGATCCACAAAATGAAGATCTTGTTTTTAACGTCACACGGTCAGGGAACACAGTTAGAAAAATTGTGTGCTAACCATGCGTTATCCACTACCTCCAAACACCCATAACAAAATTGAAAAAACCATGTGAAAACCCTACTAACCCCCTTTATTCAACATCACATGGTTTTAGCTGGGTGGATGCACAGTTTGGCCAAACTGTGCGTTTACCCAAATCCCACTATTTCAGTTGCACGGTTTTTTGGTGGTGTTTCATGGTTTATACTAACCATTCTCAAATAGTGAACCTCCATAAAAGCCCACAAATCACTTATAAACACATCCACACCATCCCAAACTTATCCCAATAACTTTATATACTTAAAATACATAAATAAATGGGTTAATTATAAGAAACCAGGGGTTCTACACTATAGTTAATACCTTAATTAACTAGACCTATCATGACCTAACCCAAGCTGGGGATTGAGTTGCAACTATCCCAAACCTACCTCCATAGGTTAGGGGCTAGAGAATATCATCGAAAGAATAACTAACTCGTGAAGGCCTTTTCCTAAGTACCTATACACACACACGCATCCAACTCAATGAAAAAGTGAAGATGGAAAGAGTAAAAGATGAAACACTACTATAAAGTAACTTAAACATGCATGAACCTCTAGACAGTAGAAAAGTATGACAACGTAAACTGAAAAGTAAAGGGAAAAAATACATACTAAACCGTAAAAGTGTCCCAACATGACAGAACTAGAAAAGTAAACACTAAGAGTGACCATCTACCGAATCCTAAGCTATGATCACCGTATGCGGTCCAAGAACCCAATATCTCTAAGCTCCTATGAAGTCATGGTTGACCTGTTCGTCATATAAAAAAGACATGAAACATGTGGGAGAATCACATGTAGGGGTGAGTATATACATACCATGTATAATGCCCTAAAAGGATTAAGGGGGAGTAGTAGGAGATACAATAGAATAGGAAATTAGAAAATAGAACAAGGTACAATGAAAGATTACAATTCAACCCAACAATAGTGAAAGTAAGCTCGTCCAATAACAAGGGGATAAACACGATGAGTAGATGAACTACCCATCGAGCCTTCGCTAGCTATAGTAGGAGAGAAGCCTCATCTAACCATGAGAATCTAGACATGGAAATCATATGGCATACCTCATGCATCTTAACTTCTCCTGGAAGGAGAGTAACCAACCCCAAGGAGTGAGTACTGAAGGAGTATATATATATATATCTCTACTCAGTCTAAGAAACCCAAATGAGAGAGTAGGGTATCTCTAACTCACAGCTCAGCCTAAGAAGAAGAGTATCCAAAAGTTTTAAGGTTCACCAATAATTCCCAACACTTCATGCGTCTACCTTGAACACAAAAGTCTAAGAGACTCAATCACCACACTTTGATATGATCTACTTTGGGTGGACCTAACTCACTCGAACGGTTTTAGGTTGCATCACAAGGACGTGTCTTGATGGGGAAAGCATCCCTCTTTCTCGTGAGTCCAACGGTATGTCAAACCACATCTCTTTACTACGCGCAAAGTCGAGGGGGGTATAATTTCCAAGGAGAGGACTCATGCCCTATACCAATAGGGGGATTCCACTTTGTATTTTTACAACAAGTATAGAGAACCCATGCCCTTGTATGGCAGGGGAGTACTATATCTATAGATAGAGGACCTGCGCCCTGGTGTGATAGGGGAGTACCATATCTATATATAGAAAAGTATGGGGAACCCGTGCCCTAATGAGATAGGGGAGTATCATCTCCATAGATAGAGGACTCACACCCTGGTGCCACAGGGGAGTACCTGATCTATTTGTACAATGAGTATAGAGGAAATGTGCCCTGATATGACAGGGGAGTACCATCTCCATGTATAGAGGACCCGCATGTTGATATGACAGTAGAGTAACGTCTCCATGGATCTAGGACCCACATGCTAATACAACATTAGAGTACCATTCTATCTGAACTCTCTGATGATACTACCCGATCACTGTCATCCTCAAGTTCCATCTAAAGAAGAATCATGCTCAGAACATTTCACATCGTATATCAAAATCCACTAAAAGGACAACATCACATTCTATGTGGAAAAATAATCATGATGGGCTATTCATTGGCCATAATCCGAGCACAAATGAAAGATATGTAGAACTTTGAATTTTCCTAAAAAATATGCACATGGCATGTCAGGGACCCACATGGTGTGTGGTCTCATTTCACCACATCACGCTCAAATGGCGTCTCATGGGACCAAGTCACAATTATGAATTAAATACCTGAGATTGGTCTTGAAATTTTTGCCTTAATTTCAGGGTCGTAGATGGGTCGTCATTCCAACACCGTATGAGGAGGATATATTGGATAAAAGATCCCATAATATTAATAATTTTATTATTATTGGGTGTTTCGTTGACCCAAGGTATAAGTCTGAAAAAGGTATCCAACATCGATATTAAAATGACCATCTCAATTCCAGGGTCACGCTGCAACTGATGGTTCATCAATATAATGTCATACAGAGGAGTTATGTTTGAAATGGGGTTTTGACATCAAAAGTAAAAAAAATAAATTTTATTTTATTATTACTTTAAAACCTCATTTTAAGTTAGGATTCCCATGCCCCAATTTAATTTCACGCATACATCACCTCTCCAAGGGATCTTCTCATTGTAATTTTATTTAAATTTTCATTTTATTAAAAAAAATAACATTATTATGATATCATTATTAACCTATAAATCCAATGGGGGGCACACTCCCCCATTTCACATGTGCGGTACCGAGGGGGTCCACGCCTCTTTATTTATTTAAGTTTCTTTCTTCTTATTTTTTTATATCCATTATTATTATTATTATTAATAATTAAAAAGGATCAAATCCTCCTTCCTTTCAGGCATGTACTCCGCCTCATGGGTACCTCCAATTTATTTCCATTTAATAAATCAACATTATAATTATCCTTTGTAATAATAATAATATATCCCTTTTCACCAATATCACACCCATATTCTCTCTCTATTAATTAAATGAAATAATTAAATTTAATTACCTAATTAATGAGATTAATCCACCTAATACACAATTTTGTGTCACCATTATTATTATTAATATTATAATAATAACAAATCCTCATTTAAATTTTCTTAACTCATCACCATTAATAATAATAATAATTATTATTTAATGCTCGCTGGGTTGACTACATCCGAAAACCTCATCAGAGATCTGAGTATGGTTATTATCACATCCATGCTAAACAACCTCCTCCATGAGATACCACACACGACCTTTGCTTGAAACCGGCCCTACCACACCATGCATCATCACCACGTGCTAACCTAGAAAACAGGGGTTATCAACTTGATCCCAAACCACCTCCAATCAAAAACATGTACTTACAGTGTTGATCCGATCCATTCACCAAACACCATCCTTCTTGCTTATCAATCTATCTTCAAACCATTTATCTGCATGTCGTTCATGCCACTACAATGAATCTAGGGGTTCGACCGCATTCGAACCTACCCCAAAAAAGTCGAATTGTGACCCTGTGGTCCAAAAATGAAGAATGTGAAGAAAAGTGGAGGGGGGTCACCAATAATGAAGGTGATATGTATCGTTTTCTAAGCATTCTTGGAAAAAAATTTCATAAAGGGAAAAATAGGTACATGACATAATAAGAAATAAATTGAAAGGATAATTTATTTTGATACATGAGCTCATGCAAAGGCTCAAATTAACGCAAAGCAAAGATATGGAATTGATCATGCTTAATATTTTAATTATAAGGGAGGAAAATAACATATAACAATTCCTACCTCAGTTTTGGATTGATCATTGTTGAAGAACGCGCTCACACAATAGTTGGAAGAAGCTTATTCATTTTTCATGCTTTGATTCGTCTTGATCCAGAGATTTGTCGTCATTTGTCAATGGTATTCATCAAAGGGAGGAGGATATCTTTACCAGCGGTGGGAGAATTATGAGATAAACCTGATGAATTCTCCCTAAAGACATATTTATAGACCTTTATTTGGTCAAAAATAAATAAATAAATAAATAATTCACTTAGAAGCACCACCAATGAATGAGGGGTACGAACATTCCATGTCAACACATTTTATGTCACACATAGGGTAAAAAATATGTTTTGAACACAACCGTGATCTCATATTTCTGATCCAATCAACCATTTAAGAGTTATACTTTTTTAAGGTTTCATGAATTCATAATATAAAATATTTTTAATGTTTTTAATATTTTTATAAAATTAATTTCGGGCACCCCAGGCCTTGGAATCACACGCCATCTCAGCGACTAACTCTGAAAATATATTTAGAAATATTTCAAAGTATTATAAGGGAAAAAATGGAAATAAATAAATAGGAAACAACTCGGGATACTGATCCCACACTTGGCTCTCCCATTCCCAGGAACTCTCATGCATGTTTTCATGCTGCCACAACACATGAACCAAAGAGATGGCCCATCCATGCAAGATCCACTCTTGTTAGCCCTAGATCGCTATCGGGTGATCCACAAAGGTGGATCCATCCTCGATGTACATCTCATCCTAGTTGATGATGTGCATAGGGACATGCACATATCTCCTTATCTACAACACATAGAAGATTCCATGCACCTGATCTAGTTGTGGGGTGGGGTGGGGGTAGGACAAGGTGGTAGGCAACCTCACCAACCCTCTGCACAATCTTGAATGGCATGATAAACCTCAGGGATAACTTGCCTCCCCAGCAAAATATTTTCATTCCTCATCACGGGGAGACTCGAAAGAAAATTTGGTCTCCTTGATCAAACTCCAAGGGCCTATGACTGTGATTTTTTTAGGATTTATGTCTACTTTGGGCCATCCTCATTCACTCACGGCTGACCTGTACTTTCTCCATTGTTTCCTGCACCAACTTTGGGCCCACAAGAGATGAATCACCAGTCTCTATCCAATACAAGGGTGACCTGAAGTGTCTCCAGTACAGTGCCTAAAAAGGTGTCATGTTGATGGTAGAGTGTTAGTTATTTTTGTACACAAACTCTACCAAAGGAAGGTGATCCTCTCATCTCTAGCCAAAGTCCAACATGCAAGCCCTTGGAACATGATGACATGATTCCCTCCTTCATAATATCTATATGGTACGTCACCTATGGATATATAATAACATAATACCTCATATTTTATGTCTCTCAGTTGAGACTCTCTCACATGCTCAAGGAGTGAAGGAGTCAAAACCAACAACTGAAGAAAAGTTTCACCCTCCTGCTCCACCAGAGTCAACCGTAGGGAACGTAAATGCTCTAAAGTATCCTATACTAGGCGATCCTAATACTTGATTATAAGGAAATATACTAAAAAAATTCCCTTCCCTGAAGTATAGACTATCTCAAAGTTTTAGTCCAACAAGAACTCTAACCAGCACTGTTGTCTCAAGTTATCGTCTCTCTACGAAGTCCCTCCCCAAACTTCGGTACTCAGAATTAGTCATCTCAGATCATGTTAAGGGAGTAGCATGTAAGGTCTATGAACCTCACTGTGTACTCAACCACCTTCATCCCTCCATGTTGAAGCTTTGGAAGCTCCTGGATCTGGACTGAGCATAAGCAAGAGGGGTAGTACTTCTCACAGAACAATTGATGGAAGTCATTCCATGAGAGTGTCGACTCATCGTGCATCTATGTAATGAGACTTCACCAACTCCCATATACTCCATGGAAAAGGCTAGATACTAGTTCCACCACATGATTCATTGGGGTCCAAAAAAGCCTGAAGGAATGGACCATCAACTCTAGTCAAACCTCTGCTGCCTGGGGATTTGTCTCACCGCAGAAACTCAGCGGTCTCTAACACTGGAACTTATGGAGTGTGTTAAGAATACGCACATACTTAACCTTCTATTCTAGTATGATCTATTTCTATATAGGTGGAGGTGTTACTATCTTTCCATCTGGAGGAAGGGGTCCTGAGATGAACCCTGAACTGAGGCCCCATTTCTCATAGGGTCGTCGTCACAAACCAGAGTTGGTATCCTAGATAACTGTCATCGTGGAGGCATCCTGAAATTTATTAAAGAGTATCATGGTTATATGAGCATATATATATATATATATATCAATAAAAATGGGGAGCTGAATCAAGAAGGATAGTCAAAGACTCAATCGTATATGATTCATGTACCATTGATCCCTGCAAGAAATGTCTCGACACACCGAGTTGACAAGAAGGTGTTTAGGGTCCTGGTGAATGGATATGTCTACCGCCCACACCATAAATGGACTCCCTATCCTAAGATCCACACTTGAGACACTTTGAAACTATTTACCTAAACCCAACCAATACTCTTAAGGAGAAATGTTCAAACAACATCCCAAGTAATGAACTTTCTTTGATACTATTCTGTCACGACCCGCCCAAGTCGGGGCTCAAGCCGCAACTACCCCAAGTCCACCTCCATAGGCCAAGGGATGGAAACTAGAGCTGAAGGAATAACTAACTCAGGGAGGCCTTTTTCTAAGTACCTGTATGCACACACATATCCAACTCAATGCAAAATCATAGAGGGAAAGATTAAAAGATGTAACACTACTATAAAGTAACTTAAGAATGCATGAACCTCTAGACAATACTAAAGTACGGTAGTGTAAACTGAATATTAAAGGGAAAAAATACACACCCAAAAAAAAAGTGACCCAACATGACAGAACTGGAAAATTAAAGGATGAGAGTGCCCAACTCCTGAATCCTAATCTATGACCACCGTACTCAGTCCAAGCACCCAGTATCTCTAAGATCCTATGAAATCATGGTTGAACTATCTGTTGTCTACAAAATACATGACACATGTAGGTGAAGTCCATGTAGGGGTGAGTATATACATACCCAGTAGAACACCCTGAAAGGGTGAAGGGGGAGCAGTAGGAGATGCAATAAAAGAGGAAAGTAGTAAATAGAACAAGGTAAAATGAAAGAGTACAAATCAACCCAACAAGAGTGAAATTAAGCTCATCCAATCACAAGGGGATAAGAACGATGAGAATATGAACTTACCATAGATACTTCTCCACCTATAGTAGGAAAGCAGCCTCATCCAACCAAGAGAAGCTAGACATGGAAAGCATGTGACATACCCTGCACGTCTTCGCCTCTCCTAAAGAAGAGTAACCAAACCCAAGGAGTGAGTACCAAAGGAGGATATATTTATATATCTCTACTTAGTCAAAGAAACCCAAATGAGAGAGTAGGGGATCTCCATATCATATCTCTACCTAAGAAGAAGAGTAGCCAACAGTTCCATGGTCCATCTATGATGCCAAACACCTCATGTGTCTGCCCTGGACACACAAGTATAAGAGAATCAATCACCACACCTTGATACTATCTGCCTTGGGTGGTACTGACTTTCTCACATGGTTTTAGGTCGCTTCACAAGGATTCCTCTCGATGGTGAAAATATCCCTCTTTCTCGTGAGTCTAAAGGCACGTCAAACCACATCTCGTCACTATGCCGCATAGTCGGGGGGGGGGGGGGGGTGGTACAATTTACAAGAAAAGGAACCATGATCTATACCAATAGGGGGATTCCACTATGTGTCTGTATAATAAGTATAGAGGACCCACACCCTAGTACGATAGGAGAGTATCTTCTCCATGGATAGAGGATCTGCACCCTGATGTGATAGGGGAGTACCGTCTCTATCTATAGAATGAGTACGACGGACCCGCACCCTGATGCAACAGGTGAGTACCATCTTGATGGATAGAGGATCCACACCCTGGTTCCATAGGGGAGTACTGTCTCTATCTATAGAATGAGTATGGAGGACATGCACACTGATGCGATAGGGGAGTATCGTATCCATGGATAGAGGACCCACACACTGATGGGATAATGAAGTATCATCTCTACCTCAATAAGAAATGTAGAGGACTCACACAATGATACGACATTGGAGTACCATATCCATGGATAGAGGACCTGCACACATATATGACAATAGAGTACCATCTCTATCTGAACTCTCTGACGATCCTTCTCAATCATTTCCATCGTCAAGTGCCGCCTAAAGAAGCATCATGATCAAAACATCTCACACTATATCTCAAAATACACTACAAAGACCACCATCACATTCTATGTGAAAAAAACTCAGGATAAACTACTCACGGGTCATAATATGAGTCCAAATGAAGGAGATACATAACTTTAAAGTTTCCTAAAAAATATGTACACAACATTAAGGACCCGCATTGCGTTTGGTCCCACTCTATTGCCTAATCGTGTCCTCATCAAAACATGGCTTTCTAGCCATGTAACATAACACGAAGTGTAAGGGTACTACATGACATGTCTCAGACACAATCAGGATGAACACACGAGCCTCATCACCAGTCTTAGGGGAAAACATAATTTCACTAATATGCCTATTCAAATTGCCTTAGATGTCCAAACAGATCACAACATTGTGATCCTTGTAGAAAAAAACATGAGATAGGCTATTCACTTATCTCAATCGGATACCCAGTGAAAAAGTTTCATTTCACTGCATCATGCTCAGATGATATTTTGTGGGCCCAAGCCACAAGTCCAAATTAAATACCTGAAATTGGTCTTGAAACATCTGCCTCAATTTTAGGGTCGCATCATCGTAGATGGTTCCTCATTCTGACACCATATGAGGGAGATATATCGGATACAAGATCCCGAAATAATAATAATTTTATTATTATTGGGCGTTTTGTTGACTCAAGACATGAGTCTGAAAAAGGTATTCAAAACCAATATTAAAATGACCGTCTCAATTATAGGGTCATGCTTCCACTAACAGTTTGTCAATCTAATGTCGTACGAAGGAGTTTTGTCTGAAACGAGGTTTTGACATCAAAAGTTAAAAAATAATAATATTTTATTTTATTATTATTTTAAAATATCATTTTAAGAGAGGATACCCACACCCCAATTTAATCTCATGCATACAATATCTCACTAAGGGATCTTCTCTCTATATTTTTCTTTAAATTTTTATTTTATTAAAAATAATAATAACGTTATTATAATATCATTATTAACCTGTAACTCCAATGGGGGACACACAAAAAAATTAGTATAGATGTTTTTTTTTATTTTTTTATTTAATTTAAATGGTTTAGGTTTGTGATAATTGGGGATATGGGTTTAAAGAGCATGAGTTTTCTCCAAAACCCCACATGATGTGGCATTTTGATTTTTTTTCTTTCTTTCTCCAAAACGCAACATGATGTGGCCTTTTGGGCTCCCCCAAAAACCCACTCCCCAACCAAAATCCCACCCCCAATTAATAAGTTTAATTATTATATTTAAATAATTATAAATAAAACTTATTTATAAATACCTAATAAATAATTTATATAATTATATATATTTATATTTATAGATAGTTATAATTATATAAATACTGATTTATAATTATATACATTCAATTATTTATTTAAAATTTTAATTATGGTTATTATATTATTAAATATTAATTATATTATTAATTAAAATATATTCATTATTTATATATTTATTGGTATAAATAAATATAATTATATTAATAATTATAAATAAATATAATTATATTAATAATTATAAATAAATATAATTATATAAATATATTTTTAATTTATTTATAAATATGTATTTATAACTATATAGATATAAATATATTTATAATTATACAATTATTAAAATATATCTACTAATTAATTTAAAAATATTTATATAAATATATAAAAATGTATTTTAATTTATACAATTAATATAATTAATAAGTTTAATTATTATATTTACATAATTATAAATAAAACTTATTTATAAATACCTAATAAGTTTTTATATGTATTTATAAATTTAATTACAAATAAATATAAATATTTATAAATATTTATTAGTTATTTATAAATATGTTTTATTTACAATTATGTAAATATGATAATTAAACTTATTAATTATACTAATTGTATAAATTAAAATACATTTTTATATATAAATATATATATTTAAATTAATTTGTAAATATATTTTAAAAACTATACAATTATAAATATATTTATATTTATATAGTTATAAATTTAATATAATTATAAATATTATTTATATATTTTAATATAATTATAAATATTATTTATATAATTATATATATCAAAGTGGGTCCAACCAAAAGCCAAAGCTACAGACCATTTATTCAAATTGAAAAATAAAATATAACAAGTACATGAGGAGGATAATGAGAGAAAACAGGGGCAATCCCCCAAACATTAGAGAAACAACACATTAAACATCACCATAATCATGATCGGAGTCACATTCAGAGTCTGCAGCATCACCAAATTCCCAATCTTACTGTGTGGTCTTCTGGATGAAAAGCGTAGTGTACTTCTCCCTAAGTACCAACTGCTCTGGCATGAGCCTGTAAGATCTAAAAGAACCACCTCGTCCACTCCCTTGAGAAACCTCCTCTCGACCATGTCCACAACCACAACCCTTTGGGTACTTACCCCTTCTCCAAGTCTGCTGATGCATAGTCACATTGTGACCACCCTTTTTAGTAGAAGACATATCCCTAGACACATGACTTACATCCTCATTAAGAGAAGCAAGAAATTTAAAATGGTTTACCTCAGTAATAGTTGCCCGATCAATTTTTTATTCAGAAAATTTAGGTGATTCATGTAGAGAACCCATTTTCCATGAAATCATTTGAAACCCTTCATTATCCACAATCTGCTTCCATTTTCTATGCACAACATCTTCCCTCTAAATGAATACCATCCTTTTTTTATAAATTAGATGCATCCATGACACTCACACTAGCTTTCTGAACCTTCAACATTGTTCTCAGAGACCCCGCATTAGTTTTGAGCTCTATATCAACAATAGTGTCCAACCATAATTTCTTTTTATCAGATCGCTGCTCAGGTGATGGGATAACATTAGGAGGGGCTGCTTCTATGCCTTCAAAACACTGCACATGGGTGTTGTCCAACATAGCACCAACAAAAACGTTTTTCTCAGTAATATACTCATCATCTTTAGAAACATCAGGCGTAATCACTAGCTGCATAGGGTTGCTGTCCAGACCATTGACCTGCATCACTTAATCAGAAGTACCCTGGCCAGCTACAATGGCTTCATGTGTAAAAGTAGTCTCACAAACACCACCTATAGGAATAATAAATTTACAATTTACCATAGAGTGTCCATTCTTCTTATAGTTGGTAAAAAAAAATCTTCTTTTAGAATTCAGAATCCAAGTGGCCTATATTCCCACACATATTGCAAAAGGAAGGCCAATTATCAAACTCTATTGAAAGTTACAACCGTCGATCAATACCAAGAAACAGAACGAACTTAGTAAGAGTTAAAATTAAGTTAACTTCCATAAGTAATTTGAAAAAATGTCCAAATCGCACAATCTTTGTCTCCTTGTCAAATTTTATTAGAGCCCCAACAATAGAGGTAATATCCCACAACAACTGATAGTGCCAAAGAAACTATGATAAACCATGAATTTGTATCCAAGTATGAGTGATAGAGTTCTTTATCACAGAGGGACTGAAGAAGAGATCCTAATCTTGGATCCTTAAAATACCAGGTTTAAGAGAAATAAAGCTCAATCCCCAGGCTCCAGCTTTCATATCATCAGAAGGAAACACGATATGAAAGAACCCCTTATATGTATTTATAAATTTAATTATAAATATATATAATTACATAAAAAAATAAATATATAAAATTATAGAAATAATTTATTAGGTATTTTTAAATAAGTTTTATTTATAATTATTTAAATATAATAATTAAACCTATTAATTGGGGGTGGGATTTGGGTGGGGTTGTGGGTTTTTGGGGAGCCATAAACATCACATCATGTGGTGTTTTGGAGAAAAAATTCAAAGCACTGATTGACATGGAACTCTGAAAACCCATATCCCCAATTATCACAAATATAAATTCTTTAAATTAAATAAAAAAATAAAACCCCCCTCTATACTAATTTTTTTAGGGACACACCATCTCCTCCCATTTCACATGTGCAGCGCCCAGGGGGTTCACGCCTCTTTATTTATTTAAGTTTATTTTTTTCCTATCCATTATTATTATTATTATTATTATTAACAAAGATCAAATCCTCCTTCCTCTCAGGCATGTGAAACTCCTCATGGGTTCCTCTAATTTATTTCTATTTAATAAATTAACATTATTATTATCCTTTGTAATAATAATAATAATATAGCCTTTTTTTCACCATTACCTCACCCATATTCTCTCTCCAATAATTAAATGAAATAATCCAATTTAATTACTTAATTAAGGAGATTAATCCACCTCACATACATTTTTGTTCCACCATTATTATCATTAATATAATAATAATAATAATAAATCCTCATTTAATTCTTCTCAATCCATCACCATTAATAATAATAATAATAATTATTTAACGCTCGTCATGTTGACTACATCTGAACACCTTGTCAGAGATTTGAGTCCAGTCATCATCATGTCCATGCCAAACAACCTCTGCCATGAGATCCCATGCATGACCTCCGCTTGAAACCAACCCCATCACACCACACGTCGTCACCACGCACCTACCAGTAAAACGAGGGTTATCGACCCGATCCCGAACCACTTTTGATAAAAAAAAATGTACTTGATGTGCCAATACAATTCATTTACCAAACACCATCCCACTCATTTATCAATCCATCCCCAAACCATTGATCCGCATGTTGCACTACTACAAAAATGACCTTTAACAGAACTAGAATAGGCCTTTATTTACACTAAAAAAGCACTGATAATTTGAGAATGGTTAAAGGCACAAAGATTTTATCAGTGCTAAAAAAGTGTTGTTAAAGGACCTGTTTAATAGTACTAAAAAAAGAGTTGTGAAATGGGTCCTTTAATAGCTCTTTTTTTAGCGTTAAAGTCCCATTTTATCAGAATTTTTTTCACTATTAAAGGGGGATTTTAACAGTGCTAAAAAAGCCCCACCCACCCCCATTCATCAGAACATCCCAACCCCACCCCTTTATTAGGGCTTCCCCCACCCCTTTAGTGCTTTAGATAATTCCACCCCCCTGTGCGTGCCCCTTCCTCCAATGAGTTTCGAACCCTAGACCTCCTACATATACATCAAATCCTTTTCCACTCCCTCGTACTGTTTTGTTTCACATTTTATGATATATCTATATATTTATATATATTTAGTTGTATTTTTTATCCATATATTTATATATATGTTTATAAATTTGTTTATATATTAATAAATATATTTTATAAGTAAATATGTTTAATTATTTATTTATAAACTTAAATTTTTATGTGTGAATATATAACAGATATGTATATATAGTTATATATTTGATTATAAATAACAATAAATTATGAAAAATGATAAAATTTCAAAACCATAATATCAATATGAATGTAATACTTGAGAATAAATTCAGTCCCCACCAAAAGGGCAAAAAGAACCCCATAAATGAGCCTACAAATCCATCAAATGTTAAAAAATTGGGGTACTCCGACTAAAAACTCATTTTTGGAGGACTTTTGGACCTTTGTTTCCTTGAAAATGTCACAAAGGTTTATCTCTATCATTAAGGGTGTAGAGCTTGTTGAAATCTTCAATTTGATATGTGGTAGAACTGAAACGGACACTCGAATCAAAAGTTATGGCCGTTTGAACTTCGAGTTACATTTTCAACTTATTTTTGATATTTTATTAATATTTTGATTTTTTATCTTTAAGTTGATATTAAATGACTATTACTTGGTAATAATAAGAAAAATAATAATAATAATCTTTTAATTATTTTATAAGTCATTTCTACTAAGTATCTTATATATTAAGTGTAAATTCCAATTTACCTTTTCTAAAACATATTTTAAAAAATATATATTATTTTTAATGAAATATAATTTTTTTGAAGTATATTTTTATCAGTGCTTGTAAAAAAATGCTAATAAATGGGGGTCTTTTATCAACGCTTCTAAAAAAGCACTGATAACCCCCCATCAACACTTTTTTACAAGTGATGATAAAAGACCCATTTATCAGTGATTTTTTAAAAGTATTGATAAAGGGTGGGCCTTTATCCTGACTTGTAAAAAAGCACTGATAAAGACCCCCCTTTAATAGTAATTTTTTTAGCACTGTTAAATAATCCCTTTAACATTGGTTTTTTTAGCCCTGACAAAGGGGGTCTTTAATAATGTTTTTAGCTATTGATGGATAAACCTATTTTTTTAGTAGTGTCATTCATGCCACCACAACGAATCTAGGGATTTGAATGTGTTCAAACCCGCCTCAACAAAGTCGAACCGTGACCCCGTGGTCCAATGATAAAGAATGAAAAGAACAATGGGGTGAAAAAACCAATAAAAATGGTGATAAGCACCATTTTCCAAGAATTCTTGGCCAAAAATTTCAAAGTAGGAAAAATAGGGGTGACAAAAATGACATGACAAGAAATAAATTGAACAGATAATTTTTTTTGATACATGGGCTCATACAAAGGCTCAAAATAACGCTGATTAAAGAGAGGGAATTTATCATAATCAATATTTTAATTATAAGGGTAGAAAACCACATATAATGAGTCCTACATTATTTTTGGATCAATATTTTATGAATAACCCACTCATGCAATGATTGGAAGAATTTGATGCCTTCGTTGTGCTTTGATCCACCTTGATCCATAGATTTTTCATCGTTCGTCAAAGGGATTCGTTAAAGGGATGAGGAGGGGAGCTTCGCTGGTGATGGGACAATTATGAGAAACCTTGGAGAACTATCCATAACCACAAATTTATAGACCTTTATTGGGTCAGAAAGAATTAATTAATTAGTTAAATAATTAATTAATTTATTTAAAAGCACCGCCAATGAGAGAGGGGTCCGAACGTCCCAAACTGACTCATTTTATGTCGTGCTTAGGGTAAACACCGTGTTCCGGACACAACCATGATATCATATTTCTAATCCAATCAACCATTTAAGATTTATCCCATTTTCTTTAAGGTTTCATGTGCATGCAATATAAAATATATTTAATATTTTTATGAAATTAATTCCAGGCACCCTGGGCCTCAAAATCACATGCCGTCTCAGATCCTAGCTTTGGAAATATATTTAGAAATATTTCAAAGTATTATAAGTCAAAAATCATGTCTCTACAATACCTATCCATTGGTTACTCGCACATGATTATTACTAAGGAATTAACACCCAAAAACAACCTAACAAGGTAGACTGCATCATTAGTGCATAGAGAGACTATATCATCATCCCCATCATTTCCATTGGCCATCACCATCACCATCATTGCTATAATCATCACATTCATCACCCAAGTGCACCACCCCATAGTGTCACATGACCTGTTATCTGAAGTAGACATGTATAGGGGTTCAACTGAAGTAATTTTGTTGACACCCAAGAAGTTGAGTCCTCCATTGCTGGTATAATCACACACAACCAGCATACATGTCATGAGAAACATATGTGAATAATACGATGCATGCAACACCTACCACATATATGACCAAGAGTGAAATCCATATGAAATCATGAACCAAAAAAATTCATGTGTGTCACAAGAGGTGAAATCATATACAAACATAATAGTATAAACCAAGAACATCAATCCTATACCCTAGTAACCTAGACTGCCGTTGAAAATGGTGTTTGTGATGAACTAGTTTGAGTTTCATCACAAGCTTTGACACATTCCTATGTCACCTATCTACAAACTCCCCAAAAATAGAAAACAAGTCTCTTATCCTTTGATGCCATTCTATAACATCTTGAACTGAATCATCGAGTTTGATCCGAAATGTCATAAGACCTCAGGTACGCCTCCTAGGAAACCAAAGGCTTCCAACTAGCAGCGAGGGTCTCGAGTGGAACCATGGGGAGTCTATACCCTCAATCAGAGTGCAAAATAAAAATAAATAACCTAACGTGTAACAATATAAAATTATTGTGTATAGATGCTAAAAATGTAACAACCCGAGATTCTATAAGATACATTCTTTTTAATTTCATTCATATCTTCTATTGTACGACACACCAAGATTATCTTGCGCTATACGCAACACTGTATTATCTTGCAGTATACGCAACACTTTTCTTGGCTCTTGTTACACACAATTTCAAGTTCGTTTGATAGAAGTTATTCTACGCAACATTGGCTGTGTATATATATATATATATTCAATTTATAAATAAAATATGGTTGGATTATTTTATACGCAACAACAAATGAGTTATGCACTACATGCAACCCTGACTTGGCTTGCATTACACGCAATCACGGCCTTCCTCGATAGCGTGTGTTGTACGCAATACCGGGTTTTACTAAACAACGATATATTATTATAATATTGTTATGAACTAGCCGTTATGAATAGTGTTAACTAAATTTTAAATTTTATAACATTATTATTCATCTTACACATTTCTAGAACATGGTATAAGAACAAAATAATTTTTTTGGGTAAAATAAGTATTTTTCAAAAAATGCAGTTTTGCCGCCTTTTGATGGCGCACCCACTTTAAATATAGTTTTTGACATGTTTATAAGTTAAATTTGACAAAATAAAATTCTTCTTTTGAATCAAGATATAAAAATTTACATTAGATAAAGTTTTGATATTTTTCCGATAACTTTCATATTTTAATGAATAGTAAAAACACGCTATATTTTAATTAAAAACAACTTTTTTCATCATAATATCATATGTGGTTAAATTATAATATTGAATGATTTTAAAGTATAAATAGAATATATTTTTACCATTTAATATAATTTATGTCATTATCATTGATTTTACCTTGAATTCGTAGGTTAAATCAATTCAATCTTTTGCAATGTTTTAAAGAAAAACCCGTTTTCTTTCGACAACGAGATTAATTTTAATTTAATTTCTGCATCTTTTGTGTATTGAATTTGAAAAAATGGATTCCATATTTGGAATCAGTGGGTCCAAATTATGTTAATAATCTACTTTTTATTTTTGGGCATTGTGAATAGTAACTACAGTAAATTTTATTTACTATAGTTAAAGGTAAATCGGATAATTAAGGGTAAATATAAGATTATAAAATTACCCTAACACTTGGAAAAATCCTATTGGATGGATAAACGTAGACCCATATAACCTAAGGGTCGGATTTGATTCATTTTATGGACTTTTTTCCATGAAAATAATTTAATTATTATTAAAACCAAAGAATGTGACAACATGTCACTTTCTTAAATCTTATAAGTATAATAATTTTAATTTAGTGATAAACTTCATGAAACTTAGAAAATAAATAGTCTCCAGAAATCTAATACAGTTATCTGAATCATAGGAATTTATTTATAATTTTTAGGGATTAAATAATTATCATTTATTATGACACAAAGATGATGCAGTAATTGTCTTATTAATGAAATATTGACATAATTGATATTATAAATGCCCAAATAAATGTAATTTGAGACTTTTTATGACTTAAATTAATTTTCTAGGTTAATATGACATGTTATTGTTTATATAAGTAACTTGGTTCGAACTTATCATTCTGTTATAAATTTCATAAAAATCATGTACCAAATAGTGTCAAAATTGACATAAATTAGTTTTTAAAACAAATATTATATTATTAATTGTTATTTAATTCTTAAAAATCTAAGGTTCAGCCAAATTACTTAGATAAGGATAGATATATTAATAATAAACATCTTGGGTTTCTTTTGGCTTGTTATGGTATGTTTATTAACCATATAGTGTAAGAAAACAAAAAGACATGGTAAAAGTTAAATTATTTAACTTAGAGTTAAATCTAATTGATAAGGTTAAAATAATAACCTAAACTTGTCTAAATACTATTTTATGAGAGTATTTATACCCATACCCACTTTATCTTCAAAATAAGACCCTTTGGAACCATTATAAACTGAATTTGACCTTAATATAAAATAATATTTTGAGATTTTCCTAAGGTGCCCCTCTCCTCCCTTATAAAAGGGCGCCTCCTCCCTCTCCTACTCACACCAATTTGAGCATTCAAGCTCGGCCAAACCCTGCCAAAATCTCTTCTCCACTTCCCTAGTATCATCCTAGAGGTCCTGGTATTCTTCAAAGACCATACTTAGTTCTTTAAGTGGAGGTTAGTGAGGGCGCGTCAAAAAGAGGTAATATCCATTACCGATCTTTTTCAATTTCTTTCTTCTTCAACTTCTTATTATTTAGTTGTTTAATGATAAAGTAATAACATCAGTATTTCTTATATACTGATATGTTATTATAAATATTAAACAACTCTAATTAACCTTCTATCCATCCTACGGAAAAAGGAAATCACCGCGCGTGCGTACGTACGAAATACCGTCTCCACGCCGTGGTGTAATCTATTTTCCGCCACCACCTTAATTGGATGGGTATAATGGTGTAATGAGTAACTATATATGATTATTATAAAGTGATATTGATACTGAAATAGTATAAATACACTTAAACACAATTCCACTACCATGGGAACGATATCATCGCTCGTGCGTACGTACGGACTACCGTCTCCACGACACGATGAGATTCATTATCCATGTTAACCATTCCAGAATGATTATAAAGTATATATAATGAATAATAATGAAATATATGACATGGTAAATCTTCTGGATTTATGTATATATATATTTTATCTACTTACTTCTATTCAAGACAATAAGGGAAGGAAAACAACGTTCATGCGTACGTACGGACTACCGTCTCCATGAACGGTGTGTTTCATTTCATTTATCTATCTATTATATATATATATATATATACTGAATATATATGATATATAAATCATATTTTATATTCTGGAAGTAAGTAAATCATGATATAAGTAATAATAATTTCAAGAACAACAAGTCCAAACACCTACGATAAATGAAACGATTTTACCCAAAACGCTTCTTTAACATGGAATTTACAAAAGAACAGGTAATATAAAGTCATATATGATATAATAACAATGAATATAATTCTTTAATAAGTCAATGACATTATTTAAATCATTATACAGGAGGTTAAAACACTTACGAAGCAAATCGGACCTAAGGTAAGGGAAATATCACAATCTCATTTTTATCCGAGATTGTTTATACTTTGGTATTTACTGGGGTGTATTTTATCATCCACATCCATGTTTCCTCAACATGTAATATTTATATCCTTCTACATTAGTTTATATCCAATTTTACCCTTTGGTGAGTTTTTAGTAAAAGATATGAAAGGAATCTTTTGTCGTTTTTCGTACGAGGTACTTTTTGACTTTTCCGACAAAAGTACGAGAAGAATATTTTTTTTAACTTATACGACATGAATGGATTTTTAAAACATTATTTCCAAGAAGCTTCCTTTACAAGTTTTCAAGTTTATTTTTAATAAACTTCTTTTAGTTTAAAATTGTATGACATGTTAAGAAAAGAAAATGTTTTTGAAGTAGAAAGGATATTTTCCTCAAGAATGGAGTTCAAGTGTTTTATCAAAATTATTTTCCATATAAGATAATATAGGGTTCTGTTCTTACATTTATTTGATTATGTTGTGATGGAATTATTTTTATGAATTCCTTTATCTTATAAGAATTGTTTTATGATGTCATGATTTTTAAGAATCCCATTTTTATTACATGGGTTATGAAATAATGTATGATTTATGATTTTGTGGCACACATAAGAATGGTATTATTATGAGATGGGTGAGACCTATATCTCCCTCCAATGCATTGGGTAAAGATTTTATATCTCATGAGATAGACATGGCTGGAATGGTAGGTTATACCGGTTCAGTGAAACAGGACTGAAACAAGGGTGACTCGGTTCAGAAATGGACTTTGTACACTAAGATAGTATTGGAAATGAGTCTTGACTAATAAGATATGATTATCTATTATTATGTGTGTATGCCACAAAGTTTCATGTTTTAAGTTATGATTATTGGGATTTCATTTCACTACTATGATTTATCCCATGTTATGAAATTATGCTCTCTTTTGCAGGTTAAGATTTCCAAAATGTTATGTTCTTATGAATATGATGTGATTGATATTTCTTTTGTTTACCCTTACTGAGCATTTGAGCTCACCCTTTTATGTTTTCTTTTCCCCAGGATATAAAGAAAGGTTTTAGGTAAAAAAAAAAGAAGATCTTTATGGGAGATGTTGAAGATCTTTCACCACGATTAGAAGATTATATTCCGAGTTTCCAAAGACACTAAACTATTACGATCCTTGTGTGTGTGTTTTTGTTATTTACTAAGTATTCCGAAAAATTAATGTAATGTCCATGTACATCAGGCTTCGGGTCTCTACAGTTGGTATCAGAGGGAGGTTTGGAATGTATCTGATCCTTGGGAACGCTCACATGTGAGCGTTGGACGAAGCATGGCTCTCCGCCCAAGGGCTTCATGAGGAAATGGCTGCCATTGGGGATGGTGGTGTGTCCCGCCCAGGGGGTGTAGCCGCCCATGGAGTGCCCTGATAGGTATCAATTATAGTCCACTGGAAGTAATTCCAGACCTCTATAGTTGGTATCAGAGGAAAGGTTTAGTCAACCTTTGGAAACTAGGATGCGTGAACGTTAGTGAGATCCCTAGAGATATTTCTAAGGTATGTCTAGGGATGCCCCTAAGGTTAAGTATACGTATAGGATATAGTCCTAGAACTATGGTAATGATATTAGATTAAACCAAAGATGTTAGATATTGAAGTTACTCCCCCTTTATTATGATTTTTTTCCTCTCACACTATTCTTTTTGGGTTTTAGAAAATGGATGGAAACAAGATGATTCACGATAATGGAGGATATGATGGACAATGAAATGATATTATTCATGAGAAACCAAATGAAATGGGATTTGGAAGTCCAAACATCATTATTATGCCGAATCTGCAATCTCATAATATGATCAATAAAGTAAAATTTGATAAGTTTCCTGACTCGGCTAATAAGAGAAAGATGGAGTTTCATGATGATCATAGAGGAAAGAAAGTTCAATTTCCCCTATGCAAATCATGTGGGAAGAGGCATCAAGGAGAATGTTTCAAAGGAACTGGAAGATGCTTTGGGTGTGGAAAAGAAGGACACAAAGCTAGTAAGTGCAAAGGAAAAGGTTCAGTTAACACCAGGGATGAGGATAATGGTATTGCTACGACATCAACAATGGTTAAATGTTTTAAATGTGGAATGTATGGGCATTATGCAAACCAATGCCCTAAGGGAAAGTCTACTGAAGAGAATCAGTATGGTCATATGGGTAGTATTTATGTTGATGATGATGAAGAGACTACAAATGATATGTGAGATGAAAGAATTGTTGAAACTCGATCAATGGTTTAATAATGTAGTGGAATGATTACATGTTTATCATGTGTAATGTTGTATAAGTAATCTCATGGTACTATGGAATAAAGAGACATCTAAGGATTGTTACACTGTTGTCTTTCCTTGAGTTTTGAAAGTGTATGATTAATGGTACCAATATCCATAAAAGGTTATTCAGATATTTTTGGAATGTAGATGATATGCGCATAATGAAGGGATAAGGAGAAAATTAAATGTTTGATAGTATTCATGAGCTCATGAATGATATAAGGATAAGGTTATATCATGGTTTGAGTATATAGAATTTTTGGATTTTGGTATGTGGAAAAAGTTAACTTTTGACTGCATTCATGTTTTCACTATGGTTCAATGGGTATTCATTCTTCAAGAGAATACATGATTAAGGTATTAACATGTTTGTAATTTTACCAAAAAGATATATCTTATGATATATGGGGGATAAATGATGGCATTCACGTGATTGTTATGTGACATTTCAAGTAATCATTTTTATACTATGAGCTTGGACCGATGTATTTTGGATGAGCCTAAAGATTAGGATGGATTATGTTGGACATAAGTTAGTATTGTTTAAGGATATAAGTTTTTTCGATATTATTGATGGGATGTTATAGTAATATAGCTTTAGAAAAAGGAAAACCTGCAGGACGGGCGACAACCCATCGCGTCGGACAAGGCTGTGGGAATCGAACCCACAACCAAAGTGTGACTGACCTTTATCGCCTACCACTGGCCTACAAGAAGTCCCTGTTTAGTAGAAACTAGTTTTATTATATTAAGCAGTATGATATATGAAGTATAAGTCCGTTTTAGGAACCATATATGATTAATCTCACTATAGACGGACTTATGTATTTTTTGATAACTTTTCTAACCTTTTGTTTGAGACAGATGAAATGAACCATCATTCTATCACACGATCTGCTAACACATCACGAATGACAAATTCAACTTAATTTCTTTAAGAGATGAAGTGGAAATTGTCCAAAGAACGACCAACAGTGAGACTATACCGAAATCACGAAAGTATTTATTTTAATTCCAATTTCATCAACTTTAGGGAAATGATCTTGAAAACAAAAAATGTTGTCCTAGTGCTCTTATATCTGATGAATCAGATGGTACCTTATATCATCACAAATTTATGGCTTTGTGATTGCTGGCTTTTCCATAGCCATGTTCTCTACCACTCTCCATCAGAACATGATGATTAGATTTCTCTTCTATATCCATATTTTCACCTATGTGGAAACCCAGTGATTAGTTTATTTGGGTAACCGTTACGTTTCATACTTTTGTTTTTAAAGAATGGTTTTGGTATTCCTTTTTACGATGTGGGTTTCTATTAAAGAAACTTTTGAATAGTAAACCATTTATAACCCCGACGAATTTTGAGGGCGAAATTCATTTTAAGGGTGGTAGAATGTAACAACCCGAGATTTTATAAGATACATTCTTTTTAATTTCATTCATATCTTCTATTGTACGACACACCAAGATTATCTTGCGCTATACGCAACACTGTATTAGCTTGCAGTATACGCAACACTTTTCTTGGCTCTTGTTACACATAATTTCAAGTTCGTTTGATAGAAGTTATTCTACGCAACATTGACTGTGTATATATATATATATATTCAATGTATAAATAAAATATGGTTGGATTCTGTTATACGCAACAACAAAGGAGTTGTGCACTACACACAACCCTGACTTGGCTTGCATTACACGCAATCGCAACCTTCCTCGATAGCATGTGTTGTACGCAATACCGGGTTTTACTAAACAACGATATATTATTATAATATTGTTATGAACTAGCCGTTATGAATAGTATTTACTAAATTTTGAATTTTATAACATTATTATTCATCTTACACATTTCTAGAACATGGTATAAGAACAAAATAAATTTTTCGGGTAAAATAAGTATTTTTCAAAAAATGCAGTTTTGCCACCTTTTGATGGCGCACCAACTTTAAATATAGTTTTTGACATGTTTATAAGTTCAATTTTACAAAATAAAATTCTTATTTTGAATCAGGATATAAAAATTTACATTAGATAAAGTTTTGATATTTTTCCGATAAATTTCATATTTTAATGAATAGTAAAAACACGCTATATTTTAATTAAAAACAACTTTTTTCATCATAATATCTTATGTGGTTAAATTATAATATTGAATGGTTTTAAAGTATAAATAGAATATATTTTTACCATTTAATATAATGTATGTAATTAGCATTGATTTTACCTTGAATTCGTAGGTTAAATCAATTCAATCTTTTGCAATGTTTTAAAGAAAAACCCGTTCTCTTTCGACAACGGGATTAATTTTAATTTAATTTCTGCATATTTTGTATATTGAATTTGAAAAAATGGATTCCATATTTGGAATCAGTGGGTCCAAATTATGTTAATAAGATACTTTTTATTTTTGGGCATTGTGAATAGTAACTATGGTAAATTTTATTTACTATAGTTAAAGGTAAATCGGGTAATTAAGGGTAAATATAAGATTATAAAATTACCCTAACACTTAGAAAAATCCTATTGGATGGATAAAAGTAGACCCATATAACCTAAGGTTTGGATTAGATTCATTTTATGGACTTTTGTCCATGAAAATAATTTAATTATTATTAAAACCAAAGAATGTGACAACATGTCACTTTCTTAAATCTTATAAGTATAATAATTTTAATTTAGTGATAAACTTCATGAAAATTCGAAAATGAATAGTCTCCAGAAAGCTAATACAATTATATACATCATAGGAATTTATTTATAATTTTTAGGGATTAAATAATTATCATTTATTATGACACAAAGATGATGCAGTAATTGTCTTATTAATGAAATATTGACATAATTGATGTTATAAATGCCCAAATAAATGTAATTTGAGACTTTTTATGACTTAAATTAATTTTCTAGGTTAATATGACATGTTATTGTTTATATAAGTAACTTTTTTTGAACTTATCATTCTGTTATAAATTTCATAAAAATCATGTACCAAATAGTTTCAAAATTGACATAAATTAGTTTTTAAAACAAATATTATATTATTAATTGTTATTTAATTCCTAAAAATCTAAGGTTCTTCCAAATTACTTAGATAAGGATAGATATATTAATAATAAACAACTTGGGTTTCGTTTGGCTTGTTATGGTAAGTTTATTAACCATATAGTGTAAGAAAACAAAAAGACACGGTAAAAGTTAAATTATTTAACTTAGAGTTAAATCTAATTGATAAGGTTAAAATAATAACCTAAACTTGTCTAAATCCTATTGGATGAGAGTATTTATACCCATCCCCACTTTATCTTCGAAATAAGACCCTTTGGAACCATTATAAACCGAATTTGACCTTAATATAAAATAATATTTTGAGATTTTCCTAAGGTGCCCCTCTCCTCCCTTATAAAAGGGCACCTCCTCCCTCTCCTCCTCACACCAATTTGAGCATTCAAGCTCGGACAAACCCTACCAAAATATCTTCTACACTTCCCTAGTATAATCCTATAGGTCCTGGTATTCTTCAAAGACCATCCTTATTTCTTTAAGTGGAGGTTAAGTGAGGGCGCGTCAAAAAGAGGTAATATACATTACCGATCTTTTTCAATTTCTTTCTTCTTCAACTTCTTCTTATTTAGTTGTTTCATGATAAAGTAATAACATAAGTATTTATTATATACTGATATGTTGTTATAAATATGAAACAACTCTAATTAACCTTCTATCCATCCTACGGAAAAAGGAAATCACCGCGCGTGCGTACGTACGAAATACCGTCTCCACGCCGTGGTGTAATCTATTTTCCGCCACCACCTTAATTGGATGGGTATAATGGTGTAATGAGTAACTATATATGATTATTATAAAGTGATATTGATACTGAAATAGTATACATACACTTCAACACAATTCCACGACCATGGGAACGATGTCATCGCTCGTGCGTACGTACGGACTACCGTCTCCACGACGCGATGAGATTCATTATCCATGTTAACCATTCAAGAATGATTATAAAGTATATATAATGAATAATAATGAAATATATGACATGGTAAATCTAATGTATTTATTTATATATATATGTCATCTACTTACTTCCATTCAAGACAATAAGGGAAGGAAAACAGCGTTCATGCGTACGTACGGACTATCGTCTCCATGAATGGTGTGTTTCATTTCATTTATCTATCTATTATATATATATATACTGAATATATATGATATATAAATCATATTTTATATTCTTTAAGTAAGTAAATCATGATATAAGTAATAATAATGTCAAGAACAACAAGTCCAAACACCTACGATAAATGAAACGATTTTACCCAAAACGCTTCTTTAACATGGAATTTACAAAATAACGGGTAATATAAAGTCATATATGATATAATAACAATTAATATGATTCTTTAATAAGTAAATGAAATTATTTAAATCATTATACAGGAGTTTCGGACACTTACGAAGCAAATCGGACCTAAGGTAAGGGAAATATCCCAATCTCATTTTTATCCGAGATTGTTTATACTTTGGTATTTACTGGGGTGTATTTTATCATCCACATCCATGTTTCCTCAACATGTAATATTTATATCATTTTACATTAGTTTATATCCAATTTTACCCTTTGGTGAGTTTTTAGTAAAATATATGAAAGGAATCTTTTGTCGTTTTTTGTACGAGGTACTTTTTGACTTTTCCGACAAAAGTATGAGAAGAATATATTTTTTAACTTATATGGCATGAATGGATTTTTAAAACATTATTTCCAAGAAGATTCCTTTACAAGTTTTCAAGTTTATTTTTAATAAACTTCTTTTAGTTTAAAATTGTATGACATGTTAAGAAAAGAAAATGTTTTTGAATTAGAAAGGATATTTTCTTCAAGAATGGAGTTCAAGTGTTTTATCAAAATTATTTTCCATCTAAGATAATATAGGGTTCTGTTCTTACATTGATTTGATTATGTTGTGATGGAATTATTTTTATGAATTCCTTTATCTTATATGAATTGTTTTATGATGTCATGATGTTTAAGAATCCCATTTTTATTACATGGGTTATGAAATAATGTATGATTTATGATTTTGTGGCACACATAAGAATGGTATCATTATGAGATGGGTGGGACCTATATCTCCCTCCAATTCATTGGGTAAAGATTTTATATCTCATGAGATAGACATGGCTGGAATGGTAGGTTATACCGGTTCAGTGAAACAGGACTGAAACGAGGGTGACTCGGTTCAGAAATGGACTTTGTCCACTAAGATAGTCTTGGCAATGAGTCTTGACTAATAAGATATGATTATCTATGATTATGTGTGTATGCCACAAAGTTTCATGTTTTAAGTTATGATTATTGGGATTTCATTTCACTACTATGATTTATCCCATGTTATGAAATTATGCTCTCTTTTGCAGGTTAAGATTTCCAAAATGTTATGTTCTTATGAATATGATGTGATTGATATTTCTTTTGTTTACCCTTACTGAGCATTTGAGCTCACCCTTTTATGTTTTCTTTTCCCCAGGATATAAAGAAAGGTTTTAGGTAAAAAAAAGAAGATCTTTATGGGAGATGTTGAAGATCTTTCACCACGATTAGAAGATTATATTCCGAGTTACCAAAGACACTAAACTGTTATGATCCTTGTGTGTGTGTTTTTGTTATGTACTAAGTATTCCTCAAAAGTAATGTAATGTCCATGTACATCAGGCTTCGGGTCTCTACAAAAAACATACCAAAAATATGAATGAATATGGAAACCATAGACTCAAAATTCAAACAAAGATACAACAATCAATCTCCTACTAAGCTAATCACACATTCAAATAAAAAATGCACAAAAGTACAAGGAGGATCTGCATCTCCAAGCCTCATGTCATATCAGTCTCCATACCCGTTAATGATCAACCCGAGTCTCATCCCAACCTATAACTATAGTAAGTGAGGTTTTCTTAGATACCCAAGTGTTATGGACAACTGAGTAGGATGTGGGTACAACTCAGTAGGACACCACCAATATGGTCTAGTATACAACTAGTAGTATATAGTGCACGTGCATGTGATAATCTCAGAAAAAATAAAACAGGAAATACACAACTACACAACATAGAATAATATCACCAAGCAAACAAAAGTAATAAACAACCATGTGTCAAACTGTCATACACATACCAAGTCTCCATGAACCCCAGTTGTACATGCATCATCTCCATGTTATAAGGATAATCCTAATGGAAGTTAGAAGTGATAAAGGTCTAGACACAAGGTTGGAATCCTACTGCTCGACATCCTTAAGGCTTGGAGTGAGTTTTCTTAATTTTTAGTGAGTGACACATGTTTTGAACTAAAATTTCAATTTTAAAATGATAACGAACACTTTGAGTGATATTGGGAACACCATGTATTGGATTGAGGTGAGTCTGATTTCTACCCATCACAAATGAATTATGGATCATTTTTCTAAAGTATTGAAACAATCCAAATGTGTTTTCTTAGTTTTGAGTATGTCACTTGTCTTTTTTACTAAAATATGAATTTTAAATAAAAGGACATGTTTGGAGTCATACAATTCACACCATGAATCATATTGTGTTGAGGCTTATTGCTACACATAACTAATGACTTATGGATCATTGTTCTAAAGTATCAAAATAATATGAATGTGTTTTATCAGTTTTGAGTATGTCACTTGTGGTTTTTACTAAAATGTCATTTTAAAATGAAAATGAATACTTTGAGACATACTAGTCACATCATGACTTGGATTGATGTTCGTTCGACTCCTACAAATCACAAATCACTTAAGGATATTTTTACTAAAGTATCAACATAATCCGAATGCATTTGATTAGTTTTGAGTATGTAACATGTCTTTTTTTACTAAAATGTCAATTTAAATTGAAAACATGCACTTTGAGTCATACCAGTCACATCGTGTGTTGTTTTGATGTGAGTCTAATTCCTACACATCATAAATTAATTATGAATCATTGTCTTAAAATATCGAGACAATACAAGTGTGTTTTTAGTGGGTGACACATGTTTTGAACTAAATTGTCAATTTTAAACTGATAAGAGACAATTTGAGTGATACGAGTAACATCGTGTATCATATTGAGGTGTGGATAATTCCTACATGTTACAAATTACTTATGGATAATTTTCATAAATTATTAAAATAATCTTAATGTTTTTCTTTATTTTGAGTATGTGATGTGTGTTTTCAACTAAAATGTCAATTTTATGCTAAAAACATGCACTTTGAGTCATACCAGATACACCGTATATCATATTGAGGTGTGGTTTATTAATATATGTCAAAAATAATTTATGGATATTTTCCTCTAAAGTATAATAAAAAAATGATAAGAAAATTAACTAAAAAAGTAGATAAAATGATGAGAAAATAAACTAAAAAAGTAGTAGGCAGTTGCCTATTCATGATGTATGTATACATTCTGATACTAGGTATGTTTCCCATTTGTTTCTAAAAAAATATATTTCATATTATCAATATGATTACTATCAAAAGTACTAGTAGTACTAAAAAAATATAAATAAACAAAGGATTAATTAATATTTTAAATGAAATTGTAATTATCTTAAAAAACACCACTCTAGGGATGATAGTTTGTTGATGTCATGCAATATCATTCATAAATTTGAAAATATAATAGCCACAATTTTTTACATTGGTTTGTTCTAGACACTTCAAAAACATTAATAAAAAAAATAAATTTATTTTTATATATGTTTTGATAGTGAAATATTACTATATATACCATAATACATATCCACTCATAGAAGTCGATAGGATCATTATATTCATGGCCTATCCTCATGCCATGATTTTGGTGACATTTAAACACCATAATATCATAACAAAATTTTGATTAAAACATAATATAAAATATATAACTTGAAGTTTCGATGTAAAATTTTGAATTTAGTGTTTTACAAATTGATAAATTTCATCACATGTGGTTAGTTTTTTGGGTATCCATGCATTGAATCTATAAAATAAATCTTTAACATGTCCAAATTAACTAAAATGAGTAACCAATGCTGCCTAAAAAAGAATTAAGTAATGAAATGAATAGAAATATATTTGATATGATTAAATTATAGAGTTTTACCCCTAAATTATGGGTATTAAGAAGATTCATTTGTCTATAAGTTTTCTTTCAAACATTGTGGCTAGTTTGTCCACTATTTCTTTATATTGATTTGGTTCCAATGAGAAATGTTTTTTAGAAGTGATGTGAGGAATAATGAGTCTAAATTTCTATTCACAGGGTTTAACCTTCAAATATTATTTATATGTACACCTATAAAAATTATGAATAGTATTCAGACATAATTAACATATTAGATCAACTATTGGACAAAAAAATCATGAAAACATACCTATGTGTACATTTACAACTGAGACTCCTATCCATTCATGTGTGAGGATTTCATTTACATTATCAAGACCAATATATTTTATAATAAACTCTCCATACATATGTTATTCAAAATCAAATTCATTCATATCACCACTTGCTAACATTGTATCTACATGAAGCTTTAATGTTAGTAAATGCATAAGTTAAACGAGCAGGGTAAAGGTAATTTGTGAATATCTTTTTGATTGGTTGGTGGATCATTTAGATTGTTTTGATTCGACCTTCCATTTCACCCCTTCCCTTTTCCCTTCTGTAACAACATCCATCAATTTAGACATTTTTTCATTGATTGTTATAGGTTTTTCATGAAAAATAAATTGGAAATAAATACCTCCATGTAGACATGTTTTTTTATGATCTAAGAGCCATGTTATAAATGTCACAATATCCTGTTTGACTGTATGAATATCTACATAATCAAGTGGAGTAGGTATCTTGGTTCTTGGCTCTTAAGCTATGTTAATCCCCACTCTCACATGACCTATTAGAAGTTGTATGTTGTGTAGAATATCTCCTTGGATATTGTACACAATACCCCTCACAAAAAGGCAATGAGTGGATGTTCAAAGATATAAATCACAATCATTTTCACCCTGTAGAATATCAGTACATGAAAGGTATCAGTGTCTTCCTGATTCACATTTCACATAAATAATTATGAAAATATTGATTACCTCTTCTGAGACAGGTCTTTAAGGAAAATGGCTCACCTCAACGCTGGTGGGGGGTGGGGGATCTCCACGTAGTGGTTGTTCTTGTGTTGTTTCTTCTCTTTGATTCCTTCCCATAACATTTTCTAGTAACTATAACAACCAATTAAGTTTTTATTCTAGAATATCTAATCATGCCTTCAACTCTTCCATTTTATTATATTTATCCCCCTATTTATTTTTTTCTCAAATTATGTTTGGGGTGACACCCCAAAACCCACACCTATGATACAACCATACTGTTCTGGCCGCTTCAAGACCAATGATAGTATCTATTAATTGGGTATAAATGATGATGATTCTTATATCAAATTCTAATAAAAAATATAGTAAAATAATTAATCATTATTATCTAATACTGATTTAAAGAAAAATAAATTTTTATTATGTGATACTTATACATGATTCCCATACTTTTTGTGTGTTTTCATCTATTAGAATACCTTATTTATTTATACACACCTCCTTCCATAACACATTACATGGGATGGAAGTGTCTTTGGATTTAGATTCATTAATCTTAATATAAATAGAGAAACATAATTATGTTTTTTTTTCATGTCACATAAAATTATTACGGTATATTTTAAATACATACCATTTTTTTCAGGTGAATCATACCACATAATTACTTTATGGTAGGGGTATGTTGGTTTTGCTACCTATTGCTTATTTTCATCACTCACTTTTTTTTTCATAAATTAACAATTCTTAATCAAAGTTATTAATACACAAATTTTCAAGAAATGTATTACCAGCCACAATGTACCTTAAAATATGTATCCTCATGAAAACTAATAAATGCATCCCATGCATGTTAGTTTATCAGATGTTTATACATATATGGTGGGTACAAGTTTATTTTCTCTTCAACATCTTTGAGATGAAACTTCATAATAATTGTGAGAAATCCTTTGTGTGCCTTTTCAGCGAGCATTAATACAAATTTCATTCAAGATTCATCTACTATAAATACACTCAGAAAGGGATAATTAAGTATAAGTCAACATTTCATTATTTTATTTTTTAATAAAATAAAGAAATTATATCATAATGTTACCCTAATCTCTTCACAAATCACTATCTTAAGCATGAGCACAATATTGTGCCATGAATCTACATCAATCGACATGCACAAGAAAATGGTGAGTCCAATGTAACTATTGAACATGGATTTTTTGGGGGTTAATAGGCTAGCTGCATGCATTCCATCCAATCTCGATTTTGATGCCTTTGTTTCTCTCCTTAATAATTTTTTATAACACTATCACACTACAACAATCCTATTTTTTTGGAACACCAATTGTTCAATTTATACCATTTATTCATTTTAAATATCATTAATATGTTCTTCTGTATTAGTTGCATCGACATGTGCAGAACGTTGTTGTTTCTCTATAATGGGAGCACCGTCATGTTGAGAAACTTTTTGTTCCTCAGGATTGAGAGCATCATAATGTGAAAAATGCATTATTTATAGAAGTGTTTAAACATTTAATTTAGATCACATAAATGCAGTAGTAAACATATAATAATATAAGGTACACAATGTATATTACAAAAAAATATAACCTAATTATCAAACTCTCTTTTTTAAAGGGTGAAGTGATTTAATCCCTCTATCGAGTATTAAAATCCCTTCATTGTGGTATCCTCTGACATACAATACCCTATCTACATTGGGACCATTGTGAAATTATTACAACATCCCAATGAAAGGTTCATCCCTAGTTGAATTGACATCTGACCCTTCAGTGGTTTTGGTCGATAACAGAACAATTGACCACTTTTGGTTTTTGGGATATGGAACATAAAATACTTTTAATTCCTATGATTCCATTATAAACAGTTTTTCTTCATACCCATCTTTACTGAAATCCACTTTCATGAATCCCAATTCATCTATTTTAATAACACTACTGTTATCAACCCACTTTCACTAAAAAACAACACTTTTAATGTTGTATAATCCAACTCCCATATTTGTTTGATGATTCCAAAGTATAACATATTATCATAAATTAGATTTCCTTCCTTAGTACCAGATACATGCATCACTTTATCCACAAGTGTAACTCCACTATTTTTCATGGTATTATGTTCATCATGTTCATTTGTATATAACTTATAACCTTCAATTACATAACCATTATAAGACAATACATAAACACTTGGTCTTTTGAAAATCCATCGAAGTTGTCCTAAAATTGAATTTGTATTTTCAGTTGAGTCATTAAAAATATGGTCTTAAAACCATCATATAAACTATTGATCATGTGTATTTGATATCTAGATTTCATCCCTTGACGGATTCAAATACCTAATAATTACTTTGTGGGTTTCAGCATATAGGGAATCCTATAAACTATTATGAAAAATATAAAGGTGGGCCTACTCCTGATCTATAATAGTAATAGTGACAATATATATTTGGAAATTCCTTCACCCATAATCCACCCGGTGTGACAAGAATTTGATTGACCAATGCTTTCTAGTCCAGACATGTAGTAGAAACAAAATTCAATGAACCCCTCAACAACATATCCCTCTAAAATACAACCTTATGAACATATTTTATTTTTGACATACCCTTTCAAAATATTCATATACCATTAAATGGGGTACATCCATATATAATTTATAGGACCACATAGTCAAATATATCTTACCAAGTGAACCATCATATCAAAGAATATCGGTGGGAAGAACATCTCCAATTCACATAATATGACATGTCACGACCCGCCCTCGGGGTCCGTGCCGTGACTACCCCAAGCCCGCCTTCCATAGGCCAGGGGCTGGCGACTAGCACCAAGGCGTAAATCCCGGTAAAAAGGGAAGGCATTGCCTTTGTAAAGTAAACAAACACCACAGAAAGAGAAAGCGGAAAGTAAACACTAAGCAAAAGCAGAGTACAACTGAAAGTGCAGAAAAGTAAATGGGCCAGTATACAAACCCAAACTGAAAGTAAAGTACAACTCGAAAGGGAAAACAACAACTGAAAAGTGAAGGCCGCTACACCGAGCTGTCCACCGGAAATCCCACCTGAAGGGTGGGTACAGATAGCTCCACTGCTCCACGGGTCCCGCCGTCCGCTCCGAGCACGTCCCGCCCAGTGGTCCACCTCCAGGTACCGTCCTGCTCTGCAAGCCTCAGCTAAGATCAACGCTGTCCGTCATCTGCAACCAACACAATGTAGTGCGGGAAAAAGCCCGTGTAGGGGTGAGTATAAGCTACTCAGTAGGGACCCCGAGACCCCTGAAGGTCTCTCAAAATCCACAAAGGATAAACCACGAAGAAAGGTACAATCACGAAGTAACAACCGACACTGCTTAGGTATATGCCCATACATATACCTAAGTCATCAATTTCAAATACGCTCCAACCTCCGAGCCCAAGTACAACTCAGTCCACACAGGAAAGTAAACGTATTCCACACAGGAAAACAAAACGTAATCCACACAGGATAGCACAACACAATCCACACAGGAAAGCAACAGGATTCATCTCACACAGGTATACATCTTCGAAAGACGATAAATATGATCTCTGATCCATCTAAGTCGTCGGAACCACGAAGGATCGATAGGTAACTAACCCCCGCAAAAGACCCACACAGGATCGGGCCCACGTAGGACCTGTAGGCGCTTGTTCACACAGGACCGCTGAGCGCAAAGACCCACACAGGATCGGACCCACACAGGATCGGGCCCACACAGGACCTGTAGCATTGATCCACGTAGGATCGCTGAGTGCTGAAGTCGTCGTCGTCGAATCCACACAGGATCTCTGTACTGTCGTCGTCGCAGTCACAGTAGTAGTAGTAGCAGTAGTAGTCACAGAACAGTCGCAGCCAACACTAGGGTTCCCGCACACAGCAAGCTCGTTCGGAGGGTCCGCTCCACGAGCCGAGAGGCTGATACATCAACTGTCACAAAGTCCAGAGTTGATGTATCCAAAAGTTCCGTATCGTCAACAGGAACTCAACGCAACAGACGGCGCGTCGATCAGACGCCCGGTCTGAGAGTTATTGGCATTTTTGTCCCCGGGGCCCGGTTGGTTTTTAAGGCAAAACCAACCCGACCGTACTCCACCTGCGTCCAAACCTCGAGCGGAGTATGCCAAAAGATCCTTCTCACTAAGAGGAACACAACAAAGCTGACGGCACGTCAATCGGACGTCCGTAGCTCAAGATATGAGCATTTCCGCTCCGAAGGCCCGGTTGGTTTCGTGAACGAACCAACCCGGCCGAACTCAAAGTATTCCGAAACCCTGAGTGCGATATACCGAAACTACCGTCTCGATCCAAGGATCGCGTTTCCGCTGATGGTTCGTCGATCGGAGGTTCGTGTCTCAAGTTATGGCCAAAAGACCGAAACTGATTCGAAACGGTGGGGTCCGGGTCCGGGCCGACCCGGCCCGACCCCCCCTGGGTCGGCCCGTACCGGGTCGACCCGAACCAGGTCGACCCAACCCGGGTCCGACCCGGCCCGGCCGGCGGCGCGGCGACCTGGCGCCGCACGGAGGCAGCGCACGGGGGGGGGGGGGGGGGGGGGGGGGGCAAGGCCCCCCGCTTGATTGGGATGGCGGCGCGGCCTTATGCCGCACCCTTTGAAAAAAAACGGCCCCCCACGTGGGGGCCGGCTTGAAGAAACCGGGGGGCCTCCTGCCCCCCCTCAAGGGAACTGCCCCCCTCATAAATGAGGGGGGTTTTTTTAAGCTGGCAGGGGGAATTTATTTCCCCCGCCTTTTGACCTTCCGGCCGGCCAACTGCCGGCCGGTTTTCTCCAACGGGACCGGAAAATCCGGTCCCCCTTCCGGCTTCCGACGCCGGCGGCCCGGCCGCCGGTCTTCTCGTCCCGCCGCAGCCCGGAACCGGCCGCGGTGTTCGTCGTCCGGCGCGGTGAGACGGCACCGCGCCCCTCTGCCGCACCTTTGATTTCCTTCAACGCGGCGCGACGGCGTCACGTTCTTGATGATTCTTCCATGGCGCGCGCGCGACGGCGTCGCGTAATAAGATTCGGGCGATTATCCGCGTGGTGCGACGGCACCACGCCACCTTGATTCATCCGCAATATAAAACATCAAGAACGAAGGAGGGGGTTCGGCCGTGTTCATGCGGTCCGGCCCCCTCACGTTAAAAGATAACACAACTTAAAATATTCAATATCCTCACATTAGACATGCTAGAACCACGAACAAGAATAAAATAATTAAACAAAAATCAACAACCCCTACCTTGGGTCAAGGTTCGAAGATTTGTCAACGTCCCGCGGAAGAATGTCGCGGAGGTCGGCGTCACGGTAATCGTTCGTCAAATCCGATGACGAAGAGGTACGTCCGAAGAGGCACGACGTTGGTGAAACTTCTTATGTCGACGAAGGGAGTCCGAGGAGGAAACGGCGTTCCCTCTTGTTGACACGGAAGACGAAGAAGAGAGGAGCGGCGTTCTTCGTCGGAGTTTGAGCGTTCTTCGTCAAGGCTTGAGCGTTCTTCGTCAAAGTTTGAAGAAAAGGAAAAGCTCTCTAAAGCTCTCAAGATGGCTAAAGAGTTCTAACCCAACAAAATAAGCTAAGAGCTTATTTTATTAAGTCAATCCAAACCATTTGAATTTCAAAGGTTTGAATTAAGACAACTCAAGCCATTAATTAACCAACTTGCCATCTTAAATTAAAAGGGGAGTTTAAGGGAGAAGATGAGAGGTTTAGGTTCGTGTGGGTCCCACCACACTTAATCCTCTCAAGGGAGGTTAAGTGGGTGTGGGTCCCACCCCTAACTCCCTTTGAGAGGAGTTAACCTACAAAAGTAAAATAAAAAGAATTCCACATTTTTTTATTCAACTTTTTATAATTCTCCCAAAAACTAACTTTCGTCCTGCAACAAACGCAACTTCCGAAAAGGTCTCCTTAAGCGAATATCGGCGCTGCGAGTTCATCGGTGCCCTCAGATTTCAATTCCGAGCACCGGATCAAAAGTTAGGAATTCCCGCTCGTTCGTTCACTGAACGTACCCGAGCCAAACTTCGGAAATTGATTCCGGGAACTTCGGGCCTCGGAATCAGGTGCCGTCAGAAACCGCGCTCTTGTAAAATTCCAAAGAAAATTAAGAAAAAATTTCCCTTGAATTTTACGGGTCTTTACATTACTCCCACCTTAGGGCTTTACGTCCCCGTAAAGATACATCAAAAACTAGGGAAACAAATGAGGGTACTGAGCACGCATCTGAGCCTCCCGCTCCCATGTGCTCTCCTGGAGATTCCCGTGCTGCCATCTGATGCGCACAAGAGGAATCGATCGCCCACGCAGGACCCGCTCCTGTCAATCCTCTATCTCCACCGGGACCTCCGTAAAAGTCGCCCCATCGTCAACGTCAAGCTCCCCATGGTCAATGATGTGCGTCGGGTCGTGCACGTATCTCCTCAACTGGGATACGTGGAAGACGTCGTGCACCCGGTGCAACTGAGGTGGCAGAGCCAGGCGATAAGCCACCTCACCAACCCTGCTGAGGACCTGGAAGGGTCCGATGAAGCGCAGAGATAACTTTCCGCCTCGGCCAAATCTCCGAATACCACGTCGAGGTGAGACCCGCAAGAAGACGTGGTCGCCATCCTCGAACTCTAGTGGCCTCCGCCTCCTGTCAGCATATGACTTCTGCCGGCTCTGAGCTGTCCTCATCCGCTCCTGGATGACCTGGACCTTCTCTGTCGTGGCCTGGACCATCTCCGGTCCCACAAGTGCTGACTCCCCAGGGTCTGTCCAGCACAAAGGAGATCTACAAGGTCGGCCGTACAACGCCTCGTACGGTGCCATCCCGATGGTGGAGTGGTAGCTGTTGTTGTACGCAAACTCCACCAAGGGTAGGTGGTCCTCCCAGCTACGACCAAAGTCGAGAACACATGCGCGGAGCATGTCCTCGAGAGTATGAATGGTCCTCTCCGTTTGACCATCCGTCTGAGGGTGAAAGGCTGTGCTCAGACATAGTTGCGTCCCGAACGCCTCCTGTAACCCCTTCCAAAGCCGGGAAGTAAAGCGGGCATCTCGATCGGATACGATAGATGATGGCACGCCGTGGATCCGCACAATCTCCTGAACGTAGAGACGTCCCAAGCTCTCCACTGAGCCCTGCTCTCTGATGGGTAAGAAGTGTGCCGACTTGGTGAGTCAGTCAACAATCACCCATATGGAGTCGTGACCTCTGGAAGTGCGTGGAAGTCCAGTCACGAAGTCCATAGATATGCCGTCCCACTTCCACTCCGGAACCTCCAAGGGCTGTACCAAGCCTGCTGGTACCTGATGCTCTGCCTTCACCTGCTGGCAGGTGAGGCATCGAGAAACGAACTCTGCTACTGCCTTCTTCATGCCCGGCCACCAGTGCTGTCGTCTGAGGTCCTGGTACATCTTTGCCACTCCAGGATGTAGCGCCAAAGGAGAAGTGTGAAACTCTCTCAGCACTTCCTCTCGCAAAGCGACTGGTACCATGGTACGTCCTCTGAAAAGGATGTCATGCTCTTCTCCAAGGGAGAAACCATCAGGTGCCTGTCCCGAGGATATCTGTGCACGCCGTGTCTCACAGTCAGCGTCCCCACGCTGCGCCTCCCTGACTCGCTGTAGTAGTGGAGGAGTGACTGTGAGAGACTGAAGGAAGGCTGCTCCATCTCTATCCACGAAGGATATCTGCAAAGAGGCTAGCTGCTCTGTCGCCTCCTCAAGTAGCTGAATGACCGTCCTCCTGCTGAGGGCATCGTCTACTACGTTCCCCTTCCCAGGAGTATAGACTATCTCAAAGTCATAGTCCTGGAGGAACTCGAGCCATCGCCGCTGTCTCAGGTTCAGGTCCTTCTGAGAGAAGATATACCTGAGACTCTGATGATCAGAAAAGACTGTAAAGCGCTCGCCCATCAGATAGTGTCGCCATGTCTTCAGAGCGAAGACCACTGCTGCTAACTCCAGGTCATGGGTAGCGTAGTTCTGCTCATGCGTCCTCAACTGACGTGATCCATAGGCGATCAATGCCCGCTCCTGCATCAGAACACATCCAAGTCCGGTCCCTGATGCATCGCAGTAGACTACGTACCCTACTCCCTCCTCGGGCAACCTCAAGATAGGTGCGCTAGTCAATCTCTGTCTCAGCTCCTGGAATCTCTGCTGACATATGTCTGACCACAAGAAGGGTTTCCCCTTATTTTTCAAAGCTGTGAGTGATGCCGCAACTCTAGAGAAGTCTGGCACGAATCTCCGATAGTATCCAGCTAGTCCCAAGAAACTCTGAACCTTAGTCACGCTCTTGGGTGGCTCCCATGTTAACACAGCCTCGATCTTCGCAGGATCCACTGCAACTCCCGCCTCAGAGATAACGTGTCCCAAGAAGTGGACCTCACGTATCCATAACTGGCACTTCGAGAGCTTACCATAAAGCTGGTGCTCTCGGAGTGTGTCTAGTACAACTCGCAAGTGATAGGCGTGCTCCTCCTCAGTCGTAGAGTAAATCAGAATGTCGTCGATGAAGACCACGACAAACCGATCGAGGTATGGATGAAAGATCCTGTTCATGAGAGCCATGAACACTGCTGGAGCATTGGTTACACTGAAAGGCATAACCAAGAACTCATAGTGGCCATACCGACATCTGAAGGCCGTCTTCTGCACATCCTCATCTCTGACTCTGAGCTGATGATAGCCTGACCTGAGGTCTATCTTCGAGAACCACCGTGCTCCCTTGAGCTGATCAAAGAGGTCATCAATCCTCGGTAGCGGATACTTGTTCCTCACTGTCACCTGGTTCAGGCGACGATAGTCAACACAAAGTCGCAAGCTCCCATCCGCCTTCTTGGCGAACAATATCGGGGAAGCCCAGGGTGAAACACTGGGTCGGATGAACCCCTTGCCCTGCAAGTCCTCCAACTGTACCCGTAGCTCTCGAAGCTCGGCGGGGGCCATCCGATATGCTGGAGTGGATATCGGGGATGTCCCGGGGTACAAGTAAATATAAAAGTCTACCTCTCTACGAGGAGGTAGCCCTGGTACGTCGTCGGGAAAAACGTCCGCAAACTGATCCACCACTGCAGGAAAACCAGGACTCCGCACGTCAACTGCTCCAAGGATGAGGCTAGCCAACTGATGAGTGATTGGTTGTCCTCTCCTCCGCGGAAGTCCATCCTGTGCTGCTAAGGATCCCTTCTCGCCGGTGAAGGTGAACCTGCTCCCGTCGGTGCGTACACATCGCACCTTGTGCCTAAAACAGTCAACCTGCGCATGGATCGTAGATAGCCAATCCATGCCCAAGATGACGTTGTAAGGCCTCGACGCTGCTACAAGAAGATCCCAGCCGAAGCTCTCGCCTCCTAGAGTAAGCTCACACTGCCGGCACCAGTGCGTAATCGTCGAGTCTGCTCCCGTAGGAGTCTCTAGCCGTAAGGATCAAGCCAACGGCTCTGTCGGAATCTCCGAGCTCCGAACAAGGGCAGCGGCTATGAAAGAGTGACTCGCTCCTGTGTCTATAAGAACTGCAGAAAGGGTGGAATAGACACAAATAGTACCTCGAATCATCTCGGGTGCGCCGTGGTCGTAGGCCTCTGCTTCCTGGATCTGTGCTTGTCTCTGCCTGCCAGCTCCCTGTGGTCGGGGTGGACCTCCTGGTGGTGGTGGTGGCAGAGCCTCAAAGCGTCGCCCACCACCGGCTGCTCGTCCAGCTCCTCTGCCTCGTCCGCCTCCTCCCTGCGGACCACCACGGTCGACCCTCTGCCTCTGCCTCGGTGGTCCCTCAACCGACTGCTGCTCCTCGGTACGGCGGGTCGGGCAGTCACGAGCCATGTGGCCCTGCCCGCCGCACGAGTAGCACTGTCTGCCTCTCGAAAGACTGACTCCTCGCTGTGTGCCCCGCACTGCTGAGCCAGTGTCCTGAGGTCGTCTGCCCGAAGGTCTGGTCTGTCTGGACCCCTAAGTCATCTGTCGACTGCCTGCTGCAGATGACTCTGCCACGTGCCGCCCTGCGGTGGGTCGCTGTGCTGGTGTAGACTCAGCAAGGAAGCTCTCGATCAGAAGGGCCCGCTCCAGTACTCCTGTCTGAGTTGGTATGCTGAGGGAGATCAGCGATGCCCTGATCTCGTGTCTCAAACCCTGCTCGAAGGCCCGGGCCCGGAAGAATGGGTCCCGTACCATGTCGGTCGAGTAGCGCGAGAGATCGGTAAATCTCGCCGAGTACTGAGCGACCGTCATGCTGCCCTACCGCAGCTGAAGAAGCTCCTGGATACGCACCGCATGAAGGGTGGCTGGGACGAACTCCGAGCGGAAGAGGCTCTCAAAGTCCGTCCAAAGTAGAGATGCCTCATCGTGCACCTGGAGCATCAAGCGCCACCATCGTCCTGCTGCTGCGTGTAGTAGGCTCGCAGCGAGGATCACCATGAGGTCTGCTGGTGTCCTCACTAGCCTAAACACTCGTACCACTACCTCCAGCCAGTCCTCTGCTGCCTGGGGATCCGTCTCCCCGTGAAAACTGGGTGGTCGCTGACGTTGAAACTCATGCAGTGCGCTGAGGCGACGTGCATCGTCAGCAGCTGGTGCTGGAAGCATCGGGGGCTCGGCGGGTAGAGCTACCGCCGGTGCCACTGCTGACAAAGGGCCCTGCACCGAGGCCTCGTCGCTCGGTGGGCTGTCGTCACGCTCGACTCTCAGAACCCTAGCTGGCTGCCGTCGTGGGGCCATCTTGAAAAGGAAACAGGTGCGCCACAGTCAGAAAAGTATACCTGGTGAGCTGATATAAGTAATCACAAAGAAAACTTGAAACACACACGCAATCAATGTTTTCGTGCATTAAGTCGGAAATCAGAAGTCAGGGTCCTGGTGTACGGATACGTCGGTCGCCGCACCAACACTGGACTCCCTGGACTGATAACCACACTCAATACGCTAAACATTATTGCTTCACATAGAAAAGATCAGAGTTCGCGGTAGAACCGAACTCCTCTGATACCAATTTGTCACGACCCGCCCTCGGGGTCCGTGCCGTGACTACCCCAAGCCCGCCTTCCATAGGCCAGGGGCTGGCGACTAGCACCAAGGCGTAAATCCCGGTAAAAAGGGAAGGCATTGCCTTTGTAAAGTAAACAAACACCACAGAAAGAGCAAGCGGAAAGTAAACACTAAGCAAAAGCAGAGTACAACTGAAAGTGCAGAAAAGTAAATGGGCCAGTATACAAACCCAAACTGAAAGTAAAGTACAACTCGAAAGGGAAAACAACAACTGAAAAGTGAAGGCCGCTACACCGAGCTGTCCACCGGAAATCCCACCTGAAGGGTGGGTACAGATAGCTCCACTGCTCCACGGGTCCCGCCGTCCGCTCCGAGCACGTCCCGCCCAGTGGTCCACCTCCAGGTACCGTCCTGCTCTGCAAGCCTCAGCTAAGATCAACGCTGTCCGTCGTCTGAAACCAACACAACGTAGTGCGGGCAAAAGCCCGTGTAGGGGTGAGTATAAGCTACTCAGTAGGGACCCCGAGACCCCTGAAGGTCTCTCAAAATCCACAAAGGATAAACAACGAAGAAAGGTACAATCACGAAGTAACAACCGACACTGCTTAGGTATATGCCCATACATATACCTAAGTCATCAATTTCAAATACGCTCCAACCTCCGAGCCCAAGTACAACTCAGTCCACACAGGAAAGTAAACGTATTCCACACAGGAAAACAAAACGTAATCCACACAGGATAGCACAACACAATCCACACAGGAAAGCAACAGGATTCAGCTCACACAGGTATACATCTTTGAAAGACGATAAAGATGATCTCTGATCCATCTAAGTCGTCGGACCCACGAAGGATCGATAGGTAACTAACCCCCGCAAAAGACCCACACAGGATCGGGCCCACGTAGGACCTGTAGGCGCTGGTTCACACAGGACCGCTGAGCACAAAGACCCACACAGGATCGGACCCACACAGGATCGGGCCCACACAGGACCTGTAGCACTGATCCACGTAGGATCGCTGAGTGCTGAAGTCGTCGTTGTCGAATCCACACAGGATCTCTGTACTGTCGTCGTCGCAGTCACAGTAGTAGTAGTAGCAGTAGTAGTCACAGAACAGTCGCAGCCAGCACTAGGGTTCCCGCACACAGCAAGCTCGTTCGGAGGGTCCGCTCCACGAGCCGAGAGGCTGATACATCAACTGTCACAAAGTCCAGAGTTGATGTATCCAAAAGTTCTGTATCGTCAACAGGAACTCAACGCAACAGACGGCGCGTCGATCGGACGCCCGGTCTGAGAGTTATTGACATTTTTGTCCCCGGGGCCCGATTGGTTTTTAAGGAAAAACCAACCCGACCGTACTCCACCTACGTCCAAACCTCGAGCGGAGTATGCCAAAAGATCCGTCTCACTAAGAGGAACACAACAAAGCTGACGGCACGTCAATCGAACGTCCGTAGCTCAAGATATGAGCGTTTCCGCTCCGAAGGCCCGGTTGGTTTCGTGAACGAACCAACCCGGCCGAACTCAAAGTATTCCGAAACCCTGAGTGCGATATACCGAAAGGACCGTCTCGATCCAAGAATCGCGTTGCCGCAGACGGTTCGTCGATCGGAGGTCCGTGGCTCAAGTTATGGCCAAAAGACCGAAACTGATTCGAAACGGGGGGGTCCGGGTCCGGGCCGACCCGGCCCGACCCCCCCTGGGTCGGCCCGTACCGGGTCGACCCGAACCAGGTCGACCCGACCCGGAGGCTTCGCGCGGGGGGGGGGGGGGGGGGGGGGGGGGCAAGGCCCCCCTCTTGATTGGGATGGCGGCGCGGCCTTATGCCGCGCCCTTTGAAAAAAAACGGCCCCCCACGTGGGGGCCGGCTTGAAGAAACCGGGGGGCCTCCTGCCCCCCCTCAAGGGAACCGCCCCCTCATAAATGAGGGGGGTTTTTTTAAGCTGGCAGGGGGAATTTATTTCCCCCGCCTTTTGACCTTCCGGCCGGCCAACTGCCGGCCAGTTTTCTCCAACGGGACCGGAAAATCCGGTCCCCCTTCCGGCTTCCGACGCCGGCGGCCCGACCGCCGGTCTTCTCGTCCCGCCGCGGCCCGGAACCGGCCGCGGTGTTCGTCGTCCGGCGTGGTGCGACGACACCGCGCCCCTCCGCCGCACCTTTGATTTCCTTCAACGCGGCGCGACGGCGTCGCGTTCTTGATGATTCTTCCATGGCGCGCGCGCGACGGCGTCGCGTAATAAGATTCGGGCGAATATCCGCGTGGTGCGACGGCACCACGCCACCTTGATTCATCCGCAATATAAAACATCAAGAACGAAGGAGGGGGTTCGGCCGTGTTCATTCGGTCCGGCCCCCTCACGTTAAAAGATAACACAACTTAAAATATTCAATATCCTCACGTTAGACATGCTAGAACCACGAACAAGAATAAAATAATTAAACAAAAATCAACAACCCCTACCTTGGGTCAAGGTTCGAAGATTTGTCAACGTCCCGCGGAAGAACGTCGCGGAGGTCGGCGTCACGGTAATCGTTCGTCAAATCCGATGATGAAGAGGTACGTCCGAAGAGGCACGACGTTGGCGAAACTTCTTATGTCGACGAAGGGAGTCCGAGGAGGAAACGACGTTCCCTCTTGTTGACACAGAAGACGAAGAAGAGAGGAGCGGCGTTCTTCGTCGGAGCTTGAGCGTTCTTCGTCAAGGCTTGAGAGTTCTTCGTCAAAGTTTGAAGAAAAGGAAAAGCTCTCTAAAGCTCTCAAGATGGCTAAAGAGTTCTAACCCAACAAAATAAGCTAAGAGCTTATTTTCTTAAGTCAATCCAAACCATTTGAATTTCAAAGGTTTGAATTAAGACAACTCAAGCCATTAATTAACCAACTTTCCATCTTAAATTAAAAGGGGAGTTTAAGGGAGAAGATGAGAGGTTTAGGTTCGTGTGGGTCCCACCACACTTAATCCTCTCAAGGGAGGTTATGTGGGTGTGGGTACCACCCCTAACTCCCTTTGAGAGGAGTTAACCTACAAAAGTAAAATAAAAAGAATTCCACATTTTTTTATTCAACTTTTTATAATTCTCCCAAAAACTAACTTTCGTCCTGCAACAAACGCAACTTCCGAAAAGGTCTCCTTAAGCGAACATCAGCGCTGCGAGTTCATCGGTGCCCTCGGATTTCAATTCCGAGCACCGGATCAAAAGTTAGGAATTCCCGCTCGTTCGTTCACTGAACATACCCGAGCCAAACTTCGGAAATTGATTCCGGGCACTCCGGGCCTCGGAATCAGGTGCCGTCAGAAACCGCGCTCTTGTAAAATTCCAAAGAAAATTAAGAAAAAATTTCCCTTGAATTTTACGGGTCTTTAGATGAAAAAAATTTCCTTTTTCATAGTTGGAAATTTCACTGGGTCTATAACTTTGTTGTATATAGCTTTGGAAAAGAAATAGATCTTGGTTAATGTATGATGAAATTTTTTGGGAAAAAATGCAATGTAAAGCTATTGGCATTATATCTTTCCTCAAAACCTGATAGTCATGTGATTTCATACCCTTTAACTTTAAATTAGTCATTGAGATGATATTCTTGATATTTGATGAATACCGCCATGGAACCTTTACATCATTCAAGAAGTTTCAAAACTGATATCTCTCTTTTTTGGAAATAGTGTAAGTAGATGGAGGAAGAAAAGTCAGTTTTCACCCTTCACTGGAGCCAACTCTTCAAATATTCCCTTGCCAATCATGTCTAACCTAGCCTTAATTTCATCCTTCATTTTTCTGGGTGAATTTAGTAACGTTCCAATGACACTATCACATACATTTTTTTCAACATGCATGATAACAAGAAAATTCATGACGTATAAATAATTCTAGTACGGTAATTCAAAAAAAATTGATCAATTTTTCCAACTGATTTTGTAAGGTTTTTTGAACTTTTTTTACCAGAAGCAGTGTCCATATCTTTTACTTTCTAAAATAGTTTATCACCCTGTAGTGGAGACAATGATTTATGGTCTTCTGAACACCCATCAAATGATATCATCTAAGATCGGTATTTATGTCACAAGGGTAGAAATATGTGATGTCCTAGAAACACAGTCTTCGATGAATGTTTAAACCTAATTGACTGTGTACCTTGTTCACAAATGGTACACCCTTCAGTTCCTTTAATGTTATATCCTGAAAAATTTCCCTAAACAGAAAATTCATTTATCATATCATAAAATATGGCTCTCAACATGAAATCTTCATTTATATAAGCATCATACAACGTAACACCTGAATCCCATAATAATTTCAAATTTTCAATCAATGGATCCAAATAAGCATCAATATCATTACTTGGTTGTTTTGGTCCTGATATAAGCATAGATAGCATAATGTATTTTCATTTAATGTATAACCATGATGGAAAGTTATAATTTACCAACATAACCTATCATGTACTATGAGTGATACTTTGAAAACCAAAAGGATTCTCTCCATTTGTAGATATCACAAGACAAAAGTTTCTTGGATCGTTTCCAAATACAGGATACTCATGATAAATTCTCTTCCACTGAGTAGAGTCTATCGGGTGATGAAGTTTCCCATATTTATTTCTTTTATCTACATGCCACAATAATTGTCTTGTAGTCTCATCACTTTCATATAAGCACATAAACCTTAGAATGATTGGAAAGTACCATAAAAATTTTGTAGGACCCGATTCATCTTTCTTGTATCAAGAATCACCACACTTTGGGTATTTTTAAAGTGATTTTTAGTCCTTGAGAAACAATATACACTCATTTGGATAGACATGTATTATTTTAGATATCATACCCATTGAACATAGCATTCTTTTAACATCATATGTTTTACAAGGAATCTAATTATGTTCTAGGAGAAAATAATTCAAGAGATAAAGTAGTTTAGTAAAACTGGTTTCACTCCATATATTTCCAGGATTTAAATTATACCGTTTTAGTATGGATGACAATGTTGTATATTTAGTACAACCATCATAAAATGGAATCTTATAACAACTCTTTAACTTCTAAAACACTTTTGGATAATCACAAAGTTTATCTTCAACTGCCATGGTCATTTCCTCAATACGATCTTCATCATAATTCACACCTATAATCACATCCTTGATATGGTATTCATCATTTTTCACACTTGTAATCATATCAAATGATCCATAGAACAATGACTTATCCTAGTCACTAGATACATTCACTTTTTCCCCATGTTTAGTCCAAAATTTATATCTTTGATCTATTCTGTGATAGATCAAGTGTTCTTACAACTCCTCTGAACTAATTAATCTTGAATAACAATGACATAAATACAAACAATGGATCTGAGAAGGTTCATATGCATGATCTTCTGCAAACTTTATGAAATCTTTCACCCCATCCTCATACTCTTTTTTATACCATTGGCATCCATCCATTTTCAATTCATATCCATCATATTTGATTCACTAATATTAATATTTTAAAAAATAAATAAAGCATAAAAACCATTTCATAGAGAAATTTCATCTTATGATTTAAATATTAGTATAAGGAAAGACTATTAATGGTTATGATTTTAAAGAAATAAATTATTTTATTAATGGTTATGATTTTACTGATGTGGGTTATCATTAATATTTTCTATATTATGTGAACCTAATATCACTTCCACTAATTCGGGTCCTAAGAGAGAATGTCCCCCTATCATAAACCAATATAGAGGTGATCAACATATGGACTTTAATACAAAACTTCAAAACTTGCTATCTATATTAATGCTTGATAACTATTTTTATACAAAAATTAAAATCGGTAAGATTTAAAATTTTATCTCTCAATATTTGGCATAATATACTTTCCATATTTTGGTTTCTTGAAAATAAAAAAATATTAAATTATGATACTCTAATGGTCACTAAAACTAAAATACACAAGGTAATGACATGTTTTGAAAATATATTGTGGTTTTAATCCATGGGAGTGATGGGGATACTTGGAATAAAATATGAAGAAATTTTTTATTTTAATTCATGAGAGAAGGAGGGATACTTGTAACTTAGATCTGATTACCATTTGTGCACCAAAAAAGCACTACCTACTTATCATTTATAGTCACCACCTTACATGATAAGTGGGTAGTGTTTTGCGGTGCATAAATAAAAGTTACATGCAATTGGAGTGAGAAATAATGATGAATAAGTGAAAATGAACATGAAGGTGAGGTAGATGGTGAACCAATAATGGATCTAGGTAAGATATATTATGTGGAGAATCAGTGAGGTAGATCAAGGAAAAATAAGATCACTTTCACACGTGTTGTACAAACCATTTTGGAAAATAAAAAAAAACAAAGATGTTAGAGGGAGATAAATGCATCACAACTGATAAAATACCTTGATTTTAATATATCATTATAATTTCAATACAAAAAAATTATAAAAACTTTAAACTAAGACAAATACATTAATACAAATTTTAAAATTTTAAACAATTTTTACACAAAGAAATGATTTTAATTTTAATTTATCTTCATTTTGTTTCGATTTGAAATTTAGTAAAATAAAAGAAATGATTGTGATTTTTATCCATATTGTTTGGTGACAATTTTTAAAATAAAATAAAACAAATGTTATGGAAATATGACAAAAACAACCCTTATTAAAAATATAGTTTCCCAATACTCAATTATTTCAAATATATATATATATATTATAATTTTAAATTGTATATTTGAAATAAAATTTGACCAAATTTTATAAATAAATCCACTTATGATGAAGATCTTTTTTTTAGAGAATTTGAAACAAAAGTTTTGAAATAAATTTACCTTATAAAAAGTTTTAAAACATAAAATTGTATTTTTAAAATAAAAGTTCCCCTTACTATAAACTCATAATTTAATCCAGATGAATTCTTATGTAGAATATACTCCTAAAGATAATTTCTAAACTCACTCTCTTGCTATCTCACTCTCCCCATAACAACAAACCAAAAACAAAGTGTGTATTTATCTATAAAGGATGATTAAGTGGGTTGAACACCCAAAGTGATGGGTGTCCCTTTTTTATGCTTAACTCCACTACATGTATGGTGTTTCCAGTTACTTGAAAACCTATGTAGTGACCTAAAAAATAATAATTTTTTTATTTTAGGTTTATAAATTTGTTGGATATAAACTATACTATTTCATTTCACTATTATTTCATTGAAGATATTGTAGGAAACCCACATTGCAGACAATCCTTTGGAAATTTATTCACACATTCATTGAAATATCCCACTAATTTGACTTAAATGTATATACCCTACAAAACACTATTTCAATCACATAAGGATGATGAAAGTGTTTGAATCGAAAAAACAAGGGTACCCCCATGTCATCCATCTCCTCCCGACAACTGCTCGAGTAGAAATAAAGACAAGATCTATCATGCCTAACTTCACCACCTTACACATGGCTAGTTGATCTCATTCTGTCTAGGGGGTTATGGTTATGGGAAACACAGTGTGGGTTTTAGGAGGGAGATAGTGGCGATATTGGGATAAGAATCAGATTAGCTGTGTAGTTTTGATCGTGATTAAAGAGGAGTAGAAATAATCACACACCTTATCTTTTGAGAGGATTGATTCATTGAGAAGATCAATGAAGAGTGGTGGTAGGGATCTGGCTCTGTGAGAGCTTGAACGACGTGAGTGGAGGACTCTGTTAGGGTTCTTTTTAAAAGATCGGGTGAGGCTTTTATCATTGCTTTCAAAAAAGCATTGGTAAAGAGTGATTTTATTAGTGTTGATAAAACATATCTTTATCATCACTAAATATTTGACACTGATAAAGATATGTTTTATCAGTGCTTTTTTAGCACTGATAAAACTAAATCTTTATCAACACTAACAAAGCGCTGATAAAGACCTAATTTTAATAATATAATAAATATAATTAAAAAATTTAAATGTATATTATATTAGGTACTTAGGGGTACAATTACATTTAAACACACAAACACCGCACACACACAAGCATGAAAGGCAGGTCATAGTCCCCCAAGGGATAATCTACCCATCCAGCCGCTTTATTACATTATAAATTTCTGGCCTGAAGGCCCAGTGGGCATGAAGCTCATTATAATTATAAATAAATATATTTAAAAAGTATTTATATATAATTATAAATACATTTATATAATTATATAATTATATACATATTTATTAATATATAAATATATATAATTATAAATATAATAAATATATTTATTATAATTCTATAATTATATATATATATTTATTTATAAATATAATTATAAATAAATATATTTAAAAAGTATTTATATATAATTATAAATATATTTATATATATAATTATATATAATTATATATAATTATATAATTATACATATATTTATTAATATATAAATATATATATTTATATAATTATATGTATATATTTATTAATATATAATTATATATAATTATAAATATAATAAATATATTTATTATAATTTTATAATTATTTAAATAAATAAATATATATTTATAATTCTAATTGTAAATAAATATTTTTATAATATTATAAATATATTTATATAATTATATATATTTATTAATATATAAATATATATTGTAGTTGAGGTTTGGCTTAGTGGTAAGCACCTCGTAATACTACATCGAGGTTGGGGGTTCAAAACCCATGGAGCATAGGTGTTGTAGCAGCACTGTAGTAACACTATAACAGAACTGTAGCGGCGGAGGGAATGTAGCACCGACCACACTGTAGCCGTAGTGGGCACTGTAGTAGGAACTGTAGTGCCGACAACACTGCAACAAGGACTATAACAGTCTGTGTATAATAGAATTACTATTCACTAGTGGGCCTTTGGGTCAAAAATATGGGCGTATGGGCCATGTAATGGGTTTTCATGCCCACTGAGCCTACGAGCCATGTAATGGGCCTCATGACCACTAGGACTACATGCCATGTACTGAATAAATAGGCCTTGATGGGTTGGATATCCCCTTATGGGGGGGGGGGGCTATGACCTCCTTTCCGACCTATGTGTGAGATGTGTGTGTGTTTAATTGTAATTATACCCCCAAACACCTAATATATTTATAAATATATATAATTATAAATATAATAATTATATTTATTATAATTTTATTATTATTATATATATATAATTATAATTATAATTATAAATGAGTATATTTATAAATATTTGTACACCCACCCAATTATAGTGGGAAATAAATAATTTTCTTTAATGGAAACTACACACACACACTTTAATTTAAATCAAAACATTGAGATCAGTTCAAAAATTTATATTAAGTCAAAATATGCTTTATTTGGTTTCATACCTTTCATGATTAAAAACAAAAACTCTGTTAAAAATTTTAAGGGGCCACAATTATTTCCAAAAGGAAGAAAATTTCAGAATCAATGCACACCCTTTTCCCTTTAAAACTTAAAATCACTGGATTACTACCTACCATTTGGTGAAGGAAAATTTTTCATTTGAATTCATAGAAATCATCACATACTCCGCCCTTTAAAATGGAATCTAAATCAAGTTCCATTTCTTTTTGAGTTTTATAGGAAAGGAGTAGAGGAATCATCATATATGTCACACCCCAACCTCGCTTTACTATATTGTTTTATCTATTTTTGAGTATCTTTTGTTTCTCTCACTCCTCAGGTGAAATTTCCTCAAAAATTGGAATTTTTTTGCATATAGTGCATGTCGCACAGTTAAATGCATGCTCAGTACTAACCGTGCGGTAACCGTGTGATAGGTCTGTAGTTTTTAATTAAGTCAAATCACATAGTTAGCACACAATTTGTCTAACTATGCAGCCTGTTTGTGTGTAGTTCTATAGGTTCCCAATAAAAGGCACACGATTTTCACATAGTTTGGCCAACCATGCATCCAAACTGTGCATAGTTCCCTGGTCATTAAAAAATAAAAATTATCATTTTTTTTCCTTCATTGATTTTTAACCAAAATTCCTCCCTTTCTCTCCCAATTTGGCTTATGTGAGCCTGAAGGCTTTCCCCCCAATTCCACCTCCCCCCTTAGTGGATTCTAGATGTTTTTCAAGATTTAGGGTGGATTCTTCAAGGTAACATCTCTCTAACCACTTTTCTTCCTTATTTTATTTTTTCCTCTTGTTCTTGACATGTGAGGTCTTGATAACCTTGGGCTTTGTTGTAGATCAATTTTAATTTGAGTTTTTGAATATTTATGGTTCTTCTTGGATCTTTAGAACATATTGAGTCCTATTGAGGTGGATTATCACCATCGTTGGCAGAGGCAATGAGTTTAAAGGCAGGTAGTCCCTTGAACAACTCTTTAATTTTGAAAATATGATTTCCTGATGGGTTTTAAAGCCTTTTTGATGAATTTTAGAAATTTTATCATGTATATTAAACATTTTTGTGAAGGTATGAGTGTTATCACTTAAATTTCATCAAATGAAAATGGGTCTCACTTTGTTTTCAAAGTATAAGGGTTAGTTTGGGAATCCATGCGCACTAAGTGTTTGTATAAATGCCTAGTTGGGTCTCTAAATTGATAGTAAAATTATTACTAGAGTTTTGGTTTTAGAAACATGTTTTTAAGGATCAGTTTTTTAAGAAATACTCATTTTTCCTATATAGTACACTACTACAAAATAGACCTTTAACAACGCTAAGAATGTCCTTTATCAGCTCTAGATAAGCACTAACTACTGGAGAGAGATTAAAATCCAAAGTATTTTATCAACACTTATAGAAGAAATAATAAATTTATCCTTTATTAGCACTTTTATAATCACTCATAAAGGACCCCCTTATGAGTTCTTATAAAAGCACTGATAAAGGATCCCTTTATCAGTGCTTTTAAAAGGGCTGATAAAGGAGAATACTGCGGTGTGTTGTATCAACACACCATAACACCAAAAACACCATGAAATCATAAAAATAAAGTATGAATACATAATTTAAATGAATAGAAAACAATATAGACTTGGTTGCTCAGTTTTGGCGATGTGATGCACATTTTAAACTAAAACGATACTTACATATTTTAAAAATGAACTTGGAGTCATACCGGTCACACCATGCATCAAATTGAGGTGAAATTGATTTTTACATATCTCAAATGACTTATGGACCATTTTTATAAAGTATCAAAATAATCTGAATGTGTTTTCTTGGTTTTGAGTACGTCACTTGTCTTTTTTACTAAAATGTCATTTTAAACTGGAAACACGCACTTTGAATCATACCAATCATATAGTGTGTCAGTTTGATGTGATACCAATTCCTACATGTCAAAAATGACTTATGAATCATTGTCATAAATTATAAATAAAATCTAAATGTGTTTGTAAGGTTTTTAGTGAGTGACGCTTTTTGAACTAAAATGTTGATTTTAAACTGATAACAAACATATTGAATCATACCGGACACATTGTGTATCAGATTGAGGCAATGATAATTCTAAACATCAAAAATTACATTTTTATAATTGTACTAAATTATCTAAAAAATTCAAATGAATTTTCTCAGTTTTGAGTAGGTCAGTTATCCTTTTTATTAAAATTGATGACATTTTTAAATAAAAAGACGCACCTGAAGTCATATCAGTCACACCGTGCATCAGATTGAGGTAAAAATGATTAATACATGTAAAAAATGACTTATGGATCATTTACCTAAAGTATCAAAACAATCTGAAATCATTTTATTGGTTTTGAGTTGGTTAGTTATCCTTTTTATTAAAATTGATGTCATTTTTAAATAAAAAGATGCACTTAGAGTCATATAAATTACACTGTGCATCATATTGAGGTACGAATGATTCCTAAAAATATAAAATGACTTATGGATCATTTTAAAAATGCATAAAAACAATACAACTTCATTTTCTTATTTTTGATTATGTCACTTATTTTTTACGAAAATGTCATTTTAAACTAGAAACACACACTTTAACATTTAATGATCACATAATGTATCAAATTGATGTGAGAATAATTCCTACATGTCACAAATGAATTATTAATAAATGTACTAAATTATTAAGAAAATATGAGCACGTTTTATTTATTTTTAGTGAGTGACATTTTTTGAACTAAACTATCGATTTTAAAATGATAACGAACACATTAAGTCATAACGGTCACATTGTGCATCTAATTGAGGTTTATATGATTAATACATGTATCAAATGACTTAGGAATCATTTAATTAGAGTATAAAAATAATAAAAACATGTTTTCTCAGTTTTGAGTATGTCAGTTGACCTTTTTACTAAAATTAATGTCAATTTTAAATAAAAAGAAGCACTTGGAGTCATACCAGTCACACCGTGTGTCATATTGAGGTGTATCTAATTCCTACACATCCTAAAGTCTAAAAAAAAAATCCTAACTACCAATTTTATAATGTTTCCATTATCTTTCTATATTGAACTTCCAACACTACATATTGATTCTATGTTCTTAGCTGAAAAACCTTTCTCATTGTTGAAAGTCAGAAGAGCAGAGGCTTTCAAAAATGAGAAAGGTTTTTTGGATAAGAACATAGAATCAATATGTAGTGTTATAAGTTCGACAAGAAAATTCAATGAAAATAGAAAATGTGGTAACATTGGTAGAAATAATAATTTTATCTTTTTTTGGATTGTTGTAGATAGTTGAAAGCAAAATATGACTTCCCAAAAGATCTGTGAAAAAAACTAAATAAGTATTAGATAAAAATGACAAGAAAATTAACTTAAATATAGTACATAAAATGATGAAAAAATTAATTAAATAATTCTTAATAATTCACCTTTTCCTGATGGTTGTATGCATTCTTGACACATTTTCTTATTGTCATTGTCTCAGTTGCAGACTCGAACAAAAGAATCCACTTGTATAAGAAAACAATTATTATATGAGTAATACTGAAAATAAACAAATTAAACATAAATATGAAACAATAAATTAATTCTATAGATAATTATTTACTGCAAAAACATTGTTGACTATAGGGATATGCCAATGGTAAAGTAGGAATGATGATAAAAAATGCAAATAGATCTCTCCAAACAATCAATCAATAAGTGAGGAGGATGAGGAGAAAATAAGATACATTGGATTGAAGCTTTGAACCATATGAGAGAAAGTAAATATGTACTATTGGGTTCATTAAATATTTATTTTGTACAAAAAATAAATAAATACACATAAGATATTAATTATCAAAGGTGAATGTCTCCCATTTGTGAGAATTACATGGATGGTAATCAGAGATTCCTAAGGGTGGAACCAAAAGGAAATGTTAACAAGTGATATGTTTTTAGATGGATTAAAGTAAAACATACATAGTGTTTATTAGACGTGTGATGAAATAAATGAAGTGATTTTTATTAATTATTAATGAGCGGGTTATCATTTCAAAGATGACTATTTTTTATCAACTGCAAGAAATATAAGCAAGGCTTAAATCAATGAATAAAATTCCATTGGTGATTAGAAAGTTTAATTGAAAAATCAAAGGAGTAATACTCTATAAAAAACCTCATTTTTCCCATGTAGATCCTAAATCATTTAGAGAGGATTACAAGGATGATAATTGGATAAAAAATATGCACGAGGAGCTTGATCTGAATAAGAACAATGTGACATGAGGAGCTTGATCTGAATAAGAACAATGAAGGATTATTATGGATTAAGTTGGTACATATATTGTTCTAAAAAATTTCCATTAGTTTAAAAATACATGAGTTTTTTAGTTAATTTTTTTCCTAATTCTATAAAACTCTTAACATAAAGGGTCATGGTAATTTATTATAATGAAACATTTTTTATGTCATATAATTGAGATGGTCACATTTGTGGGGCATCATATTACCATTAGGACATAAAGAATGAATTTAAGTTTATGTTAGTAAACCATAAAATTAAATATAATTTAGAATCCATAGTGAACATAGCATGTCATTAAATTATTAAATCCAAACTAATAAAGTTGAATTGAAGTGGGATTCTAAAGGTGTAATGATTTTATCCATGAAAAATAATTTTTATTTCAACAAAATACATTCTATTAAAACTTATTTATTAAATTTACATCAATCAATGTTAATATTTTATTTTATCAAAATTAATTAAATCTAGTGGTATAATATTTATTCTTGAATGATTTAAAATATTCTTTAAAATTTAAGTAATAGAAAAATTTTCTCGTTAAATAAGTTACTTTTCAAAGAAAATATCAAATTTAGAAATTTTTTGATCAATTCTAAAGGATTTAGAACAATAAATTCTATCAATAATGTACTATTCTTCTGCACCACATAATGAAAAAATATTTTGTTTCTTAAAACACCATGATGCTGAGGTATTTACTAGAAAACGACTCATTCTAATTTTTTATTTTCTGACTATATTTCAGCAACCAAAATAAAAATATCAATTAAATTTTATCTGAAAATCGTGTTTTCCTATATAATATAGTCAAAGGATTATAAAACCTTAAACCTCTTTGATTTTTCTTTTTATAGCATTTAAGTCATATTTTTTAAATTCAAATTGAAATATTTCAAAAATAAAAACTAAAAACATTATATTTTTTCAATAACTAGTTAGATAAATAAGATAAAAAATAAAACATATATAATGTTCATCCAATTGATGAAAAACATAATATAGGACCCCAATAATGTTAGATATTTCATCATTCAACTAATTTGCAATGTAATATTCCAAACCAATGACAACACCGACTGCTATATGGATGAATTTTTCAAAAGTTGACGATTGAAAAGAGGTAGATGTCATGGAATATAGGTATTGGGAGCCTATTATACCTCACAAAAACATGAACCAACATTGGGTTTGATATATTTCAAGTCTCACAGTACAAATGTGACTATACTTCAACATGAACCAACATTGAGTTTGGAATATTGACGATACTTCAATATATCTAAGAAGTAATGAATTTTTAGTTGTTTTCTAATAGTATAGTGCAACTATACTTGTTGGGATACACATATGTGGGATAATAAGGTTCATTGGATAACCGAGGGAAATTAGAGATATCAACAAACCTAGATTTTGCTCGAGTCATGGTTGCATTCAACCTTTAAATAGCTCGAGACTTGGATTCAACCCTTGGAATAATTAGAGCCTTTATTCTAGCCTAGATTCAAGTTTGGATTCGAAAACGAGGAGCACCGGCAGCAGGTCGCTTACATGAAGAGGTTCACATATTTCAAATTGCTTCACAATGGTCAGGGTTCTTAAAATAGATCGTGATACTTTTATCGGCACTTCAAAAAAAGCGCTGATAAAGATACATTTTATCAGTGCTAACTTAATAAGTGCTAATAAAATGAATCTTTATGAGCACTAAAAAAGCATTGATAAATAATTTTAATACTTTTTTTATAAAAAAATAATACTTTTAAAAAAATTAGAATTATTATATATAATTATAATACTTATAATATTAAATTATATATAATTATAATACTTATAATAATAATTTTTATAAAATAATAATTTTATAATTCTTTGAATATATAATAATTTATTTATAATTATATAGATACTTTTAAAAAATAATATTTATATAATTATATACATTTATATAATTATATATATATAAACATAGTAAATATATTCATTATTTAAATAAATTTATTATAATTTTATAAATAATTTTTAAAAAATATTATTTATTTATTTAAAATTATAGATGTATAAAAATAGTCAATATAGATTTATAATTATATTTATTTATAAATATTTTATTACAAATGTATTTTTAACATTATTAATGAATATTTAATCTTAAGTTCATCCATGTTAAAAATGAGTAAAATTGATTAATTAAATGAGTATAATATTGAAAATTTAGATAAGTTTTATTAATATAAATCATTAAAAATGGATATATATTAAAATAAATATGAATACATATATTGAAAATATTAAAACATAAATAAATATATATAAAATAAATAATATAAATTGATTAAATTTAAAAAAAATTATTCATGTGTGTACGCATGTATATAGAAATGCATTAATTACGTATATGTGAAATCAATATAATACATTTGATTATAGATTGAAAAAACAAACAACATTCAATTATGTCCATTACTCCATGCAATTTGTCAGTATTTTTAATTCATATTAATTTTTTATTATAAATGATTATTCACTAAATATATTATTATTTAAAGTAAATCATAAATAATATTTTGTATTATATAAATCATATTTATATACAATAATATATACCTATATATTTAATATATACTATTTATTAACATTATCAATAAACATCTAATTAATAAAATGTTTAATATTTTTCTCAATTTACATATTTTTAATTTTAATTTGTTTAATTTTCATTTTACATATATTAAATACATACTATTTATTAGTATTTATAATTTATATATAGTATAATCAATTTATTTAATTTTATCAATAATTATTTAATTAATAAAATTTGTAATATTTTTTTTAATAAACCCATTTTTCATTTTTCATTTATTTAATTATTTCATTTTATTTATTCAGACCTTTATCAGTGCTAAAAAAGCACTGATAAAAGATTCCTTTATGATCACTAAAAATATAGTGTTGATGAAGGTTACCCTTTATCAGTGCCAAAAATAAAGCGATGACAAAGGGTAACCTTTATTAGCACTAAAAATAAAGCACTGATAAAGGGTACCCTTTATCAGTGCTAAAAAAAGAACTAATAAAGGGCCCCTTTATCAGTGCTAAAAAAGTTCGAATAAAGGGTTAAATTTATTAACGCTTTCTTTAGTACTGATAAAGATGTCATTCATGAGCGCTTTTTTTAGCGTTGATCAATACCATCGCTGTTAAATGTCAATTTTTTAGTACTGTTACCATTCAAATGATTTATTTAGAAAATTAAAAACCCTTGGAACATGCCCCAAATGATTTTTGAAAATAAATAGTTACCATGTTATGCATGTGATGGTGCACAGTAGAGGGGATTATGTATTTTTGGTATCCTCTTGATGGAATCAGGGTTGTTTCTTGAAATGGAATTAGAGGTGAGTGTATGGCTTGTTTTTATTTATATTATATATATTTATATGTATTATAGCTGTAACTCACCTCTACTTTATTGTAAAAGTGGGTGCTCTAAACCCAACTTGAACAATAATTTTTTATTACCATATCATGTTTGTAGTGTGTTATGCATGATGTATTCTTACAATGATAGTGTTGATATTTATACCTCCAATATTTACATGATAGTGTCCATAGATTATTTTTCATATCAACAGGTTATAACAGTTCTCAATTATAATGAGAACCTCAAGATAGTATGACATTAATCTTAAACATATGTCCTATAGTTTAGATATATCATACTAACTGGACACAGATGATGTCTGACTATTAGGTGTTGAGATATCATAAGCATTGAGACTTCTTATCATGAAATTCATACTTGGTGATCTCAAGTAGAGGAGATCATGAAGACTGAACCACCAATAAGAACACCACATATTTTAAGCGTCATTGGTAGTTTCTATCTACTAACACATGTAATGGTCTCCTAAGTTGAGATTATTATTAGTGTATACTATTTTATTACATACTTTGATGTAAGATGAATTTTTTTTAATTGGTGTCTTAGTGAGGTAGCTTGTGTTGGGTGTGACATTGATGGTATGTCATTACTTGAATAATCAAGGTAGAATTTTTCACTTCTGAAAGGAAGTGATATCTCGGGCCTAGTTGATCAGGATGAAAATACTCTCACTAAATTCATGTCTATGATAGAATAAGGTAAGTCTATCTAGTTAGATTAATGAATAATAAAGCAATAAATGATGATGACACAAAGTGTGCATCCTACTTTATGAGATATTGCGAGATAAAGAGATTATATTACACGATGTGTGTTCATTGGAAAGGTTTTCATTTCTAATACTATACATCATCTCCATGGGATCCTTGATGAGTTTCTATATTTCACTCATGGTATATGAATAGTATTCACTGCTATTGAGATAAGGTCCTAAAGGTTTACACATTTAGTGTATTCAAAAGTATGGTTTATTCTAATGAATAGGAGTATAGGACATAGTTGGACCCGCCACAGGGTCTTGGATATGTCCGAGAATATATGATCTCCAAGTAAAAAATAAATTCATTATTATTTGAGTATAGAATAATTTGAGTTGAATTTATTTATTTAATGTATTTATATGAAAAAGGTCTAGTCAGAAGAAAAATCTCCTGACCATTTATTAAAGATGAAATAAAAAAGAGAAGATGCAAGAAGGATAAAATATGGGGTAAAATAATGAACCAAGACCTCATCTAGAAAATAAGACTACATGTGAAGGAAGGTCGGATAATTCCCATAATCATAATCAGAATCATCATCATCTTCATCTGCAGTATCCCATTCTGATTGTGAATTTATTTGATTAATAATTGAAGGTTCCAGGCGTAGTGGAAGCACGTGGGTGGATATGACCACTTGGATTTTTTTCATTAACAATGATCAATCCGAGATCAATACGATGATAAACGCCAGTCTCCACGGATCGAATCACAGAAATGGACAAAGAAAAGGAAAGTCCCGGAACCACAAAGTAGGATCGTTACAGGTTGATTATAATTAATTTAATCAATTGTAAAGAAGTAACTTTTGGGTGTTCTTTCTTCATTGATGTTCTTGATCACATTCTGGTGTGATTCATCATTGCGTTGCAGAAGACAAGTGTAGACTGCCTCTAGCGGTGATCCACGCGTGCACCTCGTATCTCTGGAAGTTGCCAAAGGAGTCTCCGGGTGCTAGCGTGGAGAAACCTTTGCTTGCGTTGTCCACCTTAGATCGTCTTGATCCGATGGAAGAGGATCTCTGTCGGTCTTGAGAGCATTCTTGGAGGAAGAAGTTCTTTCGGCCTTGAAATAATTCTCTTGTGTGTTACGCACAGAAAAATATTTGGGGTTGTGAGGATATTTATAATCACGTTTGAGGTTGTAGAGTTATGAAAATAAATAAACGCGTTACGCATTTTATTTATTTCATTTACTCTTATTTAAAACCCCCATGTCGAATAATTAATTCCTTGACATGTTCCCACATTGATTATAATAAATATCATTTAAAACAATATTATATCCTCAAAATCCCGACTGGAAAAACTACACGGCGTGTATTAATAAATACACGGTGTGTACTTGTTTTTCATTGAAAACTACACGACGTGTACATTCAATGTACACGGCGTGTATATCTTATTTTCATTTATTCATTTCCTTTCCATAAAGAAAACTACATGATGTGTAATTATTAATACACGACATGTACTTGTTTTCTATGAAAAACTACACGGTGTGTAATCTTTAATACACGGCGTGTATATCTTGTATTTCATTTCCTTCTTCCTCCATCATTAAAACAATTTAGGCTTCCTTGAATAATTATTAAACCACGTACGAGAATAATCTTTATTCTACTTGAGATACTTGAATACACTTAGTGTGTGACCCTCTAGGCCTCTTTCTCGTTGTCATTAGGTGGGCTTGCCTAAAGTCCAAGATTACTGTCTAGCAACGGGTCAAGGCACCCAAGAAAAATAAGTTGACGCCGCATTGACGTATCACCTCATACGAATGCTTACTGTGTAATTTAATCCCTTTGTCTCGATATCTCATCAAGAAGGTTTCATGGCAGTGTCATAAACCTATATGCTTGATCCGTCATTCTTTGACTACCTGAAATAAACTCGTCGTTCACACCATGGAAATGGAATTTAATGTGACAGTTCTATTTCAATCAAAGGGCCGAGATATCAACTTCCATAAATGGAAGGGACAAATCCTTCCTCGACTTATCCATTAACAACATGTCACTCATGATGCACCCAACGTACCCTACTTCTCACCAACTGTCTGCGTGACGGTTTTTGTCAGTAAATATAAGTGTGCGAGTCATGACATGAGTTAATGATAATCTTACAGTCTAAGGACCGTTACACACGCTCGTAGATAGCAATGTCCGATGACACCAAGACATGCAGAATTACTACTGCCAGGTCTGTTCTCATAATCTCTCATCTTGGAGATTACCAAGTGTGAACTCCATGAGAGAGAGTCTCGTCTTCTTACGAGTACTCGCACATGATGGTCTGTATACTATGTGTCCTATCATAGTATGTAATCCAACCGTATAACTTTATTTAAGAATATTTTTATAGCATTTCAAGGTTCTCATCATAGAGGGGATCTGCCATGACCTTATCAATGCAACAAATATTCCAGGACATTATTATATTATAGTCATGCAGAACAATGAACAATATATAATAAGTGAACATTCATGTAATCAAAGCACAAAACAGTTGGTTCTCAGGATACCAACCCTTACAAACTCCCACTTGGACTAGAGCCAACTGCCTACGACTTTTAGTCCGATAGACCTCACATGATGATCATGTTTCTGCTGAGTCAAGGCTTTAGTCAAGGGTTCCGCCACATTGTCTTCCATGGAAATACTACTCACTTCAACTTCACCTCTCTGAGAAAAATCCCTCAAGAGATGATACTTACGAAGTATGTGCTTTGTCCGCTGATGTGACCTTGTCTCTTTTTCAAGTTTCACCGCTGTAGTATTATCACAATAGAGTGTGATAGGATATTTACTACTCAGTACTACATCCAGCTCTTGTACAAAGCTTCACATCCATACTGCTTCTTTAGCTGCCTTAGAACCTTTTCACTGGTTGCGATGCTGAAATCCATCAGAATCCTATTGGCCATTGCCGCTTACCATGACTATGAAATTTGGCAAATGGATGTCAAAATATCATTCCTTAACGGGAACCTCCAGGAAGATTTCTACATGACACAACCTGAAGGTTTTGTGACTCCAAAGGATGCCAATAAGGTATGCAAGTTGCATAAATCCATTTATGGATTAAAGCAAGCATCAAGGTCATGGAACATTCATTTTGATGAATCTGTATCGGAATTTGGATTTTTTAATAATGAATGTGAGCCTTGTGTATACAAGAGGTTTAGTGGAAGTGCAGTCTCCTTTTTAATTGTATATGTTGATGACATATTACTAATTGGAAACGAAGTACCTGTCTTACAGTCAGTTAAGGCATGGTTGCATAAATGCTTCTCCAGGAAAGACTTGGGTGAGGAATCAACTGTAAATGGCCCACACACATCTGTGTGAACTAATTCTAGAAGCTCTTTAGCTCTTTCACCTTTCCCACTAAATGGGGCTTTGGTCATTTTTCCTTGTAGACACGCATGACATACACCAAGTGGTTTTAGTTCGAAGAAATCTAAATACCCATCTTGATGTAATTTTGTCAAACATTTCTCATTGACATAACCTAGCTGGTGATGCCAAAGTTGGGTGTGGTATGATTCATGTGAATTTACTTTGTCATCGATTTCCATTACTTGGTTTGTGTAGTCTAACACATAAAGACTGTTATGTTCCATACCAAAACAAATGCTATCTTTATAAAAGTAGCAACATTCATTTCCAAACTTGAATATGAATCCATCAGTATCTAATATGGATACTGAAATAATGTTTTTAGTAACAGAAGGAACATAATAAAAACCCTTTAACACCAAGATCATTCCAGTTGGCAATGTGAGGTGGTAGTCTCCGACAGCTACAACAACAAGTCTGGCTCCGTTGGCTGCTCGTAGATCCACCTCACCTCGGTCAATATTTTTGAATCTACTTGGTTCCTATATTTGGATATAGATGTGAGCACCAAAAGTAGTATCTAATACCCAATTAGTATAAACAGATAGATTGCATTCGATAACAAACGCACCTGAAGCTTCCCCTTGCTTCCTTGGCTGGGTGTAGTTTTTCTTCCAGTGGCCCTTCTTGCCACATGCGAAACAAACAACATCCTGTTCCTTTGCCTCCCCTTTGATCTTCCTTTTCTTAGAAGGCCTTGAAGAAGATTTGGGATTAAAGCTATTAGCCTTCCCTTTACTTTTATTCACCATGAGGATAGAAGGCTTTTCACGCTTCATGTCATTGTCCACTTGGCGAATAAGGATAAGAAGATCAGACAGAGACTTCTCAATGTTGTTCACGTTGAAGTTCACAAAAAAATTTGAGAAGCTCTGGGGGAGTGATGTGAGAATGAGATCGGTACCCAGTTCTTCAGGGAGTTTAAACCCTAGAACCTCCAAGTGCTCAATTTAGCCAATGATCTTGACTACATGAGGCCCAGCTGGGGCACCCTCTCCAAGATTGCTCTGAAATAGAGCCTTGGAGATCTCAAACCTTTCCTGTCTTGCTCTCTCCTGTTATAGACCATGGAGGTGCTCAAGCATGCTATAGGCATCCATGTCTTCATGAGACTTCATGAGCTCACTAGACATTGATGATAACATCAAACATTGAATGTCGAGTGCATCGTTCAAATGTTGATCATAGACTAGGAAATCTTCATCACTCGCCCCTGGGGCAGGGGAATCAGGAAGTGAGGACTCCAGCACATAAAACTTTCGTTCATGGCGTAGGAAAACCCGAAGGTGCCTAAACCATTCCTGAAAGTTACTGCCGGTGAGGATGTTGTCTTTATCCAGAATTGATCACAGAGAAAATGTGGTTTACGAGTTTGTCATTTCGATTCTACAATTTAAAAGAGCAGATTGATCAGTACTTTCTTGATTACATTTTATGAGAAATAATAAAATTTTATTAAGTCTCCCACTATTTTATCAAGTCCCAATGGCCCTCACCATTGAACTCAGAATGTCCAGTTGCTTTGACATTCTAGTGTCAAGGATCCATATTCCCCTTCGCATAACCCCAAAAAGGGTTGGTCAAGCTATTTGAAGGTATTTAGGTAGGCGGGTCTTTGCCAACTATGAGCTTACAGTTCCTTGATCTGTTGAGTGGACTTCCCAATCCTGAAATCCTGACTTGGATTTCCTCAACTCTTTCCTCCAATATTACATCAAGTCTAGCAATGGCTACTCCTCTCGATGTAATATGGTTAAGTCAACCCTAAACCTTTCATAAGGTCTTCCTTTATAAAAGTAAGTGTCCCAACAAGGGTTGGTCAAACACATAGCTTTATTGAGTCTTGCCCTTAATCAAGTAACGAAAGGCTTGGTCCGACTTAATATGGTATTTGAGGGGTTTTATTCTTTATGCATAGTTTTTCATTATCACATTCTTGTTAATATTAAGTGATGCTTGCTTAAGTGATTAACCATGTTCTCATAATGTTTATGCATAGTCCAGTTTTTATTTTCTTCCATCTTTTCATGATTGTTCATTTTATTAACTATGTGATTGAGACAACACATACATAATAAATAAACCATGCAATTTAGACAGAAATAAAATAATATGGAATGATCATGAGCTTCTATTGGTTATCTTATCTAGCGGTTTTGATAAGCTAACCCTGACCTAGGGAAAACACCTTGAACCTGATGGTTCGTGTTTTGCAGCTCCCACCTGTCCACCTTTGTATCTTCTTGCATCGGTTTCACCTCGACTTCAGGATTTGAACCATCTCCTCTGGCTTGGGGAGATCCTCCATTACATGGGTTTACATTAAAGAAACCATGGGCACACATGCCCTACATTTTATTGGAAGAAGGCTCGCAGGCCAACAAATTTGAATTAAATAAATTTAAATGAAACCATATACATACAAAGGGTTTTTGGTCAAGCTCATGATCATCCATAGCATGCAACGACATTTACGCATATTTATAATTCAAATTATTTTAATCGTTCTTTCATTTAAGATAAGTCATGCTCAAATTCAATTAATTATGATCTTATAATTAATCAATTATTTATCTTAAATTCCTTTCTGAATTTCCTTGAGATTCTTCTCATCCATATTCCTTGTACAGGTCTTTGTACTTTTGGCCTTGAAATAATTCTCTTTTGTGTTATGTATAGGAAAAGAGTTGGGGTTGTGAGGATATTTATAATCGCATTTGAGGTTGTAGAGATATGATAATAAATAAATGCGTTACATGTTTTATTTATTTCATTGACTCTTATTTAAAACCCCCATGTTGAATAATTAATTCCTTGACATGCTCCCACATTGATTATAATAAATATCATTTAAAACAATATTATATCCTCGAAATCCCGACTGGAAAAACTACACGGTGTGTATTAATAAATACACAGCGTGTACTTGTTTTTCATTGAAAACTACACGGTGTGTATATTCAATGTACACGGAGTGTATATCTTGTTTTAATTTATTCATTTACTTTCCATAAAAAAAACCACACGGCGTTTAATTATTAATACACGATGTGTACTTGTTTTCTATGAAAAACTACACGGTGTGTAATATTTAATACATGACGTGTATATCTTGTTTTTCATTTCCTTCTTCCCCCATCATTAAAACGATTTAGGATTCCTTGAATAATTATTAAACCACGTATGGGAATAATATTTATTCTAATTGAGATACTTGAATACACTTAGTGTGTGACCATATAGGCCTCTTTCTCATTGGCATTAGACAGGCTTGCCTAAAGTCCAAGATTACTGTCTAGCAATGGGTCAAGGCACCCAAGAGAAATAATTTGACACCGCATTGACGTATCACCTCATATGAATGATTACTGTGTAATTTAATACATTTGTCTCGATATCTCATCAAGTAGGTTTCATGGTAGTGTCATAAACCTATATTCTTGATCTGTCGTTCTTTGACTACCTGAAATAAACTTGTCGTTCACACCATGGCCATGGAATTTAATGTGACAGTTTTATTTCAATCAAAGGTCCGAGATATAAACTTCCATAAATGGAAGGGAAAAATCCTTCCTCGACTTATCCATTAACAACATGTCACTCGTGATGCACCCAACTTACCCTACTTCCCGCCAACTATCTGCATGACAGTTTTTTTAGTAAATCTAAGTGTGTGAGTCATGACATGAGTTAATGATAATCTTCCAGTCTAAGGACCATTACACACGCTCGTAGATAGCAATGTACGATGACACCAAGACATGCAGAATTGCTACTGGCAGGTCTGTTCTCATAATCTCTCATCTTGGAGATTACCAAGTGCGAACTTCATAAGAGAGAGTCTCGTCTTCTTATGAGTACTCGCACATGACGGTCTGTATACTATGTGTCCTATCATATTATTTCATCCAACCATAGAACTTTATTTAAGAATATTGTTATATAATTTCAAGGTTCTCATCATAACAGGGATCTTCCATGACCTTATCAATGCAAAAAATATTCCAGGACGTTATTATATTATAGTCATGCAGAACAATGAACAATATATAATAAGTGAACATTCATGTAATCAAATCACAAAACAGTTGGTTCTCAGGACACCAACCCTTACAATAATCACAAGGATCCTATCCTTGGACTTTTCTTTCTTTGGGGTGATCTAAACCTTTAATGCCTTGAAATATGACCTGGTAGACATGTTCCTTGGAAAACTGGAGTAATCTTTCTATGACTGTATTTTTGGAGGATTCAGAGAACCTCCATTGTTGCTACCCTTAACACCTAAAACAACATCCTTAAAGGAAAATATAAGACTGATACTTGATGAAAAATGAGTGGTTTCCAAAAAAAAAAATTTCTTTCCTTTATCACTTTCATCATCTATGACATTACCCCAAACTCTAGAAATTCCCAAAGAGTGATTCTGAATATCCTGAGGAAAAATCAAACTCTAATGATCATAAGTTTTCTCAATTACATTACCCTACACAACATGCTCTGAGAAATCATCATCCAATGGTTGCACAAAGAAACCTTGCTCATCAATTAGAGAAAGAGAATAGCTGGGAACAACACTAACACCCTCATATGTAGACTACACAACATATACAAAAGGAATGTCATGTGCAGTCACATCCGTGGAGACATGATCACTGCTCCTGCAATCCGATTCATCCCCAGTATAAGGAACACTAACCTTGTCACCATGCTTCTAATCCACTCTAGTCCCCACACCATCATTGATAAGGCCAGAGTACTCACCTACCTGCAACACAGGATCTGCCTTAGCCCTGGAGGCTTGGCCTTTCAAAACAAACACCGTGCCCTCCACACTCGATTTCCACCTAGGTTGATCAGAGGACATATCGTGTTGTGAAAAATTAAACTGCTTCCCTTTAACATCACATTCCATTTCAAAATGTCCCTTTGAACCACATAAGTTGCAAGTCATCCTCCTGAACTTATGAGCCAAATTCCCAACATAGTTACATAAACAATAATAATCTAGACATTTCTCATACTCAACATTGATTTGAATTTATTCAGTTGGAATAGATAAAATAACATTATCAACAAGGGTGGATCTAAGATCAATCTCAACTAGAATCCTTGAAAAATGTCCATACCAAACAAATTCAGTTTCCTTGTCCAACCGAATTAGAATGCCAATAGCAGATGCAATGTCATGCAAGATTTTTTGATGCCACATAATCCAATTGAGACTAATAAGCCTCACCCATACCTGTTCAAAGGTTTTATTAACCTATAACACATTTATGTACATGGACCATTCATTAAGATGATTCATCCCAAGCTTCAAAAATAAGGGACCTTCAGCCCGTGCACAAGATCTGAAATCCTACAACTCAAAGAGGCAGTGAAAAATAACCCCTACCTAAAGAGATGCATCTCCAATTGGAGAATCCCTAGAGAAATGAAATAATCCTTATGAGATCCTCCAACCGCTAAGGCTTTACACATTTTGGAAGAAGAACCTGCACAATCATAGAGTTAACACCCATGGCCACCCTTTCCCAGAAAGCATCAGACTTTGCTTTAACATAGGCAACTCATCCCTTCATGTGGATTCTACTAGAGGATGATCCCTTGAAGGCACCTAAAGGACACCGATAATTATCATACAAATGAATATTATTTTAATATTTAGGGTCATTTAAAATTTACAGGAATGACGAGTTGAGTTAATGACTCGATTTTATCACATAATATATTTATTATACTACAATTAAGTGATAAAAATATAAATGATATTAATGACTAGTAAATTGGTCATGATTCATCATTTATAGAATATTTAGTGGGAAATAAATATTTAGGGGTCAGGAAACCATTTTCAAGTATTTTGAGCCTCACTATATAAGTGGGAGGAAGATATCATATAGAGTAATATTCATCAAACGATTTTGAGAGCCTCTCATCCCTCTATCTCGATTCTTAGAGCGAAAAGAACTTGATCTGATTTCTCCTTCATGGATTGAAGGATCGACATAATGGTGATCATTAGAATGTCGAAGGTTTTATCGAATCTCTGTGCTAGAACCTAGAACTTGATTATCTATATTCCGGAAGACTTTCAAAGTGTGTGTAGATGATCTAGAGGGATTTTTCTATAGTTCCTTTGAGAAATGATTGCTGACAACAAGAAAAATATGTTTTTGATCGAAATTAGATGAGGTATGATTTCAATTTAATTTTTTCATTATTAATTATTCATGATTAATTAAATTGCACATGATTCATGGATGAATATGTTCTAGGGTATACCATATTTTATGTTTCAACACAAATCCATTAAAATAAAAATAAAAAAGGGAAAGTGGAGATGTGGGAGGCGCCTCACCAACCTATATAAAACTTTAGCTCCCCCTTTTAGGGGGTGGAAAGTTGTGGTATGCCACTTATAAAAAAAATAAAAACAAAGGGGGTGACTTTGGGGGCGCTTCCCTCTTAACATGTAGTGTGAATAATATCCCATATGTGGCAGTGCATCATTATTAAAAAATATATTATTATTTTTTATATGTGGCACCCCATCAGGGCACCATACCCAGTGCACATGGAATGTGGGTGCATGTGCCCCCTGACTTGGAACCCCTACTAGGTCATCTCGACCACGAGCATGTCATGATGGGTTTTCCCAAAACTTTTTGGCTCTTTCGGTCTTTCCCAATGATTAGAAATCCCTCTGAGGGGGTTTAAAAATACCCAGGGAGCCTGAATAATAATAAAAAAATTCCAAAAAATATTTTGAATTTAATTTAATATTTTATGGGACCATGTGATAAGTGTTCATGGATTAAAATTAAAATAAATTTATTTTAATTCATAAAAAATACCCTAAATATGAATTCATCACAAATTTAATTTTTATACGAGTTTAATGCGTACTGACTGATCATGAGATATAGACTAACTAATAATTCCCTGGTATTTTCTTACTTATTTATTTAATTATTACAATGCATGGTTTGTAATAAATATTTAATAAACGGCTATTTGCATATTGTATTTCCTCACTTAATATGTATAAGGGTTTTTTGTGTCCACAAGAGTTGTTTTTCATGTGTATTACACATTCTTGAGACCCCCTAGTTTGCATGCAAGTATTTATGTATTATGATGAGGATGTTATAAGATGAGTATCATACCGAGATGAGACGATATTCCAGACGATACAGTGATATATTAGACTAGGGTGCGAGCAATGATAAAAGTCAAAAAATGACTTAGGTATTTTATGCCTAGGGTCATAGTTGATCCATTAAGAACAAATGGATCAACCAATATCAAATTCTCAAGATCAATCGCATCCTTTATTTAATTTATGCATCATTTATTATTATTTTTTGAATATTCTTAATTGTGAGATTTCATTAAATAATAAACTAAAATGCATATCTTAAATTAAATTAAGATGAGATGAATGTTTTTCTATTTACTATATAGTCAAGTTCTGAGTGTGATCACATATTATGTGCATACCTGATAAAAAATGAATTCATTAATAAAAAAATATTAAAGAAACCCTCAAAGAAATATTAAGTCATCATTCCTTACATCATTTGAATTTTTAAAAATGGGTATACAAGGTGTTCATAAGCCATAATTGAGGATGTCTCATACTATCGAGGAGTTATTATGAAAGTGGTGGGTTTAATTAACAAAATATGGCAGAAAATAAGTAGTAATAATGATCCTTTTTCCACTTTAGAGTTAAAGATTTGAATAAATCAAGGTTTCAATTCTTAGAAGTTGGGACTTCACTCAACAGTTCAAGGAGTCGCAAGTCAATGTGGTTGGTCAGTCAAATTACTACCTTGAAACTCTATAATTAGTGGCATATCTATATCTTAGACTATGAGGAGAGTTTTTAGGGATCCATACCACTATAATACTCATGAAACTGGTTATTTAAAATCTAGTAGTGAGGGATACTAGGGTTCGATAAAATAATGGGATACATTTAATGATTTAATCAGTAATATCTAATAAGTAATCAAGATAAAAGTATTAATCTAATAGTGTTTATTTTTGTAGAAAAAATGGATTGTAATACCACATATATATTGTGATCAATTCTATACAAAGTATATGTCATGACTGGTACCAATTTCCAAGTGTGGTATAAGCACTTGTACAAAGTAATATGAAATGAATGGAAATTTTAAGTGAAAGAGTTCTTGATATCTGTTAAGCCACCTCAGGAAGATAGGGTGTAGAATCTATTTATAGGAGACACATAGATTATTTCACATGTTTTCCCATCTCAAAGAATCCTATAAGGATAAATAGAAGCAAGATATTAATGAGGTAATGATTGCACTAAATACATGAAAATTTAAAGATATATCATGATTTTCAATAAATTCATTTCTTATAAAATTTTCACCCAATTAATCCTATTTCATTTAGGATTAAAAAATGAATAGTATGGAGAAAACACTTCATTAACTTTTTGGGTAAGGTTCTCAAATAAAATAAGAACCTAAAGAAAGTTTAATTTTTTAGATCTTATGGTGAAAGATTTGAAATACGGGGAGGAAAATACCAATGGAAAGTGTGATAATAAAGGAACCTTCGTAACATCCTTCAAAGAACTGAGGTAGATAATTTTATAGGGGACCATTTTATTTTAATGTCATGAGATAATTTTAAGGAATTTAAATTCTATGAACTGAATTGAATAATGAAGTGGTATCTTCTTCTTCAGGTATATTCATAAATTGTATGTAATGTTTCTATCATACTTATTAGGCATTGAATACAATATTCAAATCACATATGTGTATTTAAATACAGTAACCGAGTAAGTATAAAAATGTTATAAGAAGTAAGGTACGTTCTCTAAGCAGCTGGGAAAGGGTGATTGCTAAGTCATCGATGAGAAGTACACAACTTCTAATTGAAAATAATGGTTATAGTTGAAATTTTGTTAAGTATTACCAAAACATTTATCTCATGTGTCTATTATACATAAAAAGACATTATTCTATTTTTTGAGAGAATATTGTTTATGGTGTATAATACTCAACTACTAGTTTATTAATGCTTGAATCATTGGTGATAACTGATGAATATAAGCTATAAGATTCAATTTTACCTAGTTATCGAATGATAATTATCTATCTGGTAAAACTAAGTAGTTTTTAAGGATATAAATAGTATGGTTTTTAGAATAATTAGAGATAAATACCTTATGTATTATAAACATGTTTACTTAATTAGTTTTGGACAAAGAAACCTTTAGAAATAAAGGTAAGCCACAAATCTTTTGAAATTATTTTATCTAGAGAGTGTGAACTATTACAAGGTTAATCTAGTGGTAAATATAGTTCATAAGATTCCTTTAGGAGTTTTAAGGAATGTAAAAGTGAAGTAAGGAATATGAATAGTTAGAATATATGAGTTGCTTCAGGCTGGTGAGCCAAAGAATATCTCAACCACACATTCATCGATCATTATAGATGTAGAGTGTATTTATTCCTAAACTCACATCTCCTTATACACATAAAAATTATGATGTTGGTAAAAGGAGGATCTATGATGAGTCTTACATGCATATATTGATCATTAAAATGTTGAGTTTATTTATTCCTAAACTAACATTTCCTTATACAAGCTAAATTCATAATGTTAGTAAAATTAGAATTAATGATGAGATTTAATAGGAATTGTAAAATCTTCCATTATATCTCGAGACATGCTTCACAAATAGCAGTGTTAACCCATTACCATATTCCAACAATAATAAAAATGGATATCATATGAGTTATAATATTATTTAAATCCATTACATCAAACTCTATGTGTTTAGATGCAAATAGTTTATTAAGGACAAGTCAATAAACAAACTTTCACCAAGAATAATACAATGTGCATCTAATGTAATTATCCTAAAGGTTTATAAGCATATTACAAAAAACCCTAAGATAGAAAAGTTATAGTCAATTGATATACTAAATTTATATAAAAGGGTGAACATCTATATTTGAGATAGTGGGAGAAAAATTGAATTGGGTAAAGTCAAGGCTTGAGATTCACAAGTAGTTGACATAGGAACAAGTTCCATAAGGGATGCTTGAAAAGGAATGTTCCAAATACACATATTTCATAGGAAGATTAAAAACATAGAGGTAATTTTATTTTTACATTGGGGGGGGTGATATATTATTCGATAAGAATAATGGATCCTATAAGGAAGTAGTAAATGACAATAATCTTTAATTGAAAAGTTCATATGAATTTAGGAAAATGGATTACATGTACCAAAATCAAATATATATTTAAGTAGTTTCTATAATTGATGTAAAGTTGTTGGTGGGTATTCAAAAGAAACAATACATAGGTGGTGCAAGCATGGTACTAATAAGGATCAATTAGTTATACCAAATTGTTATACTTAAATCCATTTTAATTTCACCTGTTAGAGTAATTTTCTATTATCATTATATTTAGTATTGGATTTCAAGACCACCAATATGGGAAGGTGTCTATACGATGCCACCAGAAAGGGTTGGTGACACTATAGAATACCAATAGGGGTGAAACTTACTAAAATCTAGTTTTGGATTGAAGTAAGAAACAATATCACAGAATATTAATTTGGAATGAAGTTTTTCCATATGTATACAAGAGGTTAGTGGGATAATTACTTTTTTTTAAAGAAAATATGTTTTATAACACATGGAAAACAATTATTCATCTTACAGTTAGTTAATACCATAATGAAATAAACTCTCTAAATATTTATTTGAAGTAGCAACCTAAGTTCTAGCGAATGAGATCTACTAAGATAGATCTAATGGGTTTCTTAGACTAAGTCAAAGTATATATACTAATAAGTTATTGAAAAATAAAAGTTAGAAGAATTTGAGAGAGAATTGTTACCAATGTAACATGTCATAAATCTCTCCAAGAAGACATGTATGAGATAAAAAAAGATATTAATGTGATAATTTGGATTCCATACACTTATATGATGGATCAATTACATATGTCATTCTATGTACTAAATGTGATATTTCCAAAATATAATTTATGGTATTAAAATATCAGTATAATTCAGGAGAATTGTTTGGTAAATATCCCGAACTATCCAATTTTACTTGAGAGATAACATGAGATATGTTCTTTGTACTTAGAGAGGAAGGGAAACTAATTATAAGGGGACACAAATTAGTATTCCTTTGGATCAATATAATCTAATATAATAGTCGGGATAAGGTAATGGGAAAGATAAGATCATCCAATCCAGTAGTAAATGTATCTACAAATATTGAGTGCATTGCATCTTATGATGCATCTAAATATGTAGTGTAAAATACACAAAAATTTGTTTCAGTTCTTGGAATCACGCCTAGTAAAGTAAAGTTTTATCATAATATAAATTATGATAATTATAATACCAATAATATCCAATATTTCAAGTTTTGATAGTGTACAAAATGGATACACTCAGGGATATCATCTCTTATAGAGTCTTACTCAAGAGGGTAAAGTCAAAGATATTAGAGTAGCTATGAAACAAAGATGTGGCTGGACCAATGACTAAATACATAATTCAGTAGAAGAATTATATTATAATTTGGGAGATAAAAAGGATAGTTAGAAAGTTGTCTCTAGTGCAAGTGGGAGTGTTGTAAAATTGGGCTCCCTAGACCCAACTTGAACAGTAATTTTCGATATATCATGTATATAGTGAGATATGTATGATTTATTCTTACCATAATAGTGTTGATATTTCTACACCCACTATTTAATTGGTAATTTCCATAGATTAATTGTCATATCAACCAGTTATAGCAGTTCACAGCTATAATGAGAACCTTGAGATAATATGATATTGATCTTAAACATATGTTTTATAGTCTAGATACATCATACTGACTGGATATAGATGATTTATAACTATCAGGTGTTGGGGGCTCATAATAATTGATACTTCTTCTTATGAAGTTTTCACTTAGTGATCTTGAGTAGAAGAGATCATGAGACTAGATCTCCAATAAAAACACCACATGTTTCAAGTGTTATTGGTAATTCATATCTCTGAACACGTATATTAGTCTCCATGATTGAGATTATTATCATTATATACTATTTGATTACTTACTTTGATGAAAAATGAAAATTATGACATTGATTTCATAGTGAGGTAGCTTGTGATGGGTGCGCCATTAGTTGTATGGTATTGACTGAATAATCAAGATAGATTTTTTCACTTCCAAAAGTAAGTAATATCTCAGGAATAGTTGATCAGGATGGTAGTACCTTTACTAAATCTATGGCCATGGTAGAAGAAGATAAGTCTCTCCAGTTTGGTCAACAAATAATAAAGTAATAAAGGATGATGGCCTGAAGTGTGCATCCTGTTTTATGAGATATGACATGAAAAATAGATTATATTACATGACGTGTCTTCATAGGAAAGGTTTTTATTGCTATGACTATACCTTATCTCTTTAGGGACCTTGATGGTTTGTTAGACTCTACTCTTGATCTGTGAATAGTAGTCACTACTATCGAGATAAGGGCCTAGAGGGTCACACACTTAGCGTATTCAAAAGTCTAGCCATTCTAATGAATAGGAGTATAGGACATGGTGGGACCCACCATGAGGTTCAGAATATGTCTAGGAACATACGACCGCTAAGTAACAAATAAATTCATTATTATTCAAGTATTTAATAATTTGAGTTGAATTTTTTTATTTAATGTATTTTCAAGTATTAAAGTAAATACATGGAAAAATATTATATGAACGAATATTATTTTCATATTCAAGTTTCTCTTAATATTTATGAAAATGATGATTCAAGTTAATGGCTCTATTTTATCACATAATATATTTCTTATATTATAGGTAAGTGATAAAAATATAAATAATATTTATGACTCAGTAAATTGGTCATAACATGCCATTTATGGATTATATAGTGGGAAACAAATATTAAAGGGATGGGGAGCCATTTCTGGCTATTTTGATCCATGATATATAAGTTGAAGGAGGCTCTCATATAGGTTACTATTCATAATAGGATTTTAATAGCCTCACTCTCCTCTCTCTCACTTCATATAGAGAGAATCTCTCAATCTGAGCATCTGATCTGAGTTCTCCTTCACAAATCGATGGCTCGATGTAGTAGTGATCATTGGGATGTCGAAGGCTTTGTTAAATCTCTATGCTAGAACCTAGAATTTTTTGATCAACATTCATACATAATTTTGAATTACGTTTGAATTATCTAGAGGGATATGACTTCGGTTCCTTCAATAAATGATCACAAATGAAGAGTAGTTGTCAAATACATCTTCAAATCGATCAAGGTAATTTTAGATTTAATTTTTGTGCTTAAATATTTCACATGAGATCCTTGGATTCTATTTAAGGTTTCATATAACTGGTATAAATGTAGTTACATCAATAAGGTGATGAAGTTTTTTAAATTTTGGTCCCATATGCTTATGTTGAATGCCCCAGTACCTTCATACTTTACATGTCATGGAAAACTAGGGGTAGATAGGCAGGAATCCTAAATACACATGTTTCATTAGTTCATGATCGCTCTTTGTCAAGTTTCCCTGAGATAGATTTTATTATTATTATAGGATTATGACCCTATATTAGAATAGTAAGGGTAATATTGAGTGTTAGGGAAGGTTATTTTTTATCTAGCATCAGTCTTTTTAGTAGTTTGTATAGCTTTGTCCTGAATTATCTCCATATCCCCTAGGTTATCATGATACGATGTTTAAAAATTAGTTATGATTAAGTGTTTTTAATAGTAAAATATGTTAATAGTTTAAGAAAATAACGCTGGTTCTTTATATTTTTTTATAGAAAGAAAATATATTCTCTTTTAACTCTTTCCCTTTCTACTTTTATAAATCTTTATTTTAAAGGTGTAATTTTTTATTTTTTATTTATTTTGAAAATGGAAACCTACTTTATACATATATCTATTTTAAAACTAGCATGAAACCATTTAATCTTTTATGGGTATGTATGGATCAGTAGGTGGTTTCCAACAGGGTTGTATAACTTACACTTATCATCATTGTAGTTTTATCCAGTTTGGCTTGGACATGGTGGGTTGATCTTGGATTCTTGGTTTGGGTATAGATGGTGCATAGTGAAAGTGTTTCACTCAACGTATGGACATAGTAGTTTTGGATTTGGTTCTTTTATTTTATCTTAGTATCATGGATGTATCATCCTTTTTGACTTTCATCTTCCACTTTGTTTTTGTGTATCATTTTAGGATCTAGTTTGGTTGGTTTGTTTCCATTGTTTACCCTTACTTATCATTATCCTTTCATTTACTTTTTATTACATTTTTTAGTTATGAATTTATTTTATAACTTCTTATTTTTATAGCATGACACTTCTACACATGGAATGGTCATGTTGGAATTTTAGGTGGAATTCCTTGGGTTGTTATTGATTCTTTGGGTGAAACTATTCACATTAGTTGTATCATTGATTCCTAGGTGCTTGTCTCTAGACCAAAAGGATTGGGAATGCATCTCAGGCCTTGTCACGGGACAGCTTGGGTGCTTGGTCTAAGGGTGTCCTAGGTTGGTTTGTGAACAAATATTATCAAATATTAGGTTCTTGTGTGGTAATAGGTTTGAAATAAACCCTTTCAATTTTGGGTGTCTGATAGATTTAAGGTAGGATATTTGGAATAAAAGTGGCTGGTCATGAGAAAGGTGTCAGATCACCACCTCTTGGGATGACACTCGAGTTACCGGGGCAGTTTGAGATGAGCATATCTTGAATTTGAGCTTGATTATCTGATTTTTTCGAGATGTTTTGTCCTTGTTTGAGAATTTATGTGTTTTTTTAAGATTTATGAGTTATTTTGAGAAATATAAAATCATTGGAGTGGAATTTGTAGGGAATTCAGGTGGTGCAAGATTATAGTGCATGATTTTTAAAACTATGTGTTGACCATGAAAACCACTATAGAGACCTTATAGTGAGCTTCTCATGGTCTGTGTATGGTATTCTAAACTATGTGGCCAAACCATGCACAATTGTTCCTTCTTCATTATTTTCATATTTTTGTTTTCTTATGGTTTGAGTTTCCCTTATTCATTATTGCTATTGTTTTGGGATGATTTTGGATGTATAATTTGAATTATTAATGATATTTTGGTTTATTTAATATTTTATTTCTAAAATAAAACCTTAGGTTATTTAGAAATGAGATGGAATTTATAAAATATTTGGAGATTTTGTGAAATTTTTTAGGAATTAAGATGAAGTGAAGTGTTTATTATAAGTTTTTAGTGGTGTTTTTACTTTTTAAAATTCTGATTTCCATCTCTAAAACTTTGATTTTGTTTTAAGAATGAGTTGAAATTATTAAAAGAAAGGGATTTTGTTGGATGTTTTATAATTAAAAATGGATTTGGTTTATGAATGTTTTTATTTGATAAAGAAAATCTATTTTGATTTGGTTTAAAACATTTTCCAAATGTTTTGTGAGATTTTATAAGAAATTTCATACCATAATTTTGGAAGATTTTTGAATTGTAAATGTTTTGGGAATAGAAATGTTTTTTAATTTGAAAGGTTTTTACAAAATTTTTAATTTGATACTCCTTATTTTTTAAGTGATTTTTATAGGATAGATAAGAGGTTTTCATATGCCTTTAAGTTTTTATGCAGGGGTATGGGTTTGATGTTTCTTTTATAATTTTAGGATGTTTTTTATTATATTTTATTCGAAGGTATTATGATATTTGATAATAATTTAAGTTATATTTCAATATTTATTGAATAATTTATATTTAGGTTTGTAAAGTATGAATTTATAGAGTGTTTGTTTATATTTTTTGCTTTTTGGTTCTAGATTAATCCCCCATGAAGTCTTAATATATTTATAAGGAGTCATGGGTGGTTCTGTAACACCCCGAGCTTCCACTATATGCTTCTCATTCAATAATGCAATAGCTTGCATTGTACGCAACTTCGAGTTCTAACACACCGCAACCAATCAAAGTAGCCGTTATGAATAGTAATACCCACTTTTTGAAATTATATAAATTTTATATTTCAAAATGGACTTCATTTTTGTATTTGGAATATCGAAATTATCCTAAGTTGAATTTTTGGTATTTTTCTGAGAACTTCCAATTTTTTTATGAATAGTGAAAAATACTTAAAACAACTTTTTTAATAAAAATAATTTATAGTGGTAAATTATACTATTTAGTGGTTTTAAAGTATAATTAGAATATATTTTTACCATTTTATCCAATGGTGGTCGTTAGAATTAATTTCACTTTGAAATTGGACATAAACAATTGTCAATCTTTTGATATATATTGTTTCTCAAAAACACGCTATTTGTTTTGACAACGGGAATTAATTATGAAATTAATTAATGCAACTCATATGTTTGGAAGTTTATAAAATAGACATCATTTTTTAATTCAGAATATCAATTATAGCTTAGGGTGAAATTTTGGCATTGTTCTGAAAAACTTCAATTTTTGATGAATAGTGAAACCACTAAGTGGTAGTTAAAAAACTGAGTTTTCGTTTAAATGAAACATTACCACTTCTGAGATTTGATTTTCAAAAATCCGACATAAATGGTTTTAATTAGGAAGTAAAATGTGGTTCAATGGGATTAAAATAATTTTTTGGTGAATAGTAACTTTTAAGTTTAATTAATCGCGATTAAAGGTAATTAGTGAAATTTAAGGTAAAAATGATATTATAAAAATATGAAAACACCTTTACACTTTTTTTACCCCTATTTGATGAGTCATTTCCGACCAAGACAATCCATGGGTCAACTTGGGGACCCCATGGAGCCACTTTGGTAGGAAAATGGCATTAAAAACTTTTTATTTAATGTTAAAATAAGAATGTCACAAACATGAGTTTTTTTACTAAAACAATTTTTAAATGGGGTTATACAAGTCATATTTTGACTATAAGTATTCATTATAAATTTAAAAAGATTTCCTACATCATGATATTTTTTTTATAATTTTTAGACATTAAATAAATTAAATTATTTATGACACCATGATGATGCAGCAATTACCTCATTAATTAACGATTTAAATAAAATGAAAAGATAATGTAAAATCCAAGGCTTACACTTGTAAAAAACCTATTGGATGAGTATATTTCGAACCCTTATCACCTTAGCCTCGAAATATATCATTTTGGGACCTTTAGAATCCGAAAAGCATTTCATAATAAAGTAACATTTCAATCTTTCCAAGAGTGCCCCTTCTCTCCTCTTATAAAAGGCCCCCACCTCTACCACCTTATTCACACTTTCAAGCCATTTGTCTAGGCCAAACCCTGACCATTTTGTCTCTCCGCTTCCCTCTCTTACTCCTAGAATCCTCACTTTGGGTATAAGTCTTCCCAAGGAAGCCTTTGAGCTCAAATCAAAAAGAGTTACCCGTTTTAAGGTAATGTCTTCTCTTATGTTATTTTGTTTTATTTTGCTTCTCCAACCCCCTAAACTATTTTTATTAATTTATTTTGTAACAAAAACAGTATCCTAAACATACTAGGATGTTTTTATAAGAAGGATTCGAGATACACTTACACACACCTACATCTAATGGTTAAAGAACATACTGTTTCTGTGGATGGTGAATTTCTGCCTCACGAAACGATGATTGCTCAACACTCATATAACACCTTAAAAGGTGGCCATTAAGATGTCACTATATTTATATATGATATATAATATGTTTATGTTTTACTTAAGCTTCTGTATTTTTCATTTATTGCATACCTTTATGATTACCATTATGGGTAAACGCGATAATTTCATTTTAGGAAGTGCGGACTAACGCCCCCTCAAAGTGATTTGAATCGTTAATGCCATATGTGGGATGTATAAAGGATGGAGTAAATGATATTATATATGATATTATACTGGAATTATAATACAACTTTATACTATTATGATTTCATTCTATTAAATATGAAATAGAAATGAAAGTAGCGTTCATGCGTACGTACGGCTTACCGTCTCCATGAACGGTGCATTTCATTTCTTACCTCTAAATGTTATGTAATATTATAAATGAATATATATACTGGATATATATAATATATATGATATCTACATAATGAATATAATTATGGATATAATGGATATTTCACCACATGAACAACTTGTAATTATAAGAAGTTTATTTTTGACTCAAGTACCAAAGATCGACAAAATGACCATTATTAACTTAAATAATTACATAATGTTCATAACATGGTAATAAGTGATATAAAAGTAATAATTAACATGAAAAATGTTCTTAAGTAAATTGAAATTAACTCTAATTTATTATTCAGGAGGTTAAAGAACGATCGAGTCAAGTCGGACACGAGGTAAGGGAATTTCTTAACCCAATTTCCATTCTTTGGGTTAATCTCCTAATTTCAAATTATGTCATGATATTATTATGTACTATCTTGTATTTATACTTTATTTATGTGTAAATATATTGAATACACATAATAGATCTATTTTATTTTAAAAAATGATCTTTGTAAGGGACTTCGTCTCAATCTCCTTTCATTGAGGCATATTTTGTTTTATACACAAATTTCTTTTATACAGTGTATAAAACCCTTTTACTTTCACTTTTACTCAAAAGGAATCTTTTTATACGAGGCGTTTTTACTAAACGACAAAAGGAATGTTTTTTTCTTAGGTATGCGGCGACAACGACTTCCTCGCCGCTGTGACCATTATTTGAGTTTCAGCTTCCTCTACAAGCCATAACTTTTTTTAAATGAAAAATAAATACAAAGTTTTAATTTTCCTTTATTTTGGTATTGAAAATGGTTTTGAAAGTGTTTTTAGTATATCAATGTGTTGTATTGATATATTGTGATTGAAATGTGGAAATGTTATGTTTCCTTTATGCATGTTTTATGTGATACGATTATGTTATGGTTTATGATATGTTTAAACCTATTCATATGAGGAATGCATTGGACTTAATACGTGATGGGTGGAGCCCACTATAGCTCCTCGATGCATCGGTAGGTCTCATGAGACAAACTAGTGTCTTGGCACGAGGCCTTGACAAAATCTTATTTGTGGTCTTGGCACGAGGCCTTGGCTACGTGGTTATGATAGTCTGACATTATGCATTCTATCATTATGAAAGTGGTTATTGATATTGCATGTGATTATTCGACCAGTAGAATATCCATGTGAAGAAGTAAATGACATTATCACATTTTACTTTTTCTATATTATGTTGAAGTTCAAGTTTAAAGGGCTTTTGTTTTAGTTATACATTGCCTTAAATGTTTAGGTTTATTTATGAAAGCTTCCGCTATATTTTTATCCTTACTGAGCATCTGAGCTCACCCCTTTCAATGTTTTAATATTTTCCAGGATGTGAAGAAGTATATTATGAATGACCTACAGGGATAGTCAGAAGAGGATATGAGTGTGGACTATGGATACTTTGTTATTGTAGTTTTTCACTTTATGATGTAATGTAACATTTATGAATGTATCTAGTATTTCCAAGGCTACTAAACTAATCGGTCTTTCGAGACTTGATCTTTTGTGATCATGCCAATGTTACGCAGTAATGCACCGACTCTGGGTAACTGGGGTCGGGGCGTTACAGGTTCACTACAAGTATACCCTCTAGTTGATCAAAATATATAAAACTATGAGATTTGATGATATATTTCTCTATAAATAAATTTATTTCTTTGATAGCCTACTTTACACTCAACACCGAGTTTAAACTAACCACATTATACTATTGAAATATTTTTATTTAATGTTACAATTATTTCCTAGCTGTTGGATTGATGGGTATGAATAGGAATAATTAAATTATGAAAAAATATTGTTTATATATGTATAAAATTAATTCATTTGTTATCAAATGGTTAAAAATGAAAATAAAAGTGTTTGAAGGTAAATAAAGATGTTTTTTTTTCTAAAAAACAACATTTATGTGCACTTATTGTAAAATGGATTTCTATCAATTTTAAAAAATTTATTTTATAAAAATTATCTCATTTTTTAAATAAAAATATTAAAATTATATTAGTATTAATTTTTTTTATTTTTTTAAAAATATTGATTTTACAATGATTATTTAAAAATTCCGATTTTTATTGAAAATTATCTTTTCATTTCAAGCATTTACAAATATTCATTTTGTTTTAAAATGATTTTAAAGTAAAATTAATTCATTTATATTATGTATAATCCAATTAAGGTAATTATAATCAATATTATTATTGATTTTTGTATAAAAACTTTTTATACTTAAGAGAAATTTTTTTATGGAAAGCCGCTTTTTATCGTGTTTAGAAGTTTAATTTTAAATTAAATTCTACAGTTATATGAATTTAATTTGATAAAATAGATTACATATTTTTAATAATCATAATTATTATAATTTAATGGGGTCAAATTATTTTTTTTGTCATTATGAATAGTAACCCTAGTAAATATTTGTCACCTCAGTAAGGGTAAAATGGGTAAAATAGGGTTAGAACTTTGGGATAAGGATTTAAAATTTCTCTAAAACTTTAGAATGGAGTTTATAAATAATAATACATGTTTTAAAAATATGGAAACTTGGTGCCATTTTTCTTTAAACATGACCTTTATATTATTTTATAAAAAGGATTAATACAAAATGTCACTCTCTTGACTTTAATATCTCTAATATTTTGTAATAAGGATAAAAAAGGATAAGTTCAGTTATAAATTTTTATTTGAAATATGAATTAATTTTTTTATCATGGTAATTTTTTTATTTATGTGGTAATTTCCTTAAATTCTTATGCAACATCGACAACACATTTGTTCATGTAATAGAAAAATAAAATAAATGATTTTAAAAATATTAAAAGTAATAAAATTTGGATGAATTATTATATTGCAAAAAAATTATAGATAAAAATAACATAATAGTGATGTTTTAAAAGACACTCACATGGGTAGCTCAACCGGCCACGACGGTCCCTCCCCCAACCAGTGACGACGGCGGCTGCCACAACGGTCCCTCCTCCCCTGGAGTGGGAGGGGCCCCCAACGTCGGGTAGGGATTTGGAGCCTGCTTTCCGTCCTTTCTCTAATCCCGACTTTCTACCCCCATTTCCGAAGGTTTCGCTCATCCCTAAAGTTGCGGATCTCATTAACGACCATCCGAATCTTCAGATTTATTCTTCAGAGTTCATGAAATCCACCTCACTTCTGAATCTCACCCTGGTGGCTCAGTTCAGGCAGAGGAGGCCCTCGGTTGACTCCTTCGACGGGTTCATTTTTCGCTCATGGGATCTTCAAGAGAGGGCGACCGTGGGGTTGTGTGATAATCAAACATTATGATTCATTTTTCATTCGAGGAGGACCTCATCCGAGCCAGGTCGATCACCCCCCGGAGCTGTGATGGTTTTTGACTTTTCCTGTTTAGGTGGTCATTTGATTTCTACATGAACCACCATCCTCCTTCTGCGGTGGTTTGGGTAAGTTTTCCAAAGCTACCTTTGAAGTTTCAAAATCCTTCAGTGATAAAGATTATTGGAAACTTAGTTGGTATATTTTTATACTCTGATAGTCATACAGAGGCTATTTTCCATCCAGTTAATCCACAGGTTTGTGTGGAAGTTGATCGATCTAGATCTATGTTTGCTTTCATCTATATTTCAATTGGCGAGGAGTACCGATGTAAACAGTGGGTGGTGTATGAAAACTGGACCGATTTCTACTCTTCCTGTAAGTGCCTGGGTCATTCTACAGAGGTCAAAAATTAGGGGTTCGAAAGGTTGAAGGGTAGGGGGAAGGAAAGAGACTTTTGCTCTATGTGCAACAAACTAGGCCATTTGCTGGAAGTACGTCGACGAGGTTTACAGTCCAGGAGAAGACCGAAGGATGATGGAAACGGTAAGACTGCAGAAGGCTGGGAGAAGGATAGTTTTGACCAATCGTTCATGGGTGTTGTAGGGAGATATCAGAGGCCGCATCGATCAAAAACAGAGGAGGAGGAACAAGCTGGAGGTGGTCCAGAGGTTTGTAGTTCAATGTCTAAGGAGACATCTGGTGATGATCATATGAGGAAGGGTTCAACCGAAATCAATCCGCTAGTGTCAGAGGTGTTCTGTAGGCTGAGGAAGGACCTGTCTGGACAGTCGAATGATGGCCATTTGGTTATGCAGGAGGCTGCTTGTATGGATATCTAGAATATGTATCAGAAGCTGGATGAAGAGAAGGAGTCTATGATAGTTTTGGTGGATGAGGAGCCTAGGTCGGGCATCAAGGAGGAGGATAAGGGGAGGAAGGGGAAGGAAATGGTGGAACCAGTTCCAATCAGTGGGAAGGAAGGTGGTCCAACACTATTTCAAAACTCAGTCCTTTTGTGCAACATGTTTGATAGCCTCTTAGAGGCTGATATGGGTTCAGAGCCTAATGCTCCAGGAGAGGGAGCAGGGTCTGACGTGGAGGTGGTCAAGGAGATCGATCGCGGGCACTCGGCTGATGAGGATCCAAACCCGAAGAGCAACAGGGGCTTCAATAGGAGTAAGGGGAGGAAGGACTATTCCTCGCTACCTCCACCTTTGGAGACTCACTCAGCAAAGAATAAAATTGCTAAGAGGATGGTTATGGGGACCCAAAGCCATCAGAAGGTAAGAGATCATGGCGAACCCTTGGTTCTACTTCTAACCTCTGAAGAGGAAGGGACCGAATAGGTCCTGCTGCTCAATGCATCTGAGGAAGAGATAGTTAAGATGATGGGAATATATCTAGAGGTGTCTCTCAATGAGGAGAAATATTCATGGATTGACAAACATGATCTAATCATGGTAGGAGGTTTCAAAAAAGGGAAGCTCAGCACTGAGGAGTACATTCAGGCCTGAGACCAGCTAGCATATGGGTTTGAGAGGCTGTTGTTGGAGGTACCTGACCTAAAGGTTTCATACTTATCATGGAAATTATTCAAGGATACAGAATCAGGTGAGGTCCAATTTACTTTTAATTACTATGTTTAAGTTGGTGGTAGGGTGGTTGGTTAGAAAGGATTGTTTGGGCATACTTTGCTGGGTTTGGATCTACGCGCTATTTGTTTGGTTGTGTTGTTTGGTTTCCAGTATACTACTTGGATTTGCTCTAGAAGGGGATCAGAGCATGAAGCCTTCACCATTACTGTCCTTTTGGATCTGGATGTTTGAGAGGGTATGGCTTCTCCATCGGTTCTGTGCCAGTGCACTTCTACACGGGACTGCTTACAGAAGAGTCGTGTTTTGGTGAAGGCTTGGGCTCATGACATATTTTCTAGGGTGGGGAAGACACGATGGTTTGTTCTAGGTTTGTTTCTGTTTTGGTGTTTGGTGGTTGTTTTGTTGTTCTATGGTTTCTCACTTTTCCTTTAAAAAGTGTTTTTGAAATAAAAAAATAAATTTTTAGTCAGTGATGTTTTAAAAGTTTTAATTTTAATTACATTTCAATCATGTTCACTTTAAAGTCAAACTTTGTGAATAGTCCTAAAAATGACTTTAATGGTATCTTTTATTAAGTAATATTTTATTAACTTATTTAAAATTCATAAAATTCTATATTCAGAAAATTTAATGATATATAGTTGAAAATATAAACCATGTTCCATTTATGGGTCACTTTCCCTTTTATGATAACATTCTTGGCCCTTAAAGAGTAAAAAACTTTGATATTGTGGTAATTTCCAAAAGTGTTAATGGGGATTTAAAACTAATAGATAAAGGTTAAAAATCACTCAAACATATATAAATATTATTTTATGATATTATTTAGACTTATCCTCATCCTATATTATAAATATATCAATTTGGATCCACTTGAACCTGAAAATTAATTTATATTAATTTAATATTTTAAGTAATTCCAAGAGTATCCCTCCCCTCATTTATAAAAGGGCACCTATTATTCTTTCTTCCTCGTACCTTTTGATCCATATATCTCAAAAAATACCTACCATAATACCTTCCTATATTCCTTCCCCATATCTTATATCTTTTGATATTTCCAAAATACCATCCTTTCAAGGCTTAAAGTGTAAGCCAAAGGAGGCTTCTCAATGAAAAGGTATAAATCTTAATAGAGTACTTTCCATTTTATTTATTCTTGTACCTCCTATAAATATATGATATCCATTATAAAATAATTTCTTCATTATATTAAATATGATTAATCATTATTATGATAACTTAACACTCATTATCCACCACATTTCCATCATATGGTAAAAGAAAACATTGTTCGTGTGTACGTGTGGACCACCACCACCACCATAAAGCAATTCATTTCATTTTTCATCACTACTTCATATTTATGTTTATAATGATTAAATTACTAAATATATAGTATATATATGATATTGTTATGGTTTTTTAAAGTTGAATTATTATTCACCTATCTTTCATTTCAACCATTGAAAAATGGAAATATCACTCATGTGTACGTACGAACTACCATCTCCACAGAGTGATGTAATTAATTTTTCATCATTGTTTATATGAATAGTTATAAAAGTGAATATAATTATTATTTATGACACTCATTAAATTATTAAAATTTTAGATAAAATGGAACCATGATCAAAGTACAAGGACCGAGACTACCGATCCAAAACATGCATTAGAAACGAAGCAGTTATCACCTTGAACAATGATTTTAATAAAGATTTATTAATTCATGAGTGATAAAATGTTATAAATAAATAATATGTTTTATTATATATATAATAATGGTTCTATAATATATTTAAAATAAATCTATACTTATTATATAGTAGTTTTGAATGCTTACGAAGCAAGATGAGACTTGAGGTAAGGGATTTATGTCTCAATTTCATTCTAATCAGGATTGTTTATGATTGAATAAACATTGAGGAAATTATATGATTATTATATGATAAATTCCTTTCATATTTATCATTATTTTTTAATTTATGAAATTTTGAAGTTTTAGTACCATTTTTCTCTCTTTGGAACTCAAAATGGTTTAGAATTTTTTTTAAGAATAGTCAGCCTTATTTATCCTCTTTTAGTTGAAAAACCATTTTCTTCCATATCCTTGTTTTCTAAAATGTTTTAAATAAGTTTTTTTAAAATTATAAAATTATTTTTAAATAAATTTTTATCCATATTTTAATTTCTATAAAAATATTTCAAAGGAATCTTCATGTTTTTTTTGAATGAAATACTTTTTACAAAAAATGTGAACTAAATATTTGTTTTAACATACATGACATGAATGTAATTTCTCATAATCATGACCACTAAATGTGTTGAAGATTACTTTGAAATATTCCATGGTTCTTTTAAAATAAAATGTTTTTATTAATATTTTATAAATAATTGGATTTTAAATAAGTGATTTCAAAATGAGAATGATATTTTCCTCAAAAAAATATTTCATTGATCCTTTAAAATAATTTTCATCTATGATAACATCTTTTAATGTTAATTATAATTTAATGGATATATACTTGAATGATACTATCATTATCCTTTATCTAGATAATTTATTATTATTATGATGATATTTTTATAAAACCCATTTATTTTCCATGGGTTATGATATGATGAAATGATGCAATGTTTATAAAACTCATTTCATTTAAATGAGTTATGATACGATGATATGATTAATGTTTTATGATCTTTTGGAAAACATATATATGGTTTTCGTCACATAATTATTGGGCTTGTAATTTTATTTTCTTCCACTACATTGGGTAAATATTTATATCTCATGAGATAATTATGGGAAACGATTTGATGTGCTCGATCTACTATAGGAAACATGTAGGGATTCCTAATATAGTATGGGAAATAAGTCATGATTACATGTTTATTATGATATGATAAATAGGTGTTGATACCCGATTCACTATGATTTGTCGTTATCGGTAGTTAACCTTAACATATGAAATTTTTTCTATTCTTATGATGGTGCCACAATTTTTTTACATGTTTTTATGCTTGTGATTTGAACTCATGTTTCGTGATTGATTAATGATGATTTCTCACTCTTATGATTCATGTCTTTAAAATGATGAAGTTTTATTCCATGTATCATGATTATGATCCATGATAAATTGGGTATAAACTTTGTAAGTTAAGATCATGATCTCATACCCTTATTCTTATCTTATGATTTTATATGATCATCGATTGATATATCCCTTTTTTACTCTTACTGATCATATGATCTCAAATTTTCTTATGTTTCCTTTCCCCATGTAATGAAGAAAGGTTTTAAGTATAGTATGTCAAGAAGGGTACAAAGTGAGAATAAATTTATGAGAGATTATGAATAATGTACTTAAATAAAATGTTTATGTATCTAGTCTCCAATGACACTAAACCTTTATGGTTCTAGAATGGATCATATTATTATGTATTGAATATTAATCTAAAATGATGTAATATTTATATATGAAAATATTTGGCCACCTCAATCTCTATTTGAGTCATTTTCTCTATTTTTCCTTTCAATAGAGCATATTGGTCTTCCTCTTCTATATCAGCCTCAATATTTCATTTAGGGATTCCAAAATTTTAACCCTTCTCATTTATTTAGAAAAAAGGAGTCTAGAAAAGTAGGAGAATATATATGGAGCATTGAGGAGATCTTCGTCCAGCTTGAGATTCTCAAGCCTCTTAATCTCAAGTTTTCTATATTTATGCTAGAGGGATCAATATGGGAGTGGTTGAAGTCCATTATTCAAAAAATTACTTAAATACCTTTACTAGGAAAGTTTTAGGGAAATAATGATCCAAAATTACTTTCTCAAAGAGGTGAAAATACTAAAGGTAGTGTAATTGTATTACCTTCAGCAAGGTGATAGGACGATATTAGATTACGCCCTTCATTTTTCTGAGTTGGTGCCATATATTCTTAACATGAACATGGATGAAACCTTTAAGGATCAATATTTTGAAAGAGTTATTTGACCATATACTTTTTCAGTAGCATATTCCCTTGGTATTAGCTCTTATGAAGGTGCAGTGAAAGAGGACATGCAAATTGAGGTCATCTTGGTAGGAGTTTCGAATGAAATATATGATTCACCTATCCTTGGGAGTATTGGTGGAATATATAATAAAGTGAAGGCAAAGTGATCCACATCTATGAAATCTAGTAGTATAATCAAGCGACCATTCAATTTCCTTACGTCAAACTCCTTTGAAAGAGAATCTTGAGTGTTCCATCAATACAAGAAGCAAGGAAACAATAAGTCTTTGTGTCCATAAACTCTTAAGACTTTTCATACTCATGGTCATATTGTTCATCTATAAATATTATATCAAGTAATTTCTTATAAGATAGGTAGTGTAAGATCCTATAGTTTTCCAAGTACGCCCCTCTCTGTGTTTTTTATCGAACCTTGGTGGATGAGTCTTGTTTGGTGATGGAGAGACTTTTTTGGAAAAAATGACCTAAATTTTAGGAATGTTTGTTTGTTTGAATTAATGGATTCTAGGTATAAATGTGTTAAATGGTAATGATAGGTTTTTCTATGAGTTTTGAAGGATTTAGAGGTGGTTTAGATCCTTAAGTAGAACTGGGAAGAAAATTATCTTCAGAACATTTAAATGCTATGTAAATGAATTACATAATGTGTAAAAATTTTCAAACACTTTTCACGAATACTTATAGTCCATGAAGTGGTTCATGACATGAAAATAATACACATCATGAATCTACATTACACACCATGTAATGTTTAGGAAAGTTAAATATTAACCCATGGTGATTCATTTTTCGGTGTATCTATTTAATTGAGAAATACACGATGTGAAAGGTTTACACACTGTGTAATCCTCAACCCTAGTGGTTTTAATATTGTCGTGCATATGGTTCTTTCATTGTTTCTGTGAAAACCTTCCTCCTATTGACCCTAGGATTATTTCTAAGTGATTTTGGAGTCTCCTCTTCCCTTACATACATTTAAATTACACATCTGATCCCTAGTGATTTTATTTTATTAGGTTTCCCTCTTCTCTCCAACCATTCCTTATCATTGCGGTGAAAATATATTGACCGCAGGTTTGTTTTTGGTTTTGATCTTGACCTGGGTTGATTTAGGTTCTTCTTGTGATCTTCTGTGCATTCATCTTTATTGGTGTTTGTCGTTGTAATCATTTCATTGATCACTAGATAAATGTACATAGTCTAAAATTAACCATATAGTCTGTTTAATTTCCAAGTCTATGAAATATTGTGATTGCGAAAACACATTGTGTTTTCTAGTTAATTTATTCATTGATAAATGGTAAATCATAGATTGGAATATGGGATAGATACCTCTTAATTCGATTGGTAGAAACCTAGATTATTGTTACCCTTGGTTGAGTGAAACCTTGACTATATATATATATATATATATGAATTGGTTAATGAATTCATGTGCATTTAACATGACATGAGATTCAGGTGATTACTTGGCATAAAATCACTGTGAAAAATTTCTTTGTTTATTGAAATGGATGACATGTAAATGGTTTAAGACCAACTATCTAAATGAAAGTTTCATTGAAAGTCAAATGTTAATTTTAATAATTAACCATTAAGGCTTATGATATTATATTGTGATATCCATGTTGTTATGACTTGTTGTGTTATCGTGTTGTAATGCTTATATTGAGAAGACTCTACCCAGTCCCATGCTATAATGCTTATATTGAGCAGGCTCTGCCAATTCTCATGTTGTAATGCTTATATTGAGAAGGATCTACCCAGTCCTATGATGTAATGATTATATAGAGCTAGCTCTTCTCAGTCCCATTCTATAATGCTTATATTGAGAGGGATTTTCCTAGTTCCATGCTATAATGCTTATATTGAGCGTGTTCTTCCCAATCCCATGCTGAAATGCTTATATAGAGGGATCAAACCATATTTTTTTGATTTTTCCATGGATATATGGTTGTCAGTTTTCATGGTTGTTCTACACTCTTAGAGATATTCCAGAATGGTGTTGAAGTAGGTTGATTGATGTATTATATTAATTGATTAATTAATACACATGTTTATCAATTTATTAAATACACTTATTATCAGACTAGTTTTTATTATACACGGTGGTGTTGAACTACTGAGTTTTACTCACACCCTATTTGAGCACCATATGGTACCCGAGAAGATTACATGGATGCAGCTTTGTACAAGGTAAAGGGACCTTTTTGTTGATTTTTTGCTTACTTTATGGGCTGGAGTTTGGAGATGGGACCAACATGGGGTTCGAGAAAGGGGTCTTATGAGTTTTTATTTTGTCAAATAATTATTTTATTTGTATTGTTTTTAGTTTGAAATTTAGATACATTTCAACCATTCATTACATGATTCATCATTATTAGTTATTTATTCCTTATTTTATTTCCCCAGTTGTATGATATACCATTTCCTCTATGTTTTTCTATTACTATGATATTTATTATTATATTATTCTATTTTTTTGTAATCTCTACCAAGGGTTATTGTCTCCCCATTGTACATATCACACCCCTGTTACTAGTCTGCAGCCTTTGGCATATGGGGAGGCATGCTTGAGGTCTCATAACCAACCCATTTCGGCCATGTGATAGAGTGTTATATCAGGGGACATTATAAAGTGTAATCAAAGGAGGAGGTTTTTTCTATTACTTTACTACTTGGTAAAGGTATAAAGGAGACTAGGATGTGTAGGGACTTGGTAATTAGCTTATAAATGGGATTATCTAACCCATGTATGGGGGGAAATATGAGTGCTCGTGAATGGGATTGCTATTTATAATGTCCGGTTTTTTACAATTGATGTTATCTCACCCTGAGTGATTCACATGTTTTGCGATGTTATTGTTTTGTGATGATATTCTTTCTTAAGATTTATACTCATGGAATGGTATGTAACGAGATGTGTATGAATTCATCTTGATAGGCACATAAGGATATATATTGACATGCATTTTTCATTATTGGGGTATATCTATTACACGTGTTATATACTTTTCAATATGAAATATGGTATGAGATACATGATATATTTGATAAATGGAATTAAATGAACTGTTATGTCATGCTAAAACACTTTTAATCCATGTTTAAAGAGACCCATAGTAGTGGTTCTCTATTGTTGTCACCTCTTGAGGTTGAGTTTGTTTTTAGTCAATGTTCCAAGGAGTGTTTTTTCTTATAGAGAAAATTCCTCCTTGTCATCTTCGAGTTGAGAATTAGGAGAGTGTAAATTAGCACACTCATAACATATCTGAACCAAATATTCCTAGGTATCATGAGGATCATATGGATTTTCATCTTCATGGAAGCTTCAAGAGGGTTAAGCGATCCATGGAAAAAGAGACTGTTTGCACCATGCCTTTGATATTTGAGCTAATGAGGGAGTTTCAACTACATCATCCACTTATGTTCATTAGGAGGGATGCCCATAGGATTTTTTTGGATCGAGTTAGTCAAGATGATCTTCAAGAACCTTAATACACCCACATATAGGAGGGTGAAGCTTTCTTTGTATATTCTATATGGACCTTCCAAACATTCGTGGGATATTCTAGACAAGGATGGATAACAAGAGGAGTTATATTGGAAGGAATTTAATGCAAAGTTCTTAGTAAAATTCTATCTATAGACTTTGAGGGATGATAAGGCTCATGAGTTCATGCATCTGACATAGGAGGGCATGTCAGTGATGGATTATACTGAATGTTTCACCGACCTGTAGTGTTTTGTTCCATCTTTACCTGTTGATGATATCTATAGGGTGAGACATTTTTAGGATGGGATTCAATATTATATCAAGTCATAGGTGAACATTTTTCATCTGAGTATATTTTCAGATGTGATGAATCAGACACTCATCATGGAATGAAATCTGAGAGAGGCCTCGAGCAAGGACCATGTTATTTCAGTAGGGTGAACTGGGAGCTCTCCTTGTAGAAAGAAGCACCGATATGATATTTTCCTCCAAGGAAACAATGGATAGAGTAGTCAGGGAAGTGGGAATTCATCTCATGACCATGTTCCATTGCAATTTTTTTAGTGTGGTAAGTTTGGTCACAAATGGCCTTAGTGTCCGTACTCCGGTTTGGAGTGTCGTGCTTGTGGTAAGATAGGACACCTGCAAATGTTTTATAGGGGAATGCAGAAGTAGAGTAGTGGAAGGGGACCGGGACATGTACAAAAGTCTGGGAAGGACTCAACTACTCCTCAGTAGACTGGTAGTTGGAGTTCCACTGTATGTTCAGGTCGAGGTAGGGTACATGGTACCCCAGTGTAGGAGCATCGGTTTTAGGTAGAGGTAACAACATAGGGGATTCATACTGGAGCCTAGGACATAGGTTCTAGTCAGCTATATGTTATAAAATCTACTCTGGACAGTGTGGATGCAGAACCTTGTACAGTCAAAGGTACAATTCTTATATCATCTACCCTTGCTTGTGGTTTTTTTGATACAAGAGCATTGCATTCCTTTTTATCTACTCCTTTTGAAAATGGTTTTCTATTTTTGGTGGAAATATTGAATCATGTTTTGACTATCAAAACACCGTTGGGAGTGTGGTAATAGAATATAAAATGTTGTAAAGAGTTCTATCTATAGATTGAAAGTTATCATTTATTTTGGTAACCATTTGTGATGGAAATGACAAGTTTCGACTATTACTATAGGAGAGTTGCCTTTATATCTTTAGAAGGAGGCATCAATTCTCACCAGGGTGAGTGGGATCTTTAGGCTGGTCATACATGACCAATTCAGTGAATATTGGATTGTCTCATAACTCAGATATTGAGCCTTTTTTTGGATGATGGTGGAATACTGTAGGATTATTTTCTTCCAGTAATAAAATATTTTCAGGATGTATTTTATGATGAGCTTTATAACTTACCTCCCAAGCAGGAGATCAGGTTCACAATCGATTTGGTTCTAGGAGCAGATCCAGTTTCTATCTCTCCTTATAGGATTAAACCAGCAAAGATTTAGGAGTTGAAAGTTCAGTTGGGATATCTAGAAACTAAAGGTTTCATATAACCTAGTACATATCCATGGGTTCTCCAGTTATTTTCTCCAAGAAGGATGATGGAACCTTTCTCTTATGTGTGGATTATCATAGATTGAACCAGATAACAGTCAAGAACTGGTATCCTCTTCTCTGCATCAATGATATCTTCGATTAGTTGAGAGGTTCTAAGATCTTCTCCAAGATCAATCTGATATCTAGATATCACTAGTTTAGGGTGATACCTTTGGACATACCTCATACTTCTTTTAGGAGTAGACATGGCTTTTATGAATTTGTAGTTATATCGTTTGGGTTGGAAAATGCACCTAGAGTATTCACGGACATGATGAATAAGATATTTCATCCTTTTTGGACCAATTTATGATGGTTTTTATCGATGATGTCTTGGTGTACTCCCGGTTAGTAGATGATCATGCCAAACATCTTGTCATCATCTTGAGTACATTGAGAGAGCATCATCTTTACACTAAGCTAAACAAATGCATTTTTTGGATTGATAAAGTTCACTTATTAGGCCGTGTCATCTCAAAGGTAGGAGTGAAAATGGACCCATAGAAAGTTTTAGTCATGGTATCTTGGGAATGACCCAATAATTTATTCATGATTCATAGTTTTCTGGGTTTAACTGGTTATTATTAGTGTTTTATCCAGGAATTATCCCGTCTGGCAGCACCGATGTCAAGGTTGGACAAGAAGGGAGTGATGTTTGTTTGGTCTGATGTTTGTGAGAGAGAATTTTAGGAGTTAAATAGAAGGCTTACCTCAACACCTATCCTCACCTTACCCATGTCAGGTAAATCTTATACCATGTACTTTGATGAATCCAAAGTTAGAATCAGAGTAGTTTTGATCTAGGATGATCGAGTGGTTTCTTATGGCTCCAAAAAACTAAGACTGCATGAGAGTAATTGCCCTACTTACGATATGGAGTTATCTACAATGGTATTTTCCATAATATGTTAGAGATACTATATTTTGGGTGAGAGTTTTTTGGTGTACACAGACCACAAGATCCTCAGGTGCATCTTTTCTCAACAGGACCTGGACCTTATACAGGGGAGGTGGGTCAAGTATCTACAGTATTTCAACTTCAGGTTGGATTATACACCAGTAAAGAGAAATTTCATCATTGATACTTTGATCTGGAATACATATATAGGGTCAATATGGGAGTCTTGTGATGAGTGGAGGATGATGACACTCTTTGCAGACATGCATCTAGATGTTTAGGAGTCTCATGGACAAGTAGCTATGACTTCAACATCTATTATACCCATGTTTTTCAACCGAATCAAGACAGTGAAATTATCTAATTTAGAGGGATTATTTTTGAGATACAACTTATATGGGGGGGGGGGGTGAAACCATCAGGATGGTATTTTATTAGTAGAAATTCTATTCTTTTCTATGATTAATTATGGGTTCCTACGGACTTGTGCAAGGAGTTGATGATAGAATTTCATGAAACTAGATGGGTGATACATCCTGGTTTTATAAAGTTGTATCGTGATTCTCTTAGATAGTAATGTTGGTCATGAATAAAGAAGAAGGTAGCGGGATTTGTGGTGAGATGTTTCATTTGTCAGTAGGAGAAAACCGAGCATCAGAGTTTAGCTAGGTTATTGTAGCCTTTTCCTATTCTTGGTTGTGAATGGAATGATGTCACTATGGATTTTATGATAATAATACCTAGGAAAATCCATAAGAATGATGAATTATGGGTGATCATGGATCGAATGACAAAGTTATCCCATTTCTTACCTATCAGGTAAACCTTCAGAGTCAATGATCTAGGTAGTCTGTACGTGCATGAGATAGTTCAGTTTCACAATGTTCTAAGTAGTATAATTTCTAATAGAAATTCTCATTTCATGTTGTGGTTCTAATAGGGTCTTCATAAGGCTCTGGGATCACAAGTTCTTTTGAGAACAACCTATCATCCTTAGATTTACGGTCAATCTGAGCAGACTATTTAGGTTCTGGAGGATATGTTATGAGTCTATGTTTTGTATTTTGGTAGTTCATGGGATCATCATATGGAACTCATAAATTTTTCAAACAATAAAAGCTTTTAAGCATTAATACATATGGTACATTTAGAGGCCTTTTATGGAAGGTTGTGTCATTCACCTATTTTTTGGATGGAGGTAGGTGAGTTAGTTATTTTTAGGCCTAGTCTCATGTAGGAGACGTCTGAGTTGGTTTGGTTGATCATGAGGTGGTTGGTGACCATGTAGAGTCATGGTTTCGGGCATAGTGGAAGAATGTGTAAGTGTGAGATATATAAAAATTTCTTTTAATAATCGTTGCTTGAAACTAAGAGTGAGGATCTGGAACATCAAATTTAAAATTTATTTATTTAATATTTGAAGAAATAAATACCTAGGATTAGAAAATTTCTTAATTGGAGAATGTTTATCATCCAGAAAGACCCTTTTGGATTACCTTTATTGCACTGTGAGTATCCAAGGATATAATCCCTCTAGCGGTGATCCACACGCGCTCCTACGATATTCGAGCAACACCACTCGATCTCCAGGTGCTAGCATGGTGAGTCGAATGTCCTGCATTATTTGATCTTGATTGATTGTTCTTTTCAATTGAAGAAATCTATCTTAAAATTCTTGTTCTTGAGAGGACGAGAGAAGGTGGCATTGAGAGAGAATTCATTGTGTGCAACAATTCTCTATTATCAATTTTTGGATGCACTACACAATAGACATATCCATCTATTTATAAAGTTAGGATTTAAGTTAAAATGTTATTTAATTTCATACCGGCCATTAAATAGCATTTATTACCTATAATAAAATGCATGATACATAATATTAATTATATTATTATTATTTTGTGGAATGTACCAACTTGCGCAATAACAAATATTATGTAATGGTCTTGTTAATTAATATTTGTCATCGGACTCAGTCTTGGTCTATTCAAACTCTTCTAGAATTTATTGAACAACCAAATAAATATTTTATTTATAAATTAATGTTTTATTTAAAATCCAGCTAATAAATATTTATTAGAATATTAAATAAATAAAATAAATATTTTATTCAGAAGTTGGAGAATAAATATTTATTTAATTTATGCAATCAATATAACTTGAATAAAATTATTCCTCTAACTTGAGAATAATATTTATTCCATTAATTAAACTCAAATATAATTTAATTGAGATCAATGGAAACACTTATTGTGTGACCCTCTGGGATTCTTTCTCATTGGCATTAGCCAGGTTTTCCTAAAGTCCAAGATTACTCTCTAGAAACGGGTCAAGGAACCCAAGAGAAAAAACTTAATGTCACAACATTAGAAACCATATATGAACACTCAATGTTTAATATAATATCTTTACCTCAATATCTCGTCAATCTGGTTGCACATCCGTGTCACCAACCTATATGCTCGATATGTCTTTCTTTGACTATCTGAAATAAATATGTCATTACACCATGGCCATGGAATTTAATGCAACAGTTCTATTCCAATCAAAGAGTTGATATATTAGCTTCCATAAATATGGAAGGGACAAATCCTACCTCGACTTATTCATTAATTACATGTCACTCATGGGACACCCAACATATCCAACTTCTCTATGAAATGTTATCATCATGGTTTATGAAATACATCTAAGTACGCGAGTTGTAACATGCATTAATAATAATCTTAAAGTCTAAGGACTATCACACATGCTCGTAGATATAAATATATGATGACACCAAAAAATGCGTAATTTATATTGGTAGTTATGTTCTCACAATCTTCTATATTAGAGATTACCAAGTGAGAAATTCATGAGAAGAATCCCTATATGCTTATGAGTACTCACACCTAACAGTCTATGTACTATGTGTCCCATCATAGTATGTTATCCAACTGCAGAACATTATTTGAGAATATTTTCATTGCACATCAAGGTTCTCACCATAGTGGGGAACTGTTATGATCTTATCAATGTGACATATACTCTAAGACATTGCTACATTAGAGTCATGCAGAACAATAAACAATATGTAATAAGAAGTTTTATTAAAATTAAATATATTGAATATACATGCAATCAAAGTACAAATAGTTGGTCCAAGGACACAAATTCCAAAAAACTCCCACTTGAACTAGATACATCTGCCTACAACCTTTAGTCCTCCAGAACTCACATGATAGTCATGTTTCTTCTGAGTCAAGGCTTTAGTCAATGGGTCTTCCACGTTGTCTTTCATGGAAATAATGCTCACTTAAACTTCACCTCTTTGAGAAAAATCCCTTAAGAGATGATACTTTCGAAGTATGTGCTTCATCTGTTTATGTGACCTTGGATATTTTTCAAGATCCACCACTATAGTATTATCAAAATAGAGTGTGATAGGATCTTTAATCCTAGATGTCACATCAATATCTTAGATGAATTTTCACATCTATACCGCTTCTTTAGATGTCAAAAATGCCACAATATACTCGAACTCTGCTGTAGAATCTGTAACCACATCCTTCTTTGAGCTCCTATAGCTCACAACAACTCCATTCAATGTAAATATGTATCTTGTGTGTGATTTAATTTCATCTTGATAAGTTTGAAAACTAGCATCTTCATATCCTTTGATGACTAGTTCCTCATATCCTCCATTAACTAGGATCATATCCTTAGTACGCCTCAAATACATGAGAATGGTCTTGAATTCCATCCAATGGTGATCACCTGGATTATCTTTATATCTTCCTGCCACACTTAATGCATAAGCAACATCTAGATTAGTACATAGCATAACATACATGACTGATCCAATCGCTGATGTGTATGGAATCCTTGACAATCATTTTATTTTCTCATGTGTCTATGGACACATTTTCATGGAAAGATGAATGACATGTAACACTGGAAACAATCCCCTCTTGGATTGTTCCATACTTAATCTCTTCATTATCTTGTCAATGTATGTACTTTGATTTAAGCTGAACAACCTCTTGGGTCTATCATGATGGATCTTGATCCCAAGAATATATGTTGCCTAACCCAAGTCCTTCATAGAGAATCATTTATTTAACCATGCCTTAACAGACTATAAGATGGATGTTTCATTTCCAATGAGTAATATTTCATCAACATATACTATTAAGAAGAAAACTACGCTCCAACTAAACCATTTATATACACACAACTCATATTTGTTCTTTATGAAACCAAATTCCATTTTGGCCTCATCAAAATGAATGTTCCATGACTATGATTCTTTCTTTAATCCATAAATGTATCTTTTCAACTTGAATACCTTGTTGGCATCCTTTGGAGTCACAAACCCTTCAAGCCATGTCATATAGACATCTTCTTGATGGTTCCCATTTAGGAAGGCTATTTTGACATCCATTTTCCAAATCTCATTATCATAGTAAACCATAATGTAAAGTATAATTCTGATGTATTTTATCATTGAAACTAGTGAAAAGGTTTCATTATAGTCAATTCCTTAATATTGTTTAAACCCTTTTACAACCAGTCCTGCCTTATAGATACTGACTTTTACTTCCATTTCTATTTTCTTCTTAAATACCCATTTTCAACCAATGATATTTACATGTACTATAGGTTCTACCAAAATCTATACTTGGTTTTGGTATATGAAATCCATTTCATAATTCATGGATTCTTGTAACTTGGAAACATCTGTGCCAATTACTACTTCCTTATAGGTTAGATGATCATTATTATCAACTAATAATGAGTGACCATCCTTGGTGACTAGAAAACCATACCATTCTGGTTCACTAACCTCTCTAGTACTCCTACACAGTAATTGTGTCTCTAGAAAAATTTCTTCTTCCACAGGTCTTTGTGGAATTTTTTCATGTGGAAACTCTTGTGTATCTTGAGTCTGGACTTCATCTAAGTCTATCACGCTCCCACTATCTCTTATAGAGATAAGATTCACCGCAATAAATATGGGATGTCTGTCAACCACAACCTTTTTTCTGAAGGACTATATAGGTATTATCCCTTTATTTATTTGGGATATCCTATAAAGATACATTTTTTCCTCATGGTGAAATCTTGTTACCTAAAGAGGATTTAACAAATGCTTTAAAACCTCACACTTGTAATTAATTCAATGCGAGTTTCTTTCCATTCCATAATTGGTATGATATATCGTCTCTTTCTTTAGTTTACACTTAGTTTAGTACGTATGCTACTATTTGTAATGTGTATCCCTAAAAGGATAATGTAAGACTCACATGACTCATCATTGATCTCACCATTTATAACAAGGTGTGGTTCCTTGTTTTGCTTACACCATTCCATTGAGGTGTATAAGGAGGAGTGAGTTGAGATAAAATACCGAACTCCCATAAATAATCAATGAAGTTTTGATTAAGATATTCTTCACCATGGTCTAAGTGAAGTTTCTTAATCTTCTTATCAAGTTAGTTCTCAACTTCATTCTTATATTCATTGAATTTATCAAAAGAATCTGAATTATACCTCATTAAGTATACTTATCCATATCTACTAAAATCATCTGTAAAAGTTATGAAGTATCAGTACCCACTCCTTTATTCAATAGGAAATGGTCCACACACATTGATATGATCTAATTCAAGAATCTCTTTAGCCCTTTGACCTTTCCCACTAAATGAGGCTTTTGACATTTTCCTTGTAAACATGCGTGACATACACCAAGTGGTTTTCGTTCAAAAGAATCTAAATATCTATCTTGATATAATTTAGTCACATGATTTTCATTTATATGACCCATACAGTGATTCCAAAGTTGGGTGTGGTATGATTCATGTTAAGTAACTTCATTATCGATATTTGGTTTGTGTAATTCAATACATAAAGACTATTTTTTAAATGTTCCTTACCATAGAAAATGTTATCTTTATAAAATAAGTAACATTTATTACAAAATTTAAAAATAAATCCATCTATATCAAGTGTGGATATATAAATAATGTTTTTAGTAACTGGAGGCACATAATAACAACCCTTTAAAACCAAGATCATTTTGGTCGGCAGCATGAGGTGGTATTCCTTGATAGTTACAACAACAAGTTTAGCTCTATTGGATTCTCTAAAATCTACCTCTCCTCAATCAATATTTCCAAATCTACATGGTTACTATATTTGAATACATATGTGAGCACCAAAAGCTATATCCAATACCTAATTTGTAGAAATAGATAAATTTCACTCGATAAAAATATACCTAAAGCTTCACCTTTCTTCTTTGTCTAGGTGATTTTTTTCTTCCAGTGGACCTTCTTGCCACATGAAAAACAAAAAACATCCGATTAACTTGATTTCCCCATTATTTTCCTCTTATTGGAAGGGCATGAAGAATCTTTGGGGTTAAAGATCTTCGCTTTCCCTTTTTGTTTGTTCACCACAAGGACAAAAGGTTTTTCTCACTTCATATCCTTATATACTTGGTAAATAAGAGTAAGAATATCTAGAAGATACTTATCAATGTTTTTTATATTAAAATTCACAACAAAGATAGAGAATCTTTGAGGGAGTGATGCCAGAATGAGGTTGGTGCCCAGTTATTCAGGGAGTTTAAACCCTGGAACCTCTAAGTTCTCAATATAACCAATGAGCTTGACTACATGAGGACTAGCTGGGTCACCCTCTCAAGATTTATCTGAAAGAGCACCTTGGAAATATCAAGTTGTTCCTATCTAGCTCTCTCCTGGTAAAGGCCATAGAGATTATCAATCATTCTATACACATCCATGTTATCATGAGACTTTATTACTTCACTAGACATCGATGAAATCATCAAACATTGAATGTAAACCACATCGATCAAATGTTTTTCATAGAGAAGGAACTCTTCATCACTTGCCTCTTTATACGGTGGATCAAGCATTGAGGATTCTAGCATGTAAGATTTTCATTCATGGAATAACATAACCCAAAGTAATTTAAACCAATTTTGGAAGTTACCACCATTTAGGAGGTTATCTTTCTCCAATATTTATCATATGGATAGTGTGGATGATGAGCTTTTTCATTTTATTATACAATTAAAAAAAGAAAATTATTAGTAATTTTCTTGATTACATAATAAAATTTAATAAATCAAATGTTTATTTATTTATTTATCAAATCTACCAAAATTTTATCAAGTCTCAATATCCCTCTCCATTGAACTCTGAATTTCTAGTTTCTTTAAAATTCTAGTAGAAAAGTTCCCCATTACTTTTCTTAATGATCTAGACTTTGGCCATGAAAACCATAATAAAGTAATTAGGTAGGTGGTCTTGAAAACTATGGGCTTTTAGATCCTTGATCCGTTGAGTGGATTCCCCAATCTTAAAATCCTAACTTGGATTTCCTTAACACTTCCCTCCAAATTTTTGTTGAACAAAATTTGGTTGTTAAACTCAATAAAATTTCAGTTAGGTCAACCCAAAACTCTCATGAGAACTCCCTAATAAAATTTAGTGCCCAGAATTTGGTCATGTACCACACATGGTTCTATAGTTTCATTACCAATCAATTAATGGAAGGCTTGGTTTGAATTAATATTTAATTGAGGGATATTATTTTTTTATACATAAATTTTATCTTGTTTTATCCTTTACGCATCTTGTTAATATTAAGTGGATGTTACTTAATTAATCAATCATGTTGGATAAAACATTTACACATAATTTATTTATTTAATTTCCATATTTTCACATTAATTAATTTATTTATGTGATTGTGGTCTTGAATCCATAAAAAAAATTGCATATATAGAAATAATTAATTAATTAAATGACCCATTCAAGAACTTTATCTAATATTTGATTTAATGAGTGGAAATCAAATCAACCTTTGACCTAGGGTAAATAAATCCTATTTTCGTTCTTGTCACGAGTTACAACATTCCACTTATCCACCTATGTATCACTTATATTGGTATCATTATAGTTTCATCTTGAACCACCTCCACATGCCTTGGGGTGATATATTAATTATGAATATTTATTACTCACACATAGTTGAGGGGAATCAAAGGATTAGTTAAAGGGGATTACATAAATATACTTGGACACACTGGTCTTACATAATAATAGAGGGAGTGATGAATCAAATGCCATCATTTAATTTAATATTAAATAATTGAAAACTCATGCAATAAATTAGATTAAAATATCCAACATATACACAGGTATTGATCAAGCTCATGAATGGTCATACATGAAACGAATATGCAAAATTAAATGGATAACATTCATTCATTTATTAATTCTTTTATTAATTAAGATAAACATACTTTAATTAATTAATTAATTAATTAATTAATTAATTCCCTTTTATCTTAATGATCATCTGATCTTATTTAGAGATACCCATCATTAATGGAATTCATGGAAAATAAATGATAGAACCAATAATACCATATTAATTACAATAAATTAATTGATCATTTAAAATTATTTAAAACCATTATTGAATTGTCAAACAAACAATGGCATTCCAATCAATAAAATAAGGTTTTAATGCTGTAATTTTTAAATTTAATGTAATTTTAATTTTTTCCATTAATGGGAGACTACATGACATGTACATCCTACTACACCTCATGTACCTTGATTTTTTTATATCTAAGTCACATGCCTGGGGCTTCAGTGTGTTAACTCGGCTAGGCAACATAGTGTGTATATGCTAGCTATACACCCTGTATCCACTTGTTGTGTGCCAGGTTGGTCCAATCAACATGCGGTGTGAAATAAAAACACCATGTGTAATTAATTTTTCAGCACATCATGGATATACAACGTGTGCTCCGGTTTCACTTCGTGTAACCCAGTTTTACCAGCCAAAGATTTGACACTTCCCAATGGAATTTCCAATCGTTCTTCATTTGTTCTTAAACCTTTATGAAAATGAAACTTTGAATAAACATGATTAATATGTCGATAAAATGTTAATTCAAATAATATTAAAGAACGAATAACATGAAATGAAAATCTAACCACAATTGTGCATAGATAAACAATCAAATAAATAATTATAAATTTAAACATGACTACTCTGATACCATTTCATAGTTTCAGGCACAATGAAAGTGTGTATAGGTAGAAAATATATTAAAATTTCCTTTAATAATAATTGCCCAGAACCAAGAGTGGGGATCTTATATGTCAAATTTATAATTAATTTATTTAATATTTGAAGAAATAAATACCTGGGATTAGGAACTTTCTTCATTGGTGAATGTTTATCATCCGAAAACACCCTTTCAGATTACCTTCATTGCAGTGTGAGGATCCAAGGATATAATCCCTCTTGCAGTGATACACACACACTCCTATAATCTCCGAGCAACACCACTCGATCTCCGGGTGCTATAGCAGTGAGTCTAATGTCTTACGCTGTTCATTCTTGATCGCTCGTTCTTCGGTATTGAAGAAATCTCTCTTTCACTTTTCGTTCTTGATAGGGATAGAGAAGGAGGATTTGATAGAGAATTCGTTGTGTGCAACAATTCTCTATTCTCATTTTTTGGATTCACTACACAATAGATATAATTGTCTATTTATAGATTTAGGATTTAGGTTAAAATATTATTTAATTGCATACTAGACATTAAATAACATTTATTACCTTTAATAAACCCCATGCCACATAATAATTATATTATTATTATTTTTTGGTGCACGCCAAATTGTGCAATAAAAAATATTATATAATGGTCTTTATTATTAATATTTGTCACTGGAATTTGTCTTGGTCCATTATAAATCCTCTATCATTTATTGAAAAACTGAATAAATATTTTATTCACAATCTAGTGAATAAATATTTATTAAAATATTCAATAAATAAAATAAATATTTTATTCACAAGATGGTGAATAAATATTTATTTAATTTATGAGATCAATATAACTTGAATAAAATTATTCCACAGACTTGAGAATAATATTTATTCCATAATTAAACTCAAATAGAATTTAATCGAGATAAAAAAAACACTTAGTGTTTGACCCTCTAGGATTCTTTCTCGTTGGTATTAGGTGGGTTTTCCTAAAGTCCAATATTAAGGTCTAGAAACGGTTCAAAGCACCCAAGAAAAATAACTTAATGTATCAATGTCGACAACCACATATGAATGATTACTGTGTGATATAATCCATTTGTCTTGATATCTCATCAAGCAGGTTGAACATCCGTGTCGGCAACCTATATTCTCAATATGTCTTTCTTTAACTATCTGAAATAAACACGTCATTACACCATGGATATAGAATTTAAATCAATGTTTCTATTCCAATCAAAGGTCTGAGATATCAGCTTCCATACTGATGGAAGGGACAAAAACATCTTCAAATTATTCATTAATGACATGTCAGTCATGATGCACCCAACACATCCAAATTCTTTATAAACTGTTATCATAGTGGCTTAAGAAATACATTTAAGTAAATGATTTTTAACATGAATTAATAACAATCTTAAAGTCTTAGGATCATCACACATGCTCGTAGATGGGAATATCCAATGAAACCAAAACATGCATAATTCCTACTGGCAAGTATGTTCTCATAATATCTCTTATTGGAGATTACTAAGTGAAAACTTCATGAGAGGAAGCCTCATATTATTACGAGTACTCTCACCTAACATTATATATATTATGTGTCCCATCATAGTATGTTATCCAACCACATAAAATTATTTAAGAACATATTCATAGTACATCAAGGTTCTCACCATAGAGGGGAACTGCTATGAAATTATCAATGCAATGTATACTCTAGAACATTATTACATTAGATTCATGTACAAAAACAAATAATATGTAATAATAAGTTTTAATAATATTAAATACATCTAATATAAATGTAATAAAAGTACAAACAATTGGTTCTTGGACACTGACTCCAACATAGAGCAGGCATAAATTGTATATTGACCACTGAAGACGACCTCTGGAGTTTGAGGTTGATCACCATGTTTTCTTTCAGGCATCACCTAGGTTGGGTCAATGAAATATTAGTAAAAAGGGAAATCTAGCATCCAGGTTTGTTGGGTCGTTTAAGATAGTGGGTAGGGTCAGTCCAGTGGCATACTAATTAACCCTTCCATGGTGATACAGTTCCATGCATGATGTGTTTCACATATCAAAATTCTGGAAATATTATCTTAAAACTTATCATATGGTAGATTTCAAGTAAATTGATATTTGTGTTGATGCATCCTTTTAGGAGAATCTGATACAGATTGTGAAGTGTATTGAGAAGTATCTTCGGGGTAGGACTATACTTATGGTACGAGTGTAGTGGAAACATGGGCGTGTTCAAGAGGCGATATGGGAGAGGGATTCTAATCTGAAACCATAATGGCCATACATATTCTCCAAGATCCCATAGTGATTCTTAGAGCATCTTGGGGACAAGCTATTATATGGTGGGGAGGTTGTAAGATCCCATATTTTTTCAGGTACGTCCCTCTCCAAGTTTTTCATTGGACCTTAGTGGTTGAGTCTTGTTCAGAGATAGGGATCCTTTATTGCATAAGAGCCTCAGCCCAGTTGGTGAGGACTCGCTAGGTGCATCCAAGAGACCTGAGATCAAATCCGGATGGAGGCATATTTCCGGGTACTGTAGCATTACTATAACAGGCACTGTTTGGTACTGTAGAAACCGGAACTATTCATCCATCTGGACCTTCGGGCCACCGGTTTGGTCCTCGGGTCCTGCAAGGCTTTCGGGCCACCCAAGGCCTTCGGGCAAGTTGATTCTCAAGGCCTTCGTGCCACATTAAGGCCTTAGGGCCACCCCAAGGCCTTCGGGCCACATGAATGCAGGCCCCAGACACACTACAAAAAAAGAGCAGCCCTAAAAGAGGATTTAGAGCAGGTGCACTCACCAGAGCAGAGCTAAATGGATTTTCAGAATGAGAGGGTATGGCTATGTCATCGGTACCAGCCTGTGCTTGCATGGGAAGCCTAGACAGAGGGTCATGCAAAGGTGGAGAGCTACTATCAAGATGCAGATGCTGGGGAGGGGTAGTTTCTTGTAGATATCCTGGTTGAATTCCTTAATACCTTCGGGTCATGTAATCTCCTAAGCGTACGATCCATGTAATCTCTGATCCTATGGGCCTTGTAAGGGTTCCCCTCATCCCTTGAAAGGGGGGTTATCAAAAATCAATAAAAATGAAGGCCTTCGGGCCATTCAAAAAAAAATAGGGATCCTTTATTGGGGAAAATGACATAAATTTTAGGGATGTATGTTTTTTTGAATTAATTAATTCCATGTATAAACATGTTAAATGGGATTATGAGGGTTTTCTGTGAGTTTGAAAGGGTTTGGAGGTAGTTCGGATCCTTATTTATAATTGGGATAAAAACTATCTGTGGAACATTTACACGCTGTGTAAATGAATTACACAACATATAAACATTTCCAGACACTTATTTTGAATATTTACAGGCCATAAAGTGTATTATAATGTGAAAATAATACACACCATATAATATTTAGGTAAGTTAAATATTAACCCGAGGCAACTCATTTTTCAGCATATCTCTTTAATTAAGAAATACATGATGTGAAAGGTTTACACATCATGTAATCCTTAGCCCCAATGGTTTTAATCTTTTTTGTACATATGATTATTTCATTTTTTTCAGTATATCCCTTCCTCCTCTTGACCCTAGGATGATTTCCATTCACTTTTAGAGTCTTCTATTCCCTTCCAGACACCCCGATTGCACATTTGATCATTTTTGATTTGCTTTTATTAGGTTTACCTCTTCTCTCCCATCATTCCTTTTCGTTGTAGTGTAAATATCATGACCATGAGTTTGTTTTGGGTTTTGATCTTGACCTGGGTTGATCTAGGTTCTTCCTGTGATCTTTTTCGCCTTTTTGTTTGTTGGCATTTGTCATTGGAAGCATTACATTGATCACCAGATAAAGGCGGGGGGTATAAACCTAACTCGATGGTCTATTTAATTTCCAAGTATATGAAATATTACGATTATACCAATGAAAGGTGGGATTTAATTAATTTATTCATTGATAAATGGTAAATAATGGATTGGAATACGGGTTGGATCCCTCTTGATTTAATTGGTAGCAACCTGGCTTATGGATACCCTTGGGTGATTGAAACCTTGAATATATATATATATATGAATTTGCTAATGGATTAATGTATGTTTAGCATGACATAAGATTTAGGTGATTTATTGATATAGAATCACCATAAAAATGGATTTGTTTATTAAAATGGATGGCATGTAAATTGTTTAAGATCAACTATATAAATTAAAGTATGATTTAAAGATAAATGGTAATTTTCAAAATTAACCACTGAGACTTATGATGTGATATTGTGATATTCTTATTGTTATGAATTATTGTTTTATCATGTTGTAATGATTATATTGAGTGGAATCTGCCCATTCCCATGGTGTAATGCTTATATTGAGTGGTATTTCTCTAGTACTATGTTGCAATGCTTATATTGAGTGGGCACTTCCCAGTTCCTTGTTGTAATGCTTATATTGAGAGGGCTCTGACTAGTCCTATGTTATAATGCTTATATTGAGCAGGCTCTACCCAATGTCATGTTGTAATGCTTATTTGAGTAAGATATGCCCAGTCTCATACTATAATTCTTATATTAAGTAGGATATACCCAGTCCCATGCTTAAATTCTTATATAGAGGGCTCAAACTTGAGAGGACCAGTTTGGGATATGCCTAACACTGAGAGGAGGGTGAATCAGTGTTGAGGGATTTTTAAACCAATTTATTCCTTTTATCCATGCACCTTTTTACCTGTTAGGATCTTGATTATTTTATTATATTTTTCACTATTGCATGAAATAATATGAAAGTAGTAAAAATATGCACATGATATTTTTACAAGGTTCACCACTCAATAATAGTAGCTACATCCTTGGTGTGTATGGTAATGACCAGTGCACAGATTCTCCACTATAATGTAGTAACTATTACAATGGTTGACTAGGAAAACAATCCTCTAGTCAGTTTGGCTCCATACACTTGGAGGATGGAATGAAATAATCTCTTCCCAGTGTTTCTCCCTACACTTAGTATGACATCCCGCCTTTTTAATACACAAATTTTCATTACATTTTACACACAGAGGATCTTTAAAGTCTAGTGTCTGGGAAATTAGGAACATAATACATGGAAATAACATAAAACATTCTTCTAAACCACTTGTAAATAGTTTAATCCTATGTACATTTACCGCATCTCATATCCTGGAGATAGACATCAAAGGAAAGGGTGAGCAGAAGACCCAGTAAGGGTAAACAAGGGAGTCAAAGTACTTGTGATATCAATAAGGACTTGAATAAAAACATGAAAACATGAGCAATGGAAGAATAGGAATATCATAAATAAAATAAATTGGAACATAACTTGAATATGTGGCTATAACATTTCATTTAGACATTCATGAACATATCACCAAGGTCCATCCCCAAGGTGTCATAAAAATTACCAAGGTTATTCACCAAGGTATCATAAAACTTGTCATCTCTAGAGATTAATTCTTTACCCAATGCATTGGAGCACTATCAAGGCGCACCCTTAATATGTATTTACTTACATGTGATCCACACATATCATAATCAAACATTTCATAAATAACCTATAGAGAATAAAAGGAATAGGTTTCATTTCAAAATCGTGACGTTTTAAAATCTCTTAAAAATAAGATCATTATATCATTTATAACCCATGGAAATGGAGTGAGGGTTATATGTATGTAAAATATAGAATAAAATATCTCATATTTATATATTTATGAACACCCATTTAAATGAAATAGTTATGGGTATTCACATAAATAAACAAGGGGATTTATTGAGAGAAAGAGATAGAAATTTTGAGACAAAATTTCTGCAGCCTAATGACTATATAACATGGTTTTAGAAAATATTGAAAAGAGAGGGGACAAGGATCACCCACTCATAAATAATTCATAATATATAATGTGCACTGAATAAGATCATGGTATGGATATTTGAATGACATACCACAATAAAAATAAACATGAAAGAAAAGAGAAGATGCGATATCTTTTACGAGAAATTCAGCAGCCTAACAGCGTCACATAAAAAATCACAAAAAAATTGATGAGAGAAGAAAGGGTCCCTAAATTTTTTTACATGAAATGTTAAGTAATAAGAACATATAAGAACATACCATCAACATAAATATATAGAAATTAGAAGACACAACATAAAGGAAGTCATGACTTAAAAGAGGAGGGTGAAAGGATCCCTTACCTTGAAGAGTAACTTCGAAAGCTTGAAGGTCGGGACCTTGGGAGGCTTGAGGGAACCTTGGGAGGACTTCTTGGGAGGTAAAGAGACCATAAAATCGTTGTTAAGGATTTGGAAATGAAATGAATGAGGTAATGTATTGGTATTTATAGGGGAAGTGAGGGGACAAGTCATTAATGGCCAAGGGACACCTCATCGGTGGTTTTGAAAAAACCATGGGATTACCCATGGTATTTGCCCATGGTATTGGCCACTTGGGACACCTCATACCTTATCTTACTATTCAAAAGTCTACCATAATTATTGCATAATTATTACATCCTTAATGATGTCATTAAACACCCGAAACTCAAAAACCGTATTTTCACTATTCACCGAAAATTCAACTTTCTCAGAAAAATCCCAAAATTTCACCTTAACCAAAAATCGATGCTATGATTTCAAAAATGAACTCCATTTTATGAAAATAATTTTCTAAATATTTTTAATTTAATTTTTAAATAAAAACACTATTCACTGAAAATTCAACTATTTCAGAAAAATCTCAAAAATTCACCTTAACCAAATATCGATGCTCTGATTTCAAAAATGAACTCCATTTTATGCAAATAATTTTATAAATATTTTTAATTTAATTTTAAAATAAGAAAAAACTATTCACTCGAAAAAACTAATACTTAACCAATACTTTCTGGAACAGTTATTTACCTATTTTATTGAATCACATTACTTAATCAAGGTGCCTAGATTATATGAATACTTTCTTAAGTGAGGTTACTTAATCCATTTGATCACATTAATAATCATAAGCGTAAAATCACTATTCATAATTTACTATTCATCAAAAATTAAGTTGATCTTATTAGACTCTAAATTTTTTACTGAACATAACTATAGAAGACCATTTTTTGAAAATCATTACACATTATTAATTATTTAAGGTTTACATAATTTTTTTTAAAATATCCTTTTTCTAAAATTCATCAATAATATGCATACTATATTTATCTGGACATTTGAAAATTCACAAACATCACCATAAGAAGAAATCACATTTTTTTTAAATCAAAGGATTACACAAGGAAGTTACGGTCACGTTACATATCCCCTTATAACACCAGCATATGACCTAAGAGTAAGGTGTGATAGGGTGATGGAATCTTGGGGCGGCTCGGCCAACATTGCTCGAATAGTGATTTCTATCAGCTTGAACTTCTCACGAAGGTTATTCTGTTCCAGCTTCACACGATGAAGTTCATCTTGGGTTTGGTCCAGAGCAAAGCCCAAAGGTGCTACCTCCTTCCCGAGTTCCGTCAGATGGGCTTCAATCAGCCCGAGACTACTGGATGGGGCTATCGAATCTTATTTCTATATTAATTAATCAAGATCACTTATATTTATAGACAATAATCACAACATTTAGTTTCCAATGGTCATATTGACCAACGGTTATATAACAGTTGAAACCCAACGGTCTTATTTTAATTATACTCATTTTATTAAATGAAATAGTTTTGTTGAGTATAAAATAAAATAACACACAAAGTTAGGAAACAAAATTTATTCAAAATTTCAGGTCGTTACAATCTTCTCCCCTTAAGAAATTGCCTCCTTACAATTTTATAAATTGGGCTTGGAAATTTTGTTTAAAGTCCCACATCGGAAAAAGAGTCAGTAAAACTATTACTTTAAAAGAAATAAGGGGAAGTACAAAGGTCATCGAAGTTAACCCATACTAGGATTCCATGTAGGAAAACATGGATATGGAAGATAAAACAAAGGGTCAAGTTCTGATGGAGAGTGATAGAAAACATTATTAGGAGAAAATTAACCACAAAAAGATCACAAACTTAAGATTTGTTAAATGGTCTTTGATTACCCAGTAGGAAAGTTAAACCAACAACATTTTTGTTTTTACATTCCTTTTCATAATTTTGAGGAATTCATTTACTACATAGAATAAAAACATAAGGAAATATACTTACCTTCAAGTATAGTTTCATCCCTTAATAATTTTCCACCAAGACTAATCTTTTCTCCAAACAATGAGCATTCAAAAAGACTTGGTCTCATCAAAAGCAAAAGAATCATCTTCTTGAGAATCACATAATCCATAAAATAATAACTATATTTTTCCCTTGTCTTTAGTCATAAACTAAAACTAAAATGGTTAGTACAAGATCATATTATCCCCAAAAAGGATTATCCTTTATAAAAAGAAATATGACTATTAATCTCAAAAATTCAACAAAAGTACCCAAAGTTCCAGAAAGACCATTCAATACACAATCATCCTTAAAATTCTTCAGAATAATCCAAACTAAGATTGGAACCCAAAACTCAGAAGGATTTAATCACATAGTCTTCCCCAATAAATCTTAACATTTATCTCCAAATAACATAGACTACTATTAAAGTCTCATACTAAAGTGTAATTAACCTATTCACATATTCTCTATGCTAGGTTCATCATTTTCCAGAAATAACCCAAATCACCATATGTCCACAATAAATACATAAATTCTTACAAAAAAATTCAACCATTCCTCCTCAATTTAAATCCTGTAGTATTTTATTTCCCTTAGGCATATACTACTCCAAAATAGAAAACATCATCCAAAATAACATTTATCATTTAATCACCAAATCATTTTCCTATACAAAGGATATTCATTTGATAAAACATAAGTTTTGAAAATCAACTTATTCTTGATCCATAAAAATAGCAGGTGCATTAGTCAGTCTGAAGGGCATAATAAAAAACTCATAATTCCCATATCTTGATTGGAAGACAGTTTTTGGAATATCATCATTCTTCACCCTTAATTGACGATAACCAGAATGAAGATCAATCTTAGAGAAGAATTGAGTCCCATGAAGTTGGTCAAATAAGTCATCAATTCTTGGAAGAGAGTATTTGTTCTTCACTGTGATCCCATTCAGTTCTCTATAATCAATGCATAGCTGCATTGATCCATCCTTCTGCTTCACAAGGAGAACCGGTGATCCCCAAGGAGACACACTTGGTCAGATAAACCCATTCTTAAAAATATCTCAGAATTGTTTCTTTAATTCCTCTAGCTCCAAATTTTATATCCTATAGGGGGTCTTTGACATCAGATGAGATCTAGGTATGAGTTCAATGGAGAACTCTACCTCTCTTTCTGGGGGAGGTCTAGGTAACTCCTCAGGAAATACGTCAATGTATTCCTAGATAATGGGGACATTTTCTAAAAGAATAAATCCTTTGTGAGAAACTTATTTCATTTATGAATCTTTTAACTAAAAAGGATTTTATATCTTAAAACTTCATGCTTAGACACTTACATTTTTCTATAATTCCTTCATAATGATTCATAAAAAGCTTGTGATTAACCAAACATATCCCTCAGGAGTGTCATAACCAAGAGATAAACAAGACCCATTGTCGTGTACCAGTTCCCATTCGAGTCTAGCTCAAAGCGGTGGGTTTTACCTCTATGTACATTTGTGCCAGAGCCACCTCTACCTGCTCGTATCCAGATAGGGATGTATTTTCTTGATAAACCACTTACTCAATACCCACCAAAATACCAGGAAGATTTCCTATATTTAATCTTTACTACAGGGTTATTCCTAAAGTTTTCATATCCTAATTTACATAAATAACTAAACTATCCTTTGATACCAACTATGGCATCCCGCCTTTTTAATACATAACTTTTCATTACATTTTACATACAGAGGATCTTTAAAGTCTAGTGTCTTGGAAATCAGGAACATAATACATGGAAACAACATAAAACATTATTCTAAACCACTTGTAAGGCTTAATCATAGGTTCATCCTATGTACATTTACTACATCTCATATCCTGGAGACAGACATCAAAGTAAAGGGTGAGCAGAAGGCCTAGTAAGGGTAAACAAGGGAGTCAAAGTACTTGTGATATCAATAAGGACTTGAATAAAAACATGAAGACATGAGAAATGGAAGAATAGGAATATCATAAAGAAAAGAACTTGGAACATAACTTGAATATGTGTCTACAACATTTCATTTAGACATTCATGAACACATCACCAAGGTCCATCCCCAAGGTGTCATAAAAATTACCAAGGTTATTCACCAAGGTATCGTAAAACTTGTCATCTCTAGAGATTAATTCTTTACCCAATGAATTGGAGAACTATTAGGGTGCACCCTTAATATGTATTTACTTACATGTGATCCACATAGATCATAATCAAACATTTCATAAATAACCCATAGAGAATAACAATAATGGGTTTCATTTCAAAATCGTGACGTTTTAAAAGCTCTTGAAAATAAGATCATTATATCATTTATAACCCATGGAAAGGGAGTGAGGGTTATATGTATGTAAATTAAAAAATAGAATATCTCATATTTATATATTTATTAACACCCATAGAAATTAAATAGGTCTGGGTATTCACATAAATAAACAAGGGGATTTCTTGAGAGAAAGAGATATAAATTTTGAGACGAAATTTCTGCAGCCTAACGGCTGTATAAAATGGTTTTAGAAAACATTGAAAAGAGAGGGGACAAGGGTCAACCAATCATAAATAATTCATAATACATTATGGGTACTGAATAAGATCATGGTATGAATATTTTAATGACATACCGCATGAAAAGGAAACATGAAATAAAAGAGAAAATGTGATATCTTTTACGAGTAATTCGGCAGCCTAACAGCATCAAATAAAAATTCAGAAAACAAATTGATAAGAGAAGAAAGGGTATCTCATAATTTTTACATGAAATGGGAAGTAATAAGAACATATAAGAATATACCCTCAACATAAATATATGGAAATTAGAAGACACAACATAAAAGAATTCATGACTTAAAAGAGGAGGGTGAAAGGATCCCTTACCTTGAAGAGTAACTTCGAAAGCTTGAAGGTCGGGACCTTGGGAGGCTTGAGGGAACCTTGGGAGGACTCCTTGGGAGGTAAAGGGACCATAACATCATTGGAGAGGATTTGGAAATGAATGAATGAGGGAATGGTTTGGTATTTATAGGAGAAGTGAGGGGACAAGTCATTAATGGCCAAGGGACACCTCATCGGTGGTTTTGGAAAAACCATGGTCTTGCCCATGGTATTTGCCCATGGTATTGGCCACTTGGGAAACCTCATACCTTATCTTACTATTCATAATTCGACCAGAATTATTGAATAATTATTACATCCTTAATGATGTCATTAAACACCCGAAACTCAAAATCTGTATTTTCACTATTCACCGAAAATTCAACTTTCTCAGAAAAATCCCAAAATTTCAATTTAACCAAATATCAATGGTATGATTTCAAAAATGAACTCCATTTTATGAAAATAATTTTCTAAATATTTTAATTTAATTTTTAAATAAAAACACTATTCACTGAAAATTCAACTATTTCAGAAAAATCTCAAAAATTCACCTTAATCAAATATCGATGCTCTGATTTCAAAAATGAACTCCATTTTATGAAAATAATTTTCTAAATATTTTTAATTTAATTTTAAAATAAAAAACACTCTTCACACGAAAAAACTAATACTTATTCAATACTTTTTGGAACAGTTATTTACCTATTTTATTGAATCACATTACTTAATCAAGGTACCTAGATTATATTAATACTTTCTTAAGTGAGGTTACTTAATCTATTTGATCACATTACTAATCATAAGTGTAAAATCACTATTCATAATTTACTATTCATAAAAAATTAAGTTGATCTTATTAGACTCTAGATTTCTTACTAAACATAACTATAGAAGACCATTTTTTGAAAATCATTACACATTATTAATTATTTAAGGTTTAAATAAATATTTTTAAAATGTCCTTTTTCTAAAATTCACCAATAATATGTATACTATATTTATCCGGACATTTGGAAATTCACAAACTTCACTATAAGAAGAAATCACAATTTATTTAAATCAAAGGATTACACAAGGCAATTACGGTCTCGTTACATAGCCCCTTATAACTTCAGCATATGACCTAAGAGTAAGGTGTGCTAGGGTGATAGAATCTTGGGGTGGCTCAGCCAACATTGCCCGAGTAGTGATTTCTATCAGCTTGAACTTCTCGCGAAGGCGATTCCGTTCCAGCTTCACACGATGAAGTTCGACTTGGGTTTGGTCAAGAGAAAAGCCCAAAGATGCTACCTCCTTCCCGAGTTCCGTCAAATGGGCTTCGATCGGCTCGAGACTACTGGATGGGGCCATCAAATCTTCTTTCTATATTAATTAATCAAGATCACTTGTATTTATAGACAATAATCACAACATTTAGTTTCCAACAGTCATATTGACCAACAATCATATAACATTCGAAACCCAATAGTCTTATTTTAATCATACTCATTTTATTAAATGAAATAGTTTTGTTGAGTATAAAATAAAATAACACACAAAGTTAGGAAAAAAAATTTCTTCAAAAATTCGGGTCGTTACACTTAGAGGGGGGAAGGGAAATAATCCTCTTCCAACTTTCAACAAGTAGGATATACCCTTACACTCACTGGTTATTTATACTACCAGTGTAGACAGTCTCTTGCAGCCTCTAGCTAGTTCTCTATACTACCTATGAAGACAGTCTTCTCTCTGTTAAAAGATTTTGCAACACCAAAAGAATCTTCCACCTATTGAGACCTGTTGGATGCTACAGTGCTACTTTGTTCTTCTACAACCTTCTTCTTCTCCTTGTTACTTACTTAGCAGCATGAAAGTAACCAAACTCTTCTTTATCTTTAGTAAACTTATAAGCTGATCACTCTTCTTCTTCTACTTCTTCAATGAAAAACCAGTTGCACTGAAACCTTCTCTTCTTCACACTCTCTCTTTCAGTGAAAAACCAACTGAACTGAAATCTTCTTCTTCTTCTTGATAGAATCATAAGTTCTCTTTGTTATTGTTAAATCAAGGAATTCCAGCTCAACTTAGAATCATCAATGTTGACCAGAAGCTGGTAAGAACTTCTAGCACAACCACAGCTTGCGTGCCAATCCCTACTTTCATGCCACCCTACTTGCGCGCCTCCATGCTTGCACTCCACCAGCTACTTTCATGCCACAATTGTGCATAACTCACAACTTGTGCGACACATCAGGCTTAGAAACAACACACTTGTTGCACACAACTCCCTACTTGTACGCCTTTTACAACTTGTGCGTCACTTCTTATTGCACGCCATGCTGCTTGCACACCACTCAACTTGAGCGCCTCCCTACTTACGCGCCTTATAAATAACTCCCGACTCGCACAACACTTCAGCTAGTGCACCACTTTCTACTACTTGCATGATCAGAGCTCATATTTTCTCTTAAGTTTTGAGCCTTAAGAATTGAGGAGGGTAACTGTCTATTTATAGGCATTTTGGTGAATTTTGTGCCACATACACTTGCGTTCCACTCCATCACTTGTTCTCAACTCCATCACTAGCATGCCAATTTCTTTTGTTTGTCATATTTTGATAATATGATGTTGAAATATAAATTACGTTAAACATACAATTGCACGCAGCTTATAATTGCACGCCACTTTTTGACTTGCATGACCATGTTTAACTTGTGCACCACTTTATTTCCTTTTTCATATTTTGATGTGATGATCTTGAAATATGACTTGCGCACAACATACACTTGAGCACCGCTTATACTTGCGCACAACATACACTTGCACACCGCTTATACTTGCACGCCACTTTTTGACTTATGTGCCACCTTTTGACTTGTGAACCCATCTTTAAATTGTGCGCCACTTTATTTCCTTTGTCATATTTTGATGTGATGATCTTGAAATATGACTTGCGTGCAACATACACTTGTGCGCCACATATACTTGTGCACCACTTTTGACTTGCGCACCACTTTCTTTCCTTTTCCAAAAAAACTTCTTTACTCCCCCTATCCTTAATAAGGCTTTCATTACAAGTTCTCTAAACTTATGATATTTGTGAAATACAAGTCAGCAAAGAATCGTCATAGTTTTGGCCATTCTCATAGTGCCAAGCCCATTCACTACTTCTTTTCTTCTCTTCATCTTCAATAATCATCCTTGTTTCTTCTTATACTCTTTAGAATATGAATTCCAACGTACTTATTCATCCTCACTTAAAATACTCAATTCCTTTTGGAGTATTAATTCCAAATAATTCCAATCATCTCTCTTCATCCAAAAGTGGAGTCTTGAGGCTTCTTCAAATACCTTCAATGTTCCAGACAATGTATCACCTTTGATACATGTATTTGGAACTTTAAGAACAGTGCAGAAATCATCTAATTTCAAGGAAATGTGTAATGCGCAACCTTATTATAATGACAATCCCTTCTTCACTCTCTCTTATTCTTCAACCATCATTCTCTACTTCATGAAAATCATATGATTCTTTTCTTCAAGTAAGCTCTTGCATGGTTCTCATGAAATTGTGAAGCATTGCATGATCTTATTCAAATACTCAGACTTCTTGAATCAACCTTATATGGATGATACTTCACCATTATCCACTGTTGTAAACAATGTGCCCCCTTTGACACAAGTTATTTGAACTTTGGATCAGTTCAAAAATCATCTAAATTACATTCTCCATCAACTATGGAGTTCCTCTTCATCTCCTTCTTCATTTTGACCTATATTGAAAACTATTGACAACAAATACAATCTTCATACACAAAGTGGTCCCAAAAGACCTGGATTTGTGTGATTTTTTAATGGATATATGATTGTCATTTGGAATGGTTACGCTACATGCTTAGATATATTCCAGCATGGTGCTGAAGCAAGTTGATTGATGTATTATTGTAATTTATTAATTAATACATATATTTATTGCTTTATTATAGACACTTATTATTATGTAGGTTGTTCTTCGACGCAGTGGTGTTAAACTACAAAGTTTTACTCACACCCTATTCGAGAACCATATCACACCCAAGTAGATTACATGGATGCAGGTTAGGACAAGGGCAAGGGAACTTGTTACTGATTTATTTCTTGCTGGATGGGCTGGAGTTTGGATATGGGACCAGCATGGGGTTTGAGACCATGGTATTATGAGTATTTATTTTTTCATCTGATTCTTTTATTTTTATTGTATTCCATTTGAAATTTAGATACATTTTATCCTATCATTACATGATTCATCATTATTGGTTATTGGTTCCTTCTTTTATTTTCTCAGTTGTATCATATATTGTTTCCAGTGTGTTTTCCTGTTACTATGATATTTATTATTATGGATTATTCTGTTGTTTTGTACTCTATACAATGGGGTATAGTATAACCACCATACATTTCACACCTCCACTGCTAGTCAACAACCTCTAGAGTATGGGGAGGTGTTCTTGAGGTCTCATAACCAACCCATTTCAGCCACATGATAGAGTTCCATATCAGGAGATGTTACAGGTAGAGCCATATCTACACCTTCAGAGGATCCCCAGGTTCAACCTATCGAGATTAATATTGATGTCAGTGTGACGTCTATTTGTGGTCTTCCCTATTTCATCTTTCCATTTCTTATTTTAATTTCTTCACCATGTGTTGTAACCTATTTTCTTCTAGTGGTGTAATGATTTGAATGATATGGCTTATAGTTTTATGGGAATTCATATATGATCAAAATGACTTACATTTTTTTTGAATTTTTATGGAATTGTTTTCCAGTTTATATGTTTTGAATCTCTTCCTTTATTTTTGAGTTTAATTTAGGTTTCATGAGTTACCTTTATCCTTGAAGTTTGGAGTCTAATGGTAGTTCTTAATATAGTGGGGAGACACCATTGAAGAATCTCTTTCTTAGTCTTGCAATAATTTATACTTTTCTTTTCCTTTGAGTTATGATTTCAAGTTGTTGAGTTGATCTCTTATCCCTGCTTGAACCAACCCTGCTTTTAGTTATTTGGATAGATTTGGATCATTAATTGTGTTATGGATGATACCAAAGATTTTGAGCATGCTGTAGTGGGTCCCTCTTAGTGTGTTTATTCTTGGGTTAGGGTGCTCCTTGTTTTTAGGATCTCTTATGAGAGAGTTAGCCTTTCCCCTTAGTATGTAGTCACTTCACTAGATGTGAGAGATTAGGTGTTTCATCCTTTATTCTTTAGTATTTTAAGGTGAATTTTATGTCAAAAACTGAGTATATATAGTATACACAATTTTATCTTGGTGATTTTTCTGGTTTTTGAGGATGGTCTCTTTAGTTCCATAGTTCTTCATATCTTGAATCATGTCTTTGATAGGGAAGTTGAAACTAGATTCCTCATCTTGATCAACTGATCCTCCTAGTTATTTCTAGGGGGTAGAAATCATTATAGTGGGAAGAATTTTCATAACCCAACCTCTCTTTACTCTATTGTTTTATCTATTTTTGTGTCTATTATTTATCTCTTCCTGGATGAAATTTCCTTGAAATTTGGAAATTTTGGGCATGTAGTACATATCGAATAATTAGGTTCATGGTTAGTACTAACCATTCAATAATCACGTGACATTCATACAGTTTTTAACAAATTCAAATCACATAAATGGTGCACGGTTTATCTAACTATGCCATATGCTTCTGTGTAGTGATTTGGGTTCCCAGTAGAAGATACATGGTTGGAGAATGACTTTTCCAACCATGTGGCCAAACCGTGAATGGTTTCCAAGTCATTAAAAAGTGAAAATTACCAATTTTACCTTCTTTAAATTTTAACCAACGTTTCTCCCTTTCTCCCCTGAATTGGCTCACATGACCCTTACAGATTCCCCCTCTCGTTTCCACATTCCCCCTTGGTGGATTATTATTATTTTTCATTATTTAGGGTGGAATATTTATAATAAACTCTCTATAACTTATTAACTTATTTTATTCTTTTTATTCTTCTATCCTTTCCTGGTGTGACCCCGATGACTTAGGTCTACACTATAGCTCTATTTTAATTTTAATTTTTAAATTTTTAGGGTTCTTCTTAGTTCTTTAGACCTTATCAAGTCCTGTTGAGGGTGATTATCACCATTATTAATATAGGCAACAAGTTTAAAGGTAGGCGGTCCCTTTCATAGATCTTTAAAGTTGAGACTATGATTACTTGATGGGTTTTAAGGCTTGTTCCATGCATTTTAGAAATGTTATCAACTATGTTGAATATTTTCATGAAATAATGGGCATTCTCATTTAAATTTCATCAAAAATGAAATGGATTTTACTTTATTTTCAAAGTATAACACTTATTTTGGGAATTGACACTCATTAAGTGTTTTTATAAATGTGCGGTTGGCTCTTGAAATTAGTAGTAAAATTGTGAAGGGTGTTTTAGTTTTAGAAACATGTTTTATGGATTAGTTTTATAATGAATACTCATTTGGATTGTATGGAACATTTTAAATGATTTATTTAGAAAATTAAAATCCCTTGGAATATGTCCCAAAAGTTTTCGGAAAATAAATGGTTACAATGCTATATATTGGGGCCCGATAAAGGGGTTTATGTATTTTGTGTGTTCGGTTAATGGAATTGTGGTTTTTAACAGAGAGATAATTGGAGGTGAGTGTGTGAATTACTATGATTTATATTATATATTACTATGTATTATATCTCAAAATCACACCCACTTTATAGGTTATAGGAAACCAGGGGTAGCTTGGTGGGAAGCCTAGAGATACTTGATGCACTATTTCATGACCACGCTATGGCTAGTGGTCCTGAGATAAATTTTATTCTACTTATGGGATTGTTCCACTCATTTAGACTAGTGAGGGTAGTATGGAGTGTTAGGGTGGGTTATTTTTTATCTGGTGGTAGGTTATTTTTTATCTGGATTTGAACTTATTTTGTAGTTCGTATAGCTTTGTCTTAAATTTTCCCCATAGCCCATAGGTTAACATGATGAGATGTATGAAAATTAGTAATGTAAAAGTGTTTTAAATAGTAAATGATATAAATGGTTTTAAAAAATAACCTTTATTATTTATTTTTTTATAGAAAGAAAATATATTCTCCTATAACTCTTTCCCTTTTTCTAAATCTTGTTTTTAAAAGTGTAGATCATTATTTATTTTATTTAGAAAATAGAAACCTAATTTATATATATATAACTATTTTCAAAATATCATGAAATAATTTTATCTTTAAATGGTATGCATGGACCAAAATGTGGTTTTTTACTGGGTTGTATAGATCATGCTTATCATTATTATAGGTTTAGCTGGTTTAGCATGGATAGGGATGGTCTTGGATTCTTAGTTCAGGTATGGATGGTGCCTAGTGAAAGTGTTTTGCTTGATGCATGTTGATAATAGTTTTGGATTTGGTTATTTTATTTTTCCTTAGTATCAATGATGTATCAACCTTTTCAGCTTTCTACTCGCACTCTATTTTTTAGAATAATTTCAGGATCCTATTTGGTTGGTTTTTGTTCTCATTGTTTGGTCTTGCTTATCGTTATGCCTTGTATTTACTTATTATTGCTTCATTTGGTAGTGAATTTATTTTATAACTTCTTATTTCTATGGGGTGGAACTCCAATGGATGGAATGATCTGTTGGGTTTCTAGGTGCAAGTCCTAGGATTGTTATTTTTTATTCATGATAAATTATTCCCATTAGTCGTATCCTTGTTTCCTAGGTGATTATCACCAACTTGGGAGGATCATGAATTCCTCTCAGGCCTTGTCATGGAAAGGATTGGGTTCCCAGTCTAGGGTGGCCCAGGTTGGTTCATGACAATATAACACACCTTATCCCAAACAATATCCACCAATGACTAAGAGACCCATCGAGCCTCGACTATTCATACCGATGACGCCTCAATGCAAAACATAATGGAGAAGAATATCATACCTAATTAAAAACTTTCTGTATCATCCATATCGGGGTATCTATATCATATCCACCATCATCTATATGCCATTTTCAAGGTGAATAAACAATTTCAACATATATATCTTATGAATCACATCAACTTACCCCAAATTAGGTTCCAACGTTGATTTGTATCAAGGGTTTTATATCTCAGATATAAATAAAAAAACATAATACCATCAATAATGAATATTAATAATCTATATCATTGTTTCTTTCAAATCATACATGTCTTAAATAATCATGGTTTGGTCACAGTTAGTCTCCATCATCAATTTTAACAATATTTTTTTAATTCATTTGAATCTATTTTAACTAGGTTTTAGGAGGCATAGAAACAATTTAATAGTGGAATATAGTAGTAATAACATAAAATAAACACACTCAAGTAGAATTCTATCATCCCATGAAATATATATCAAAAAATTGTTGAAAAAAATAAACATCCACAAGAAAAAATCAACCAAAAGCTGTTAAGTAAGAGAGATATAATCTATCAAACAAACCATTAATGGATAACCACCACAAATTTCCTCCACCTCAATCCAACCATCACTTCATCCCAAAATATATCTAAGTTAAACATTCCTTTTCACATAACATCACACTATATTATTTCAAGGATATCGACAATATTATATGATACTTGGTTTTATAAAGAATAATCTTGGGATGGTAAATCAACACCCACAAAACCAAGCCCAGTGCTTTAAGAAAAACATTCAAAAAAATGTAATATTCCTTTTAAATGTTTTCATAGATATCACATACATTTAAAAACATATAGCTTGTGTCACATTCATTTATTAACACTTATTATGTTTTTTATTTAAAAATAAAATAATAAATAATTTAGAAAATTAAAATCATGTGCAATATAATCATGCTCTAAATTTTAAACCATGTTATAACTTTAGAAACTTATCATACTCAAAATGAAATAACAATAATCAGTATGTAACATAATTTAGTATGTTTTCATAACAATTAGAAATTTAGTAATAACAGTCACATTGTTTATATTAAATGGTTTATATATATCACATTCCATTTTAATTCAATCCATGCATCATTATCCCCTTTTAATAATTATATATATACTAGGAATGCTTCACAACATTTAATTTACTCATGATATGTAAAAAAAATTAAAAATTCTAGCATGGAATTTAACAAAAAAATACATACTTACAACTTGTATTCATCTCCAAAAACTTTCTAAATTACCAATTTAGCTTATCATATAAAATTAAATTTTATATCAAAAATATATTATAGTTTTAAACATGATGCTAAAAACATTTATTTCATAATTTATTAACTTAATAATTTTTTTATGAAATACATGCTTAAACAAGAGATTTTTCAAAAGAATTTTAATGGAAAACTTGTTTCATTACACATGGAAACACATAAGCCTTTACTTTTAAAATTACTTACTCAAATTCTAACATGATTTCAATTTTACCAGTCACGTTCATTGATATTCCAAGAATATATCATAAATAAAGATCTAAATCAAGATGAAACCTATGAAAATGATGAATTCATCCTTCCTAAAAAATATACCTTGAAATTGGAGCATTTTACACTTAAACATGTTCAATTGGATATGATGGTCCTTATGTTGGATCATATAAGAGCATGATACCTAAATCCTAACCGACCTTCATAAAATTGAGGTTTTGTAATAGTACACAAGAGGCCCTAAAAATATGTGTTCTAGCTATTTGCCCATTTTCCTTACTGGTTAGGTTTAATTGACATTGTTTCCCTACCAACCCCATGCAAGTCTTACATGTGCCTAACTACAAACATCATGAAAACTCTCGACCAAAAGATCTAATAGAACTATCATGACTCACCCCCACTAAAAACCCTCTCAGATCGGTATAGGAGACAGGAGTGACCCACAAGGCCCACCTCTAATAAATCCTGATATTGGAAACTAGCACTAAAGGCATCTATCATGAGAATGGGAGGCCATACCCTTTTTAATTCCCAAGATAAGAGAATAAAATCATTGATCAACACTCAAGGATTCCCATATAAGATATATCAATTTCCGAAACCCAATACTATTTATACGTCATACATCATCAAATAAAAATATTTACATACAACAATGGAACTAAAGACTTCATATCTTCCTTTAACTCCATCCAAGCTACCTAAACATCAGCTTCAATCTCTTCTTGTTTATCCTAAAAATAATTAGAAAACTGTGATGAGGTGGGAACTAAGAAGTGCTCACTAGGTTCATATTTCTATGAAATTATATATCATAAGAAATAAAATTTCGAGATATACATACATGGAAACATATAAACAAGAAAAAAGTATGGGAATAACTAATAAGTAGATAAATGATCATATCCTATTCAATTAAAAGCATCACTTGAAGATATCTTATGATACCAACAATTTATCACAAGAACAAGAAAATATTGATTTTCATATATTTATAATAATCGATGAGGAAGTCCATAATATAAAAAAGTGAAAAAGGATAACATATAACAATTACTACCATAATATCACTATCGTGAGATTATTTAGATAAGAAGACAAGCCCATCTATTAACCTATACTAGCCATCTCATCATTATAATTGTGTGCCTCACGCACCCGCATCATCATATCACTACATCCATGAACCCCATGAAATCACATCATCATATCACCTCATCTCATCCCGAAATACCATGCAACCACATAATTATGTCACCAAATATTTGGACCCCATGCATCCTCATGGCCCATGACTTCATGATGAACCCGAAGACATCACAACGAGAGGTTATGTGTACATGTTTAACTTTAAGCTATTACAATGCATAATTAAATGTGAAAAATTGAGTCATTATAGGTCACCTATGTAAATATATGCTAGTAAAACCATGAGTCATCACAACCCAAAGCATGAAAACAACACAAACAAACTGGAGGTGGATAGACAATCATACAAGCAATTAATTAAGTAAAAAAAACATATGTCATCAAGCATCCAAAAAACAAAAATAAATAATCATTCAAGTAATCCTCTATATAAAGGGAACAAATAAGAACAACCCTACAAGTAATCAATCATACATCGAAAGTAAACCAATTGAAATTAAATAAATGCATCAACACAATACATAATAATAGAAATAAAGATGGTGTGATATCTAGTGAATAAATAATCCATAACAAAATTATCAATCATGATATCTATGAAGTCATATTAACTATATTCTGTTATTTATTCAATTAACCACTTCTTTCATTCATCAAGATAATTTCACTGAGTCAGTAAGATAAACTAAGCTCAAAATATCCTCGAACAAGTTAATATCAATAATACTCAACTCCAAGTATGACCTGCATCATTTTATTATTAATTCCAAATTACTCCCTATTCATAGCCACTCGAAACTCCATTTATTACTTTAATTGGAATTCCAATTTATTTTGTCAATCCTAAATTTAATTCTCTTCTTAAATTTATTTTTCACCACATTCTTATCTAACCTAGAATAATAATTTTAATCTAAACATCATCATGTATCCACATAAATATATATATATATATATATATATATTCCAATATATAAACACCATAACATAAAAAATTCCATAATAAAACCATCAATTAATTTCAAGACATACATGTCTGATATAATTTTAGTAGTGCATGAACAAATATTAATGGAAGGATAATAAACAACATATCATTTTCTCATACTTCTTTCAATTATTCTTAATTTTTTTCTTTACATTCAATCCGGAATATCCCCACTTTAATTGGGAAGTTTAGTAAAAGGATTAAATTAATCATTATTACCCTTTCATATTCCTCTTAATTATTCCATATCTTCTTTTTCATAATCATCTCCAAAATATTCTCAATTTTCATGAATGACCACAAATTAGTAGAGAAACTCTTTCAAAATAATAATAATGAAAACTAGAGTTTTAATGCACCAATTCAATAAGTAAGAATAAATATAACAAGGATGGAATTTAATAACCCCACTAAAACCAATAAAGGGATTGAGAAAAGAGTGAAATATTAAAATAATAAACCTCTCCCTAGGTTAAATCAACAACACTAAACATGAGGAGATAGAATAATCTTTCCAGGTAGGTTTGGTGAAGATAGGTAAACAATTTGATGAATATTTTCAAGAATATATGAGTTTCAATCAATGAAAATTAGAAGATATACCTACACTCATTTCAAAGGGATGTTAATAAGAAAATGATGATTTTGTTCTAGATTTTGATAATTGAAAGGTTTAATATTTGAACAAAGCTTATAAGATTTTTCAATATATCAAGAATTATATTTCAAAGATAAATCACATAATCTCTAACCTTGTGATGTGAATATTTATTGTTTGTTTTTATACACCCAAAATTCCCCAAGACACATCTATGATCAACCCAAGTCAAGAAAATGAACATGAAAATGGAGAAGTTATAACTTTGAAAAGAAAGTAAATGTGATCAACATGTCTCATATTTATAAGAGGAATATAATGTTGACATTAATTGTATGAAAGGGACTTATAAAAATCAGATAATTAATTTTCATAATATTAGATGGCAATGTATTAATTAATATCTTAAAATTTGAAAAAAAATTCTTAAAACGTTTGGAGAAAAGTTTTTAGAAAAAGTTTTGAGAAATGATTTTTTTGTAAAACATTTTTCTGAAACTTTTTTTAAGTCTTGGACTATTTTAAGCATAGAAATTTCATTTTTTATTTCTTTAAATATATATTATTTATTATTATTATCTTTTAAACGTTACCATGAAATGTTTCACATGGAGTTTCTAATTACATTTCAATCATCATTTTTTTTCTTTTATAACAACTCCAAAATCTCTATGATTTAAAAAAATGGATGTCAAATAAATTATTAGAAAACATTCATAAAAAACAAGACTAAATAAACATGTAATAATTATTTTCAACTTATTTTAAATAAATAATATACTAATAATTAATTAATCTATAAAAATATACATAGTACAATTTCATTACTTAAGATAATTGAAATACATACGTAAAAATATTGGGTAAAAATTTTATATGTGATAAATTAAAAACTCACACCAATCACTCCCCTCTCCCTCACGGTGGGTCTCACAAGAATATCTTGACTGATACCTTCTCACTCAACATAAGGTCATGTCATCACCTTCTCACTCAATATTGGGTTAACCATCCAGTTTCATTATCCGACATACACATGCCACAACAAAAAGGCACCAAATCCTGTCTCACAAGCTCATAAAATCATCATTAGGATGTTAGTCCCTCAAGACCAATCCCTAAATCTCAAAGAACATCCCATAATCCATCTATGGTTATCCTTCTCAAGGTTGTCAAGTCACATAAGCACAATATGATAAACCTCTCAACATATTTATCTCGCATCAGCCTCTGGTTATCGATATCAGCTCGCACTCATCAACCCATGGTTACATCGCACCCTAAAGTCCCTTCCAAACCTTGGACTCAAGAAATCAATTTCATAATATTCCAATTCTAGCTTCACAACACAATATGCTAATTAGGTATCGTCTTAAGCTAACTCGCACTAAGGCCCTCAACATCCCAATGAAAAGTCATCAAAACAATTCTCACGACCCATGCTTGGGCCAATCCCACATATCCTCTTATAGGCTATCAAAGTGGAAGAAGAATGAAGGAAAAGAGTGGAATAATTTACCTCAAATAATTATGTAAAATATCCAAGATTAACCCCTCTTTAAAGGGGAATCAATAAAGGAATAAGGGGGAGGAGACGTCAAAAATGGCTCTCTCTAGGGGGTCTAATCACAACTTAAACCATCGTGCATCCCCCCCCCTCCACAGTGTGACCCTTCCCTCATAGACACCCTTCCAAAAATTGATCCCTCTAGTCATGTCATGACCGCCCTTATTAGGAAAAACCAAAAAATTGAGGCCTTGAACTTCATAACAGTCTTTATGCTCCATAACGCGACACCTCATCTTGGACCAACCTTAGAGACATGGCCCAAGGGTCACAGCCTGACCACATTTTTCATGAAAATATCACTAAAGAAATATGTGAGGTTTTTCCAAACTCATATATAAGAGTCATCATCAATGAATAAAACCCCTGAGCATAATGTAACCATACACGAGGTTTTTTATTTTGGAAAAAAACCACACAAAAACCACCATGTCATGACACTCACTTATCAATGTGTGACCCATTGTCATCATGTTAGTATGCCTCCCTCAAAGACAATGTGATCCCTTCACCATCACCTTGTCAAAGAAAGGAATGAGGGGGAGGAGACGACAAAAATGGATCCCCCCAGGGGTCTAATCACAATATGACGCCACTGCGTGACCCAACTCTACCGCGTGACCCCCCGTGGCTTTCCTTCCACAACAGGATGCCCTAATCACATCATAACACACCCTTACTAGGAAAAAACAAAAACCTGAGGCCCCAAACTTCATGAAAGTCTCCACGCTCCATGACGTGATACCTCCTCTTAGACTAGCCTCAATGACATGGAGAAAAGATTAAAATGTGACCACATTCCTCGTAAGAAATCTCACAAAGGGAATATGTGACATTTTTCCAAACCCATAAATAAGACTCGTTATCAAGGTATGAAACCCCTGAGAACAATGTGACCATAAATAAGGTCTTTGATTTTGTAGAAAACCCATACAAAAATCACCACATCATGGCATTGAATTATCAATGTGTTACCTAATACCCTCATGTATGGGTGCCTCCCTCAACCATAGTGTGATCCCTTCACCAGAACTTCATCAAAGCATGACTATCCCCAATAATAGTGTGATGAACCATCAATAATAAAAAAACATTAAAGGGGTTATGGAATTCAATTAAGCATCTAGAATAACTCAAGAATCCTTAAAGGAGTAAGGGCTCAATTAGAAATAAAAAATGAAAAACAATTCTCGTGAAGGAGAAGAAAACCACTCTGTAACATGAACGAGACCATGATATAGTTGATCATAACATAAATTTTATCATGGTTCAAGTCCTAATGATCATGGTTCAATGATAAATTCTGAGAAATAATTTTATGCCAAAACAAGGTAAAACTACATAATTTTAGACACTGTGAAGATAAAATGAGTTAGTATTAAGGGTTTGAAAAGGTTAATCATGGTTTTTTCGACTAAAGAAAATAAAATGTTGAGAGACATCATCTTACTAATCATAGCTATAGAAAACAATTATAAAAGGAGAAAAAAATAATCATAATTTGGCCACAACATAATATATATCATGATAAAGAATCATGTAACATCCCGCCACCCCGAGCCACTAGCAGCTGCCTGAAATGAAAGTCACAAAAGTATCTCAGGCACACGTCCCTAAATGTCAGAGGCTATCAACTAACAACATGAAATAGATTCGTGAACAAGGTGTATGAGAAAGGCCCCACCAATGTGGTCTCATCCCAACTAGAATATGTATGGATGCACATGTGGCACACTCAAAATAAATAAATAAACGTTGAACAAGAAATAAGATAAACAAAAAACTTTCTTTAACCCGATGTCAAAATGTCTTTGAACGTGTCACGAAATCATGTCAACCACAGTATCAATGGACTCCACTAAGATTTTTTTTATCAGGGACATGTGATGAAAGGTATTACATATCACCCTTATGAGAGTGCTCATCTGGTTATAATTCCCATAAGAGTCATCCTTAAGGCATGATACCCCCGAGCACAATGTGACCATACATGAGGTTTTTGATTTTAGAAAAGACCCACACAAAAACCACTATGTCTTGACATTCACTTATCAATGCATGACCCACTAACTTCATGTGTGTGGGGGGGATATTTCAACCAAAATGTGATCCCTTCACTGGCACATTGTCAAAGAAAGGAATGAGGGGGAGGATATGACAAAAGTGGCTCAACCTTCCTAGGGGACTAATCACAACATGAAGCCACCGTGTGGCACAAATATATAGTATGACCCTTCCCCCGTGGCCTCCCTTCCATGAAGAGATCCCTCTATCCACATCATGAAATTACCTTAACAGGAAAAACAAAAAACCTAAGGCTCTGAACTTCATGATAGTCTCCACGCTCCATGATGCAACACCTCCTCTAGGACTAGCCTTAGCGACATTGTGAAAAGGTTACAAAATGACTGCATTCCTCATGATAAATCTAGAAAAGGAAACATGTGAAATTTTTCCAAACTCATACATAAGATTCATCATCAATGTTTGAAACCCCTGAGCACAATGTTACCATACATACGGTCATTGATTTTGGAAAAAACCCACACAAAAAAATCATGTCGGGGTGCCTCACTCAACCAGTGTGATCTCTTCACCGACACCTCATTAAAGCATGACTATCACCTATCATAATGTGATGAACCATCAATAATAAAAATCATCAAATGGGTTCTGAAATTCACCTGATCATCCAAAATAACTCTCAAATCCTTAAACACATCCAAAAACATCTTCTTCAGATGCATCAAACACCATAATCTTGATCCCCAAACCATCTCCTACTTCAGGATGAAAAATTCATGTTTTCTATGAATTTCACAACCCATAATAATAATGTTAGTTACACATAAACACCTCATAATGATAATAAAACCATAACATGTTAATTGTAGGGAGTATAGAGAAGATATTAAGCATGCTTGAAGAGTAATTTATCAATTTTCTTTTTATAAATGTTTTGTTAAGATAACATTATCCATCCTAGATTATCAAGGCATTTAAAGGAGTAAGGGATCAATTAGAAATAAAAAAGGAAAAAAATATGCCTTGTGAAGGAGAAAACAACCACACCGTAACATAAAGGAGACCATGAAATAGTCAACCATAACATAAATTTTATAATGTTTCAAGTCCTAATGATCATGGTTCAAATCTAAATTCAGAGAAATCCTTATATGACACAACAAGGTAAAAAATAAATAATTTTAGAAAATTTGAAGACAAAACGAGTTAGTTTTAAGGGTTTGAAAATATTAATCATGGTTCTTGCATCTAAATAAAACAAAATGTTGAGAGACAACATCTTATTAATCATAGATGTAGAAAACAATTAGAAGAAAGAGAAAAAATAATCCAAATTTGGACCCAACATAATAGATATCATGATGAAGAATCATGTCACATCCCACCACCCCGATCCACTAGCAGATTCCTGAAAAGACAATTTCCAAAGTATCTTAGGCACACGTTCTCGAAAGTCAGAGGTTGTCAACTAAAAGTGTGCAATAGCTACATGAATGAGGTGTCTGAGAAAGGTACCACCAACATGGTATCATCACAACTATAATATGTAGTGATGAACATGTGGAACACTCAAAATAAATAAATAAATACTAAATAAAAAATAAAAAAATCAAAAAAATTACTTCAACCCGATGTCGAAATGTCTTTGAACACATCACAAAATCATGTCAACCCCAATATCAATGGTCTCCACTAAGATTTTTCTTTTATCAAGGACATATGTCAAAAAGTATTACATATCACCCCTATGAGAGTGATCATATGGGTATAAGACCCATAATTTTCACAAACGCAAATCCAATATCACTTCAATATACTTAACCAACCATGCTTCGACAAATAACAGGGGACCCCCTTGCAAATCACAGGCTTCGAGCCCCCACCAAGCTCCTAATACAAGGTTGATTCAATCATATCTAGATCAACCCAATATTATCCAAGATCCTAATCCAAGACAACTCCAATCATATTCAAACTCATGGAATCCCATTAATACAACATACTTCCCCTATGGGAGTTTTCTCAATGCAGGCATATGCCCAAAGAGCATCTTATCTCACCTCCCATATGGGTGACTTAAATCCATACATCAAACCACCCTATAACACACACCATACATGACACAAAAACTACCCTTATGGGAAACCACAATTTAGAACCTTGAAAAGCATCTACCAGAATGGTGCCTAAGTATACTAAACACCCAAGGGAACTAAGGATGAATCTTAGAATCCCATGAATTCCTGCATGGCTCAACAACCGAAACCTAGGGAAAACATCAACATCCTCAATAACACTGTCATTTCCCATCATGCTCATAGTTCAGGTCTCTCACTTCTATCCAAAACCCCTTATCTCACATCATGAATACAGTTTCTAAGGTGACACACATTAACATATTTACGCATAGCATACCCTAAATTGAGGTCATCTTAATCATTGAGGCACCCACTTGGGTATTTCAAGTCACATAAAAAAATGAACCCTCACATGAGCACTCCGTCAAGGTCTAGGTCTTAGATTAATAATCGACGCTCAAGGCATACTACGTCCTCTAACATCACAACCAAAACATCAAGACTTTATGACTATGTAGGGGTATAATATCAACAACAGTGAAGAGATGACACATGATCCATCTTAGTTTTAGAGGTCTCACAAATTTAGTCCTCTCAATGCCTTGTTGAACTAAAAATGAAACTAATAAACTGCAAGAGGTATGCATCAATCATATATTTAATTTAATTAAAATTTAGGGGAAAACGCTAAAAAAATTCCCTATAGCATTATACATTTTCTAATCACCAAGAAATAGGGATATACTCTACCAAATCTGAGTGAAATCCATATGGTACAAAACTAATTCCATCACGGTCCATTAGAATCAAATCTGAAATATTTTACCAAGGAACTCAAAAATTAAAGGGAAATGAGAACAAAAACAGAAGAAATATAAGTATACTCACCTAAAACATAAAATAACACACCATGACTCACCAAAATATGAGGAAGAACAAAGGGAGGAGGATTTCATTCAGCCAAGGTGTGATCATGTGATGAAAACGGGTGATGAAGCCTTAAAAGATCAAAGAGGAAAACCTGCCTTTTTCCTACTTTTCAAAAGGATAACAGTTATTGCGTTTTTGATCAAACTGTGCACTAATTGTGTGTCTAATACCAAAAAAAAAACTCAACAACACACACAATTAAATAAAATTATTTTACAAACTATTCACCAAGATTTGATTTCATTCAAAGTCCAAATCGTGTCCTTTAAGAGTTACAATCTCTAGAATTCCACTATAAAGGCCGATTCAAAATACCAGTCCTCTATGAAACCAATGACTCACATTCCTTTGGATTTTGAAACATTGATATAGAAAAATGGTTTTACAAACAAGTTTAATTCAATGTTTTTAAATAAAGAAAAGGAGACTGCATGTTTTTAAAGGAAAATAAGAAAATAATCATCACAAACACTATGGTTTTGAGCATTTTACTATGAAGATCTTTTAAAATAAGTAATAGAGGAAAATTTAGTTAAAATCACCTAAATTTTGGACATCACTAAAGGATTAAAACTAGAGTTTCTTGAGACAAAGAACATTAGTTGATCTTAGAAATATAAACATATAAACTATGTAGAATTTTAGAGACACTACAAAAATGAATAATATTTATAAGAAAATAATTTTATCAAAGAATATGTTAACCACATTGACATCATGAAAGTAGGACCGTATACTGATATTAAGAAAAATATAAAATTTAAAATAAAATGTCAACCATACAAATTGATTTTTAAGAGAAAAAAATAATAGTTACACTTACCAAATAAAATATGATGATAAATCACAAAATTCAAAAAAAAATAACCCTTTGATGATTATAAACTAGGAATTTAGATAAATAGTGGTATGGAGAATATTTACTATAGATTTTATTATAAAATTGAAAATTAAATGTTAGAAAAAGAAAAAAAAAATTATAACAGACACCAAAACCAATATATGTTTTATGGGATGGTTTTTTACATTTTTATAGGATGAACTTGATATTTCACAATGCATGTCGTCTAAAAAATTAAGAAAGGAAGAAAATGGGTGAAACAAACTAATGGGAAGGGACTAGAATTTCTCTAGACAGAAAAAGGATCAAAAGAAATGAAAGCATCGAAATCAACTTCATCTTCATCAAATTTACCTTCTAAATACTGATAAGGATGAAAAATTAGAAGGGTACCAAGAAAAATCATCATCAGTTAAAGAACAAAAATCATCAAAAAATAGGAAGGAAAGTCATCCTCAAAGGAAGAACAACAAGATCAGCAATATCAGATGAAAGTTTCTGACAAAGTCGAATACAATAAATATGTGAATGTTTTTGAAATATTAGATGATAAGAAAGTTTTAAAGAAAGGTAAAGAGAAATTTTAGGTAGTTTTGAAACCTGGTGTCAAGTCCTCAAGACATAAACCTCCCAAACCTTCTTTTGGTTCATCAGATTCGAAAGAAACCATTGCAAAAAAAGGTTTTTATTATATTTTTCAATCTTTGAAAAGGTCATAAGACACCGTTCCATATTTTTCCAAGCTTGAAGTAAGATTTAAACTTATTCAAAACAGTCTTAGTGATAAATCATATTCATTCAAAGTTCTATCTAAATCAGTTATCCTTATTGAAGCAGAGTTGAAAACCTTTCAAGAAAATTCAAAGAACCAGAAAAGATCATACAATCATATGATTAAGTGGTCCAATCAAGTGGATTGTGACATCAGGGAACATGATGATCAATTTCTGGATGTAAAGAATATATTTTTAGAATCATAAAATTATTTTAACCAGTTATCATGTGATATATTTGATTGAGTGAAGTTCATGGATGAATTCAGAGATACAACTGATAAGTCTTAAAATAAAAAGATCAAAATTTTGAGGTAGAGATTACCCATCTTAGTATGTATTATGGTGAAATTTTATTTTCAAAGGAAGAAAATAAAAATTATACTAAGGAGATTGAAATCTTGAAGCCTGAAATTCAGAAGTAGGCTGCTTTAGAAGAAAAGATCATAATGCTTGAGAGGGATCGACATGAGTTCAGAAAGATGAAGGATTTCATGAAGAACCTCATTAAGAAAGATTAAACTTTTCATTTTAACTCTTGATGTATATTTTTTAAAGAATTTGAATGGTCACTCATTATACTTTTCATCAAAATCCATTATGCTTGAATATTTTCCAATTACGATTACATATATGTTCTTTCATTTTATTTTTGTATGAATAGTTATTTCATATGTTAAAATTGTTTCGTATGTTATTTATCCTCTAACATTTTTGGAAACTATTCATACTTTCCCATTATTTTTTAAAATCATAAAGGGGGGTATTTTATAAAGAGGGAGAAGATTTTATAAAAGGGGAGAACGGTTTTATAAAGGGTGCGATGTTATACTAATGGGGATATGGTTTATTTCTTTTCATCATATTACAAAAGAGTTACAAACTCAAGGAGAGTTGTAAATAATAAATTCAAAGTTCTTAAAAGAACAAAGAACTGTAAGCTTTTCAAGTTATTATTTTTCATTTTTAAGTATTATGGTTTGTGATTTCTAAAAAGGGGTAGATTTTTGAGTCGTAAGTTTCACTTATTACTTTTCCATTCCATTAATTTTGGAAATCAAAAACACCTTCTTAAAACTATTCTTACCAACTGTTTATATTCTAAGCGTTTTAATATGTTTTTGTAGAAACCATTACTTTATACCAAAAATAGAAATGTTTCTAATGTATTATGAATATAAACTTTAAATTACTCAATCTAATCCAACGGACTAAAGGTGTATCCAATCCATAGGAATGACCTCTATTTAGACTAGTGGTTAAGCTTATGTCTTGTCTACCTAACTAAAAAAAGTAATGACCATCAGACTGACCTTGGTACTGATACATCAGAAAAACCCTCATTCAGTTCATCAAATTGATGGTCAATAAGAAAGTCCATCGGACTGACAAAAGTTTATAATCAGAGTACCTAAGATTTGTTTCTATCATAAGGAATACACATTATCATTGTAATGGTGCTAAACAAAAATGACATCAGACATTCAGTTACAGATGAGATGTCAAGCACCAGCTATCTGATCATTGCAACAAACTCAAAAATATGACCATTGAAGTTTATCTTATAAATAGAAGTCCATTTTAAGAGTTTAGAGCTGATAAATTTCACAACTCAAGTCTTCTAAAGATTTTTTAGTGTGAACTGCTCATTCTTAGTCTTTGTAATACTTTAGAAAGTTATCATTCTTAGGAATCCTTGTCAGGGTTGTTTCTTTTAGAAAATTTGTTTTTGTATTCTGTATTAGATCATTGTTATGATTGAGGGCTTCTAGGGATAGGAAGATGGCGAATCTGATCCATTGGATCTAGGGCTTATGAAGATAGGAAGAAATACTTCGTTCATCATATTGAGGGATTTTAGGGATAGGAAGACATAGTCTGATCATCATATTAAGGGATTTCCTAGTAAGGAAAAACATACATTACAGTAAGTATAAAACTTTGAATACCTTTTGTCAAAGTTATTGACTACCTTTACTCTTAAGGTTAAAAGAGTGAAATATTTTAAATATAGATTTTAATTCATTATTACTTTTACTAGTTATTGTATTGATTGTTTTTACAAGTCTTTATTCTATAGTGAATATTATGATAAAAAGTTTTTTAACAAAACTTTCTTATCAATTGTTTTATTGGTGTATATATGATTATGATTAAAACATACTCTGAAATAATCGGACCCTTTCTGGTTCCGATTCTGACACTTTGATCATCGGATGATCTGTGAGTCTGATCTTTATTAATTTTAGAGGTATTGTATTGATTTAGTTTAATTTTTTTAAACCATAATTCACCCTATCTTATAAATATAGTCATAATAAGTTACTCTTATGATCCAACAACATTATCTAACATACACATGCCACAATAGAAAAGAAACCAAAGCCCATGTCACAAGATCATTGGCTCATCATCAGGATGTTAGTCCCCCAAGACCAAGACCTGTGTCTTGAAGAAAATCATGTCATCCATCTATGGTTATCCTCCTCAAGAATGTATAGTCACATAAGCACAATATGAATAACCTCTCAATATATTTATCTCACCCATAAAGGAATCTACTAAATCCCTCAAACCTACCTCAACCTCTGCTTATTAATATCAGCTCGCACTCATCACTCCATGGTTACCTTGCACCCCAAAGGCCCTTCCCAACCCTATCCTCAAGAAATCAATTTCATCATCTTCTAATTCCAGCTTTACAACATAGTCCGCTAATTAGGGACCATCTTAAGATAACTCACACTAAGGCCCTCAACATCCTAATGAAAAGGCATCAAAACAATTCTCACGACATGTGCTTGGTTCAATCATGAATCTCCCCTTAGAGATGAGGCTATCAAAGTGGAATAAGAATGAAGTAAATGAGTGGAATTACTTACCTCAAATCGTTGTGTAAAATACCCAATATTCTCCCCTCATTAAAGGGGAATCGAGAGAGGAATGAGGGGGAGACGACAAAAATGGTTCTCCCCACTTGGGGTTCTAATCAAAAATTAAAACTCCATATAGCCCCCTCCATGGTGAAATCCTTCCCATGTGGACACCCTTCCATGACGTGATCCCTCTAGTCATTTCATGACATTCCCTTAATGGGAAAACCAAAAACTTGAGGCCCCGAACTTCATGACAATCTCCACGATGTGACACCTCCTCTTGGACCAACCTTAGCAACATGGACCAAGGGTCAGGGCGTGACCAAATACCTCATGAAAATCTTAGTAAGGCAATATGTGAGGTTTTTCCAAACTCAAAAATAAGAGTCATCCACAATGCATGACACCCCTGAGCATAATGTGACCATACATGAGGTTTTTGATTTTGGAAAAGACCCACACAAAAACCACCACATTGTGACAATAAAATATCAATGTGTGACCCAATAACTTCATGTCGGGAGGGGAACCCTCAACAAAAATGTGACCCCTTAACCAACACTTTGTCAAATAAAAGAATGAGGGGGAGGAGATGAAAAAAATGGATCATCCTGCCTGGGGGCCTAATCACAACTTGATGCCACCGTGTGGCCCAACTCTACAACGCGACCCTTCCCCATGGATGCCATTCCACAACGTGATCCCTATAGTCACATCATGACATTACCTTAATGGGAAAACAAAAAACCTAAGTCTCTAAACATCATGACAGTATCCAAGCTCTACAACATTACACCTCCTCTTGGTCTAGCCTTAGCGACATGGTTAAAAAGTTACAGCATGACCTCATTCCTCATTCGAAATATCACAAATGAAACATGTGACATTTTCCAAAACTTATACATAAGAGTAAACACCAAGGTATGACACCCCCAAATAAAATGTGACCATACATTAGGTCTTTGATTTTGAAAAAAAATCACACAAAAAATCATGTCGGGGTGCCTCCCTCAAAAAGTGTGATCCCTTCAAAAACACCTCATTAAAGAATTACTATCACCTATCATAATGTGATGAACCATAAATAATAAAAAACATAAAATTAGTTTTGAAATTCACCTGAGCATCTGAAATAACTCTCAAATCCTTAAACACATCCAAAAACATCTTCTTAGAATGCACAAAAACCTTAGAATCCCAATCCTATGATTCATGATGAAACATTAAAGTTTTATCTGAATTTAAAAATCCATAATAATACTAGTAGTTACACCTAAACACCTTAAAATTATAATAAAACCATAACATGTTAAATATAGGTAGTATATATAAGAGATTAAGCTTGTTTTAAGAGTAATTTATCAATTTGGTTTTTGTATATGTTTTGATAAGATAACATTGTCCATCCTAGCTTATCAAGGCATTTAAAGGAGTAAGATCTCAATTATAAATAAAAAAGGAAAAAAGGATGCCTCATTAAGGAGAAGACAACCATGTTGTAACATAAATGAGACCATGATGTAGTTGAATATAACATTGAGTTAATCATGGTTAAAATCCCAGTGATCATGATTCAAAGATAAATACAAATAAATCCTTCTATAACACAGAAAGGTAAAAACTACATAATTTTAGATATAGTGAAGACAAAATGAGTTAGTGTTTGGGGTTTAAAAAGATTAATCATGGTTCTTTTAACTAAAAGAAAACAAAATGTTTAGGAGATAAATCATTTTACTAATCATAGTTTTATAAAACAATTAGAAAAAGGAGGGAAAATAAGAAAAATTTGGAAACAAAGTAATAGATGTCATTGGGAAGTATCAGGTAGTATCCCACCACTAGTAGATGCATGAACTGATAGTCACCAAAGTATCTCAGGCACACATCCCCGAACAATAAAAGTTATTGAATAATCGTAGGGGTCTAAAAATGTATCATGGGAGAACTATATCTAATTTACTAGACTATGAAATAATAAATAAATATCTATACACTCATAAAAAATTACACAAAAAAATAATAAAGGATTTAAAATAATAAAAAAATTGTGAGAACAGTTGAAGTACTAGTGAGCAATAGCTACATAAACGGGGTGCCAGAGAAATGCACTACCATCATGGTCTTGTACCAACCGACATATGTAGTGATGTACATGTGGTGCAATAAAAATAAATAAACTTCAGAATAAGAAATAAAATAACTAACAAACCCGATGTTGAAATGTCTTTGAACATGTCACAAAATCATGTCAACCACAGTATCAATGGCCTCCACTAATAATTTTTTTTATTAAGGACATATGTTGAAGGTATTACATATCACCCCTATGAGAGTGATCATTTAGGTATAATACCCATAAGTATCACATAACCGAAGTCAATCTCACTCCGATATACCTAACCAGCCATGCTTCGACAAATAGCATCTCCCCCTACAAATCGCAAGCTTCGAGCCCTCACCGAGCTCCTAATCCAAGGAAACTTCAATTGTATTTGGCTCAGAACAAACATATCCAATATCCTATTCCAAATCAAATCCAATCATATTAAAACTCATGGAATCCCATTAATATCACATACTTCCAATATGGGAGTTTTCTCAATGCAAGAATGAGACCAAAGAGCATCTTAGCTCACCTCCACTATGGGTTCCTTTCATCTATCCATCAAACCACCCTAAAACATATACCTTACATGAAAAAAACACCCTTATGGGAGAAATATATATTATTTAATAGACTATGAAATAATAAATAAATATCTATACACACATAACAAAGAACACAAAACAATAAAAAATGATTGAAAATAAGAAATGAATAATGAGAATAGTTCAAGTACCAGTGTGCAATAGCTTCACAAACAGGGTTCCAGAGAAATGCACCACAATCATGGTATTTTACCAACTGACATATGTAGTGATAAACATGTGGCATGCTCAAAATAAATAAATTGCTTAACAAGAAATAAAATAACAAACAAACCCGATGTGGAAATGTCTTTGAACAAATCACAAAATCATGTCAACCACAGTATCAATGGCCCCCACTAAGAATTTTTTTATCAAGGACACATGTCAAAAGGTATTACATATCACCCCTATGATAGTGCTCATCCAGGTATAAGTCACATAAGTATCATATACCCAGATCCAATCTCACTCCAATATACCTAACCTTCCATGCTTCGACAAATAGCAACCTCCCTAAAAATCGCAGGCTTCAAGCCCCCACCGATCTCCTAATACAAGGAAGCTTCAATCGTATATGGATTATCCCTACCATATACAAAATCCTAATCCAAATCAACTCCAATAGTATTCAAACTCATGGAATCCCATTAATATCACATACTTCCCCCATGGGAGTTTTATCAATGCAAGCATAATCCCAAAGAGCATCTCATCTCACCTCCCTTATGGGTGCCTTTCTCCATACATCAAACCACCCTATAGCATATACCTTACATGACACAAAAACCACCCTTATGGGAAACTACCATTTAGAACCTTCCAAATCATCTACCAAAATAGGGCCTAAGTATACTAAACAACATAGGGAGGCAAAGATGAATCCTAGAATCCCATGCATTCTTGTGTGGCTCAACAATCGAAACCAAGGAAAAACCTCAACATCTTCAACAACACCGTAACATCCCATCATGATCATAGGTCAATTATCTTGCTTCTATACATAACCCCTTAACTTACATCATGATTACAAGTTCTAACGTGACACCCAATATCATATTTACCCATATATTACCCTAGGTCAAGGGCATCTAAAACATTGAGGCACTCACTTGGGTCCTTCAAGTTACACCACAAGAAGTGAACCCTCACATAATACCTCTATCAAGGTCTAGGTCTTGGACCAATAATCATTAATCAAGTCATACTATATCCCTTGCCATCATAACCAAAACATTACGACTTGGACGACTATGTAGGGTGAATCACATCAGCAATAGTGAAGATATGACACACTACCTGTCTTAGTTATCGAGGTCTTAAAAGGATAGTATGCTCAATGCCTCGCTACACTGAATATGAAACCATCAAACCAAAAGAGGTATACATCAATCAAATATTTAATTTAATTAAAATTTAGGATAAAACCTAAAAAAAATACCTATAAAATTATACCTTACCGAATCACTAAGAAACAATGTGCATAAGTCTTCTCGAGAACTCTACAAAATCCAAGAAAAATCCATACGGTACAAAAATAATTCCATCATGATTCAGTGGAATAAAATCTGAAATATTTTACCAAGGAACTCAAAATATGAGGAAGAACAAAGGAAGGAGGAGCTCATTAAACTTTGGTGTACTCATGCAATGAAAAAGGGTCATGGATCCTTAAAAGATTGAAGGAGCAAACCAATCTTTTCATAATTTTTAAAAGGTGAATGGTTTGTCTCATTGTTGAAAAAACTATACAACAACCATGTGTCTAATACCATCAAAAACTCAAACACAAACTGTAAAAACATATTATTTTTCAAACCATTCATAAGGATCACAGTTCATTCCAAGTCCAAATAGTGTCCATTAAGAGTTAAATACTTATAATTCTAATATGAAGGCCAATTAAAAATGAGTCCTCAATGAAACCAATGATTCAAATTCCCTTGGAATTTAAACCAGGGCCTTACAAACAAGTTTAATTCATTAATTTTAGAGAAAGAAAAATAGAATACATGTTTAAGGAAAATGATAAAATGATCATCAAAAACACTATGGTTTTAAGCATTTTACTATGAATATCTTTTAAAATAAGGAAGGGAAAGTGGAGTGAGAATCACCTAAATTTTGGAAATCACTAGAGGAATAAAACTACAAAGAATATTAGTTGATCTTAGAAATATAAACATATAAACTAAGGTTAATTTTAGAGAAACACTAGGAAAAAAAAGAATAATGAGTAACCCTAGCCAAAAATTGGATCCCAAATAGAGAAATAATATATTCAAAAAAATCTTTTTGATATCACATCCTATAATAATATTTTTAAGATAATATTATAAAATCATGTGTCAACCACAATTATATCATGAAAATAGACGAGGAACACATTTTCATCTTTAATGATGTGTAAAAATAATTTTTAAATTTAAATACTACAATTATAAATAGATATCAAATTATATGCTTTATTTTAGTAAAAATTACAAACTGAATATGGCCAAAAACCATAAATAGACAAATGAGAACATATATGAGGATCACATATTCATCTTTCATGGTGTGTAAAAATAATTTTCAAATTTAAATACTACAATTATAGATAGATATAAAATTATATGATTTATTTTTGGAAAAATTACAAACTAAAGATGTCCAAAAACCATAAATAGACTAACACGAACAAAAAAAGAATCATGCCAAAATAGTCAAATGTTTCAATGAAAAACTCACAAACTAAAAGGGTGATATTAACAAGATCTTTTATCTGAATTATGATTAATTACTTTAAAATATGTATAAAAACCCATAAAATTTAAAGTAAAATTCCAACCATACAACTTCATTTTTAAGAGAAAAAAATATTAAGAATTTCACTAATCAAATAAAAAATGAAGAGAAATCACAAAATTCAAAAATAAAAAACCCTTTAATAATTATAAACAAACAAAAAAGTAATGATAATTGGAGTGAACCATCATGAATAATCTCAAGTCACTTGAAATAAATGATCATCAATACCTAGTAATGTAACAAATCAACCATCATGTTAGATACAATCAAGTTATCAAGACATGTATATAATCCACTAAATTTAATTTAACATCAATGATAAAAATAAAAAAAACATCAAATAAATCAGCCGCTTTATTTATGATAAAATTAAAAAAAATTAAAACCCAACAACAAAATATGATCAATGTGAACCAACCCAAAAAATGAAATAATATTATATTACCTTTAAAATAAATCATACTATTATATATTTAATATTTAAAATCATTACTATAAAATGTTTTATTGACATAATAATATTTTAAACCCCCAAAATAAAGAAACAAGACTTCAAATTAGGTTATTTTAAAAAGATCAGAATAGGTTTTAAGGGTTGACTTTTTCAATATCTATAAAACTCACTTGGCCATGTTAGAACCGACCAAGCCCAAGTATAAACCTAGAGTCATCAGCCAACGATACTACTAGGTCATCAATTCAGTAAAAAATTAGAAGCGAACTCTAGATAAAATGCATGATTGTAAAAAAAATAAGATAGATCTAGGATAAGAAGGAATCATTGGGGAAAATTTTGTATTCCTGACCTTCACTACCCTTACCATTTCAAACAGAACAGGGCAGGGGGAACCAATAGGATCAAGAACTTTCTATTGCACCAAGATCATCCAGTCTGAAAAATTAGCATAAGAAGACTAATAAAAATGGGTTCCAAAACCTCTATGGTCATAATTTGAGTGAAAATTTTCTCTGGTGACTTCACAGTTTCAGATGGCTAAAGCAGATGTGAAAATCAGATGAAAGGTACACTATTAAAAACATGAAGCACATATATCAAGAATGGTAGATGCAATCAAACTATCTGAAATAGGCATCAACCATGTGTGATTATAATCTCTTATATTGCATTAAAATATGATAATAGAACAAAAAAATGCATCAAACTCAGACATGATAATCAAAGTAAGATGAGCATCAATTAAAAAAGAAATTAGAGAACTTTGAAGACCATTTTTACTGCTTTCTTCATGATAATTCCATATACACAGCTTCATCATTTTACTACGACATGCTTAAAGTTATTCTCGATTTTATTTAAAAAAATAGAATGTAGTATTTAAAATATTATATTATATTAAAATTTCATAGAAATTAATAATATAAAATTTAATAAACCTCTCCTTTTGATATTAATGTAATAAGGGATTTTAAACATGTTTTTTGGTAATAGTTATTAATTATTTTAAGTAAAATAGTTAAAAAATCATATAAAAATGGGTGTTATGGATAAGGATGACAATGCATCAGGTACCTAACACGACCAGCCACTGAGACCCCACCTGGGCCAATAGTGAGCCGAGTGTGTCACCTTAAGCCCGCCTCCAATAGGTAATGATTTGGAAGCTATCACCAATTACACATATTTCATGCATGAGAGGCCTTAACCTGTGAACTTTCATAAAGTGTAGCAACTCAAACCCATATATATAACCCATTTGTATTGTACCATGCATGTGAATAATGATAGACATCCCAACGGTACAAAAAAATAAACACCATTAAAAAAAGACAAAATATAGGGCTTAATGTTCTGTAATAAAGACTAGCCTCAAAAATTGTGGGAGGGGAAACTCCACATCACACCAACATCGAACAGAGCCCCAACAACAATGACCACCACCAAAAACCACCATGTTTCAGGTGCACCGACACCATGATCACCAAAGTCCCTATTAATTGTGTGTCATCTACATAGAGACAACATGTGTAGATACAAGAACTGCGTAGGGGTGAGTATAAATATAACCAGTAGGGTAACCAGAAAACAAAGGAGAATAAAATGACAAATTGACATGTAATAAAAAAACATATAGGTTTAATTATACAAGGAAATCAATGGTTGTAATGAATTGAATTTTCTCAAATGTAAGACTCATTTATTTTTGGATTAAATTATATTTTTTCTACTTGTAATGTTACCTAATGTATTCACAAAGGTGACAAGGGTTTCTGGGGTTTGTTCGGAGCCCATAGCCCCAGAATCTTGGAAAACAGACCGGGATTCACAGTTAGTGGAAACCATACCCCCCAACCCACACGGTTTCTCCTAACTGTGTAGGGTGTTTCGAAGGGGAGCGAGGGACACATGGTTGTATGAAACCATGTGAACAGAGGTACATTCCCATGAGAAAATTTCATACATCATAAAATTAGACTTTCGTATAGCTTGCAAACAACAATGCAAATTGTGCGCCTAAAACGTTTGGGGTCCCTCCTTAGGCAGTGGTGTAGTGCACGATTAGCACACAGTTTGGACAACAGTGTAGCCAAACCATGAAAACCTATATAGATGGGTGATTTTATGTTTTTCCCTTAAATTAATTAAAACCTCACCCATCCTTTCTTCTCTCATTTCCACCAGACCACTCCTCCCCCCTCTCCCGTGGGTTCCTCCTTTGCCTAATATAGGCTTCTTGATTGCTCCTCTATCTGGACTCCAAAAAGAACACCATAAAAAGTTTTGGATAAATAGAGGCATGATCTAGAATCCTATTTATTTATTTTATCATTTATCTTCTCGTATCTTGTGTTATTTTTGTGTGATCCCATTATCTCTATTTTCTAGATGTTAGACCATTTCTCTGATTTCTTCCGTTCTACTTTAAATCGATAGATAATATTGAATGAGGAGTCATCTAAGACCCTAAGTTATGTGGTCTAGATTTCTTTCCCTAAATTTTTAGTGTTTTCATAGCTTCATCGTTATGCCTCATGTCAGTCATTGTTGCACGTCACCTTAAAATGTGTTCTTCCTCTTTAGATCAATTGAATCATGTTAATATACTCTTGTTGACCCTTGCTAAATGGTAAGAGGATTTTCCCTCATTGATCACCACCCCTTTGGGTGTATCGGCTTGAATTTCCCCTTTTTATATAATTGATTAATGGAAAAAATACCGAATAAGTGTTTGAATTAACTTATAAAAGTAATTTCCCTCCTTTATAGATATGTATCATTGACTAAACACCTTCTAAGTGTTTGGATTGACCCTGAAGTGGTTTTAACTTGTCTTATAATTGAATGGATTATCTCTAAATATGTTTTTACTTACTTTCTTAATTAAATGAATTAAATGTATTAATTATAATGAATGTTAATGGGTGGGAAGGCCATGCCAAGTGATGCATGATTTTATATTTGAATTATATGGATTGTGACACCCTTGGATATTTTGGGATTGATGGTTATAAATTCATTAGAGGTGATCCCTCATGTTATTATTATTATTATAAGTATACCATCATTATGGGATGTTGAATGATGGTTAAGGGACTTGTTGTGCATGGCGTTTAACTCCCCCTTACATCGAGTGTTGAGCATGATGCCTATAACTTTTATACTTATATCTGGACGATGGGAATGACACTCTATATTCCACCCTATCAGGTGTTGGACATGACGGATCACCCACCTATCTCAAATGATGGACAAGATGTCTCACATTCATTATGATATTTAGGTCTTGTACCCTTTATGGAGCCTATAGATTGTTAGACTAGTTATGAACACTTGAGGTACGAACCATGTCCATCTAGCACCTAGAATCCATGCATATGCCTACTTATGTCCTCATGTGATCAGTGCATATACATGTATACAATATATAACTATAACTATATATATATTTATGATTACTGATCGAACTCTTACACTGGCCTATGAAAAAGCAGGTAGAGCCATCCAGGTGTCCTATAAGAACCTGAGTCAGTTGATATTTATTTTTCAGAATTGTTTATTATTCATATACCTCCACACTACTATGATATAGACACTAAATTAATTTTTTTTAGACACTGTTGGTGGTGATCTACTGAGATTTTATCTCACACCCCACTCAAGTCGCCTTTGGTACCCAAGTAGACCTTATGACTATAGGTATGGATAATGGAAATCTTTCACTACAAATGTTTGATATGATTTACTTATATCTTGGAGCATGGGAGAAGAGGACAAACCATATACTTGTGATGATAATGGATCATTCTTTTATCTTTTTTGTATTTTTGTATAGCATGGTGTATATGTCTGTCCCCTGTACCCCCTGTTTCCATTTTTTATATCAGTATTCAATGACATCATCATATATATTACTCATCCTATGGAATTTTGATTATTATTTAGTTTCTTGGTTATTTATGCTTCCACATTTTCTTATTTAGATTATTTTTTTCCACTGTGCCATCTATAATATCATGATTTCGCTAGTGACTATTTATTTATCTTATCCATTGTGTCACTCTAATATGAGGGTATATTCTCCCCACCATACCACCATAGACCTTCATTTCTAGTTTTCTCCCTATGGTGTAGGAGGAGGCGCGCTTGAGGTCACGTGTCTCACCGTCTTAGGACACCATTTGAGTGGATCCTGAGTAAGAACGTTACAAAGTGGTATCATAGAATTTATTTTTCATTGTCTTACTATTTGGGTATTAGGAAAGAGACTAGGATTATTAGAATTTGGTAATGAGCCTGTGCTTGGGAGTAGCTAACTTGTATACTAGAGAAACCCAAATTACCTAGGATGGGTTATTGATGTTTTGATTTTTTTTCCTATTACAATTGATACAATCTCACCATTGGGTGATACACATGATTTGAAGTATTATTATTGTGGATGTTATTGATTTTTTACATGGTTCTTGGTGTGTTAAGGCAAGGAATTTTCATCTCATACATCATTATAGGCACATTAGGACTGACATGCCATTCATTTTTCCATGCCACGTCTACTTCTTGCAAGCATTTTCCTATTGCATATTGTTAGTGCCTAATTATTATATATAGAAATGTGTTGAAATTTATTGTAGGGGAAAAAATATAATTGGATTAATTAAAGTGTCTACATAAATATAAATGGTATTTTCCCACATATATTGGTAATTACACCTTAATTAGCCAATTATACCACATTGTGGGTTTTGGACCTAATCCTTTTGGGTAGTGATATATATATTACATGAAAGACTATGAATAATATGGAATTAAATCTTTAAAACTGAAATAATCACAGCTAAATGAGATGTAAAAACCTAGTTTTGAGAGGGGTTTTTTCCGTATGATGAAGTCTATATAAGGTACAGATTGAACTACCCCAACCATGGAAAAGTTGACATGGGAGTTCCAATAGAACCATCCACCAAACTTTTCGGGGGATGTCAGAACTCATGCTATAGATCCATGGCTAGAGGCCATGCTTTCTATTTTTGAGCATCTGGAGATGCATCCATAGTAGAGGTTCAAACTCATTTCTTATATGTTGCACGATTCTACCAAGCGATGGTGGGGTGTTATTACCTAGGTAAACCAACATCATGATATGATTTGGAGGATTTCCAAAAAATATTTTATAATCACTTCTTTCCACAGACATTGAGTGTTGACGAGGCCATAGAGTTTATGAACCTGCACCAAGGATCGATGTCTGTCACGGAGTATTCTGCTCATTTTATAGAGTTGCAACATTTGGTGCTAACTTTATCTCGCGATGAGATTATAAACATGAGGTGATTTGAGGATGGGATGGTATACACCATCTGATCATAGGTTAATGTCTTTAGACTGATGAATATTTTAGAGATAGTCAACCAAGACCTCATAACTAATATAAATTTGAGGGAAGACAATGGTGGGTACCAAGGTGGTTCATCACCCATATTTTTCAATATTTCTTCTAGTGTTTGAAAGCGACGTTTCAAGGTTTCTCATAGGGGGAGTAGTAGTCAACCGGCTTGTACTGAAAACTTTCTTACATGTCACCAAAATGAGAATCTAGGACACACAAAACCTTAGTGTATATGGGATCTAGTGGAATGCAGAGGCTATGGTAGGATGAAACATTTATATCACTTCTATGGGACTTTTCCACCAGTTCCTAGTGAGCGGGGATCTGCACCTACTCCATATTCTAGAGCATGGACAGTAGTATCTCGCTAGATAGGAAACTAGAATACCACCGACCACTCAAGCCAAGGTGGTGGTTGAGATAGAGGTAGCCAGAATGAAGATTTACAGTGCCAGTAGAGTGGGAATTCTCATGGAAGTTGAGATACAAATCAGGGTCACGATATGAGCTAGTTACATGTAGTGTAACTTATGCCAGAGAAGCAGTGCCTCATTCCTTCTACTATTAGAGGTACTATTCAAGCAACCTCTACTTTAGTGTATGCTTTATTTTACACAAGTGTGTCACACTATTTTATATCCAAGGAAATTATGGAGATTATAAGCCTCAAGATAGAATACTTTTTTGGAATAATAACACTCGATACCCCATTAAACATCTGATTAGAGAGTGTTCGCTGATGTAATATTGTCCCCTTGAGATAGGCAGATATATTTTCATATGAAATATTTTTGTCTTCAGCATGACAGGGTTTGATTTTATCATCTTTATGGACTAGTTAGTACCCTATCGAGCCCATATTGATTGTTATCATCAGAAGGTGATGTTTATATCACCAGATTTAGGTAAATATATTCACAAGGTAGAATGGAATGTCCATACATAGGAACTGGGCAGCAGGGGTTGGGCAGAGTGGAAAACTAGGTTTTTAGTCTTTTCTTGTATGATTAGGGGTTACAACCATTTATTTTTCCTCCTATGGTGGATCATTTCAGGTATATCTTCCCTGATGACTTTTCTAGGATACCTATAGTGAGAGAGGTAAAATTCACCATTGAACTAGTGCCATGAGTGGCACTAGTGTCATGACCCGTCCCAATGGGGCTCGTATCGTGACTCCCAAAGCCCGCCTTCAATAGGCCAGGGGCTGAATACTAGCACCGAGTAGAAATATCATTAACATGGGAGGCCTTAGCCTAATTACATGTACACACGCACACATCTCCAAACCTATAGAATGTTGAAATGTAAAAACAATTTAACAATCATGCATGCATACATCTAAATCCCACAAACAGAGTACAACATGAAGTAAAGGAAAGTTAATAGGTCCAAATACAAGCCCACTAAAAAGAGTATGAAAAAAATTCCAACCTAAAAATAAATATGGGACTGCTGTCAAGATACCATAAGAACACACCTCGGTCTATCTGAGATCACCAAGAACCATCGGGTCCTAGTTTTTCTAGAACTCTATCAAAAGGCCAATCATCTTCACAAGACACAGAACGTGTGGGAAAATCTTGTGTAGATGTGAGTATAACAATACCCATTAGGACACTCCAAAACCACAAAACATAAAATAAGGAAATAAAATCATATCTACACAAGTATATATCTACAAGACATACAACAAGGATATCCAGATCTACTCAATGAAGACACATAGTCTAAAGATAAGTCATAACCGCAATGCTAGCCCATGATTACAGCTTGAAGGTTCCATATAGAACTCATCCAGAAGAACACACTTCTAAGTTTTATAACACTGATGAAATTCATCTAAGAGGTACTACACATTGGGTATTGTCATAGGAAGTACATGCTGAAAGTATGAAGGGATAAGATATACAGATTAGGATCACACCCAAGTTTATGGGGTATACCAACAACTCAATATAGATTAGACCACTAACTAGGGGATTGAAGACAATGTATTATTGGTCATGAAGATACCATAACTCCACCTAGGTTACAGAGATGAATAGAGGATCTCACTCTAGGCCTCATAGAAGGATTCCAACAACTATATCCAAAAAGTCCCACTGAAGGGATCACTGTCCTAGGAGTAGGAGGTGATTCCACACCAACCCTCAAGGAATGGATAAGAGGAAAACACCCTAACTAAACTTGCCCAAGATACAAAGGATAATGGATCCAATCCATATTTTAAGGAGTACATGATGTGTAGTAGGGTTACACGTCGTGTCCCTTGACCCCGGGTCCTTCCCATGCAACCAACCTGTGCCTCCTACCCGTGTCCATGTAATAGTACACAATGTGCTGGTTTCCCATGTACTCTAGTGGTGTACCAGTACAAATATTATCCCATTTACTTGTCTAGGTCGTGTTCATGTATGGGAGTACACAACGTGCTCTAACCTGTGTACTCCAACCCATGTATGTGTACTCGCTGAGGTATACGCTGAGTTCACCAAAGGGGACCACATTTCATGTGACAGGGTCACATGCCGTGTGATACTTATCTATCTCCCATAACCCTAACTACCAATGGTAGGGTCCCATATGGTGTTTGGATCTAAGTTACAAGTCGTGTGGTGTGGATTTTTCCAAAATTACATATCTGGAATCCGCATTCTTCTCCAGTGCTCCGGTTACCTATTTTGGTCGCGACTCACCCAAAAATTCATGGATCCTCCTCGTCCGAGCCTCGATGTCAATGAAAAATCGGTTTTAATCATCAAATCTATTTAGAAAATATGATCTTTCATCGTTATTCATTATGCATTGAAGAATGAGACATCAGGTATCCAAATCTGTCTGATTCATCACTCCTTCCATCGTCGCACCACTGTCGTGTTGTGTTGATCCTGGATCTAAAATATCAGATTGTTGCAACATGAAATTGGTGTGAAATGATTGATTCATCAGGATATACCAAACTACAGGACAGACGAATAATTCCCACAATTAATGAAGAATCAGGGGAGAAAAGCAAAATAATAATCAAGAGGAACAGACATCGATCGATGTTTGTGTCGATCTCAGTTAGTTTCAGTTAGAATGAAAATATAAAAATCAATAATCACAAAGTAATCCTAGTGATAAAATCCCAACAAATAAATCCATCCTAAAATATGGAAGATCTGAAAATCAATCTGTTTTTCGATTGATCTGTGTTTGTCATAGAAATTAATAATTGGGATGGAATCCAAATAAACCAACATTCTACCTCGATTCAGATCAATCACTAATAAAGGACAAAGTAGTGTCATTTTTTTGGTGATATCCTTTTATTTTTTTTTCACGTCGATAGTTGTTCCATGATCTGGGAGAAGTTCATCAAGGAGAGATCCTCTAACGGTCTCTCTAAAAGCTCTCCAACGGTTCCGAGGTTATGTGGCTAACCCTGAAATTCTATCATAACAGTCTAATTAAAGACTCACCTGTAACTGCATCAAAAAAATTGAAATAAAATAATTTATTACATTAAAATTGCATAGAAATTAATAATACAATATTTAATAAAACTTTCCTTTTGATATTAATGTTATTATATATTTTAAAAATATTTATTGATAATAATTTTTAATAAGTAAATTAGTTAAAAAATCATATAAAAATGGGTGTTATGGATAAGGATGAAAAGGTGTCGGGTACCTAACACGGCCATCCCCTAAGACCCCACCCGATCTAGCACTAAAATGAGTGTTTCACCTCAATCCCACCTCCAATAGGTCGTGATTTGGTGGCTAGCACCGAGAAGGAATATTACACGCATGAGAGGCCTTAAACCATGAAATTTCACAAAGTATAGCTATGTAAAACCATATATATAACCCATTTTTTGTGTACCATGCATGTGACTCATGATAAACATCCCAATGGTACAAAAAAATAAACACATTAAACAAAGGAAAAAATATAGGTCTCAATGTCATGTAATAAAGACTAGCCTCAATAATCAAGGGAGGGGAAACTCCACATCACACCAACATCGACCAGAGCAATGGAAACAATAATCACCAACAAACACTGCCAATATAGAGACTTAGTTTTTTCCTTATAAGATTTTGAAATATATATATATATATATATATATATATATCTGTGTGTGTGTGTGTGTGTGTGTTTGGATCTATAAACTGAGATGACGTGCGATTCTAAGGCCCGGTGTTCCCGGAATTAATTTTATAAAAATACTAAATATATTTTATATTGCGTGTGAGAAATTTCTTAAATAAAGTGGGATAACTCTTAAATGGAATATTGGATTATAAATATGAGATCACGGTTGATTATAGAATGTAGTTTTTACCCTAGGCATGACATAAAATTGGTCAGTAAGGGGCATTCAGATCCCTTTCTCGTTCGAGGTACATTCAGTGGGTACAATAAATTTACTAAATTAACTAATTAAGCTTATTTGAACTAAAATGTTCCTAAAAATATATCATCATGGAGGATTTTCTAGGGTTAACCTCATAATTCTGTAATCTCCAATGAAGTTCTCCTTCCTCCTTCCATTGGCGGATCTCATCGAACGATGATGAAACACAGAATCGAATCCGACCAAAATGCAGTGAATGCAACGAATTCCTTTGATCATTGTAGAACACATATTTGATGATGAATGATACGAAATACAAATAGGACTCATCAATTGGTGATTTACATCCTTTGATTAAATGTATTGAACAAATCCATCCTTGTTCTTGGATTTGTGAATATTATTGCCTAATCACACACCTACGTATCTGATTTAAAATTATTTATTCAATGTTTTCTGAATTGGTATCACCGTTATTGATCATTGGACAAGAATGTTTGGACAAGGATGATTAAAAAATTGTTATGGTGCCTTTCCCACTCATCTTATTCATGTTTATCATCGGTAGGACCTTGTAGTCCCGATTCGACTTTTCCAGGCAGTACCAAACTCAATCGAATCCCTAGAACCACAAAAAATAAAGAAAAAAGAACATATTAATAAATTATGGCCAGATATGAGATGTTGGTGATGCATGGCAGATTGTTTTGATGATTTTTTGTTGATTAATAAATTTCAAAAGGCTTGGAAACGTACGATGATGGAACTCCAATGGACGAATGAAGGTCGGTTTCCAACGAATGATGACCGTAAATGATAGATCCAGTCCAGATCTGTAAGTTTTGGGTGGAATCAAGGTGGGATATATGGTGAAATGGAGTGAAAAGGAATGGATTTCAGATCAGAATTTCTGGTGAAAACCTGACTATACGCCGTGTATACAGATGAACACACGGTGTGTAGTCTCCTCAGCAGCGACGACTAGGGTTTTGGAAAAGTTAAGGATGACACGACATGTAGTTATCCTATACGAAATATACACATTACCAAAATATAAAACCTATGTATAGGATCAAACGATCAGGATACCATGTGGAAGTACATGTCCAGGTACATGGCTGTGTATTTGAGTAAATGGACAGGGCTAAGTCACACGGCCGATAGGACATGGTCTGGTCCCGATTAGCCTAGACATGCCATGCAGTCCACCTACATGGTTTTTACTACTACATATGATGGGAGTCATGTTCCATACATGGAAAAAACTATGTGGTAGAGCGGGACCACACACCATGTGCCCCCCTCACACACCATGTACCCCTTGGTTTCTTTTCAAGAAACTTCAATCATCCGTATCTCCTTCATTTGAACTCAGATTTTGGAAAGCGAGTAGCCTATCCTAATTATTTTTCCACGTAGAACGCGATGGTTTCCTCCATTGTGGATTAAGATATATGATGTGAAATGTTCTAGGCATGATTTATGGTTAGGCAATGACCGATGACAATAATGATCATGCAGGATCACTAGGAACTTTCTGAGTGGTACCCTTCTGCAGGGATGGACAGTGGAGTTCCTTGATGATGATTTCTGAGTGGTACCCTCCAGAAGGGCTGGGTAGTGGAGTTCATTGATGATTATTGAGTTGACCCTCTAGTAGATCTGGGAAGTGGAGTTCCTTAATTCCCTTTTCATGTGGTACCCTCCAATAGAACTGGGTAGTGGAGTTCCTTAATGACTTTTTTTAGTGACACCCTGTAGTAGATCTGGTAAGTGGAGTTCCTCGATGACCTTTATGAGTGGTACCATCTAGTAGGGATGGGAAGTGGAGATCCTCAATGAATATACCCTCCAGTTATACCAGTTCATGAGTTATCTGTCTATATTTTGACCCCTCGACTTTACGGCACAGTGACGAGGCATGGATAGACTTGGACAGTTACTTTTGGGAATATGTGTGAGATGCTAGGCATCGATGATGGAATTTTGTGACTATTGGATACTATTATTCTTAGGTTGAGTTGTGAGATTAAGATCCCCTTAATAAATAATTTTATATTCTTTGATTGAGCACACACACACACACACGTATATATATTCTTCTGTATCCACACCTTGGATTTTGTTACTCTCTTTCTAGGAAAGGAGAATACGCATGGGGTATGCCACATGATTTCTATATCTATATTATCATGGTTGGATGAGTCTACTCTCCTTCTATATATGGCGAAGAATCAACGTGTAGTTCATCTACTCACTATGTCAATCCCCTTGTTCTTATATGAGGTTACTTCCACTCTTGGTTTGTGTTGAGCTATTCTCCTTGATTGTATCTTGTATCTACTATATTTGTATTTCTGTTGTGTCTCTTACTACCCCCCCCCCCCCTTCAGATTTTGGGGTGTCCTACTGGGTATGTATATACTCACCCCTACATGGGATTTTTTCACATGTGTCGTTTCTTATACAGATGATGAATAGGTCAACTGTGACTACAAAGAAGCTTGGGGATACCTGGTAATTTGGACAACGTACGGTGGTCGCAACTTTGGATTTAGGAGATGGGCTCTCTCATTAGTTTACTTTTTCATTTTTTCTAGGTTTAGATATAATTCTGGTTGGGCATGTATTTTCCCCTTTACTTTGTAGTTTTCACTATTGTACTCATGTACACCTTAGAGGTTATTCATGATTGATTTACTTTATAGCAGTGTTTCATTTCTTACTCTTTCCCTCTGCACTTGCATCCATATGGTTGTGTGTGTGTGAATATAGGTACTTAGGCAAAGGCCTCCCCAAGTTAGTTATGCCTTCAACTCTTTTCTCCACTCCCTCACCTATGGAGGCAATATTGGGGTAGTTACGGCTTGAGCCACAACTTGGGTTGTGTTGTGATATATTAATATCATAGGAATTTCATTCCTTGGGATATTTTTTGGACGTGTCCCCTTACTAGTATTTGGTTGGATTTAGGGAAATGGTGTAAAAGTGTCTTGAGTGTGGCTCCCATGATAGGGAGTCTAGTTATGGTGTGGTGACCAACATATCCATTCAACAAGACCTTCACTACTGGATTGTCGACTCAGTATATCGAGACATTAGTTACAGGGATCAATGGTACATGCATCATATAGGATTGCGACTTTGACTATCCTTCTTGATTCAGATCCCTATTATTGTTATATATATATATATATATATATATATATATATATATATATATATATATATATATATGCTCATCTAACCATGGTACATCTTGATAAATCTCAGGATTCCTCCGCGATGACAGCCAGCCAGGATACTGGCACCGAATCATTATGAAGATCTGATGAACGACGAGGCCTTAGTTCAGGGTCCATCCTATGTCCCCTTAATCCAGGTTTGTTAGTATAAACACCTCCACCTATTGAGAAATAGATCATTAAAATATAGTAAGATGAGGATGCACCCAGACATAGCATGCTCTGTGAGTTCCAACTCTAGAGACTGTTAAGGTTACACAGGGAGTAAAATCCGTAGGTAGTAGAGGATTGACTAGATTCAGTTGTCTATATATTTAGTCTTGTTCAGAACTAGAAAAATTAAGTGGTTTCACTAAAATATGACCCTTTCCACGGAGCAAATGGGTGCTGGTGGAGTCTTGTTACACATATTCATGATGAGTCAACACTCTTTTAGACCAACTTCTAGTAGTTGTTCTGTGAGGAGTATTACCCCTCCTGCTTACAATCAGTCTAGATCCAAGAACTTCTGGAGCTATATAAGGGAGGGATGATGGTGATTGAGTATAAAGAAATCTTCACATACCTTACCCAATATTCTCTTAACATGATCTATGATGTATATTTATGAGAACAAAATTTTGATAAGGGACTTCACAGAGAGATATGTGCCAGCGCGGTTCCCTTGTGCATCCCCACCTATGTCGGGGTGCTGGAGCGGGCACTAGTGATAGAGAAAATTATATCATAGGAACTCCAGATAGCTAAACTGGGTTCATTACTTCTTCCATGTGCTGTAGTTTAGGAGATACATGCATGACCCCATGCACGTCATCGGCTGGGGAAATTTGGACATCGAGGACGGATCCACATTTGCATAACACCCAGTGGTGATCGAGGATCGATAAGAGAGAAACCTTATTGGATGGAACATCCCTATGGTTCACATCTTTTGGCATCACAAAAACACACAGGAGAGTTCCTATGAGTGGGAGAGCCAATTGAGGGCTTAGTATCCCAAGTTGTTTGCTTAGTTTTGATTTTTGGGATGAAAATATTGAAGGAGGGAATGATATAGAGACCCTATTTTTTCCAAGTAAGACTTTAAAATATTTATATATATATATTTTGAGCTAGGAGCTCAGATGATGTATAATTCCAAGGCTCGATGTGTCAATAATTAATTTTATAAAAATATTAAATATATTTTATATTTTGCATGCACAACTTCTTATAGAAAATGGGATAATTATTAAATGGAATCTTGAATCAGAAATATGAGACCAAATTTGATTCCAGAACATGGTGTTTACCCTAGGCGCGACATAAAATGGGTCAACACAGGGCATTCAGATCCCTCTCCCATTGGAGGTACGTTCAGTGGGTTTAATTAATTTATTAAATTAATTAATCAAACTTATTAAACCTAAAATATTCCTAAAAATATATCATCATACAAGATTGGCCAAAGTTAGACTCATAATATCTGAATTTTTAACAATGCTCTCTTTCGTCCTTCTATTGGAAGATCTCATCAAAAGATGATGAAACACTAGATCAAATCAGATCAGGACGAAGAAAAGGCAACAAATTCTTTTGATCATTAGCCGGTGCATTCTTCGACAAAAAAAATGATCCAAAATCCAGGTAGGACTCTTCAATTGGTTATTTACGCCCTTTTATTAAATGTATTTACCAGATTTGTCCTTGTTCATAGATCTGCGCCAATTGTGGCCTAAGCATGCACCTACATACTAGATTTAAATTGATTTATTCAATTTTTTTCTGACCCGGTATCACCATTCTTGATTTTTATTCAAGATCCTATAAAACAATGATTAAACCTTTATTATGAAACCTTTCCCCCTCATCTTCTTTGTGTTCATCACCAGTAGGACCTCGCGGTCCCGGTTCGACTTTGTCGGGTAGTACCGAGCCCGATCTGACCCTAGAAACTAAGAAGGATTGTTTTGATGATTGATTGTTGATTAATAAATTATGGAAGTCTTGGAAATGTATGGGTAGAATTGTGGAACTCTGAGGGACGAATGGAGGTCGAAAATGACAGATCCAATCCAAATCTATAAGTTTTGGGAGGAATTACGGTAGGATCTATGAAAAAATGGAGAGAAACGGCCAAATATGAAGTTTAGGTCATGGATCTGACTTTATGGTGAAAACTAGACTACATGTCATGTATAGGGATAAACACAAAACATGTATCCCCCACAACTACGTCTAGGGTTTTTGAAAAGTTAAAGATGACACAACGTATAACAACACTGTTCTTTTTATTACATTTATACATGATTTAATGACATAAAATTACACTTAATATAACCTGAAAGATCAAGAAGTATATTGTCTTTGGGAATTAGGTACATTACATATCTACTTGAAACATGAAATACTACATCTTTATTCAAAACTTCCTTTACATGACCACAACATTCCTTCGTACTTAACATTGCATGGGATAACCTGAGGATGTACATAAGAAAGGGGTGAGATATAAAGCCTAGTAAGGGAGTAAACATGGAATAACATGAAGATATTAATACATATTCAGTAAGGCATATCAATGAGGAATAAAGGAACATGAATCATAAAACATGATATAACTTGATTTTCATAACATGGAAATGTGGAAACAACTTAAAACACTACATAATAGGTCAAGGCTAAAATTCCAATACATCATAGTAGAAAAAGTCCCATAAAGGAATTAGGTAAACCTCTATACCAACATTATTTATCAGGATATTAAATATTACCCAATGCATTGGATATATATATAATTCTATGTGCACCCGTCACTTTCATTTCATTCTCATGCTTAAGTGTGCCACATAGATCATAAATCATGGATTCACTCATCATCATAATTTATTACATGATCAAGGGGTGTGGAATAGATACATTTAAGTCCTCAATAAAAAGTTATATGTTTATAAAATTGAACACCCTTGATATAGAATGGGTACAATATCCACTTACATAGTTGTTTTGGAATAGAGATTCATGCTGCAATTTCGACAGGTTAAAGATGTGACATAAAAATTCATAAAAAAAGGTTGATGAGAGAGAAAGAGGTCTATCATCATATATACATGAAATTTAAAGTAATAGGATCATAGAAATACTTGTACCAATATAATGAATTTTGAAATAGAAAGCATATCATAATAAAGAAACTTGAAGAAAGAGGAGAAATGGAATAATTCTTATGAAATTTTAGCATGGTAACGGGTGTATGTGGGAGAGATTAATGAGATAAAAATGGGTATATAATCATTAAAACATAATAAGGGTAGTATGGGGGAGGTTTTAAAACATACCCCATAATTTTTAAATGAAAATAAAATGGTGTAACAATATAAGGAAACTTGGATAAAAATGAGAAAGGAAAGAACCCTTACTTGAGTGTGTGACTTCAAAAGTTTGAAGAAGGTATTCTTGAGAGATTGAGGTGCCTTGGGAGGATTATAGAGAGGTTAGTATATAGTAACAACAATATACAAGTATTTTGAGTGAAGATAAGTGGGATATTTGGTGGGTTTATATAGGAAATAAGAGGGGAATTCATTAATATTTCACAAACATAGGTTTTGGAATCTATATAATTAAATATTCAAAAAAAAAACTTCCCATGGTTTTTTCAAAATAGAAGTTAAAGAAATTATTTTATAAATCCATGGGCCTAATATATTAAAACATTAGCCTTTCTTATGTGGAGGTGAGTTACATTATTAAAGAAATGAACTTAAAATCATAAAATATATTATACATTTTGGAGGATTCACTAAGGATTTATAAAATAAGTAAAAAAATATAAAATCACATTATTTTAAAGGTAAAACTTAATTTTGGACTAGAAAACCTTTTATAGTGTTTATTACATCATTATTGGGCCATTATGATGTCATAAAACACACTATATATTTATATGGTATTTAATTTTTACCCAAAAATTCAACTATCTCAGAAAATTATGAAAAATTCACCATTGGATAATTTCGATATCCTGATTCCAAAAATAATATTCATTTTATCAAAATAATTTTCTAAATATTTCAATTTTCACTTTTAAAATAAAAACCGACATTTATTGAAAATTGAAGGGTATTGACAAAAACAGTTTTTAAACCTTAATAAAAATTACATTTGGCCTCATAAAAATTATATGATAATTTATATTTAATAAAAGTAATTTAATAATAATATTTTCTTAAAATATTATTTATTAATTCATCAAGATATATTTCTTAATTCAATTTTAATATTAACCAAAAATACTATTTATTCTTTAAAAAAAATAAAAAAATAAAAGCATATTCATTATTATATAAAAAAAAATATTGTTCATAATCATAATGCTAGGGTCTTGATACATATCCATTTTTTACACCATCATACTCCCTAAGAGTAAGGTGTGCGATGATGGAGCTTTCATGCAGCCGTTCGGTGAATATTGTTTGGGATGTGATCTCAATAAGTTTGAACTTCTCTTATAAATGGTTTCGCTCATGTTTAAGTTGTTGGATATTAGCTTAGGATTGTTCTAGGGAAAATCCTAGAAATGATATATCCCTTGGAAGCTCTGATAAATGGGATTTATAAGGAACGAGCCTACTGTTTGAGAACATCACCTCCTTTGTCTGTGTCGAAAGGATTTGTTAAAACCCTATATTTATACTAGTCATGTGATCATTGTTAAACGACTATATTATCAATGGTAATGATACTTAATGATAATTTAAATACAATTGGATATAATAAAACAAATAGAGTGCATGTGTTTTCCATATCTATTTTACAAAATAAGACATTTAATTAAATCAAAAGGGAAATTTCACTTATAATAGTTCGGGTTTTTACAATATTCCCCCTTAAGAAATTTCACCCTCAAATTTTTTATTTCCCATATTAAAATAGATGAGGGTAACTTTGTTTCATCGCCTCCTTCGATTTCCATATTTCTTCTTCAAACTTCTGGTTTCTTTACAACACTTTGACCAGGTGCATTGTCTTATTCTGTAGAACTTTGTCTCTATGATCTAAGATCTTCCCTAGATTCTCCTCATAAGAGAGGTCATTTTGCAATGGTATCACCTATATATTTATTACATGAGAGGGGTTTGTTATGTACTTTATCAAGAGGGATACATGGAATACATCATGTACTTGAGATAGGTTAGGTGAGAGTGCTAGTCAGTAGGATACCACTCCGATGTGATCATGGATCTCAAAAGAGATGATGTACCTTGGAATAAGCTTTAAATTCTTCCCAAATCTCATTACTATCTTTCATGGAGATATATGAATGAATACCATGTCTCCAACATCAAACTCTAGGTCTTATCGATAATTGTCAGCATAGCTTTTCTGTAGACTATGAGCAACCTTGATGTATTGCTGAATGGTCTTAACCTTCTCCACCATTTCCTTGACCATTTCAGGACCTAGAAGTTTTCATTCCCCATCTTCATCCTAGCATGTAGGTGTTCTAAACCTCTTCCTATAAAGGTACTAATAGGGAGTCATTTGGATGCTTGAGTGGAAACTATTTTTGTAAGAGAACTCAATCAGAGGAAGATGTTGATCCCATCATCCTTTAAATTCCATTGAGCATGCTCTCAACATGTCCTTAAGTTTCTAGATAGTATGCTTAGATTGGCCATCAGTTTGAGGGTGATAGGACATGATAAAGTTTAACTTAGTATTCATATCATGTTGGAGACTCTTCTAGAACTTATAGGTGAATCCTGGATCTCGATCAGATACAATAGATAATGGTACACCATGTAGCCTCACCACTTACATGATTTATATCCATTCAAGTTGATCTAATGAGAAATCCACTTAAATCGCAATGAAGTGTGCAGTCTTTATAAGATGATCCACCACAACCCAGATAGCATTGTTTTCTTTAGATGTATTAGGAATCCTGGTGACAAAGTCCATGGTGATGTTTTCCCATTTCCATGTAGGTATGGGTAATGGTTGCATCATCCTGTTAGATTTTTTCCTTTATTAATTCACTTGCTAATATATGAGATATATTGATGTATATTCTGTGATCTCCTTCTTCATATTTTCCCACCAATAGTGTTCCCAAATATCTGGATGCATCTTTGTGCTTCCAGGGGGATAGAGAAGGTTGAGCTATATACATCATCCAACACAGCTCCTTCTTTAACTTTGGATTTTATGGTACACATAGTTTTGAACCAAATCTTACAACACCTTCTTCATTAATATTAAACTCTGAGTATTTCCATTTTCTAATAGTTTCCACTTTCTTCTGAATTCCCACATCATCTATTTGAGCATCCTTTAACCTCCCTAGAAGAGACGGTTGAGCAATAATTTTTGAAATGATTGATTATGTTCCTTTCTTTATGATTCCCATGTACATCCTCTTCAAGTCTAAAAAGATCATATAATTCTTGATTCTCATAAATGAAAGAGTTTCTAGATCCTTTCTACTTAGATCATCTTCCACCTTATTCACTTTCCCCAGATGGTAGTGAATTGAGCAGTCATAGTCTTTGATTAGATCTAACCATCTTCGTTGGCGCATATTAAAATCTTTCTATGTGAATATATACTTGAGGATTTTGTGATCTGTATATATTTCACACTTCTCCCCAAAGAGGTAATGTTGCCAATTTTTCAAAGTGGAGATCATTGCAGCCAGCTCTAGATCGTGTGTTGGATAGTTCTTCTCATGAAATTTCAACTGACTTAAAGCATAAGCAATGACCTTTTATTTTTTCATCAACACACAGCCCACGCCCTTATTTAAAGCATCGTGGAATACCACAAAAATATCTCCACTTGTGGGTAGTGTGAGCATGAGTGTAGTGATAAGACTTCTTTTCAACTTCTTGAAGCTCTCTTTACATTAAAAATTCCAAGAAAACTTTATTTCCTTATGAGTTATCTTGGTTATAGGGTTTGAAAATCATGATAAATTTCTAAAAAATTGATGATAATTCCTAGATAATCCAAGGAAACTACGAGTATTTGTCACAGATGTTAGCCTTGGCCATCCTTTAATTGCCACAATCTTTAAAGGGTCCACAGATACCTCATTGCTTGTGATGATATTCCCCAAGAAAGAGACTTCCTTCAATTAGAACTCACATTTGCTGTACATGGAATAAATATTTTGCTTTCACAAGGTCTTTATCATAGAACTTAAATGATCATCATTATCCCTCTTACTTTTGAAGTATATTAGAATATCTTCAATAAAGACTACCACAAATTTGTTGAGGTAATATCTAAAGACTATATTCATCAATTCCATGAAGATTTATAGAGCATTAGTGAGTCCTAATGGAATCACTAAGAACTCATAATGCCCGTACCTTATACAAAAAGCAGACTTGGGGATATCCTCCTTCTTCACCCTTACTTGGTAATATCCCAACCACAGATCCACCTTATAGAAGTATTGTACTCCATGTTTCTGATCAAACAAGTCATAAATTCATGGAAATGGATACTTTTTCTTTATCATGATTTTGTTGAGCTCATGATAATTAATGTAAAGGCGCATTGACCCATCCTTTTTCTTGATGAAGAGAGAAGGTGCACCCCATGTTGAAGTAGTTGGGCGTATAAACCCTTTATCTATATTCTTCTATAGTTGTTTCTTTAGATCTATGAGCTCCATAATAGAAATTTTATATGGAGTCTTGGATATTGGCAACGACCTAGGTATGTGATCAATTGATAATTCAACATATCTTCTAGAGGAAGACCGGGAAATTCCTCGGGAAACACATTAGCGAATTCCCTCACAATAGGCATGTATTTGAGGATGTATCCTTACTTATACTCGATCATCTGAGAAACATATTCATACTCATATGGTAGTAATATTCATTCTTAGGATGATGGTGATAAAGAAGATTCTTTCTTCTCATTTCACTTGTATAGAAAAAGGGGATTATTTTCCATATGGAGAGTGATTTCCCTCTCACGAAAATTTATGTTGGATCTATATAGAGAAAGCCAATCCATGACAAGAATTACATCAAATTCCACCAAGGAAAGTATGATAAGGTTCTTTGAGAAGTTTAATTCACAAATTGTCATAGGGGAGGAGTTATATACATGGGATGCTATAATTTCCCCATTTTCTGTTTTCACCGACATATCTACTTCCATGCTTTGTGGTGGTGCTTGAATTGTTCTAATAAAATTTTGTGATATAAAAGAATATGTAAAACCAGAATAAAAAAGTAGGTTCTCTATTATTGAATGAGTAAATAGAATACCTGTCACCATTTTATTTTCAGGATTCACTTCTGCAGTAGTGATGGAAAAAGCTCACCATTACTGCCTTGGAGGTTGTTGGTTTCCTCAAAAAACCCTTATATTAGTGCATTGGTTTGAGAAATGTCTTGGTTCCTTGTAGTTGTGTAAATGAATAATGTATTGAGGGTTTATTGGAGCATTCCTTTCCTCTGCCATGGTAGTGGGTTTTTCTTTCCGGTAATTGCTATCTAGGTGCCCTTATTTCTCGCACCTAAAGCATTTCCTCGTCCCCTTCAGGCAATTTATAGGGTGAATTTTTTTGTACCTTTAGTAAGTGGGGTGTTAAAATTTCTAGGCACTATCATATCACTCTATCAGACTTACAAAATTTGAATCCACCTTTCGCTTCTTATCCCTGTGATACCCTTGAGATTTTTTGATCTTCATTTCGACTTTGAGGGCACATCAGACAATTTCCTTATAATGATCAAAGTCACATATTTCCAAGGATTTCCATAGGTTAGGTTTTATCCCACCAAAGAAGCATTCAACCTTGCATTCAGGGGTAATGAAAAATATAGAGGTGTATCGTGCAAGCCTTATGAATTTTTCCTCATACGCTCTGATGGATTCATCGTCTTTTTTCTTGAGGGCAAGGAATTCCCTTTCCATCTTAAGTCAAAGGGTGTGAGGAAAATATTTATCAAAAAACATTTTTTTGAAAATACTTCCATCCCATCGGCTCGATATCAACCCTAGGCTTCATATTTTTGATCAATGTACACCATTTATTAGCTTAACCCTCTATATGATAAGCTTCCATAAGAACCTTCTCTTGTTCAGAACATTGGAGGATGGAGAAGATCTTCCCAATGGAGTTGATCCATTGTTTGACGATTGATGGATCATATGATCTATTGAAAGTAGGAGGCTTTTGTCTCATGAAAATCCTGATTTTGACTTGTTATTTCATGGATTGGGGGTGAAATTTTCTCTTGATCTAGGATTCTATTCAAAACACGAGTTAATTGAAAGATTATCTTGACAAAGTTTGTGATTCTCGCTCCAATCGGATTGGGCATCTCATTAGGTCAGTCATTACATTGATCTTCACATTGGTTGTTAGCCTAATTTATCTTATTACCGGCCATTGGATAGAATAAAAGTAAAATTAAGGGTAATTATTTTAAACTATTAAACAAAAAAAAGGGAATCCAATTAAATTAAAGGGATAACTTATAAATTACATTTATTTCCTTAACTTAATAATTTATAGGCTTCAATCTAAGTTATCCATGATCTATTTCCTAAAGTATATTATTATGGGTTGTACCTATTTAATAATGGTTCATACTAATCTTATGAATTTATCAAATAATATCCCCTAGGAGTGTCAAAACAGGAGTGTAGCAAGGCCCATTTTCATTCACCGGTTCCCATTCGAGTCTAGGTCAAAGTGGTGTTTTTGGGTTTTACCCCTAGATACATATATTCCAGAGCCACATCCACTTGTTTGTATCCAGACAGGGCTATATTTTATTGATAAAACACTTACTCTATACTCACCAAGATTTATTGATTTTTTTTCTTATACTTAGTCTTATCCCTATGGCTTTCACTAGAGTTTTCTAATCCTAATCCCAAAAATAACTAAAATTTCCTCTGATACCAACTATAACAACCCTTTTCTTTTTATTACATTCATACATGATCTAATGACATAAAATTACACTTAATACAACCCAAAAGATCGATAATTATAGTATCTTTGGGAATTTGGTACATTACATATCAACTTGAAACATGAAATACAACATCTTTATTGAAAACTTCATTTACATGACCACAAAATTTCTTCGTACCTAACATTGCATGGGATAACCTGAGGATGTACATAAAAAAGGGGTGAGCTATAAATCCCAGTAAAGGAGTAAACATGGAATAATGCGAATATAGTAATAAATGTTAGGCAAGGCATATCAATGAGGAATAAAGGAACAAAAATCATAAAACATGTAATAACTTTATTTTCATAACATAGAAATGTGGCAACAACTTAAAACACTACATCATAGGTCAAGGATAAAATGTCAAGACATCATAGTGGACAAAGTACCATAAAGGAATAAGTTAAACCCCTATACCAACATGAATTATAATGATACTAAATATTACCCAATGCATTGGAGTGCTATATAATTTCAGGGGCACCCGTCACTTTCATTTCATTCTCATCTTTAAGTATGCCACATAGATCATAAAGAATGGATTCATTCATCATCATAATTTATTCCAAAATAAAGGGGTGTAAAATAAATACATTTAAGTCCTCAATAAAAAGTTATATGTGTATAAAAGTGAACACCCTTGACAGGAAATGCGTACGGTATTCACTTACACAATTGTTTTGGAATGGATATTCATAGTGCAATTTCAGCAGGCTAACGCGTGACATAAAAATTCATAAAAAGGGTTTATGAGAGAGAAATGGGTATCTCATTATATATATATGAAATTTAAATTAATAGGGTTATATAAATACATTTCTTGACAAAATTAATTTTTAAATAGAAGGGATAACATAATAAAGAAACTTGAAGAAAGAGGAGAAATGGAATAACTCTAATGAAATTTCAGCATGGTAACGGGAGTACGTGGGAGGAATTAATGAGAGATAAAGGCATATATCATCCTTAAAAAATAATAATGGTAGTATGGGTGAGGTAATAAAACATCACCCATAATTTTTAAATGAAAATAAAAGGGTGTAACAATATAAGTAAACTTAGATAAAAATGAGAAAGGAAGGAACCCTTACTTGCGTGTGTGACTTCAAAAGCTTGAAGAGGGGATTTTTGAGAGATTGGGGTACCTTTTCAAGATTATAGGGAGGTTAGTACAGATTAAGGAAGTTCTCCAAGTATTATTAGTGAAGAGAAGTGGGAGCTTGTGTGGGTTTATATAGGAAATGAGAGGGGAATTCTTTAATATTTCACAAACTTAGGTTTTGGAATCTATATAATTAAATATTCAAAACCAAAAACCTTCCCATGATTTTTTCCCATGGTTTTTTCCAAATAGGAGTGGAAAAAATTATTTTATAATTCCATGAGACTAAGATATTAAAATATTATCCTTGCTTATGTGGAGGTGAGTCACATTATTAAATAAATGAACTTAAAATCATAAAATATATTATACATTTTGGAGGATTCACTAAGGATTTATAAAATAAGTAAAACAAATCTAAAATCAAATTATTTTAAATTTAAAACTTATATTTGGACGAATATCCCTTTTATAGTGTTTATTACATCACTACTGGGCCATTATGATGTCATAAAACACATTATATATTTATATGGTATTTAATTTTTACCCAAAAATTTGGTTTTCTCAGAAAATTATGAAAAATTCAATGTTGGATAATTTTGACGTCCTAATTCCAAAAATAATATTAATTTTATCCAAATAATTTTCTGAATATTTCAATTTTCACTTTTAAAATAAAAACTGACATTTATTGAAAATTGACAGGTTTTGACAGAAATAATTTTTAAACCTTAATAAAAATTACATTTGACCTCATAAAAATTATATGATCATTTATATTTAATAAAAGTAATATAATAATAATATTTTATTAAAATATTATTTATTAATTCATCAAAATAGATTTCTTAATTCAATTTGAATATTAACCAAAAATACTATTTTTGCTTAAAAATAATAATAAAATAAAATTATATTCATTATTCTATACAAAAATAATGTATATAATAATAATTCTAGGGTCTTGATACATATCCATTTATTACACTAAAATACTTCCTAAGAGTAAGGTGTGCAATGGCGGGGCTTTCATGGGGCCGTTCGGTGAACATGGTTTGGGTTGTGATCTCGATGAGCTTGAACTTCTCCTATAAATGGTTTCGCTCATGATTAAGATGTTGGATCTCATCTTGGTATTGGTATAGAGAAAATCCAAAAAATTATATCTTCCTTTTAAGCTCCAATAAATGGGCTTCATAGGTAATGATCCTACCGGTTGTGTCCATCACCTCCTTTGTCTGTGTCAAAAGGATTTGTTAAAACCCTATATTTATACTAGTCACGTGATCACTGTTAAACGACTATGTTATCAATAGTAATGATACTTAATGGTCATTTAAATAAAATTGGATATAATAAAACAGATGGAGTGCATGTGTTTTCTATATCCATTTTACAAAATAATACATTTAATTAAATCAGAAGGAAAATTTCACTTATAATAGTTTGGGTCGTTACATGGTGTGTAGCCCTCCTACATGTCGTGTACCCCTTACCTAGATGGACAACCTGTGTGGAGGATCACATAGGTGGGATCCCATGTGGAAATACATGGCTAGGTACACAACCGTGTACTCTATTAGAGGGACATGACCAGGTCACATGGCTAGCAAGACACGACCCAGTCCCGGTTAGCTTGGACACATCGTGTAGTCCACCTACACGGTGTGTACTACTACATGGGATGGGAGCTGTGTGCTGGCTAAGGACACAACTAGGTGGTGAAGTGGGACCACACATTATGTGGTTCCCCTCACACACAGTGTACCCCTTGGTTTCTTTTCAAGAAACTTCAATAATTTGTATCTCCTTCATTTGAACTCGTATTTTGGATCGTGTGTAGCCTATCATGAGTGTTTTTTCATGTAGAACATGATGGTTCCCTATATTTTATATTTTGAGATATTATGTAAAATATTCTAGGCATGATTCCTAGTTAGGAAACGTCCAATGGGGATAGTGATCATGGAGGATCACCACGACCTTTTTGAGACGTACCCTCCAACAAGGCTAGGCAATGGAGTTCCTTAACGATGCTTTTCGAGTGGTACCCTCTAGAAAATGATGGGCATTAGAGTTTCTAAATGATTAACGATATGAACCTCTAGTAGAGCTAGGCAGTGGCGTCCTCGATTATTACTAGATCGGGACCCACCATCGGCATGGGCGTAGGTCCTCTATAGATAATTTCAGAGTGGTAACCTCCAGTAGAGTAGGGAAGTGGAGTTACTTGAAGAACTTTCTGAGAGGTACCCTCTAGTAGAGCTGGGAATTGGAGTTCCTCAATGCACTTTTTGAGTGGTACCCCCCATCAGGTTGAGCAGTGGAGTTTCTCAATGACCTTTCTGAGTGGTACCCTCCAGCAGGGCTCGATAATGGAGTTCCTCAGTGACTATACCCTCCTTTTGTACTAGGGCATGTGTCCTTTACCTAGAGTTGTGGACCCTTGACTGTGCGGCATAGAGAAGAGGCATGGATGGACTTAGATGGTTACTTATGGGAAGATGTGTGAGATTCTAGGCATATATGATGGATTTTTTGGGACTGTTGGATACTCTTCTTCATAGGATAATCTGTGATATGGAGATCTACTTACTCCCTCATTTGGGATTTTTGGACTAAGCACATATATATTCTTCTATATCCACAAATTGTATTTAGTTACTCTCTTTCTAGGAGAGATAAAAATGCATGGGGTATACCACGTGCTTTCAGTGTATAGATTCTCATGGTTGGATGAGTCTAGTATCTTTCTATAGGTGGTAAAGACTCAATGTGTAGTTTATATACTCACCGTGTTGAGCCCATTTTTCTTGGAAAATGTTAATTTCACTCTTGGTTTGGGTTGAGCTGTTCTCTTTGATTGTATCCTATATCTAATGTCTTTCTATTCATGTTGTATATTTTACTACCCCCTTTAGGTTTTAGGGTTTTCTACTAGGTATGTATATACTCACCATTGCATGGTATTTTCTTGCATGTGTCGTGTATTATGTAGATCAAGAACATGTCAACCATAACTACAAAATATATTAGGGATACATGATACTTTGGACCGTGTATGGTGGTCACATCTTGGGATTCAGGAGCTGATCTCTCTCAGTAGTTTACTTTTCCAGTTTTGTTATGTTGAGACATTTTTTTGTTGGGAATGTATTTTACCCCTTCACTTTTCAGTGTTCACTATCTTACTCTTGTACACCTTAGAGGTTGTTCATGTTGGGTTTACTTTATATACGTGTTGCATCTTTTAATCTTTCCCTATGCACTTTTGCATCGAGATGACTGTGTGTGTGCATACAAGTACATAGGAAAAGTCCTTTGTGAGTTAGTTATGACTTCAGTGCTTTTTTACACCCCCTTACCTATGGAGGGGGGCTTGGGGTAGTTGTGTCTTGAGCCCCTACATGGGTTAGGTCATGAAAACCATGTTCTGGTGCATCAGCACCACAATCACCAATGTCCCTGTTAATTGTGTGTCATCTTCACAGATACAACATATGTGAATACAATACCTATGTAGGGGTGAGTATAAATATAACCAGTAGGGTACCCCAAAAACAAAGGATAATAAGACAACAAAGTCGACATCTAACAAAAAACATATATGTTTAATGGTACAAGATAATCAATGGCTATAATGACTTAATTTTTCTCAAAGGTATTACTCATTTGTTTTTGGATTAAATTACTTTGTTTGGCCCTTTTAGTGTTACCTAATGTATTCACGGAGGTCATGAGGGTGTCTGGGTATTTTTTAGATTCTAGAGCCCTGAAAGTTTTGAAAACAAACTAGGTCGCACGGTTATTGGAAACCGTACCACCCATCCCGAACAGTTTCTCATAACCTTATGGTCCATTTTAATGGGGAGTGGGGACCGCATGGTTTTCTACAACCATACAAGCCGATAAACATACCCATGTAAAAAATTTAGACATCTCAACAGTGGTCCTTTTCATAGCTTGCGCATGGTTAGGCAAACCATGCACCTAGCCCGAGCGGTGTCCCTCCTTAGGAAGTGGTGTAGCGCACGGTTTGGACAACCATGCATCCAAACCATGAGACCTCATATTGATGTGTGATTTTTTGGTTTTTCACTTAAATGAATTAAAACCCCACGCCTATCCTTTCTTCTCTCATTTTCAGTAGACCACTCCTCCTCCCTCTCTGGTGGGTTCCTCCTTTTCCTAATCTGGGATTCTTGATTTCTCCTCCATCCAAACTTCAAATCAAACATTGTTAGAATAATTGGATGTCTATATATATTCTATATAATAATCTTTAATCCTTTAATCACTTATCTTTCATATCTTTCTCTATTTTGGTGCGAGCGCATTCACTCTATTTTCAGGGCATTGGATCGTTTCTCTGATTTCTTCCGTTATACTTAAAATATGAAGATGATTTTGGATGAGGAGTTGTCTATAACCCTAAGTTAGGTGGTATAGATTTCTTTCACTAAATTTTTAGTTCTTTCATAGCTTCTCTATTGCGCCGCATGTCAACCATTATCGAATGTCTCCTTAAAATGTGTTCTTCCTCTTTAAATCAACTGAATCATGTTTAGATACTCTTGTTGACCCTTTATAAATGGTTAGATGATGTTACCTAATTGATTTCCACCCCTTTGGGTGTGACAACTTTAATTTACCCTTTTTATATAATTTTTTAGTGGACCAAACACCATATAAGTGTTTATATTAACTTATAAATGGAATTTCCCTTCTTTATAGATTTGTCTAGTTGACCAAACACCTTTTAATATTTGGATTATCTCTGAAGTGGTTTTTACTTACCTTATAATTGTACTAATTAGCTCTAAATATGGGTTTAATTTCTTAATTAATTAATTGTATTAATTATAATGAATGTTAATGGGTGTAAAGTCCACACCAAGTGATGCATTATTTTATATTTGAATTATATGGATTGTAATTCCCTTGGTTGTTTTGGGCTTGATGGTTATAAATGAATTAGAGGTGAGACCTCATGTTTTTATTATTATTATGAATATTTTGTCATTATGGGATATTTAATGATGGTTAAGGGACTTGTTAAGCATGATGTTTCACCCTCCCTTACATCGAGTGATGAGCAGGGTACCTTTCACTGTTATACTTATATATGGATGATGGGCATGACGCTCCACATTCCACTATATTGGGTGTTGGGAATGAAGAATGACACCAAATATCTCAAATGATAGAAATATTCTTATCGGAGTGACGATTTATCATGGAGTTGTTCTTACCAACATCAACCTAGTTTGGTTTCCCAAGAAAACTGATAAGGTCGGGGATGAAGCAAAATCTCTGATGAAGGCAATTAAATTGCCCAAGAAATTTAACAAATATCCCAAGAAAGTCATGGTCTTGATTTATTTATTGTGGTCATTCAGTTTATGTGAGGAGGAAGACAATCTGATTGACACATCATCTTAGTGATCATTTATACAGCTAGGGTTTGGCATTGCGAAATGAAAATACAGGGGTCCCTTTCTTCATTTGTGTGTTTTTTTACTAAAAAAATGAAAAATAAATGTTTTTAAAACACTTATTTTCATTATAATATTTTAAAATATCTTTATGACTATAGTCATACACATTTTTAATATATATATATATAATAACATATCCAAATCCAAAATTAAAAAATGTAGGTGTGGTGCACTTAAAGTTATTCTCGATTTTTTTTAAAAATAGAATATAATATTTAAAATATTATATTATATTAAAATTGCATAGATATCAATAATATAATATTTAATAAACCTTTTCATTTGATATTAATGCTATAAGGGATTTTAAAAATGACTTTTGATAATATTTGTTAATTATTTTAATCAAATTAGTTAAAAAATCATATAAAAATGGGTGTTATGGACAAGGATGACAATGCGTCGGGTACCTGACATGAAAATCCACCGAGCCCCCACCTGGGCTAGTAGTGAGCCAAGTGTGTCACCTCAAGCCCGCCTCCAATAGGTCTTTATTTTTAATCTAACACCAAGAAGACATATTCCACGCATGAGAGGCCTTAAACTATAAAATTTCATAGGGTAGAGAAATGTAAAACCATATAAATAACCCATTTGTAGTGTACCATGCATGTGACTCGTGATAAACATCCCAACGGTATAACAAAATAAATACAATTAAATAAAGTAAAAAGATAGGTCTCAATGTCTTGTAATAATGACTAGACTCAACAATCGGGGAGGGGAAACTCCACATCACACCAACAATGACCAAAGCACTGGTAGCAATGACCACCGCCAAACACCACCATGTTTCAGGTGCATCACTACCACGATCACCAAAGTTGTTAATTGTGAACTATTTGCATAGATCCAACATGTGTGAATACAAGACCTATCGAGAGGTGAGCACAAATATAACCAGTAGGATACCCCCAAAAACAAAGATTAATAAGACAAAAAATTGACACGTAACAAAAAAACATATATGTTTAATGGTTCAAGACAATTAATGGATATAACTACCTAAATTTTCAAAAAGGTATGACTCCTTTGATTTCATCTTAAATTACATTGTTTGAACCTTGTAATGTTACCTAATGGAGTCACTAAGGTCATGAGGGTGTATGGGGTTTGTTCAGATCCTAGATCCCCAGAATCTTGGTAAATAGACTGGGTCGCCCGGTTAGTGGAAACTGTGCCTCCCATCCTGCATAGTTTCTCCTAACCATGCAGGGCATTTTAGAGGAGAGTGGGGGACCGTATAGTTGTTTGAAACCATATGAGCCGAGGTGTACGCCTGTGAAAAAATTCCAGACATCTTAATAGGGGTCCTTCACATAGCTTGGGCATGATTAGGCAAATCATGCAACTAGCCCGTGTGGGGTCCCTCCTTAGGTAGTGGTGTGGCGCACGGTTTGAAAAAATGTGTGTCCAAACTATGAAACTATTTATAGATGATTGATTTTATGGATTTTCCTTTAAATGAATTAAATCCTCACCCCTCTCCTTTATTATCTCATTTCCAGAAGACCACTCCTCCTCCCTCTCCCACGAGTTCCTCATTTGCCTAATCTAGACTTCTTGATTACTCCTCCATCCAAACTCTAAATCAAACACCATCGGAAGAATTGGATAGATATAAGTATGCTCTCAAATCCTCTTTCTTTCTTTTATATATTCTCTTCTTGTAACTTTTTCTATTTTGGTGTGAGATCATTCACTCTATTTTTAGGGAATTGGGTTGTTTCTCCAATTTCTTCTATTCTACTTTAAATTTGAAGGCGATATTGGATGAGGAGTCATCTATGACCCTAAGGTTGGTGGTCTAGATTTATTTCCCTAAATTTTATGTGTTTTTATATCTTCACTATTGTGCCACATGTCGTCCATTATCGTACATCACCTTAAAATTCATTCTTCCTCTTTAAATCAATTGAATCATGTTAATATACTTCCGTTGACCCTTGATAAATGGTAAGAGGATGTTCCCTCGTTGATCGCCACATCTTTGGGTGTTCCAGCTTTAATTTCACCTTTTTATATAATTGTTTAATGGAATAAACACTGAATAAGTGTTCATATTAACTTATAAAAGGAATTTCCATCCTTTATAGATATGTATAGTTGACCAAACACCTTCTAAGTTTTTGGATTTACCATGAAGTGGTTTAACCTTTCCTTATGATTGAATGAATTATCACTCAAGATGGTTTACACTACTTAATTAATTAAACAAATTGAATGGATTATTTATAATGAATGTTAATGGGTGATAAGGCCATGCCAAGTGATGCATGATTTTATATTTTAATTATATAGATTGTGATGCCCTTGGTTATTTTGGTCTTTATGGTTATAAATGCATTAGAGGTGACCCCTCATGTTGTTATTATTATTATGAGTATGCCATAATTATGGGTTATTGAATGATGGTTAAGGGGATTTTTGATCATGATGTTTCACTCCCCCTTACATCAGTTGTTGAGCACGATGTCTCTCACCATTATAATTATATCCAGATGATGGTCATGATGCTCCACGTTCCAATGTATTGGTTATTGGGCATGATGACTCACCCCACCTATCTCAAATGACGGGCAAGATTCCTCACATTCATCGTGAGATTCAGGGATTGTACCCTTGTTGGAGCCTATGGCTATTAGAATAGTTATAGACACTTGAGTTATGCCCCAAGTACAACTTGCACCTAGCATCAATGTATATGCCTACTTATATCCTCAAATGCTCAGTGCATATATGTGTATGCAGTATATGACTATATATATATATATATATATGATTACTATATGTATGGTTACTGATCAGACTCTTACACTGACCTATTCCAAAGAAGGTGGGGCTAGCCAAGTGTCCTATAGGAACCTGATCTGGCTGAAATTTATCTTACAACATTGTTTATTATTCCTTATACATACACACTACCATGATATGGACACTGACTGAATTATTTATAGACACCATTGGTGGTGGCTTACATGGATTTTATCTCACACCCTACTCAAGCCACCTTTGGTACCCGAGTAGACCTTATGATTGCAGGTATGGATAAGGGAAAGATTCTTACTATAGGTGTTTGATATTCTTTACTTATATATTGGAGCATGGGAGTAGAGGACCGAGCATATACTCATGATGCTAGTGGAGTAGTCTTTTATATTTTTTGTATTTTTGTATAACATGGTGTATATGTCTATCCCCCATATCCCCTATTTCTCGTTTTTATATTAGTGTTCCATGATATCATCATGTACATGACTTATCCTATGGGTTTTTTATTATTATTTAGTTGCTTGGTTATTTATGATTTCACAGTTTGATTATTTAGATCATTTTTTTTCGTTGTTCCATCTATTATATCATGATTCCGCTAGTGAATATTTATTTATCTTAGACCCTAACTACTAGTTGGAAGCCTCTTACATATGAGGAGGCATGCTTGAGGTCATGTGACTCACCGTCTCGAGACACCAGTTGAGTGGATCTGAGGCCGAAATGTTACAAAGTGGCATCTGAGAATTTATTTTTCTTTGTCTTACTATTTAGGTATTAGACAAGAGACTAGGAGTATTAAAATTTGGTAATGAGCATATTCTTAGGAATAGCTAAACCGCATATAGGGGAAACCCAAATTACTTAGGATGGGTTATTGATGTTCTAATTTTTCACCTATTACAGTTCATACAATCTCACCGTTGGGTGACACACATGCTTTGTGGTATTATTATTGTTGATGTTATTGATTTTGGACATGGTCCTTGGTTTCTTTAGGAAAGGAATTTTTATACCATTCATCATTACAGGTACATTAGGAATGACATGCCATGAATTTTTCCATGTCACTTCTACTTCCTGCGTACATTTTCTTATTTCATATAGTTAGTTCCTAATTATAATATATAGAAATATGTTGACATTTCTTATAGGGAAAAAATATATTTGGATTAATTAAATTTACTACATCAATATAAATGAATTTTTCCCACATAGATTGGTGATGATACCTTAATTAGTCAATTATACCATATTGTGGGTTCTGAACCTATTGGTTATGGACAGTGATATATATATATTTTACATGAAATTCTACAAATAAGATGAAATTAAATCTTTAGAACTAAAATGGTTACCTCTAAATGGGATATCAATTGAAAATTAAAGTTTGTTTTCCTTTATAATTTTTAATTGACACTCCATATATCGGAACCCCTACTGAGTTATATGAGACCTAGACCTAAACCTAGCCTTATTATTGGGTAGTTGGGAGTCTCTTATGTTCTTACAACATATTATGGACTTTCCTACCACCTAGGACTGGATTTTAGAGGAGGTAGAGAGGTGACATCTTTTCTATAGGAAAGCTATGTATATGTCATGTTTATCTATTTATAAATATTTTAGCTGCTAAAATATATTCTGGGGAGTGCATTTGGAATTGTAGAATCATGCCACCATGAAAAAATCAAGTCATACGCCATGAAGGCAGTGACAACCATGCACCCGAGGTAGCGGGCCCTAAGCCACCAGTGATACCTCCTGCAGTTCCACCTATAGAACCACTTTCTATTCTTGATATGGGCACCAAAACCTAGTTTTGGGAGGGTTTTTTTCATATGATGCAGTCTATGTACGGTGCCACTTGACCTGCACCATCTATGACATAGTTAACATGAGAGTTCCAACAACACCATCCTACCACCTTTTCGGGGGATGTCGTACCACATGCTACAGATTCGTGGCTGGAGGACATGATTTCTATTTTTAAGTATATAGAGATTCATCCAGAGTGAAGGGTCAAACTCATTGCTTATATGTTGCATGGTTCTTCCAAATGATGGTGGGATGTTATTACCTAGGTAGATTGACATCATGATATGACCAGGATAGATTTCCAAATGATCTTCTACAATTACTTCTTTCCACAGATGTTGAGATTTTACAAGGCAAGTGATTTTATAAACCTGCACCAAGGAGCCATGTCTATCATGGAGTATTCTGGTCATTTTATAGAGTTGCAGTGTTTTGTGCTGACTTTATCTGGTGATGAGCTTATGATCATGAGGAAGTTTGAGTATGGGATGATATACATCATTCGATCATAAGTCAATGTATTTTTACTGATGACTATTTCATAGATAGTCAGCTAAGACCTCATAACTGAGATAAATTTGAGGGAAGTCGATGGTGGGAACTATGGTGGTTCAAAACTCATACTTGTCAATATTTCTTATAGTGGTTGAAAGCAATGTTTAGATGTTTCTCATAGGGGTAACAGTAGTCATCCATCTCATACTGGTAGCTTCCTTACATGTCACCAGTGTGGGAATCTGGGACACACAAAACCTCAGTGTATGTGGGGTCCAGTGTTATGTAGAGGCTATGATAGGATGAGAGATATTTAGCACTTCTATAGGACTTTTCCACCAGTGCCTAGCGAGTGGGGATATTTACCTATCCCACATTCTAGAGCAGGGCCAATAGTATCTCACCAAGAAGGAAAGTAGAATACCACTAACAGATTAGGACAAGGTTGTGGTCGAGACAGAGGTAGCCATACTCAGTATTTTCACCACCAGTAGAGAAGACCAGCTCATGGTAGTCAGGTTGTGAATCAGGGCTACAGTACAGTCCATTTACATGTAGTGAAACCTATACTAGTGGATTAGAACATTGTGCCTTATACTATTAGAGGTACTATTTAGTTTCCTCTACTTTAGTTTCTGATTTATTTGACACAAGTGCATCACACTCTTTTATATCCAAGTCAATTATGGAGAGTCTAGGCCTCAATGTAGAATACTTTTGTGGAATAATGACACTTTATAATCCCTTAGGTATATGATCAGTGAGTATTCACCAATGTAAAGATTTTCCCCTTGATATAGGTAGGTATCTTTTCATATAAAATCTTTTTGTCCTCAGTATGGTAGGGTTTGATGTTATCATTGATATGGACTAGTTTGTACCCTATCGAGCCCATATTAACTATTATCACCGGAGGGTGATGTTTATATCACCATAGGGTGGTAATTATATTCAAAAGGTAGAATGGGAAGTCCATGCATCTCGAGTAGGACCTGAGAATTAGGGTATAGGTAGAGTGACAACCGAGGTTTCTAGTTTTTTCTTGGATAATCAGGGGTTATGACCTATTATTTTTCCTCCTATGGTGGATCGTTTTAGGGATGTCTTCCCTGATGATTTTTGGGATACCTCTAGTGAGAGAGGTAGAATTAACCATTTATATAGTGACAAGAGTGGCACCAGTGACACAAAAAGTTCTAATAGGTCCCATGCTAGGACTCCCCAAGCTTGCCTCCAATAGTGCATGGGCTGGAAACTAGTTCCAAGTAGTTATATCACTAACAAGGGAGGCCTTTTCTAAAGTCCATGTACACATGAACATATATCCAAGCCTATAAAATACTAAAATTTAAAAATTAATGAACAACCATGCATGCATACATCTATATCTCACAACCATAGTATAACAGGAAGTAAAGGAAAGTTAACAGGGCTAAATAAAATCCCACCACAAAGAGTCTAAAAATAAGTTCAACCTAAAATTAAAACTAAGACTGTTGTCATGAAACCACAGTAACACACCTTAGTCTATCTGGGATCACTAAGCATCGTCTGGTCCTGGTCCATCTAGAATTCTATCAAAAGATTAATGATCTGCACAAGACACGACACGTGTCGGAAAAGCCCATGAAGAGGTGAGTATAACAATACCCATTAGGACACTCCTAAACCACAAAACATCCAACAAGGGAATATATTTATCTCTACATAGTTATATGTCTACAACACAAATAACAAGGATATCTAGATCTACTCAACAAATACGCATAGTCTAAAGATAAGTCATAACCGTAATGTGAGTGAAAGATTTTAGATTGAAGGTTCCATAGAGAACTCATCCGAGAGAACACACTCCTGAGTCTGATAACACTAATGACGTCCATCTAAGAGGAAATTCTCATCAGGTATCATCATAGGAAGTACATGTTAAAAGTCTAAAGGGATAGGATACACACATGCGGATCACACCTAAGGTCATGAGATATACCAAAAACAAAATATGGATTAACCCTATAAGTATAGGATCAATGAATGTGTAGTGTTGGTCATGAAGATACCAATAACTCCACCTAGGATAGAGAGATGAATAGAGGATCTCAATCTAGGCCTCACAGAAGGATTCCAACAACTCCATCCAAAAAGTCCTTCTAAAGGAATCGTTGTCCGAGGAGTAGGAGTTGATTCCAGAACAACCCTAAGGGAAAGGATAAGAGGAACAAAACCTAAATAATCATCTCTAATATACATATGACAAGGTATCCAAGCCATATTTTAAGGAGTATAAAATGTGTATTAGGGTTACACATAGTGTCCCTTGACCTCAGGTCCTGCCCGTATAACCAACCTGTGACTTCTTCCCATGTATGTGTAATAGTACATGACATGTTGGCTACCCATGTACTCTATTTGTGTACCAGTACATGGATTATCCCATGTACTTGTCTAGGACAGGTTCATTTAGGGGAGTACATGACATTCTCCAACCTGTGTACTCTAACCTGTGTTCGTGTACTCACTAAGGTACATGCCGAGTTCACCAAAGGGGACCATACGTCGTGTGATAGGGTCACATGAAGTGTGATACTTATATCTCTCCTATAATCTTAGGATCTTCTAGGAGGTTCCCACATGATGTGTGGATCTGAGTTACACATCATGTAGTGTGGATTTTTTCAAAATTCTAGATCTGAAATCCGTATTCTTCTTCAGTGCTCTGACCACCTGTTCCGGTCAGTCCTTGCTTGAAAAGTCATGGAGACACCTCATTTGATCCTCTCCATCAATGAAAAACAGGTTTCAATCATCAAATATGTTTGAAAAATGGGATTTTTCATCATTCTTCATTGTGCGTCGAAGAACATGAAATCGGGTATCCAAATCCATCTGACTCATCGCTGCTTCTATCGTTACACAACCATTGTGTGGTGACAATCCTGGATATATGATATCGAATCATTTCACCAAGAAATAAGTTCTCAATGATCGATTAATCGAGATATTTTAAACCATGGTCCAAATAAAGAATGCTTATGGTGGACAAAGAATCAGGGGAGAAAAGCACAAGAACATTCAAGAGGAACAGACCTCGATCGATGTTCGTGTTAATATAATTTTGTTTCCACTAGAATGAAAATTGAAAAATCAATAATCACAATGTAATCCTCCTAATAAAATCCACATGAATAAATCCATCCTACAAGATGACATATCCACAAATCAATCCGTTCGTTGATTGATTTGTGTTCTTCATAGAAATTAAGAACGAGGATTGAATCCAAATAAACAAACATCCTACCTCAATTCTGATCAATCGCTGATAAAAAATGAAGCGATGTCATTGTCATTGGAAAGATCCATTGATTCTATTGCATGTAGATTTTCAATCCATGATCCAATGGAAGCTCTTCTGATAGAGATCCTCCAATGATCTCTCCAATGACTCTCAATGGTTCAAGGGTTATGTATATAACCTTGGAATTCTATCGTAACAATCTACTTAAAGGTTTTCTAGTCACTACATCAACAAAATTGAAATAAAATAATTTATTTAATTATTTTATTCATTTTCATGCCTGTGATGAATTTTACAAGAACTCCCCATGCCGACCAAGGTTATGTCATGCATAGGTTAAACCCTACATTCTAAACTCACAAGTTCCTTAATATTTCTAATCTGGTCCCCCATTTTGAAGTTATTCCACTTTTTTCAGAAAATTGCATGCACATTCTACTTAATATATTTAATATTTAAAACATTTATTCTGGGCACACCAGGCCTCATAATCACACATCGTCTTCATGCCTGATCTCAAAAATAATTTATCCAATATCCAAAAATAATAATAGAAAATATGATTCATTACATTCTCCCCACCTTCAGGCTTTACATCCTGAAAATCCAAAATAAGGGCTACACAAAGAGATGTGGGTACTGATCACAAATCTGGGTCTCCTATTTCCATGTTCTCTCCTAAATATTCACATACTTCTACTGAACACACACTAAAGTAATCACTCACCTAATAAAGAGCTTCTCCTACCAATCCTTGATCTCTACCGGGTACTCAGTAATGGTAGCTCCACCCTTGATGTTCAGCTCTCCCCAGTCTATAACGTGCAATGGGTCATGCATATACTTTCTTATTTGTGACACATGGAAGACATTGTGTACCTAGTCTAAATACAGAGGTATATCTAAGCAATACACCACCTCTCCAACTCTTCATAATATCTATAAAGGGACAATGAATCTTAGAGATAGCTTTCCACCCTGACCAAATCTTTATAATCCACATCGAGGTGAAAACCATAGGAACACATGATATCCTTACTTGAACTCCAAAGGCCTTTATCGTCTATCAGCATAAGACTTATGATAGTTATATGTAGTCCTCATATGTTCCTGGAAGACCTGCACCTTCTCAGTAGTATCTCACACCAACTTTGGTCCCATGAGTGCCGACTCTCCTGGGCCAATCCAACAAAGTGGTGACCTGCATGTTATCCCATAAAAATCCTCAAATGGTGCCATACCGATGGTGGAATGGTAGATTTTACTATACATAAACTCCACTAGTGATAGGTGATCCTCCCAACTAAAACCAAAATCCAACATGCAAGCTTGCAACATGTTCTCCAGAACCTGAATGGTCCACTCTATCTAGCCATCAGTTTGGGGGTGAAACACTGTGCTCAAGAATAACTGAGTCATAAAATCCTCTTGTAATTCCTTCCATAACCAGGATGTAAATTGATCATCATGATAAAAAATTATCATCGATGGAACTCCATGGAGTCAGAATATTTCTTGCACATAGAGGCATCTCAGACTACCTACTGAACTATTCTCCTAAATAACTAAGAAGTGGGAAAACTTGGTGAGTCAGTATATGATCACCTATATGTAATCATGTCCTATATACATATGTGGTAAGATCATCACAAAATCCATTGATATCCCATAAAACTTCCATTCTGGAACCTCAAGGGGTTGAGATAAACCTTATGGAACTTGGTGCTCACTTACTAAAAAGTAAGACATTTAGATACAAAATCTACAACTCCTTTCTTAATACCTAGCCACAAAAACTAACATCGGATGTCCCGATACATATTTTCCACACCTAGGTGTACTGTCAAAGGAGATATATGAAACTCTATCAGAATATCCTTATGAAACTTCATTGGTACCATTGTGCATACTCTGAAAAGAATTACATTCTCCCCACCTTCAGATAATCCATCAAGATCATTTCTAGTGGATATCTGAGTACGTAGGGTCTCGCGGTCAGTATTCCCAATTTGTGCCTCTTTAAATCATTGCAAGAGCAGAGGGATGACAACCATAGAATGAAGGTAAGCTACTCCATCTCCATCCACAAAGGATAATTTCAATGATGCCAACTTCTCTGAATCCTCATTCTACAAATGCAAACAAGATCTACTGCTGAGAGAATCTACTACCATATTCCCCTTCCCAAGAGTATACACAATCTCAAAGTCATAATACTAGAAGAATTATAGCCATTAAATCTTTCACAAGTTAAGATACTTATGAGAGAAGATATATATGAGACTCTTGTGATTGGAACATATGATAAATCGCCTACCCATGAAGTAGTTTCACCACATATTTAGTGTGAAGAATACCACTACTAACTCAAGATCATGGGTTTTGTAGTTCCACTCATGTGGTATCAACTAATTTGAACCATAAACAATCACCACTTTCCTCTTAATTAGAACACAACCAAGCCTAGTTCCTAATGCATCGTAGAACACTACGTACTCAAAACCCTCCTTTGGAAATCTCAATATGTGGGTGCTCATAAATTTCCACCTCAACTATTGAAAATCCTATTGGAACTTTTCTTTCTACACAAAAGGATTCCCATTTTGATTAAAATCATTCATATGTGATGATAACTTGGAGAAATCAGGTATGAATCTCTAGTAATAGCATGACAGCCTAAGGAAGCTCCACACCTTCATCATACTCTTGGGTGGAACCTAAGATAATACTGCCTCAACCTTTGATGATTCCACTGCCAATCCATCTGCTGAGATAACTTGTCCTAGAAATTGGACTACTTAAATCTAGAAATGAAACTTCAAGATCTTTCTATAAAGATAGTTATCTCTAAGTATGTCCAGAACCATCCTTAAGTATCTCTTATGATCCTTATCAAATATCGATTATACAAGGATATCATCAATAAAGAACACCATGAATCAGTCTAAGAAAGGATAAAATATCTAATTCATGAGTCCCATGAATACTTTTAGGTCATTTTTTATGCCAAAAGGCATCACCATGTACTCATAATGACTGTAGTGACATATGAATGTTGTCTTTGGTATATCCTCATCCTTTAATCGCAACTGGTGATAGCCTAACCTTATTTCAACCTTCAATAACCATTGTGCTCCTCTCAACTAGTCAAAGTGTTCATAAATCCTTGGTAGTGGTACTTATTCTTCATGGTCACCTGATTCAAGTGACGGTAGTCTACACATAACCTCAAGCATCTGTCTGGATTCTTGGCAAACAACATTGGGGCTACCTAGGGTAAAACATCTGGTCTAACAAATTCCTTCCTCTATAAATCCTCCAACTACATCCTCATATTGAGTATCTCTATGGGAGCCATTCGATATGCTTGTGTGGATATCAATGATGTCCCGGGGTGTAGATCGATGCATAAGTCTATCTCATGGAAGAGAGGTAATCCTGGAACATCCTCCAGGAATACGTCCTCATACTTCACCACTACAGGAAACTAGGAACTCATAACATCCACTACACCAAGGGTTGGGCTATCCAACTGATGATTAGTTGGCTACACCCTCCTATACCTGAGTCCATCCTACACTGCCTAGGTTTCCCTTTCATCAAAAAGGAAAACCTAGTCCCTTCTCTATAGAAACATCAAATCATTCACCTAAAACATTCAATCTGGGCATGAATTGTAGATAACCTTGTCCATGCCTAAGATGAAATCATAAGGCTTCATTGCTATTAGAAAGATATCCTAACATAAAATCTCACCTCAAAGAGTTAGGTCACACTGTTATCACAAGTATGTGATTGATGAGTCATCTCCAGTAGGAGTCTCCAAGCACAAGAGTCGAGCCAAGGTCTCAACTAGAATATCATAGCCTAGAACAAGATATGTGGCGATAAATTAATGACTAGAACATGTTTCTATCGGTATTGTATCTAAGGTAGAAAATATGCATATCATACCTCAAATTATTCCCAAAACCTCTGGGTTGTAAGCTTCAATCGCCTCTAGCTGTCCTCCCCCATATCCCCCAGCTCCCTGAGCCCGGCATGGACCACTTGAGGGTGGTGGTAATAAGTCAAATCATCTACCACATCATGTATATTCCCCAAATCCCCTACCATTTCCACTTCCCTATAGAACTATCTTATCCTACCATTGTATTCATCTCGTTGGCCCATCCACAGTCTCTATGTCACCTGTAGGGCGGGTCGGGAAATCTCGAGAAATATATCCCTTGCCACCACATGAGTATCACTACCTATATCTAGGCTAACTAGATCCATATTGTGATACTTGAACCATAGATACTCTATCTTGAGACCTTATCCTGAAATTTATTGCATGTTTAGATCCCTATGTCTGACATCATCTCCCTGCTGTCAAGGTCTTTGCTTATGTATGCCCATTACCAGCAACCACTAGCTGTATTTTCTTAGCTAAGAAACTCTCAACCCACAAAGCTTTATCTAGCACCCCAACATAAGTAGTAATGAATATAGGGATAAAATTGGATCAGATGTATCTAAATAGACCTTTCTTGAAGGTCTGATCCTTATATAATTGGTCACAAACCATATCCATCGAGTACCTAGAGACTCGATGAATACTCAGCTATTTTCAAGCTTCCCTACTAGAGCTATAGAATCTTCTGGATATGTAAAACCCTCAACAAATATAGAGAGAACTCCTCTCTGGAAAATAACTCAAACTTTGACCACAGTAGAGTAGCCTCATCTTAAGACTAGGTCACTAACCCCCACCATGCCCTGCTGAGCTATAGAGAAGGCTCCCTACCAGGACCAAAATCTAATTTACTGGTGTCCTAACCAGATAGAAAACTCGAGTCACTACCTCAATCCAGTCCTCAGCTGCCTATGGGTTAGACTCTCTGCAGAACCTGAGGGGTCTCTATCACTAAAAATCCTGGAGTTTTCTCAGCCTATACACCTTATCCACTGGTATTGTGGGTACCATGTGCTACTCTATAGGTGGTGGTATAGCTGGTGCACCACCCGAAGGTAACATCTGGGGAATTGGTCCCTATATTGAAACCTTATATCTGATAGGATCATCCTCATGATCATGATTCTGGATTCTAGCTAACATATTTGAGAAGGATAACCTTATCACCTACACAAATTTCTAATAGTATCAAAGGCACTTGTGTGTTATCCTTCTCTATGAAAGAAAATTGTATGTGCTAGAAAAACCTATTCCCGATGCACCTAGTAAAGATTATAGTGATGAAGAATTATATCTCTATGTGAAACATATGAATAATTATATATATTTTCAATGTTTCATGATATAATCTATAAAAAACGATATTTTGAATCAACATGAGGACATAGATTCATATAGAATGATGTCTCACCTTCAGAATCTATATAAATAGAAGGATAGAAAAGAGAGGTATGAGATCTTCAATTCTTTGTTTACAACTAATCTTAGAGAGTCTGTGCCATCTGGGTCTCATGTAGTTAAGATTATTGGCTACATTGAATGCTTAGACATATTAGGGATTAAATTCCCAGATGATTTGCATACAGATCTCATACTTTCATCACTCCCCAAAACCTTCTCCAGTTTTTTTTAATTATAATATGAGAAATAATGAGAAGATTATTTCAAAACTTCTTACCTTGATTATCCAAGTGGATAAGGACATGGGGCGTGATAAACACGTGGTCCTTATGGTGAATAAGAAAAGTAAGAACAAGTCAAAGGGGACCAAGAATCATAACAATTTTAAAACTCATGAGCACCATATCCTTCCAAGAAGAGGAAGATCCAAAGGCAAGGCAAGGAAAAGGAGGTTGTATTTTTTTTCATGTGGCAAGCCAAAGAACTACAAGAAGAATTTCACCCAAAAGTAAGTGGAAGATAAAGGTGTTTTCATTATGAATTATAATCTTTCAATATCTACACATTGGGTATTAGATACAACTTATAGTGATCACATCAATTTTCAAATATAGGAACCAAGTAGATTTTGAAATATTGCTAGAGGAAAGGTGGATCTGAGAGTTTTTAATGGTGCGAGGTTGGCTGTCATAGCATTTGGAGACTACCACCTTTCATTTCCAATGGTAATGATTTTGGTTTTAAAATATTTTTATTATTTATCTATGGTTACCAAGAACATAATTTCTATATCATTACTAGATACAAATGGGTTTATTTTCAAGTTTGGAAATAAAAATTCTTTCTTTTATAAGGAAAACATATGTTATAGTATGGAACATTTAAATAATGGTATTTATGTATTAAATTATGAAAACCAAGTATTTAAAATTGATAACAAATCATGCTCACGTGACTCATATAATACCTAGTTATGGAATCAACATCTTGTTCATGTAAATGGGAAGTGTTTGAAAAAGCTATATCAAGATGGTTATTTAGACTCTTATGAGATAAAAACACTTGAAATATGTCATGCTTGTTTACAATAAGAAATGACAAAACCTCCATTTTGTGGATAGGGTGAAAGGGTCATATATCTTCTAGTATTGGTACACATTAATGTGTATGGACCATTTTTAGTAGAAGCTAGAGATGGATATTCTTACTTCATAACTTTTTATGATGACTTGAGTAGATATGGGTATGTATCCTTGATGAGGTATAAGTTTGAGTCCTTTGATAAATTCAATAATGAAGTAGATAATCAACTTAGAAAGAATATAAAGAAACTTTGATCGGATCAAGGTGGTAAATATCTTAACTAAGATTTTATCTACTTCTTACAGGAGTTTTTGATTATATCTCAAATCACTCCACCTTATACACCATAGTGTAATAGTGTTAGTGAAAGGACGAACTTTACTTTGTTAGAAAATGTAAGTTTGATAATGATTCATGTAGATATTCCATTATCCTTTTGGATATATTCATTACAAACTGCAGCTTACACATTAAACCGAGTACCAAATAAAGAAAAAAACGGAATTCCCTTCGATTTTTAGAGTGGAAAGAAACATTTTTTGTCGCATACACATGTATGGGGTTGTATGGAATCTATTAAGGCCATCTTTGGCAACAAAATAGAACCCTAGGGAACAAAGTGTATCTTTATAGGGAATCCCAAGGAAACAAAGGGATACTACCTATACAACCCCTTGGACAAGAAAGTGTTTGTCGCCAGAAAAGAAATATTTCATAAGAGGGAGAACATCCTCAAAAAGTATTGTGGGAGTAAGATTGACTTCGATGAATTTGATGTTCAAGATACATAAGAGTTGGTAGAGGAACATGTTCCATAGGAACCCATGGAAGAAGTAGTTCCTAAAACACAAGTACTGTGTAGGAGTACATGAGAGGTAAGAGAACTAGAGAGATATAGTTTTCTAGTCACTAAAGATAGTGACTCATTATTAGTTGAAAATGATGAACCTCTCTCCTAAAAATAGGTAGTAGAGAGATCAGAAGCTGCAAGATGGAAAGAATCCATTAATTATAAAATAGATTCCATGTATCATAACCAAGTTTGGGTTCTAGTCAATGCATCAATTAATGTAAATACCATAGGATGCAATTGGTTATTTAAGAGAAAACTAGACATGGAAGGTAAAGTGAATACCTGAAAAAAATGGATAGTGGCTAAAGGGTTTGAACAACATAAAGGAATTCACTACGATGAAACCTTTTCACAAATTTCCATGTTTAAATCTATTAGAATTCTACTTGCTATAGCAGCTTACCATGACTATGAGATTTGGAAGATGGATATAAAAACTGAATTCCTTAATGGGAACATTTATAAAGATATCTATATTACACAAATAGAAGGGTTTGTGACTCCAGGTGATGCCAAAAGTATTTTCATGTTGCAAATATCCATTTATGGATTGAAAAAATCATCTAGGTCATGGAACATTTGATTTGATGAAGCTATAAAAGAATTTGGTTTCATTAAGAATGAATGTGAGACATGTGTTTACAAGAGGTTTAGTGGAAATTCAATCATTATATTAGTAGTATATGTTGATGATATATTACTTATTGGAAATGAAATACTAGTCTTACAGTCTGTTAAGGACTGGTTAAACAAGTGTTTCTACATGAAGGAGTTAGGTGAAGTAGCCTATATTCTAGGGATCAATATCATTCATGATATATCTTGGACTAAGTAAAAGTACATATGTTGACCATATACTAATGAGATTTAGTATGGATTAATCCAATATAGGATTACTTCCATTTTCACATGATTTACATCTTAATAAGAAAATGTGTCCTCAGACACAATAGGAGAAAGAGAGAATGAGTAAGATCCCATACGCTTTGGATATAGTATTAATCATGTATGCCATGTTATGTACTAGAATTTATGTTGCTTATGCATTGAACATGGTAGACAAATATCAAGATGATCTAGGATAATAACATTGTTCTATTGTTAATGTTATCCTTAAGTATCTAAGAAGAACTAAGGATATGTTCCTGGTGTATGGAGGAGACAAGGAGCTGGTCATTAGGGGTTATACTGATTCTATTTTTCAGATAGATCAAAATGATCTGATGTCATAATTAGGATATGTATTCTTTATCAATAGAGGATATGTGAGCTAGAATATTTCAAAGAATCTAGTTGTTTTTGATTCTACAGTGGATTCTGAGTACATATCAGCTTCTGATAGAGCTAGGGAATCCATTCAGATTCAAAACTTTATCTAGGATCTTGATGTGGTACCTATCAGTAAATACCCTATCATATTGTATTGTGATAATACCATAGTGGAGGATTTTGAAAAATATCTAAGGTCACACAAATAGAAAAATCATATACTCTAGAAGTATCACCTCTTGAGAGATTTTTATCAAAGGGGTGAAGTTTCAATAAGCAGAGTACCCACATAAGAGAACTTGGTGGGCCCATTGATGAAAGGCCTATCTATCTAGAAGCATGAGTATCATGTAATAGCTAGCGGACTGAAGGTTGTTAGTAGTTGGCTCTAGTACAAGTGGGAGTCTGTTGGAGTTGGTTCTCTAAAACTAAATTTTGTTTACTTTATGATAACTTGTATTCATAGTTTTTAATATTAATAAACTTCTTATCACATCATGATTTTTGTTTTGTTTAACAAAGTATGTGATAATGTCCCAAGAGTATCTGATGTGCTAAAAGGTCATAACATTTCCCCGCTGCAATGAGAACCCGAAAATGCTGCGACGCTATTCTTAAATATATGTTCTATAGTCAGATGATATCATTTGAGGGACATAAATGATACAGGTTATCAGGGGTGGAGACTCATAGGACTTAGATGCACTTTCTCATAGTGTACGCCCTTGGTAATATCTAGTAGGATATTATGAGAATGAGATTCTCTGGTAGGAAATCCACATTTATATGTTTCATTGGATGTTCCTATCTATGGATGTGTGTATTAATCCTTATACTTTAAGATTATTATTAATGATTATTATGATTTGTGACATTTTATGTATTGATGAAAACCATAACTACTGATGTTTGTGGAGAGGTAGGATACATTGGGTGCATCACAAGTAATATTGCACTAATGAATAATGTGAGAAAGTATTTTTCCCTTCTTTTCTTTGACATAAATTAATATCCCATGCCCTTTTATGGAAATAATATAGCCTAAATAAATTCCTGACCATGGTGTTCTATAGGAAAGTTCAATTTCTAGGAAGTCAAAGAAGGAAACATCAAGCACATAGGTTGATGGAACTAGCAAGCAACCTACTTGATTAGACATATCACGATAAAAGGATTATATTACATAGTAAGAATATGTATGAGGTATTATAGAATTATGGCATTAACTTATTTCTCTATGGGTGCCTTGGCATGTTACTAGATTATATCCTTTTACTTTAGGATGTTTTGCCTAATTCCATTGAGAAAGAGGCCTAGAATGTCACATACTAAATGTATCCAAAATCTCAGTTAAATAATAATAATAATATTTATTATTTAACAAGTTGAATAAATACTATTCCCACACATGGTTTAATAATTATTTATGTTTTCTTGATCACATATATTTCATCACCAGTTATTTGAGAAAATATAATGTGAATATAATATTTAATAAATATTTATTTTCTATTTAGTGAATATAATATTTATTCATTTATTAGAGAATAATGAAATGATATTTATTTAAAAACTAAATAGTCATTATTCAAGGTTCGATAAATATTATGTAGGAATGGAAGACTAGGTTTAATGGTCTGGTGAGAAATAATAAATATTGAATATTATTTTATTAAATAATATTTAATTCAATTCAGAATTTAAGCGCATATCAAGAAATAATAATATTATTATTATTTGACATGGGCTTCTATAGGGATTAAAGAAATAATAAAGGGTACTTGTGTAATTATTTTATTTTAACCCTAGAAGTATATAAACCCAATTATATTATTTTCTTGGAGATCCAATTCATTTATTTGGTTGTACACAATGGATTTAGAGAATCCCCTCAAGCCCTAGAGAGATCCCTTCTCCAATAACACTCCCAGGAATGGAGAGCTATCTTCCTCTACCTCCCACTCTAAAATCTAGAGATATCAAAGAGAACACTTTGGAAGCAATTCTCATGGGGATAAAAGACGGATGATGCAAGTGACATGATCTACCATGCAAGAACCTGGAGATTCCTATAATGACATTAAGAGATTTTTGGAACACATGTGGATCACCACTAGATGGAATCTACTTTGATTCTAACGACGCAATGATGGTACAATGCAGATATGTTGTTAGATCCATCAATAAAGAAAGAATTCCAAATAAGGTAATTATTTATTTGATTAAATTAATTTTAAATAATATGTGATGATCCTATATTTGGTTCTGGTGTTCTATCCCTTATCTATTTTCTTTGATTCAATTATGTAGATCACAACATTTATCATTGTGTAAACCTCGGATTGATCATCGATCATGATAAAAAGAAAAGTTGGGCATGACCCATCGCAGGCTTCCACTATTCCCAAAACCTTTACAAATGATATCGTACAAGATCAGTACTTATGTCACTGAGGTAGAAATATGTGATGTACCAGAAACATAGTATTTGATGAATTTTTTAACATAATTGACTATGTAACTTGTTCACAAATGGGTCACCCTTCAGTTCCTATAATTCTATATCCTAAAATTTTTTCATAAGTAGAAAATTCATTTATCATACCATAACTCTCAACATGAAATATTCATTTCTATAAGCATCATACAATGTAACACCCGAATCCCATAATAATTTCAAATATTTGATCAATGTATCCAAATAAACATCAATATCATTACCTGGTTATTTTTTGTCCTTATATAAGCATTGATAACATAATGTATTTTCATTTCATACATAACCATGGTGGAAATTTATAATTTACCAACATAACCGGCCATATACTATGAGTGATACTTTGAAAACCAAAAGTATTCTCTCCATTTGTAGATAACATAAGATGAATAATTCTTGTATCATTTCCAAATTTAGGATACTCATGATAAATTCTCTTCCACTGAGGAGAGTCTTCCAAGTGATGAAGTTTACCATCTTTATTTATTTTATCAATATTCTGTGTCAATTTTTTTCCAGTCTCCTCACTTCCATATAGGCTCCTAAACCTTGTAATTATTGTAAAGTACCATAAAAGTTTCATAGGAACCAATTCATAATTCTTGTATCGTTAAGTACCACACATTGGGCATTTTTTTAAGTTATTTACATTCCTTGAAAAACTATATATAGTCATTTGGATAGACATGTATTCTTTCAGAGATTATATTCACTGAACATAGAATTTTTTTAACATCATATGTTTGGCAATGAAGCTCCTTATCTTTTGGTATAAAATAATTCAAGAGAGAAAGTAGTTTAGTAAAATTGGCATCACTCCATCCGTTTCCAGATTTTAAATTATACAGTTTTAGTATGGATGAAAATACTATATAATTAGTAAAACCAACATACAATGGTGTATTTTCACAACTCTTTAACTTCTAAAACTTTTTTGGACAATCAATAAGTTCATCTTCAACTGCCATTATCATTTCCTCAATACGGTCTTTAATATAATTCACACCTATAATCACATCCTTGATATGATATTCATCATTGTTCACACTTGTAATCATATCATATGATCCATAGAACATAGTCTTATCCCAATCACTAGCTACATTCACTTTTTCCCCAAGTTTAGTCCAAAATTTATAAATTCAATCTATTATGTGATAGATCTATCATTCTTTTAACTCCTCTGGACTAATTAGTCTTGATTAAAAATAACATAAATACAAAAAAAGGATTTGAGAAGGGTTATATGCATGATCTTATGAAAACTTTATAAACTCCTTCACCCCATCCTCGTACTCTTTTTACATACCATTGGCATCCATCCATTTTCAATTAATATCCATCCTATTTGATTCACTAATATTAACTTTAAAAAAAAATCATAAAAACCATTTCATAGAGAAAGTTCATCTTATGATTAAAATATTAGTATAAGGTAAGAATATTAATGGTTATGATTTTAAAGACATAAATTGTCTAATTAATTGTTATAATTTTACTAATGTGGGTTATCATTAATCTTTTCTATATTATATGAACCTAATATATCATAGCTTGTACTAATTTAGGTCCTAAGAGAGACCACTACCCTATCATAATCCAACATAGAGGTTATCAACATATGTCCTTTAATACAAAGCTTAAAAACTAATTATCTATATCAATGCTTGATAACTATTTTTATACAAAAATTAAAATTGTTTAGATTTAATAAAAAAATTCTCAAGGTTTGGAATGCTATACTTTACATATTTTGGTTTTGTGAAAATAAAAAAATATTGAAATATGATACTCTAATAGTTACTAAAAATAAAATACACAAGGTGATAACATGTTTTAAAAATACATTATGGTTTTAATCTATGAGAGTAAGATGGATACTTGGAAGAAAATGGGAATAATTTTTTTATTTTAATTCATGGGAGTAGGAGGGATACTTGGAACTTGGAGCTGATTACAGCATCCTTGAACTGATTGGCCACCTGAACAGTGCTATCGGGCTGAGTGCCACTAGCCATAGGTGCGCCTCCCTTTATGCCAAAGGTTGGTGACTAGTAGCGAGGTTGTCAATTAAAAATAGTGGGGAGTATATACCCTTAAGGAAGATATAATAATGGTCCAAGTAATATATATAACATGCATCATAATTAAAAGACTCATCAGAATCAAATGAGACCCGCTAATGGAAGAAGCATAATTAATATCAATAAGTAGTAGAAGCACAATTAAATAAAGCAGCGGAATAAATAAGCATGTCATCATACCACATGTAGCTACAGAACAGAACATGAAAATCAAAATAGGTCATACAAAACAATATCATAAGGGTCACCAATGGCTAACCACAATACAATACATAGATATAGGCAGCATGCTAAACAAAAAAGGAAACTAAAACAGAACTCAAACTGAGGAAAGACCTCAAGGTCCGTTTCCAACATCCCATGCCAAACATCTACTAAGTTCCAACTCCTAAAGCTGATACCTTACTTGTATGCAACATCCTAAAGTCTACATTCATCACAAAGGGCCCATGTAGGGTGTGTGAACATGTCTCAGTAGGATACCACCCAAGTGTGCATACCCAACATAAGTGTTTAAGTAGGTTTAATATAGAAATAAAACAATGTATCTCAGTGAAATTTATTTAAAAAAAAGATTCCCTGGTACCCAATAGATTCCAGGAATCTTTTACCTTCCTTGACCAATGCTAGAATCACTGAAGTGGAAAGATCCTTGGCCCATGGCCCAAGGTATCCCCTGATGTCAACAGACCAGGTGAACCCTCAAGTTCCACCTCCAATAAGTAACCCGGAACATCATTCCTACTGACACATTATGTTCAAAATCAAGTCTTTGATGTTCTGAAGGAACACCCAAGCAAATAGAACCCTGGTCCTGTAGACCCTTTCATGAAAGCACCTATCAGTTTGAAGCTCAGCGTCCAAATGCTCAACAATACCTATCCTCAAATAAAATCCACGATTGTATCAAAGAACAAAATCATGATAAATGGTGATATCCATTCTCCCAAACATATTCTATGACCATCGACCTCAATACAGTGAGCCTCAAACCCCAATCGATATCCTCATTGCTATCAATCAAAGTCTCCTCATCTTCCCTGTGTATTTCTGCAACAAGCTCCCACAAACCATATTGCCTAAGCCGCACTACCAAGGGGCTCTACCCACACGAGTGGTTAAAACCACCTCATCAGTGAGTCCTATTATGTGCACATTACTTCTATCTATGCTTTGGCCATAACAGGTGAGTGACAATCACCAAAATAGTACCTTAGCCACACCAACACCGACACCTCGTGCCCTTGTGACCATGTCGCTCAAGTACGATGACCATGCCATCCAATATCACAAGCCATGTCTTCAACTCGATGGCCTCTCCACCTCATCCAACATCCATGATGCATAACCAGTGATCGCATCACCCAAGTAACTAATTCCAATCCCATCCCAATGATCACATTGCCTCAAAACCAAATGTCCAATGCCATCCCAACCTCAGGCCAAGCCCTTCATAACCCCTTGGTAATTAGTAGTACATCAAAATCATTATATAATAGAAAATTCAATTTAATACAATTGAATTGTGAAATTTAAATAAACATAACAATTTAATTTAATTGAATTCACTAACTCAATTTCAAATAATCAATTAAATTCAAATAAAGAATTTAATATAATTAAATTTCATAACAACCATTAAACAAGAAAAACCAATTTAAAACCAAAACACACCCTTTCTTAGCTACCCAAGGTGGTCAACGACCTCTTACCCAGCCTTGCATGTATAAAATTGGCAAAGACAAGCCTAAAGTCATCCCATAAGGTCGTATGGTCAATTTGACATAAAAAAATAAATTTAAAAAATCCTTACTCAAATACCCAACATTGTGATAAAATATATGCTCCCAAAACAACTGTGAAAACACAAAGAAATTTATGCACCACCTACCTTGGACTCATAGACACAGGCATGCCTTGTATTAGACTCTAACTCCATGTGGTTTGGAGGAAATCGTTGATTCTGTTGAATTCCGTAAAATAGGGTAAAACGGATCAAACATATTTAGCACTATATGAGGTGAAACAAAAATAAAAGAGAATCTAGGGTGAGGGAATATTTACTTCTATGGTTCCAACGCACCTAACAGCTCTAAAAATGGAGCGCCAATGAAGAATATGGATCAAAATCCATGGGAGGGAAAAAAGAGACCTCCCATGTTGTTGTGCGCGACCATGAAGGGGGAAAAGAATATGAAAAGAAGAAATAATAGGGAGGGTAAAACCGAATTTTCACTCATTTTTAAGGCTGCATAGTTAGATCACACGGTTTTCCAAACCTTGCACAAATCGTGCGGGCTACAGTGTAGGGGTACTGCCTAAGTGGCACTACCTGTGCGGCCATCCACACAGTTTCCCATAATTGTGTGTAAACCATGTGGAAACCTCTGCAAAAACTACAGAACAAGACGCACAACTGTGTGCCTCATCCCACATGGTCTATCAAACCATGAAGTAGTTCAAAATCTAGGTGCAAGATTAACTGGAAGAGGCTGCACGGTTTACCCTAAACTGTGCGCCTTGACCTACAACACCAAAAATAGGTTTTCATGCCTCTGACGCTCCCAAATCCCATCTGAACACCCAAGGCACTATCCAAGACTCTAAACTCATTCAAAAACATGATATAGTTTTGATGGAAGACTCAGAATTTGGTTATGATCAATGAAAAATAAATTTGCATACCCACCAATTAAAAAATTCAAAAAGGGAGTGATTTTCGACCTGACTCAAAAACCCAGGACTTTACAATCTACCCACCTTAACATAGCTCATCCTCAAGCTATAAAACAAAACAAGAAGATAGTACTGAACATACCCATCCCATTAAAAATAAACCTAGACTAACCCCAGTCTGAAGGGTATAGGCCAACTAACTCAAGGGGGATCCTCGCCTTAAGAGTTGCCTACCCCGGTCACATCCTAACCAAAGCTCAAATCAAATACTGGTCCATTGACCATTCCAGGACTCAAAAGTCCTTCTGTGACACATCATCACTCTTGCACCTCATCAGGTGATTTTGTGTCATACTCGACACCCATCAGAACCCTACACCGCATCGGTGCCTGCCTCATGCCCATGTCACCCATGACACAACAAGGTCCTGTATCTCAATAGATTCTCAAATAATCATGGTTCTTCACTCCTCAAACAAGTCCCACATATAATGATTCCTAGATGCCTATTCACCTTAAGTAACCATATCTTCTCGATGCCCCTATGCCAACACGCCTCATAAACTTGCATACATACATACATACATACATACATACATACATACATACATACATACATACATACATACATACATACATACATACATACATACATACATACATACATACATACATACATACATACATACATACATACATACATACATACATACATACATACATACATACATACATACATACATACATACATACATACATACATACATACATACATACATACATACATATATACATACATACATACATACATACATACATACATACATACATACATACATACATACATACATACATACATACATACATACATACATACATACATACATACATACATACATACATACATACATACATACATACATACATATGCCAACCTACTAACCAACACCCGGTTAGTCCATATACATAGCATGTGCACATCATGCATGCAAAAAATACATGCCTCAACGGGCCATGCCAAAGCAAAACAAAAAGAAGGTTAGGTCACGCCCATGGTGTACCTCTGACCGTCGTCGGCTCACCATCCTACTCAGCCCCTAGCTGCTCCATGGCGTGCACCTTTCCTAAAGCTCAAAAACCTGATGTCTGACCTCCCTGCGATGTTTCACTATCCATCGACCACTGATCCCACTACTAGGTCCCTCTATCTCTACCATGACCGCTGCAAGCAATTGAAGCTTGGCTATCGTAACCTGGTACCGATCTCAGAACCCTAGTTTTTCCCTAGTCCCTAACTATTGACTGTCCAAGAAGGCTTCCTATAGAACCTCTCAAGATTCCCAACCTTTCCACATGATTGAAACTCCTTTAGAGGCCTCTCACACCGATTCCATACATGTCATGGCTTCCCATACTGAAATCAAACCATAGAAAATCCACTTTGAAGTGGTATGGCTTAGTCCTTGGCCTGACTACCATACTGGAACTCATCTCATCCTCGCTTCATGCCCTCTAAAGTGGCACAACTGAAGTCACCTGAAGCCATACCCAGCTCTAACTAGACTCATTCATCAGTTTTCCCTCATCTATGAGTGCCTGGTTCATCACCTCTGAGAACAAGGCTCACATAAAGATGTTTACCTACACCCAAATGGCATGTCATAAACCATCCTTGAAGTAGAACACTCTCAAGGTGTCGTCCCTCACCATGTTGAGTGCAATGTGAGACAATTCAGTGAATTTTTTTACATAGTCTATGGCAGATATTTCACCTAGCTAAAGGCTCAAGAACTCCCAAGCCCTTTTTACCCTCAGCATCTCCGGGAAGAAGTGCTCGAAGAACCTGACCTAAAAATCATTTCAGACTAGTCCTTCATGTTTTCTTGCCTGAACCTGCACATACCACCAGTGCTTTTCCAGTCCTCTGAGTATGATGTTTCTAGTTTCACCCTCCACTCTGGAGTCATCTCTAACTAATCGAAGATCATTTTCATGGACTCGATCCAATTTTCAGCTACAGACCACCCTCACCCTGAAAAGTGGCTGGTGTTGCGACTGAAATCTCCGAGTCAAATATTCCACTGAAGGATCTACTCCCTGATCACCTCTATCAATACCCTGGATAAGCCATATCGGGTTTGATCAGAGCTACTCATCAATCCACAGCCCAAACACTATAATATCTAGTGGTTGCCTCGCCTTTATTGGAACCTAAACCTATTCCTAATCTTTCCCCTGAGCCTATACCTGCTCTACCTGACCCTTAGGGGTCTCAACCTACTCATCCACCTGTGACACCCTATCCCTGCCTACCTGATGCTCCATCCGAGTCATCTAGGTTTCAACCCACTGAATACCATTAAATGGTCAAACAACATATATATATATACTACAGATAATGAAAGCAGTAACAAGAATCATATCTCAACTACCCTTACTCCCATCCATCGCAATCATGCCACACGACATCCTAGCCTCATGGACTCCTTACCCTCCTTCAACAGAGACAAGTATCAAATAAGTCATGGGCCTTACCTATCTTGATGAACTACGTCACCTCAAACTGATGACCACATCACCCAACCCTGTGATCAATATCACTCCATTTCACCATACATGCCTTATCTTATAAGACCTAGACCCATTTCACATATCACATGTAATTTATATATATATATATATATATATCACATCAAATAAAAAATTTTATATCATTACATATCACATTTAACAAGGCATTTTATATCACGACACATGCATATTCATAATTAAAACACGCTATTATACACCTAATCAAAAGCACAACCAAGCATAGTAAACACAATCATACCTTGCCTCACCGGGCTAAGGTTCTATATCTCATTCCTTGTCATACTAGTCCCAGGATCAAAAATAGATAACAATTGACATTTCAAATAATCCACTCTAGGTGTAACATCTTAATTCTGGATGCCACTAAAAGGTGACCCGTATCTGTTTGGCCACAATACCTCAAGCACATCTCCCTAAATGCCAGAGGCTACAAACTAGAAGTGAGGGCCTATGTGTGATAGTGAGGAGACTATTCCCTCATTATCAGAGTGCAACATAATAAAAAACAATAACAATTCAATAGAGGAAGCAGTAAATCATAAAACAGAAACAAACAATAGTATACATAAGCTAGAATTCATATCATACACAAGATGACGATACATGTCACATGTTCTAGTAAAACATCCAAAACAGGTACACAGTAGTCATATACAATACATGTCTCAAAAGTAAAAAAGTACACAATAATCCTTATATCATCTTAAGCCTCATCTTGGTCCCATGACCCCCTTATCCTAAGAAGAATATCAAGTACCTATAGGAGGGAGATTTCCCTTATCATTACCTGCAGTCATATAATCTTTTTGGGTCCCAAAAAGTGGCCCAAACAGGGTGTGAGACTAAATCCAAATAGGCAACCACCCAAGGTCTGTTCTAATCAGTCAGAGAATATATATAGCAGGTTGTGTGTAATAATAAAAGCAGTAAGTAATAAAGTACTCAAAAGTAAACAACCTTCATGAAATGGTTTTCATTTACATCCATCTCAAATTCATTAAACAATTAAATTACATTGAATATATACAAGTATTGATATCTGACTCAATCCCTACATCCCCCATGTAACTTTAAGCACAATAGATGCCTCAGAAGGCCATATTAACGATACAAGTAAAGACCGAATCCACGCTTGTGCTTTGTCTTTGAAGACACGCCATAGGATTCGTTCTATTTCAATGTCCAATTTATAACCCAAGCCCATCCTTGACATTCCTAAGTTAGAATTAAAGTATCTCTCCAGGTGCAATATCAATCAACACCGTACAAGCCCATCCCTGGGGAACTTTTCAGGAACTCGATGTCGCTCTAGGTGTGATACAAAGTCCATGTCATCTGAGTTTGTCTGTTGTGGTCTTATAGGGAAGCCCCAAGTATCACCCAAGACATATAATCAATTTCCCTTTGAGTTCATCCATGCCATCCCTCACTTGGATCCATGTATCACTCGACATATAATTCTATCCTCAATGAGTCCATCCATGGAATCCCTCAATGGATCCATGTATCACCCATGGCATAATAACATTAACCATAGAGTCCGTATGTGGCATCCTAAGTTGGATACCTGTATCAATCAAGGTATAAAGGTCAATAATCACATGAGTCTATCCATGGAATTATAATCTGAATCCATGTGTAACTCAAGGTTATTTAACATTTAACTAGTTCCATTTCATTTATACATGAGAAGGTCAAAACCAAGAGCATCTAGTAATAAACTCACCTCAAGGGGGAGACTCAAGAATTAACCAACCTATTAAGTTTTGGCCTTTAATTTACTCACGTGGGAATAATTTATGTAATAAGCATCACATGAATATCAAGAAACTATATGGATTTACCATCATTTAACTTGCATGTTCAAAGGATAAAACAATGCAGTTCATGCCAAAAAGGGAAACTTCGTAACAAGGCCAAGGGATTACCTTCAAACAATCACATGGGTGTTTTTAGTATAACAGTCCTAGAAATCCTAACAAGGTATTAAAGGGCTCAGTTATCTTATATCTCACGTGGGAAAAACAAAAATTTGAGAAATTCGATTCAATTATATTGATTCAAGTCATAGACTCTACTTTACTAAAATGAGAAAGGCAATTCAAGATAAGCATGCCTAAATAAGCAATGAAATACAAGGGTTAAGGGGAAAGTCATCCATCCCATTCCCTTTAATCAAATCAATTACAATTTACAATATTTAATTTCCATTAATAAACAATTCCATTTTTAACAACCCATGAAAGGGATAAAAGGCACACCTCAAGGGGTGTCCAAAGCATAAATAAAAAAAAGGGAATTCAAGGCAACACACCCATGAGGTGGTCCTTATTCATGGTATATAGCCTATAACATTCATAATTATTCCTATCCAATTAACTAAATCACAATAATCAACAACAAGGTTAAATTTTAATTTCAGGTGATGCCCCAAAATGGGCAAGAGACACCCCGTCATATATAAACAATTCGACTATCAATTAAAAGAACATGAACACATACCTTAGGTATGTGCTAGATAGCTCTTCAAGTATCAGGATCTAATTCATCTTGGTTTGGGATAAATCTAAAGAACAGAAGAAGAATGATAATTTTGGGCATATGAGACTAAATCTAAATAACGCAGTCGATATCCAGAAGAATCGAGAGAGGTTAAAAAGGAATTAAGGCCTTAAAATTGTGGATCCAAGGAGATAAACCCCGTTTGAATTAGTGTCTGGATGGAGAGTAGATTTGAAATTGAAGAATATTTAATCTTGAGAGATTTTCCTACGGGTAAGCTGCTTTCCGTTTGAAGAAAACCCAAAATAGACTAAATATAATATTTTTATTTTAAATTTGAAATATTAAAAAACCAACACATCAGTGTTTGCATGGTTTATCCACATGGTTTATCCAAACATGCAGAAACCATGCACAACTTTCTGTATCCTTGGGGAATAGTGCACGGTTACCGTGCATAGTTTATAAACCATGCACAAACTATGCTAAAACCCTCTATCAAAGTCTGATAAAAATGTAGAACTGACTGTAAGGTCATATGGCTCTTCTCGCATGGTTTACCCAAACTATGCATCCTGTAAGCCCCCACAGTCTAGCCTCTCATGGTTTAGTCAAACCATATGGCCTTCCCCACACAGTTTTTACTAACCATTTTCCAGGCTAAAAACATCCAAAAAATTGGGTTTCAGGCTCTAAACCATCCCCAGACACCCATTATCCCTCTATTACCTCAACATGAATCCATATTAGGACATATTTAAGAAATTAAACTGAGAATTGATGGAAACTCAAGATCTGTACCTCAAAGAAGAACTTATTTCTTACAAACACCCCCCCTTAAATAAATTCATCCCTAAATTTCTCTTCCATGGGTGGAAAAGCATGATCTGAGAACAAATCTAGCCACTACGATCTTACATCGACCTCCCTCTCCCATTTCTCTTCCTGCACTCAGTTGTGATGGCATATCACCTATACTAAAGGAATAGACTGGCCTCAGAGAACCTTAATGCTACAATCTAAAATTTGTATAGGATTCTCCTCAAAGGAAACATTTTCTTGTAACTCAACCTCTTTAGGCTGAAAATCATGAGACGAGTCTGAATAGTAACATTGTAGCTGAGAAACATGGAAGAATTCGTGCATAGCCTGGTACCTATTAGGTAACTGAAACTGATAGGCTATCGGCCTGACTCTTTCTAGAATCTTGACGCTGAGAAACATGGAAGAATTCGTGCATAGCCTGGTACCTATTAGGTAACTTCAACTGATAGGCTATCGGCCTGACTCTTTCTAGAATCTTGAACAACCCAACGTACCTAAATGAAAGTTTAACCTATTTCTCAATCCTCTTGTGTCCTAAACTCTGTGAAACATGTAAGAATACCCAATCCCTGACCTTAAACTCCAAAGGTCTTCTATGGTGATCGATGTAAGATTTATGATGACACTTCACAGTATCCATCCACTTCTAAATCAACTTCACCTACTCTATGGTCTCCTGTACAAGAAGGGGTCCCAATATAGCTACCACTCCTACCTCCAGCCAACATAGGGGTGGTCAGCATAGCCTACCATAAAAATCCTCATAAGGTGACATCTGAATAGTATCCTGAAATCTATTATTATAGGTGGACTCATCCAGGGGTATGTGACTCTCCCAAGATCCCACAAAATCTATAACTCATGCCCTCAACATATCCTCAATCACCTAAATCGTGCACTATGACTGGACATCTATCTGGGGGTGGTATTTCATGCTCAAAAGAACCTATGTACCCAACACCCTCTATATCCCCTTCCATAATCAAAAATTAAACTAGATGTCCCTATCTAAAATGATAGTATTCTGAACCTCATGTAGTCATATAATCTCATGGATGTACAACCTCCAAAGATTATCAACACTGAAGGTTTCCTTGATTGGAAGAAAATGTGAAACCTTCATGAGCTTGTCTATGACTACCCATTCAACATCATTACCTCGAGGATACCTTAGTAAACCTATCATGAAATACATCGTGACATCATTCCATTTCCACTCAGGAATAAGTAGCTACTGTAAAAGTCTAGTTGGTTGCTACTATTCCACATTCACCTACTAACAGGTGGAACACCTCATAACAAAACCAGCTACATCCATTTTCATACTCGCCACTAATACTGATTATGTAAGTCTCGATACGTCTTGGTGACATTGGGATGCACTACCCATACAGAGGCATGAAAATCCTACATTACCCCCTCATGCATGTCTACTGAAACCCATACACAACCATGAAAATATATAACTTCATCCTTGAATATGGTCCAACTGGGAGGAGGGTCCTCACCTACCACACTATCCCATAGAACTAGGCCTTTGGAATCCAATAGTAGCCTCATCCTCACTCTATCAAGTAGGGTAGAGGTAACAGCTAAGGATGATAGAAACATCTACCTCTGAATGTCATGCACCTCCAAGTGTATCTCAGAGAATAGTGCCATAAGATGCCACTTGCTACTGGCCTACTGCACTACATGTATCTGAGTTCTCATGCTCAATGCATCAGCCACTTAATTGCCTTTACCAGGCATATAGGTGATCTCAAATTCAAAATACTAAATGTATTCGACCCACCTTTTCTACCTCAGATTCAAATCACATTATGTAAATATATACTTGAGGCTTTTGTGTTTCATGAATAACACAAAATACTCTCCCAATAAGTAATGTCTCCAACAACACAATGTGTGAACAACCATAGCCAACTCGAGATCACACGTCAGGTAATTCCTATCACGTGGCCTAAAATTCTGAGACCCATATGTAATGACTCGATCCCCCTGCATAAGAACTAATCCTATCCTGATACCTGATGCTTCGTAGTACACAGTGTAACTCCTACTTGTCTCTGGAAAAATTAGTATCATGGCTAAAGTAAATCTCCCTTTCAGCTTCTGAAAGTCTGTCTTGTAGTAATCTGTCTAAACATACTTCACTCCCTTCTTAGTCAAGCCTGTCAATGATACTTCTAAGTGTGATAAGTCCTGTATGAAATTACTATAGTAACATGCTAGCCCTAAGAAACTCCACACCCCAAATACATTCTTGATATTCTTATAGGAAACTACTGCTCTCACATTCTCTGGGTCCACTGACACTTCTATCTATGAGATTATGTGACCCAGGAAGTGAATATGATCCATTCCAAAGTTTTAATTTGTGATCTTAGCATATAACTGATTCTCTCTCAGTGTATTCAAAACAATCTCAAGATGTTTGGCATGGTTGTGTCGATTGTGAGAATACACCAAGATATTATCCATGAAAACCACAACAAATGTGTCAAGATACGGATGGAACATAAGGTTCATCAGTTCCATGAAGACCATTGGAACATTCATGAGACCGAACGACATAAAAAATACTCATAAAAACCATACCTTCTCCGAAATTCTGTTTAATATATGCTTGATGATCTAACATGCACTTGATGGTAACCAGATCTCAAACCAATCTTTGAGAAAACCTGAGTTCCTCAGGGCTGGTCGAAGAGATCATATATCCATGACATAGGATATCAGTTCTTAACCATCATCTAGTTCAATTTATGATAATCCACACATAGTCTAAGGGTACTGTATTCCTTTTTCACAAAAAATTACTGGTGAACCCCATAGATAAGAACTAGGTTGGATGAAACCCTTTGGCTCCAAATCCTCTAGTTGCCTCTTGAACTCTTACAACTCAATCATATCTATCCTATAATGAGGAATTTATATAGGTTTAGCTCCTAGAACTAGCTCGATAGATAACTCTACCTCTATCACCATAGGTAATTCTGAAAATTCATCCAGGAAAACATCCCTGAAATGATCAACTACTGGATGGAAATCAGCCTGGCGTGTTCCCTAATCATCTAGATATAAAATCATAATCTAGGCTATCATCCCGCCCAACCCATGATACTTGGGTCTATCTTAGCTCACCTGAACATCCCATTCACCCATGTGAAGAAACTCTTCACCCTTTGGTGATGTGAAACTCACCCTGCAGAGATAGAAATCAATAAAGGATCGAAAAGGAACCATCTAGTCCATCACAAGAATGATATCAAAGCCTATCATCTCAAGGACATAGAGGTCCCATACAAAGTGACACCCACTAACCTCAAGGGAGAACTCCCTGTACTGATTCACACCTTCCTTTTTGATCCCTAACAGAGTTTCTAGAATCATAACACCATCATAAGTATAAACATAAAGCCCAAGGCTCTCCACAATGGGCATGAATATGAAACTATGTGGAGCCCCTGTATCAAAAAGTGCAGAAGATAAAACAGAGGATACTAGAATAATAAATATAAAATTAGAAGGTCTGGGATTTTACTCCTAATGGTTCTATTACATTGCATAAGCCTAGACTATACCATGGCCTTGTGACACTGTTGATCACACCATGATTCACTGTTTCATTTTCACCATTACAGCACTATGCTAAACTATTTTTGTATTGGAAATTAAAAAAATAATAACAAATTTCACTTCATGTATTATTTAATAATTTTGTTTTTATCACTTTTAAAGAGGTAAATTTTACTTGTTTTGAAAATGAAATTGTAGGTAGAGGTGATTTGGAGGGTGGGAGATGATTCAGAAGGAAAATGGGCTAAACTACATTGAATCCCAAGGAAACCTATCCACTATTTTGCACATTTCATGAAATAAAATCCTCAAAATGGGATGATATTTTGTGGGAAGATCCAAAAATCTATGGTATACCACTCATCTCAATAAATCCAAGACCCATTCGTCCATTAATGGGCCCATCTGAACCAATCTTTCTAGGGGACAGAATCTGCCCGATTTCAAATGTTTGGTTTGGTATTATGACTATGTATCCAATTATAGATGTTAAATGGACTAACATGGTGATATTCAAGACAAATTAAAACAACTCTTATATTTTTTCCAAGTCTATATAATTCCATATACCAACCCAAAACTTAGATACAAGTGGTATCTCAAAAATAGGGTGCCCAAAACCACTTCCCATTTTGTCTATAAAAGGGAACCATGAGTACCTCATTTTAAAGTTAGAACCATAAGAAAATATTTGCCATTTTGGAGTCTCAAATGATTCCCCTACTCATCCAAGAATTTATGGAGTCCCCTGTCCTCATATTGGGATCAAGTATGAAGGCGAAGTTCCACCTGATCCTCCTCCACCTCTCGATGGAGAGCTAAATGGTGGACGGTCATTTTGAGGGAGCTACGCATACTTGGGAGAGAGTTTTGGAACTTTTTTCATCTAATGGATTTCTATAATTTTTGTTTTAAATATTTCAATTATTTTTTATCTCAGCACAATTCTCCTCTGAATTCTCTTTTTGAGTTTAACTAAGTGAAACACTTTTCATTTCAACGCCGATTAGGTTGATATTTCAAGTGGGAATCTTGGGTTATTCTGATTGGACAACACAAGAATCCTTTTTATCTCACACATACATAATATTTAGGTATGATTTGGTATATTTTTTCTATGTTTGAGATCCAAACCTTGAAAACATTATTGTTTTGTCAAGGGGTGGTTATTTGTGCATCAATTTAAGAGGCAAGAGGGAAGTCGAGATCTTGACAACTCTCAACCAAAGGATTCCATTAAACCAAGTGAAAATTTTAGAACAATGAACTATCCAAGATGTGTAGTTAACTCTAAATGACCTCCTTATATCATAATTCTAAAAAAAACTTGTTTTTAAACTATTAAACTCTTTAAATTAAATCATTATATTTTTAAAACTATTTTCAAAACCTCCCCCTCTTTTAGCCCCTCTTATTAAAAATACACACTCTAAACCTATCAAAACATCGACACTCTTCTTGATCCTTCTTCTTATTATTCTGAAAACCACATTAAAACTGAATTAAACCTACATAATATGGCTGAAAAAAATTAAACACTAAAATAAATAACCTCACATGATGTTGATATCCAACCCACTTATATTCGAATGCAAGGTGAGGTACCCAATTTTGAACTGAAATTTGGTCTAATTCACTTATTTCCAAGATTTTATGGACTCACTAGAGAAGACCCACATAATTATTTAAAATAATTTCACATTGTGTGTTCAAACTTAAAACCTTCTAATGTGGATGAAGAAAAATTAAATCTTAGGTCATTCCATTTTTCATTAGAAGATACTGAAAAAGATTGGATTTACTATATTAATTCACCAATTAGAGGTTGGGCGGACATAAAATGCATTTTTCATGAAAAATATTTCCCAACCTCTTGAACTGCAACAATAAGAAAAGAAATGTGTGGTATAAGAAAATATCAGGGGGAAAATCTTCATGAATACTAGGAAATATTTAAAAGGGTTTTTTCAAGTTTCCCACACCACCAAATAAGTGATAAACTTTTAATATAATATTTTTATGAAGGTTTAATTCCTATTGATCTAAATATTATTGATGTTATTATAGGTGGTGAGGTATTTGATAAGACCCCAATTTCTACAAAAACCCGAATTGAGAACATGGTGGATAATACACAAAAATTTGGTTCAAGGTCCAATGTACCCATTTGAGGTGTCCATGAGGTACAAAGTACTGAATTTAAGAAGAAGGTGAACATTAATTTTGAAGAGGTAAGTACCCTTATTTGAAAACTCTCCCTTTCCCAAGGTAAATCCCAATAATTTTGGATTATGTTCTTCTAACACCCACTATTCTGACCAATTCCCCCAACTGAGAGAAACTTCTGAGAGTTTTGAGGCAATCTTTCCAAGGAGCCCCTATACCCAACCCTTTAGGCAAGAAACTTACTATTCATCCAACCATGGGCAGAAATACAACCAAGAATATAAGAAAGGGGGTATTCAAACCAACCTCATCAACCATGGAAGCAACTGGGGTAGAGTATTCATCCACCACCACCACTAAGAAATCATCAACCACCCAAAGATCTTTCCAACAATCCCCTCTAAAAGTCGAGTCTAGACTAGAAGACGTGGTGAAACAAATGGTTGCCAACAATCTCCAGTTATAATAGACCAAACAGTCGGTTATTCAAGACCTAAAAAATTAGGTGGAACAATTGGAAAAAACCATTGATGAGATAAATATGCATGGTTCTGGAAAACTACCATCCCATCCTATTGTTAATTCAAAAGACAATGGTAATGTTTGTTCAATCACACTTCGTAGTGGTAAAGAAGTTTCATCAACCAATTATTATAACTAACATGTATGTCCCCCTATTTAAAAATCTCTTTCCCAACCCTCAAATGTTTCAAGTAAAGAAAAAAATGACAAAAAGGGTAATCAAATTATCATTGAGGATTCCCATGAATAATCCATTCCTCTTACTTTACCTCAAAGACTCTTTAAATATAAGAAAAATATTGATAATGATATTGAAAAATAAATAATGGATACATTTAAAAAGGTTCAAGTTAACATTAATTTATTGGATATAGTTAAACAGATTCCTTGTTATGAAAAAATTTCTTAAAAGAAATTTTCACCCATGGATGAAGGCTGAAGGGGAATAAGAGAGTCAACCTAGGAATTAATGTCTCATCCTTTATTCAACCATCAATGCCAACCAAATATATGGATCTGAAAACTTTCAAGATACCTTGTACCATAGGGGATACATTCTTTTTAAATGAAATTCTAGATTTGGGATATTTTATTAATGTGATTCATTACTTTATATACACTTATCTACAGGTTGGAGAGATTAAACCAATGGGAATCATCATACAACTTTCCAACCAGAGCACAACACACCCATCTGGAGTGGTCGAGGACATCCTCTTAAAAGTGAAGAATCTCATCTTTCCAGTAGACTTATACATTTTTGAGATGGAAGATACCCTAACCCAAGGAAATTCCCTTCTCATACATGGGATACCATTCCTTAAAACAACAAATATGATCATAAACGTTCATAATGGTATGTTTTCCATGGAGTTTGGTGGATAAAAGGTGAGTTTTAACATCCTTGATGCTGTGAAACGTATAACAACCCTATTCTTTTTATTATATTCATAAATTATTTAATGACATAAAATTACATTTAATACAACCATAAATATCAATAAATATAGTTTATTTTGTAATTAGTTACATTACATATCAACATGAAACATGAAATACAATATCTTTATTGAAAAATTCCTTTATATGACCACAACATTCCTTTGTAATTAACATTGCATGGGATAACCTGAGGATGTACATAAGAAATGGGTGAGATATAAATCCCAGTAAGGGAGTAAAAATGGAATAAATTGAAGATAGTAATACATGTTAGGAAATTCATATCAATGAGGCATAAAGGAATGTGAATCATAAAACATGATATAACTTGATTTTCATAACATGGAAATGTGACAAAAACTTAAAACATTACATCATAGGTCAAGGCTAAATTTCCAAGACATTATAGTGTAAAAATTCCTATAAAGGAATCTGGTAAACCCCTGTCCCAACATGAAATATAATGATACTAAATATTACCCAATGAATTGGAGTTCTATATAATTACAGGCACACCCATCACTTTCATTTCATTCTCATGCTGAAGTGTTCCACATAGATCATAAAGAATGGATTCATTAATCATCATAATTTATTCCAAAATAAAGGGTTGTGGAATAAATATATGTATGTACTAAATAAAAATTTATATTTTTAGAAAAGTGAAAACACTTGATAGGTAATGGTTACAGTATTCACTTACACAATTGTTTTGGAATGGAGATTCACGGTGCCATTTCGGCAGCCTAACGGCGTGACATAAAAATGATTGATGAGAGAGAAAGAGGTATCTCATCATATATAAATAAAATGGACAGTAATAGGTTCATATAAATACATTTCCCAACATAAGGAATTTGGAAATATAAGGCATAACATAATAAAGAAACTTAATGAAAGAGGACAAATGGAATAACTCTTATGAAATTTCGACGTGGTAACGGGTGTACATGGGATGGATTAATGAGAGAGAAATGGATATCTCATCATTAAAACATAATAAGGGAAGTGTGGTGGAGGTTATAAAACATAACCTATAATTTTTTAAATGAAAATAAAATGGTGTAACAATATCAGGAAAATTGGATAAAAATGAGAATGGAAGGAATCCTTACTTGAGTGTGTGACTTCAAAAGCTCGAAGAAGGGATTCTTGAGAGCTTGGTGCACCTTGGGAGGATTATAGAGGGGGGAGGATAGATTAATGACGTGATAAAATTATTTTTAGTGAAGATAAGTGGTAGATTGGGTGGTTTTATAAATTAAATGATAGGGGAATTCTTTAATATTTCACAAACTTAGGTTTTGGAATCTATATAAATAAATATTCAAAAACACAAAACTTAACATGGGTTTTTTCCCATGGTTTTTTAAAAATAAGAGTAGAAAAATTATTTTATAAGTCCACGGGCAAAATATATTAAAATATTAACCTTTCTTATGCGGAGGTGAGTCACATCATTAAAGAAATGAACTTAAAATCATAAAATATATTATACATTTTGGAGGATTCACTAATGCTTTATAAAATAAGTAAAACAAATCTAAAATCACATAATTTTAAAGTTAAAACTAATATTTGGAATAATATCCATTTTATAGTGTTTATTACATCACTATTGGGCTATTATGATGTCATAAAATAGACTATTTATATGGTATTTAATTTTTACCCAAAAATTCGATTGTCTCAGAAAATTATGCAAAATTCACCATTGGATAATTTTAAAATCTTGATTCAAAAAATAATATTAATTTTATCCAAATAATTTTCTAAATATTTCAATTTTCACTTTTAAAATAAAAACTGATATTTATTGAAAATTGATGGGTTTTGACAAAAACAGTTTTTAAAACTTAATAAAAAATACATTTAACCTCATAAAAATTATATGATCATTTATATTTAATAAAAGTAATTTAGAAATAATATTTCATTAAAATATTATTTATTAATTCATCAAAATATATTTCTTAATTCAATTTGAATATTAACCAAAAGTAACATTTTTTCATTAAAAACAATAATAAAATAAAAGTATATTCATTATTCTATAAAAAAATAATGTACATAATCATAATGATAGGGTCTTGATAGATATAAATTTATTAAACTAGCATAAAACATAAGATTAAGTTGTGCGATTGTGGGGCTTTTGTTGGGCCATTCGGTGAACATGGTTTGGGTCGTGATCTCAATGAACTTGAACTTCTCCCGTAAACGGTTTCACTCATGCTTTTTTTTTGGATCTCAGCTTGGGATTGGTATAGGGAAAAGCCTAGAAATTTTATCTCCCTTATAATCTCTAATAAATGGGCTTCATAGGGAACAATCCTACTGGTTGAGTTCATCGCCTCCTTTATCTGTGTTTAAAGGATTTGTTAAAATGCTATATTTATACTAGTCATGTGATCACTATTCAACAACTATATTATCAATGGTAATGATACTTAATGGTCATTTAAATCCAATTGGATATAATAAAAAAATAGTGCAAGTGTTTTATATATCCATTTTACAAAATAAGACATTTAATTAAATCAAAAGGGAAATTTCATTTATAATAGTTCGGGTCATTACAAAACACCCTGTTGAAGAGAACTCCACTCTTCCTGTATATTTGATGGAAGTGCTCTCTAAAGACACACACACACAAAATTCTCTCCTTGACCCATGCTATGATTCATTTTCCTCTTATTCACCCATGGTTGACTTGAGTTTTGATTCATGTTTTGAGTGTTGTGTGGGTTTTGAAAAGTGTAAATTTTGTGCTTTAATTGATGAGTGTGTTCATTATGAGGTACCTATGATCGTCGATGACTCTGAAAATCTCATTTCCATAGATTCTATTTCCTTTTAGAATAAACTTGAGTAGATATAAAGTTTCATGGACCTTAATCCCCCTAAATCCCCTCCATCAATCAAAAACCACTAGTTTCAGAATTAAAACCACTTACATATAATTTAAAATATGCCTATCCTGAGGGTATTAACCAATTTCCCATCATTATTTCCAATAAACTCTCTCCACAACAAGAATCAAAACTACTCAACCTTTTGAGAGAGTGTACAAAGGTGATAGTATGGACATTGGATGATATTCTTAAGATTATCTCATCTATTTGTATGCGCCATATACTTATATATAATGAGGCTAAGCCTGTAAGGCAAGATCAACACTAGTTAAATCTTACTCTCCTTGAAGTGGTAAAATTAGAAGTCAGTAAATTACTTGTTTATGGGATCATTTATCCTATATCTGATAGTAAATAGGTTAGCCCAGTAAAAATTATTCTTAAAAAAATTGGAATAAAGTTTTTGTCAAATGGAAGGAATGAATTGGTTCCAAGACATGTGCAAAATACTTGGTGATTCTATATTGACTACCATCGACTAAATCAATCCATGTGAAAGGGCCACATTCCTCTACCTTTCATTGAAAAAATGTTAGAAATATTAGTTGGTAAGTCCAATTATTGTTACCTTTATGTCTATTTAGGTTATTTCCAAATCCATATAGCCCTTTAGGATCAATAAAAGACAACATTTTCCTATCCATTTGACACATTTTCATACATAAGGATGCCTTTTGGTCTATGTAATGATCCTGGTACTTTTCAGCGATGTGTTTTGAGTATTTTTTATGAGTACCCTGAGAATTTTATGGATGTTTTTATGGATGATTTCACTGTTTATGGAACTTAATTTGATGACTATTTGGCACACCAAGGTTCTTTCCTTCATCATTGCATTGAAAAAGATATCATATTAAATTACAAGAAATTCCATCATGGTTGAGCAGGGGATAGTTCTTGGGAATGTTATTTAAAATAATGGAATTCAAGTGAATAAATAAAAAATTTAATTAACTTCAACCATTCCATATCCAAAATGTGTTCTTGAGGTGAGATCTTTCCTGATTCTTGATGATTTTTACCATCGATTTATTTAATACTTTAGTAAGATCGCACTTCTCATGTCTCCATTGTTGCAAAAGGATTACAAATTTGTTTTTGATAAAAATTGTGAGGATTATTTCAATTCACTAAAAAGGAGTCTCACATCACCTCCCATCATCCAATCAACAAGGTGGGATCTCTCCTTCAAACTTATGTTTGATGCCTCTAACTTTTCAGTTGGGGAAGTTTTATCACAAAGGTTTGATAAGTCTTCACATTTCATTGTGTATAACTCACACACCCTTGACCCTTCGCAGTAAAACTACACTACCACTGAAAAATAACTCCTTTCTATTTTATTTTCCTTGAAAAAATTCCATTCATATTTTATTGGGTCAAAAATAATTGTGTTTTATAATCATGTTTCCCTTTGATTTCTCCTAAAAAAGATGAAGATAATCCCCACCTCATTCGGTGGATGCTCCTCCTCTCGGAGTTTGACCTTGAGATTTGTGATAAGAGAGGATTGGAAAATGTTGTAGCTGACCACATTTTCATTATTTCCCCACCATTGGACCACCATGTTGACTCATCCGTCCCTATTGGGGAATTATTTCCTCATGAGAACCTTTGTGATGTAGTCGAACTTACCCCTTGGTATACAGAGATTGTGAACTTTTTTGTATAATCTAGGTTCCCCATAGATTTTGTCATTTCACAATCCAAAATACTTAGGAATTAGTCATGATGGTACATTTGGGGTGATCCATACCTATGGATAATTTTTAGTGCTCAAGTTGTTCGAAGGTGTGTACCTGGCCATGAGTTTTAGTCTGTCCTTAGGTTCTGCCACACTTTGTCCTATATGGGACACATTAAATCTCAACGTACATCTCGAAAGGTCCTTGAATCTGTACTTTATTGACCTTTATTGTTTATATATTCTCATTTATTTGGTAATTCATGAACAAGATGTCAATTCACAAGGAATATCTCAAAGAATAATTAAATGCCCCAATAACCCATGTTATTTCTTGAGATCTTTGATACATGGGGCATTGACTCCATGAGACCTTTTCCAAATTCATTTGTATTTGTTTACATCTTATTTTATGTTGACTATATTTCAAAATAGTTGTAATAAAAAGCCACAAGTATTGATGACTCTCAACTGGTTATTGATTTTGTGAGGTCGCAAATTTTCAGTAGGTTTGGTTTGCCTAGATTCATCATTAGTGATCAGGCTTCACATTTTTGCAATCGTAACATGAAAAACTTTCTCCATAAGTATGGGGTTGTTCACAAAGTATCAACTAAATATCACCCCCAAACTAATGGACAAGAAGAAATATCAAATCAAGAAGTTAAGAGAATCTTGAAAAAATGGTATAACCCAATAGGAAATATTGGAGTTTATGCTTGGATGATTCACTTTGGGCATATCGTATAGCTTTTATAACACCAATCAGAATGTCACCATATAGGATTGTGTTTGGAAAGGCATGTCACCTCCCGGTGGAGGTAGAGAACCATGCATATTGGGTTGTCAAACAATGTAATATGAATCTCTCAGATGCATGTGAGCATAGGAAGTTGCAGATTCATGATTTGAAGGAAATGCGTAGAGACTTATATGAGAACTCTTAGATATATAAAGAGAGAACCAAGGCTTCCTACGACCGCCTCATACTTCATCATTGGTTCAACATTGGGAAAAAGTTCCTCCTTTACAATTAAAGGTAGAAGTTACATCCATGTAAGCTTTGTTCCCATTGGTTTGGACCATATACTATTACTAATGTCTATCCATTTGTTGTTATTTATGTTCAAAATGATAAAACCAAACAAACATTCACCTTCAATGGGCAGCGGCTGAAGCACTTCCACAAATCCATTCCAAAGTCCTCGATGTAGGAACTCTAAGTTCATGAAGCAACCTATGAATGACATCCACCAGGTTTTATCCTTTCTTCCCATATTATCCTTTATTACAATGAGGAAACTGCACACTCTAAGTGTGGGGGGACACATTCTTGGGTTCATTAGGATTTTCATCATCTTTCTTATTTTTCTCTTTCTTTTTGCTGATTGAATAGTATTGTTACTTTCCCCCTTAATCTCCCCCTTCACTTTTATGTCGGAATGTTATTTTTTTATTCCCACTTAATCATGGAAAATTATTCTGGCTTAATCATGGAAATTATTGAACATGCATGAGGAATTTACCTTTTTCATATAATTTTAACATTTTCTAAAAAAAATTGTTTCAATGATGGAATGCGTGTTTTAGCATGAATTTAACATTGAGGTGTGAATTTTTCTTGAAAATTGGTTGTTTTTTTATGATATTAATTGTTGTATCACTTTTAAACCTTTGAGAAGAATGGTATTATTTGTGTGAGTTGTTTATGGGAAAGTTGTGCCACTGAATTTCTCCACACATTTTTTCACCAAACCATGAAGTGTGAATATTTATAACTTAATAGAAGGTGAATATAATTTATGTTAATTTTTTTATACTTTTTAAAATGATTTTCCATATGTTCTCTCCTTATCTGATCTATTTCATTACTATACTGGATTGACCTATGCGTGTGTTCCTATTATCCGAATGTTGTAGGCCCTCAAAAAAACACAAAAAAAATATGGGTTGTGTCTTGGGAAGGTAAAAAACACCCTTCCTAAACCTTTTATCTTGTTATAACTATTACAATTAGTGTCGTGGGGAGATCAAACAAGGGTTGAGAGATGAGTGTGAGATTTTTTCCAAGTGAAAATTAAAAAAACAAAACAATAATAATAATAAATGAGGGGAGTGATGAAATGTAAAACATATGGGGATATCTAGTTAAATAGATTAAGGTTTGACTTTTGGAAATTCTTAATTGAGTGGTACTTGAAATTTGATTAAAAAGGATGTAGGGTAGGTTCAGTGGACATAATCATTTAAGTAGATGATTTTTAAAATAACTTATACTTACTGGATAGAAAGTGGAAATAATAACATGAAATGGTTTTCACACACACATGTAGAGAATTAGTGATATGGTTAACTTCTAAATTACTTTCTCATATTGGTATCATGCATCTCTTAGAATTTTGTTTTGATACAATTTATGAAACATATTTTTCCACGATCACTAAGAATAACTCCTTGGTGTGATTTTTTCTTTGATCGCATTTCTATCATTGATTAAATTTTTATTCAGTTTTAAATCTTAAGGAGGTTGGTAATATCTCCATGCATACTTTTTGGAAATGTGACTTTTCCCAAGAGTGAAAATGTTTCGGTGTGGGGGTGTGATCACACCGCAATTCACTATTTCATTTTCATCCTTACACCACTACGCTAAACTAGTTTTGTATTAGAAATTATAAAAAAAATCACTTCATGAATTATTCAATAATTTTTTTATCACTGTTAAAAAGGGAAATGTTACTTGTTTTGATAATTTCATTGTAGGTGGAGGTGATTTGGAGGGTCAGAGATGATCGAGAAGCAAAATGGGCCAAACTTCATTGAATACCAAGGACACCTATCCACTATTTTTTACATTTCATGAAATACATGCCTCCAAATGGGATGAAATTTTTTGGAACGATCTAAAAATCCATGTGATACAAATAATATTAATAAAACCAATCCTCATCCATCCATTAATGGGCCCATTCAAACTAATCTTTCTAGGGGATATAATTTGACCGAATTCAAAAGTTTGGTTTGGTATTATGACTATATATCCAATTATAAATGTTAAATAGACACAAAATATTACATGGTGATATTAAAGATGCCAAAAAAACTCTTATATTTTTTACAAGTCTATATAATGCGATATAACAACCTAAAACTGAGACATAAGTGATATCTCGAAAATAGGCTGCTCAAAACCACTTCGCATTTTGGCTATAAAAGGGAACCATGAGTACCTCATTTGTAAGTTCGAAACAGAATCAACGCTCCACCATTTTTGAGTCTCAAAGGAGTCCCCTACTCATCCAATAAGTTCTAGAGTCCCATATCCTCATAGGGGGTCAAGTATAAAGGCTAAGTTCCACCCAAGCCTCATCCTCCTCTAGATGGTGAGCTAAACGGTGGACGGTCATTTCAAGGGAGATACACATGCTAGGGAGGGAGTTATGAAACTTGTTCTATTACTAGTTTTCTATAATTTTTGTGTTAAATATTTCACTTATGTTTTATCTCAATACCCTTCTCCTTTGAATTCTCTATTTGAGTTTAACTAATTGAAACACTTTTCGTTTCAACGCTGATTGGGTTGAGATTTTAAGTGGAAATCTTGGGTTGTTCTAATTGGACAACATAAGAATCCTTTTTCTCTCACACATATATAAGATTTTATTATGATTTTGTAGCATTTTTTCTATGTTTTAGATCCAAACCTTGACAACATGATTTTTGTTTCAAGGGGTGGTTCTTTGTGCATCGATTTAAGAGGCAAGAGGGAAGTCAAGAAAAACTGCAAGAGATTTGATTTTCAGTGCAGAGTGTTGGTGCATTTGGAAAGAAAGAATAAAAATCCATTTTGAAGGCACTCATTGTACTAAAAGATCAGTTATAATCAAGAAAAGATGCCTGCTGGTTGATCTGGTACGTTATTCTAATATTTCTAGTGATAATCCTTCTTTGAGGACCATGCAGATATGCAATCCCGATTATATTCAATCAGTTCATATGAGAAGGGGTAATTGGGTTCACTAGACTCTTCCAAGAATGAGTCTGAAACTTAATTTTAATGGCTCATGTGTTGGATGAATTATCCAAGGTGAAGGTGTTGTGTGGGATAGACATGGAAGTATTCTTCTTGCTTTTACTACTTTTTATGGGAGGGGAAGTTCCATCCAGGCTGAAGTCGAGGCAATGTATACGGGGATAACATTGTGTGCTCAAAGGAACTTATGTCTGCATCAGATTGAAACCGATTCAAAAATTATCCATGACTCGATGAGTGGTAATATTTATTATCCTTGCTTGATTGATTATATTATTAGGAAATCTAGAGGCAGCCTCGATATCAACAAAACATAGTTTTCCCATACATGGCGAGAAGGTAACAAAGTAGCAGACTACTTAGCTTCTTTAATGGTGGGGGATCAAGGTAACAATGTTCTTTGTTTGTATAGTTCTCTTCAAATGGAATTAGAAGGGGTGGACTTAATTATGGGAGACCATCTTTTCCTTCACTATTTTAGACCACCTTAAAGTGTTTTTGTTTTTCTCCTGGCCTATTTGTTGTGGGTTGTCGTCCTTTTTAATAAAAATGCAATGTTGGATGGGTGAAAAAAAAGAGGGAAGTCGAGATCTTGAAAACTCTCAACCAAAGGATTCCATTAAAAAAATTGAAACTTTTAGAACAATGAACTTTACAAGATGTGTAGTTAACTCTAAATGAACTGCTTCTCTCATAATTCTAAACACAACTTGTTTGTCAACTATTAAACTCTTTAAATTAAGTCATTCTATTTTTTAAACTGTTTTCAAAACCACCCCCTCTTTTAGTACCTTTTACTAAAAATAAACACTTTAAAAATATCAATTATCCTTGAGATATGACCTAGGGTATGACCTATATTATAAATAAACCTTAAAAACATAATCAATTTGATATGTCACAACAATGCGTTGAACTATCTGGATACCCTGAGCTGATCCACCCTGTTGTCTTTGTGAACCTGGGGTCTGGTTACCACAGCCACGACCACCACCTCAGCCGAAATAACCTAATGTACCCCAACTCCCTATCTAATGAGAAGATAGTGACCCTACTCCTAAACGTGGATTCTGTGTAGATCATCTCACTGGATGGTGGTGAAAATGTTCTGCAGAATCTTTATAGATGGCCCATCTTACTGTAAGATCGGCACTCGACTAGGTCCTTTGTACATTGTGGCCTCATATGTCCTAGCCTACCGCACTGGTATCACTTCACCTAGATACCTGTAGAGATGTTATGACTGCTAATTTCACTGTGTGGAAGCTCCACATGATTCTTCCTACTACCAGTTGATTCATTACCAGACCTAGGTGTCGAACCGCCCCGGATCGCACCACTAGATTCTCTCAGGTTATGCTCTATGATAAGTGTTTGATTCGTGAATCCAGAAACAGTAGTCAACTTGAATACATTCACCTATGATCAGATTTCATACCTAATAACATCCTTGAATTTCCTAACTTTCAATAACTCATCACCCATAAGAATAAGTGTGAAGTGATAGAGCTCAGTAAAATAGATCGAGTATTCCATAACTGATAACACACCCTTCTCCAGATGTAAGAACTCCTAGGATCTGTTGGCCCTCAAAGTATCAGGATAGAAGTAATCGTGGAAGGCTCTATGGAACTCCATCCATTCTATCTTTTGATGATGATTAGTTTGAGTGATAACATCCCAATATCTCTTGGTGGAATCACGTAGCATGTATGTAATGAGATTTACCCTCCTCTTGGCAGGTTTCTCTATGTTCTTGAATATATAAATCATGGACTCTATCCATGACTCCGCAATCTAAGGTCCTTCATCCCCAGAAAACGTGGGTAGATGTTGCTACTGAAACTCATGCGTCAACTCTACCATAGTTGGAGTAGGTTTTGATGCTCCCTGAATGGTTCGAAAGATACGCACAAACCCATCGCGGAACTATGACTCAGCACCTATGTATACCATAACTCTTGGTGTCATAGATGGCATGACTAGAGGGTCCACTGGAAGTCCAATCCCTACCACCTCCAGGGTATGATCATCGCCACACTCCTATTGTACAACTTGAGGTTGTCATGGTGGCATGACTCTACAATTCCAAAAACATGCCTCATTTCAAGATCTTTATCAAGGTTTTCATCTAAAAAATGCATATATCAAAATAGGATAGGTAAAAACCTTCCTATTTATGAAATCACCCCTCTACCTACCCCGTGGGTTAGGTTAGGGCATCAAACTAGCGAGAGACACTACCAAAAGCCTACTACTAAGGTTGGGTCTGGTCAAGTTCTCCATTGTAATCCACTCTAGTTCCACTTGTTTTCATATTCATTTCAAAATGAGTTCAAATTAACACTTATAATTGATTTTAAATTCATATTTATCACATCCCTTTTTGAAGGTTGAATCAATTGTACACCGAATTCTGATTTGTGGGGGCCATATTCCCCATGAATCAAAGCTTGGAATCTACCTATGGTACATAATAACCCATTTAACCTTTAGGTTTAACCATGATCTGTAAAATTGAGATCTAAGAGGGCCCATACACCTTAGGGACCAAATCTTGGCATCCATACAATCCATACCATAACATATCCCAATATACCTATCACAACATCAGGAATATATATCACGTCATCTATCACAACAAAATAAAATCAATAATTCTCTCTAAATGGCATGGAAAAAATGCATGGAATGTGATTTCTAATAAGTTAATATATGATGCATGAGATGTAATACCCTCATCTCATTTGGTTTCAACATCAATAGAAGTCAAGTGCATCACCCCATGGTAGAATCAAATCAACTTTAATATCTCAAAATCCAGAAATCAATAATTAAATTTGAGGAAATTTGGATTTTCCTTGTACAAAGTTTATCTATGCCTAGTAAAAACTCATTACCAAATCCCTTTTTATTTCTATCTTTTTCTATTTTCACCAAATAGTAATGAAAACTAGAAAATACGGCTCTGATACCACTTTTTAACATCCCAATTCTGAATGCCACTCAAAAGTGTCTTGTACCTAGTTGGACACATGTCCTCAAGCACATCTCCCCAAATTCCAGAGGATACTGACTAGAAGTGAGGGTATAGGTGTGATAGTGAGGAGACTATTCCCTCATTAGTATAGTGTAACATAGTGGTTAAAATAACAGTTCAATAGTGGAAGTAGTAAATCATACAACAGAAATAAGGAGTAGTATAAATAATACAGAAGTCATATCATACACATGATGATGATATAAGTCACATGTTCTAGTAAAACAACCAAAAAAGGTGCACAACAGTCATATAAAATACATGTCCAAAAAGTACAAAAGTTCAGAATAATCCCAGTAGCATCGCAAGACTCAACTTGGTCCCATGCTCCCCTTCTCCTAAGTAACATATCAAGTGCCCACATAAGGGAACCTTCCATCATCGTTACCTACAATCATATAATATTTTTGGGTCCCAAAAAGTTTCCCAAATAGGTTGTGAGACCAAATACCAGTAAACAATTACCCAAGGTTTGTGCCAATCAGTTAGAGAATATATATAGCAGGTTGTGTGCAATAATGAAAGTAATAAGCAAGGAAGTGCTCAAAATTAAACAACCTATATGCACTAGTTTTCATTTACATTCATCTCAAATTAATTAAAAAATTCAATTACATTGAATATATACAGGTCTCTAGATCTGGATCAAGCCTAGAATCCCCAGTGTAACTGTAACCACAATAGATGCCTCAAAAAGCCATCTTAATGATACAATTAAAGACTGAATCCAAGATTGTGATTTGTCTTGGAAGATGTGTCATAAGATTCATTCCATTTTAATATCCAATTAATAACATGAGATCATCCTTGACATTCCTATTTTGTAATTTACATATCACTCTAGGTGTAGTATCAATCAACACACTACAAGCCCATCCCTAGAGAACCCCTTAGTAACTCGGTATCACTCTAGGTGTGATATAAAGTCCATGTCATCTGAGTTCGTCCTTTTAAGTCCTATAAGGAAGCCCTAAGTATCACCCAAGACATATAATTGAATTCCCCTTGAGTCTATAAATGGCATCACTCACTTGGATCCATGTATCACCGGACATATAAGTCCATCCTTAATGAGTCCATCCATGGAATCCCTCAATGGATCCATGTATCACCCATGTCATACTCACATTAACCATAGAGTCCATGCATGGAATCCTAAGGTGGATCTAGGTATCACTCAAGGTATTAAGGTCACTAATCACATGATTCCATCCATGTAATTCTAATCTGAATCCATGTTTCACTCAAGGTTATTTAATATTTAATAAGTTCCATTTCATTTAAATATTTCATTTAGACATGCCAAGGTCAAAACCAAGAGCATCTAGTAATAAACTCGCCTCAAGGGGTGACTCAAGAATTAGCCAACCTCTTAAAGCTTGGCCTTTGATTTACTCACATGGGTATAATTTATCTAATAAGAATCATATGCATATCAATCTACTACATGGATTTAACATCATTTAACTCATGTGTGAAAAGCATCAAACAAAGTAGTTCATTCCAAAAAGGGAAATTGAATTCCAAGTCCAAGCTTAAAGTCTTACCTTAAAATACTCACATGGGTGTTTTAATCATAACAAGACTAGAAAGTCTAAAAATCTATTAAATGTATTAGTTATCTTATATCTCGTGTGGAAAAAACAACAATTTGATCAATTTGATCCAATTTCATCGATTCAAGTCATAGCCTTTATTATACTCACATGGGAAAGGAAAATCAAGATAATCATGCTTAAATAAGAAATTAAATACAAGGTTGAAAGGGAAAGTCATCCATTCCATACCCTTTAACCAAATAAATTACAATTTAATAGCATTGTAATTACATTAATAAAAAAATCCCATTTTTAACAACCCATTAAAGTGATAAAAGGCACACCTCAAGGGGTTTCCAAAGCATAAAGATAAAAGGTAATTCAAGGAAAAACACCCATGGGGTGGTACTTATTAAAGTTATAAAACCTATAACATGCATAATTATGCCTATTAAATTACCTAAATCATGATAGGAAATAATAGAGTTCAATTTCAATTTAAGGTGATGCCCAAAAAATGGTCCCACAACACCCCAACATATATAAACAATACAACCTTCAATTAAAAGAACATGACCACCTACCTTAGGTCTATTATAGATAGATTGTCCAGTACCAAGATCTGATTCATCCCGGTTTGGGAGAAATTTGAATAACGGATGAAGAACAATAATTTAGGGCATATTAGCCTAAATTCAAATAAAATAGTTTATATCTAAATAATCAAGAAAGGATAAAAATTAATTAAGCACATACCGTTAAAGATCCAAGGGGATGAACTACATTCAAATTAGAGTCTGAATGGAGAGTAGATCTGAAATTGAAGAATAGTCAAGCTTGAGATATTTTCCAATGGGGGAGATATTTTATATTTGAAGAAAACCCAAAATAGGCTTAAAATAAGAATTTTATTTTAAATTTAAAATGTTAAAAATCCAACATAGTAGGTCTCTCACAATTTATCCACATGGTTTATCAAACAATGCAGATACTATGCATGAATTATTATAGCCTTGGGGCATAGCGCATGGGTATCTCGCATGATTTATAAATCATGCACAAACCATGATAAAACCCTCTATCAAAGTTTTATAAAAATAAAAACCTAGATGCATGGTTATGCATCTCCTCTCACACAGTTTACCCAAACTATGTGCCATGTAATCCCCCACTATCCAGACTTTCACGATTTAGTCAAACCATGCGGACTTCCCCGCATAGTTTGTACTAACCATGCACTAAGATAAAAACATCCCAAACCTGGGTTCTGAGCTCCAAACCATCCCTAGACACTCTTGACCCCTCTATGAACTCAATGGGAATCCACATTAGGCCATATTTAAGTAATTAAACTGTTAATTAATAGAAAACTGAAGATTCATATCTCAAAGAAGAATCGGGTTCTTACACTAGGTAGAAATCAAACCAAAAGTAAAATGAAAAAAATAAAATATCAATTACCACCCATCGAAACTTGGTTTGTCCCTCGTACATGGGGCTGTAGGCACCCTAGAATGAGATATGAATCTAGTTCTGACAACTTTATAATCTCTAGTCTACCATATCCCAAATAGTAAGACCAACATAAAAGAAAAAGAAATTATTGATCTCATTAGTTTCCAGTCAAACACTACTACTAAATCCCAATAAAGAATTACTCTGATACCACTTGTAGCTTCCCCAGCCTGATTAGCCACCCAAAAGTGCTATCAGGTCAGGTACCACTAGCCTTAGGCACGCCTCCCCATATGCCAAAGGCTTCCAACTAGCAGCGAGGGTGTCAATGAACACTAGTGGTGAGACTATAGCCTCAAGGAATATATAATAATGGTCTAAGTAATATATATAACATGCAGTATAATTAAAATACTTAGTATACTTGAATCAGACTGCCAGTGGAGAAATCACAATCAATATTAATAAGTAGTAGAAGCACAATTAAATAAATCAGTAGAATAAATAAACATTAAAACATACCACATGTATCTATAGAACAAAACATGCATATCAAAATTGGTCATACAGTATAATATCAAATGGGTCTCCAATGGTTGACCTCAGTACAATGCATACATATAAGCAGTATGTTGAATAGAAAAGGAAACTAAAATATAACTATAACTGAGGCATGACCTCAAGGTCCCTTTCCAACAACCCATGCCAAAAAGTTACTAAGTTCTAGATTCTGAAATCTATCCCTTACCTATATGCAACATCATAAAGTCTACACGCACCCATAGGTCCCATATAGGGTGTGAGAATGTGTCTCAGTAGAATAAAACCCAATTGTGCATACCCAACATAAGTGTTTAAGCAGGTATAATATATAAATAAAACAATTCAACTCAATTTAATTTATTTAACAAAGGCTTCCCTCGTACTCAATAACCACCAGTAAGCTTTTACATGCCTCATCCAACATCAAAATCAATGAAGTGGAAAGGATCCTTGGCCATGGACCAAGGTATCCCCTGATGTCAATGGCCCAGGTGAACCCTCAGGTTCCACCTCAAATAAGTAACTTGTCACCTCATGCCTTCCAACACCTCATTTCCCAAATCAAATCACCAATGTACTGAAGTAATACCCAAGAAAATGAAACCATAGTCCCATGGACCCCTACTTGAAAGCACTCGTTGAATTGAAGCATGACGTCCGAAGGCACAGTGATACCTATCCTCAAATAAAAGTCACCACTGGATATAAATCATGATTTCTTGAGAAATGGAAATATCCATTCTCCCAAATATAGTCCAGGCCTATTAGCCTCAATATAGTGAGCCTCATCCCCCAACTGATAGCATCATTTCTATCAACCGAAGGCTTCTCACCATCCCCGTGGATTTCTATAATAAGCACCCCCAAACCATATTACCTAATCCACACTATTATGGGCCTATACCCACATGAGAGGTAAAAACCACCTCATCACTGAGTCCTTCTTTGTTCACATTAATCATATTAGCATGCTAGCCATCACGGGTGAGAAACAAATATTTAGGGGTCGGGGAGCCATTTCTGGGTATTTTGAGACTCGTTATATAAGTTGGAGGAGGTTATCATATATGGTACTATTCATCACATGATTTTGAGAAACCCAATCTCCTCTATCTCACTTAATAGAGAGAGAATCTCTTGATTTAAACATATTATCCTTTACGAATCGAAGGATCGATGTAGCGGTGCTTGTTGGGATGTCAAAGGCTTTGTTAAATCTCCATGCTTGCACCTAAAATTTGATAATCAATGTTCCTGCAAAATTTTGAAGCACGTATGGATGATCTAGAGGGATATGGATTAATTTCCTTCAATAAAAAATCACCGGTAAAGAGTTTTTATCAAACACGTATTCAAATTGATCAAGGTAAGTTTAGATTTAATTTTTATGCTTAAATATTTCACATGTGATACTTAGATTTCATTCCGGGTTGCGTATTTCTAGAGTCAATGTAGTTACGTCAATACATGGATGAATTTTTTAAAATTTTGTGCCCATATTCTTCTGTTTCATTCCTTGATACCACAATACTTTACATGTCATGAGAAACTAGGGGTAGCTAGGTGGAAATCCTAAATACACTTATTTCACTAGTTCATGATGTCTCTTTATAGAGTGGTCCTGAGATAGGTTTTATTATGATTATAGAATTATGACCCTCAGTTAGACTAGTAAGGGTAATATCAAGTGTTAGGGTAGGTTATTTTTTATCTGGAATCTGTATTTCTAGTATTTATTATAGCTTTGGCATGGATTATCCCCATAGTCCCTAGGTTCTCATGATGTGATGATTAAAAATTAGTTACACTTAGGTGTTTTTAATAGTAAAAGATATAAATATTTTTAAAACAATAATTTGGTTTCTTTCAATTTTTTTATAGAAAGAAAATATATTCTCCTTTAACTCTTTCCCTTCCCATTTTCTAAATCTTTCTTTTAAATGTGTAATTTTTTATTTGTTTTCTTTTGAAAATAGAAACCTACTTTAAATATATTTCTATTTTCAAACTAGCATGAAATAGTTTAATATTTAAAGGGTATGTATGGATCAGTTGGTGGTTACCTACTGGGTTGTATAGCTCACACGTATCATCATTGCAGGTTTATCTGGATCGGCATGGACATGGTGGGTTGGTCTTAGAATCTTGGTTCGAGTATGGATGGTTCCTATTGAAAGTGTTTCACTCGACATATGAAGATAGTATTTATGGATTTGGTTCTTTTATTTTTTCTCAGTACCATGGATGTATCATCCTTTTTTACTTTTATCTTGCACTCTATTTTTTTGTATCATTTCATGATCTAGTTTGGTTGTTTTGTTCCTATTATTTACTCTTACTTATCGTTATTCCTTTCATTTAATTTTTATTTCTTTGTTTAGTTATGAGTTTATTTTATAACTACTTATTTTTATGGCATGACACTCCAACGCATGGAATGGTCATGTTTTAATTTCAGGTGGAATTCATTGGATATTTATTGATTCATCAGGTGAAACGGTTCCCATTAGTTGTATCCCTAATTCATAGGTGTATGTCTCTAGACCAGAATGATTGGGAATGCCTCTTGAGCCTTGTCACGAGCTGACTTGGGTGCTCGATCCAAGGGTGTAGTAGGTTGGTTTGTGAAAAAATAGTATCAGATCCTTGGTTCATATGAGGGACTAGGTTTTAATGTCACCCTTTCAATTTAGAATGTTTGATATGTTGAAGGTAGGATCGTTGGAATTAAAATGGTTGTTCATGAGAAAGTTTTCTGATCACTACCTCTCAGGATGAAACTTGAGTTATCGGGGTAGTCTTTGATGATAATCTCTTGAATTTTATCCTGATTCTTAGATTATTTTGAGATTTTTGGTCCTTATTTGATCATTTATGTGGTTTTTAAAATTTATGAGTTATTTTGAGAAATATAAAAGCATTAGAGTGGAATTTGGAGTGAATTCAAGGTGTACATGGTTATAGTGCACGGTTTGGAAAACTATGTGTAGATCGTGCAAACCACTATAGACACCTTCTAGTGAGCTTTGCATGGTCTGCACATAGTCTTATAAACAATGTGGCCAAACCATGCACAACTGTTCCTTCTTCTATATTTTCATATTTTTGTTTCCTTATGGTTTTAGTTTCCCTTATTCATTATTTCTATTGTTTTGGAATTATTTTGGATGTATAATTTGAATTATTAATGATATTTTGGTTCATTTAAAATTTTATTTCTAAAATAAAAACCTTAGGTTATTTGGAAATGAGATGTAATTTATAAAATATTGGGAGATTTTGTGAATTTTTTTAGGAATTAAGATGAAGTGAAGTGTTTATTATAGGTTGTTAGTGGTGTTTTTAATGTTTAAATTCTGATTTCCATCTCTAAAACGTTTGTTTTATTTTAATAATGAGTTGAAATTATTAAAAGAAATGGATTTTGTTGGTTGTTTTATAAATAAAAAAGGTATGTGGTTTATGAATTTTTTTATTTGATAAAGAAAATCTATTTTGAATTGGCTTAAAATATTTTCCAAATGTTTTTTGAGATTCTATAAGAAATTTCCTACCATAATTTTGGAAGGTTTTTGAGTTGGAAATGTTTTTGGAATAGAAAAGTTTTTGAATTTGAAAAGTTTTAAGAAGATTTTGAATCATAGACTCCCCATTTTAAGCGATTTTTATAGGATAGATAAGGGGTTTTCATATGCCTTTAAGTTTTGATGGAGAGGTATGGGTTTGATGTTTCTTTTGAAGTTTTTTTATGGTTTTGTTGTTGTATTTGGTTTAAATGTATTATTATATTTGAGAATTATTGAAGTGATATTTCAATATCGACTAAATAATTTATATTTAGTTTTGTAAAGTATGAATTTATGGAGTTTTTGATTATTGTTTTTGTTTTTGGTTCCAGATTATGCCCCTATCAAGCCTTAATGGATTTACAAGGATTCATGGGTGGTTCACTACAAGTAAAACCTCTAGTTGATCAAGATCTGTAAAAATATAATATTTTATGATATAGGTATCTATAAATAAATTTTATTTTTTTGATATCCTACTTTACACACAACACTGAGTTTAAACTAACCATGTTATACTATTGAAATATTATTATTTAATGTTATAGTTATTACTTATCCATTGGATTCATTGATATGAATAGGGATAACTAAATTATAAAAAATATTATTTATATATTTATAAAATTAATTCAATGGTTATCAAATGGTTAGAAATAAAAATAAAAGCGTTTGAAGGTAAATAAAGATGATTTTATGAAAAACTAAATTTATGTGTACTTATTATAAAATGAATTCTTTTGAATTTTAAAAATTTTATTTGATAAAAATTATATAATTTTTGAAATCAACAAATTAAAATTATCTTAAGATTAAATTTTTTCATTTTTCTAAAAAAAATTGATTTTACAGTGAATAGTAAAAAATTATGATGTTTATTGAAAACTATCATTTCATTTCAAGTATTTACAAAGATTTATTTTTTTAAATGGTTTTAAAGTAAAATTATTTCATTTATATTATTCATAATACAATTAAGTTATTTGGAATCAATATTATTCTTTATTTTGGTATCAAAACATTTCATACTTAAGAGGATATTTTTTTATAGAAAACCGCTTTTTATCATGTTTTGATGGTTTAATTTTAAATTAAATTATACCAATTTTATGAATTGAATTTGATAAAATAAATTAAACATTTTTAATAATAATAATTAACATAATTTAATAGGTTTAACTTAATTTTTTTTATTATGAATAGTAACCATAGTAAATCTGTTTCACATCGGTAAGGGTAAAACATGTAAAATAGGGTTAAAACTTTGGAATAAGGCTTCACAATTTCTCTAAAACATAGATTAGAGTTTATAAATTCTCATATAAGTTTTAAAAATATTTCATCTTGGGCCATTTTTCTTTGATCATGACCCTTATATTCTTTTAAGAAAATGATTAATATAAAATGTCACTCTCTTGACTTTAATATCTCTATTATTTTTTTATAAGGATAAAAAGAGGATAAGTTTGATTATAATTTTTTATTTTAAATATGAATTAAATTTTTATCATTTTAATTTATCTTTTATTTTTATTTATGGGATAATTTCCTTAAATTCTTATGCAATGTCGACACGATAATTGTTCATGTTATAGAAAAATAAAATAAATGATTTTAAAAATATTAAAAGTAATATAATTTGGGGGAATTATTGTGTTACAAAAATTTTATATATAAAAATAAAATAATATTTATGTTTTAAAAGTTTTAATTTGAATTACATTTCAACCATGTTCTATTTAAAGTCAAAATTTGAAAATAGTCCAAAACGTGACTTTAATGGTATCTTTTATTAAATATTATTTTGTTAAATTATTTAAAATTATAAAAAATTATATATTTGGAAAATTTAATTTTATATGGTTTAAAATATCAACCATATTCTATTTATGGGTCAATTGTCTTTTTATGATAACATTCTTATCCCTTAAAGAGTAAAAAACTTTGATATTGTGGCAATTTCCAAAACGGTTAACGGGGAGTTAAAACTAAGAGATAAGGGTTTAAAATCACTTAAACATGTATAAATATTATTTCATGAGATTATTTATACCTATACTCATCCTATATTATAAAAATATCAATTTTTATCCACTTTAACCTGAAAATTAATTTATATTAATTTAGTACTTTAAGTAATTCCAAGAGTATATCTCCCCTCACTTATAAAATGGGGCCTCTTCTTCATTATTACTTGTACCTTTTGATTCATAAATCTCAGAAAATACCTACCATAATACCTTCCTATCTTCCTTACCCGTATTCTAGAGCTTCTGGTATTTCAAAAATACCTTCCTTTCAAGGCTTAAGGTGTAAGCCAAGGAAGGTTTCTCAATAAAAAGGTATAAATCTTAACAGAGTACTTTCTGTTTTATTTATTCTTCTACCTCCTCTAAATATATGGTAACAATTGTAAAATAATTACTTAATTATATTAAATATGATTAATCATTATTATAATAATTTAAAACTCATTATTCACCTCATTTTCATCATATGGGAAAAGAAAACATTGTTCGTGTGTACGTGTGGACCACCACCACCACCACGAAGTGATTTGTTTCATTTTTCATAACCACTTCACATTGATGGTTATAATGATTAAATTACTTAATATAAATTATATATAGGATATTATTATGGTTTTTTAAAGATGAATTATTATTTAACTTTCTTTCATTTAATCCATTGAAAAATGAAAACATCACTCATGCATACGTACGAACTACCATCTCCATGAAGTGTTGTAATTCATTTTTCATCACTGATTTATATGAATTGTTATAAAACTGAATATAATGATTACTTATTAAACTCATGAAATTATTAAAATTATATATAAAATGGAACCATGATCAAAGTATAAGGATTGAGACTCCTGAGCCAAAACATGCATGAGAAATGAAGTAGTTATCACCTGGAACAATGATTTTAATAAATAATTGTTAATAAATAAGTGATAAAATGATATAAGTAAATCATATATGGTATTATATATATAATTATGGTTCTATAATATATTTAAAATAAATAAATACTTATTATATAAGAGTTTTTAATTCATATGAAGAAAGATGAGACTTGAGGTAAGGGATTTGTGTCTCAATCCCATTTTAATGTTTTAAATAAAGTTTTTTACTATTATAAAATTATTTTTTAAAGAAAATTTTATCCTTGTTTTAATTTATTTAAAAATATTTAAAAGGAAACTTCCTTTCATTTTTTTAATTTGTTACTTTTTTCCAAAAATGTGAATGGAATATTTGTTTTAACATACAAGACATGAATGAAATTTCTCATCATCATGACCACTCAATGTGTTGAAGATTACTTTAAAATATTCCTTGGTTATTTTCAAAGAAATTTTTTTCTTATTTTTTTAGAAATAATTTTATTTTAAATAAGTAATTTCAAAATGAAAAGAATATTTTCCTCAAAAAATATTCCAGTGATCCTTTAAACGAATTTTCATTTATGATAACATACTTTGATATTAATTATGATTTATTGGGTATATGATCCAATGACACTATCATTATCCTTTATCTTGATAGTTTGTAATTATGATGATGAGATTTTTATAATACATTTTTTATTTTCCATGGGTTATGCTATTATGAAATGACGAAATTTTTATAAAACCCATTTCTTTTCCATGAGTTATGATATGATGATATGATGATTTTTTTATGATCTTGTGGAAAACATACGTATGGTTTTCATTACATAATGATTGGGCTTGGAATTATATTTTCCTCTACTGCATTGGGTAAATCTTTATATCTCATGAGATAATTATGGGAAATTATTTTATGTGCTCGATCCACTATAGGAAACAAGTATTGATTCCTGATCCATTATGAGAAATAATTCATGATTAAATGTTTATTATGATATGGGAAACAGGTGTTGATGCCTGGTCTACTATGATTTGTCGGTATCGGTAGTTAACCTTAACATATGAAATTTTTTCTACGCCTATGACGATGCCACACTTTTATGACATGTTTTTATGCTTATGATTTGAAATCATGGTTCATGGTTGATTAATGATGATTTCTCACTCTTATGATTCATTTCTTTTAAATGATAAATTTTTATGCCATGTCTCATGATTATGATCCATGATAAATTGGGTATAAAATTTGTAAGTTATGATCATGATCTTATACCTTTATACTTATCATATGCTTATATATGATCATAGATTGATATCTCCCTTGTTTACTCTTACAGAGCATCTAAGATCACATTTTATTATATTTCCTTTCCCTGTGTTATGAAGAAAGGTTTTAAATATGGTATGTAAAGAATGGTACAAAGTGATAATAAATTTATGAGAGATGATGAATAATGTACTTAAATAATATGTTTATGTATCTAGTCTCCAATTACACTAAACCTTTATGGTTATAGCATGGATCGTATTATTATATATTAAATATTAATATAAAATTATGTAATATTTATATACCAAAATCTTGGGTCACCTCAAGCTCTATCTGAGTCATTTTCTCTATCTACCCTAGATAAAAATCATTGTGTTCTTACTCTTATAGCTCAGCCTTAGGATTTTATTTTGGGATTTAAAAACTTGAACCCTTCTCACTTATTTGGGAAAAAAGGACTCTATAAAATCATAGGAATCCATATGAATCCTTGAGGAGATATTCATCTACCTTGAGATTCCTAGGCCTCTTAAGCTCAAGTTTTCTACCTTTATTCTAGAGGGATCAATGTGGGAGTGTTTGAAGTCCATTATTCAGAAAAAAACCACTTAAGGACCTTTCCTAGGAAGGATTTAAGGAAATACTAATCCAAAATTACTTTATCAAAGGGGTGAAAATACTATAGGTGGTGGAATTTTATTAACTTTAGAAAGGTGATAGGACAATATTGGAATACACCTATTATTTTTTCAAGTTGGTGACATATATTCCTAACTTGTTCATGGATGAAACCTTGAAGGAACATTATTTTGAAAGAGTTCTTTGCATATATCCCTTTTCATCAGTTTCTTCCCTTGTTCTTAGCTCTTATGAAGGTTCATTGAAGCAAGCCTTGAGAACTTATGTCATCTTGGAAGGATTTCCTAATGAAATCAAGGTTTCGCCTATCCTTGGGAGCATTGGGGGAAGCTCCAAAAAAGGGAAGGAAAAGAGAGTCAAGTCTAGGAAATATAGAGGTGGAATCAAGAAGTCATTCAGTTTACTTACATAAAAATCTTCTAAAATAGAATCTTGGGGATACCACCAATATAGGAAGTAAGGATAAAAAAAGTATCTATGTCCATAAAATCCTAATACTTTTCATACTTATGTTTATATGGGTTATATATAAAGATTATATCAAGGAAATATTATAAGAGATGTAGTATAAGATCCCATATTTTTCTAAGTACTTCCCTCTCTGATTTTTATTAGACCTTGGCGGATGAGTCTTGTTCAGAGATAGAGATCCTTTTTTGGGGGAAATGACCTAAAGTTCAGGAATTTATATTTCTTTGAATTAATGGAGTCTAGGTATAAATGTGTTCAAATGGTCTAAAAGGTTTTTCCATGAGTTTTGAAGGATTTAGAGGTGGTTTAGATACTTAATTAAAAATGTGATGAAAACTATCTATAGAACATTTTCATGTCGTGTAAATGAATTAAATGACATGTAAACATTGCCAGACACTTGTCCTGAATAGTTGTAGGTCATGAAGTAGTTCATGACATGAAAATAATACATGTCCTGAATCTATATTACACGTCATGTAATGTTTGAAAAAGTTGAATACTAACCTAAGGTGGTGAATTTTTTAGTGTATCTATTTAATTAAAAAGTACATGATGTGAAAGGTTTACACAACATGTAATCCTTGTCCCCAACGGTTTTAAGGCTACCATGCATATGGTTCTTTCATTTTTTGGTTCATACCTTCCTCCTATTGACCCTGGTATGATTTCTAGGTGATTTTAGTGTCTCCTCTTCCCTTCCAGACATCCCAATTACACATCTGATCCCTGGTGAGTTTATTTTATTAGGTTTCCCTCTTCTGTCCCATCATTCCTTATCATTGTGGTGTAAATATCTTGACCATGGGTTTGTTTTTTGTTTTGTTCTTGACCTGGGTTGATCTAGGTTCTTCTTGTGATATTCTAAACCTTTATTTTTGTTGGTGTTTTCTGTTGGAAGTGTCATATTGATTGCTAGATAAAGGTAGGGAGTTTAAACCTAACCCTATGATCTGTTTAATTTCCAAGTCTATGCAATATTGAAATTAAGAAAATGAAATTTACTCTAATTAATTTATTCATTGATAAATAGTAAATCATATATTGGAATATGGGTTGGATCCATCTTGATTCAATTGGTAGCGACCTAGATTATGGATACCCTTGGGTGAGTGAAACCTTGATTATATATAAATGAATTGGATAATGGCTTAAAGTGTGTTTAGAATGACATGATATTTAGGTGATTACTTGATATAGAATCACTATGGAAAATTCTTTTGTTTATTAAAATGGTTGGAATTTAAATGGTTTAAGACCAACTATCTCAATGAAAGTGTCATTGAAAGACAAATGGTAATTTTCATAAGTAACCATTAAGGATTATGATGTGATATTTTGATATCCTTGTTGTTATGAATTTTTGTGTTATCATGTTCTAATGCTTATATTGAGCAGGTTCTGCCTAGTCCCATGTTGTAATTCTTATATTGAGTGGAATCTACCTAAAATCATTGATGTAATGCTTATATTGAGCATTCTATACCTATTCCTATGATGTATTGCTTATATTGAGTGGGATCTTACCAGTTCCATGAAATAATGCTTATATTGAGAGGGATCTACCCAGTCCCATGCTATAATTCTTATATTGAGCATGCTCTACCTAGTCCCATGAGGAAATGCTTATATAGAGGGTGTGTCCCATATTTGTGTGATTTTTCTATGGATATATGGTTGTCAATTGGCATAGTTGTACTACATGCTTAGAGATATTTAAAAATGGTTTTTGAAGCAAGTTGATTGATGTATTATATTAATTGATTACTTAATACACTTGTTTTTATCTCTTTATTATATACACTTATTATTATACTAATTGTTCTTAGACATGGTGGTGTCGGCCTACCGAGTTTTAATCACACCCTATTCAAGAACCATATGGTACTTGAGAATATTACATGGATACAGGTTTGGACAAGAGACAGGGACCTTGTTGGTGATTTGTTGCTTGCTGAATGGGTTGGAGTTTGGAGATGAGACAGACATTGGGTTTGGGACCAGGGAATTATGATTATTTTTTTCAACTAATTATTTTATTTGTATTGTTATCAGTTTGACATTTAGATACATTTCATCCTATCATTACATGATTCATCATTATTGGTTATTGGTTCCTCCATTTATTTCTAATGTTGTATGATATACTATTTTCGCTATATCTTTGTGTTACTCTGATATTTATTATTTTATTATTACACTATTTTATAATCTATACTAAGGGGTATAGTCTCACCACTATACATATCACACCCCTTCTTCTAGTTGGAATCCTATGGAATGTGGGGAGGTGCGATTGGGGTCTTATAACCAACCCATTTCATCCATGCGAGAGAGTATCAGATTGGGGGACATTACAAAGTGGTATCAAAAGAGTAGGTTTTTATTTTCTATTACTTTACTATTTATTAAAGGTATAAAGGAGACTAGTATGTGTTGGGAATTGTTAATGATATTGTGCATGGGAGTAGCTAACCCATGTGCGGGGGGAAATTTGAGTGCCTAGGGATGGGATTACTATTTATAATGTTTTCTTGTTACAATTGATGTTATCTCACCCTAAGTGATTCACATGTTGTGCGATGTTATTGTTTTGTGATGATATTATTTCTTGAGGTTTCTACTCATGGATTAGTATGGTGTGAGATGAGTATAAATTCATCATGATAGAAACATATAGATATATATTTACATGCATTGTTCATGATGGGGACATATCAATTTAATGTGTTATATACTTGCCTATATGGATTATGGCATGAGATACCTGATATATTTGATAAATGGAATGAAATGAACTGTTATTCCATGCTAAAACACTTGTAATCAATGTTTAAAGAGACTCAGAGTAGTGGTTCTCTATTGTTGTCTCTTGGTGAGGTTGAGTTTGATTTTATTCAATTCTATAATGATTGTTTTTGTCTTGTAGATAAAATTAATCTTTTTCATCTTTTAGTTGAGCATCAGGAGAGTGGAAATCTGCACACCTAATGCAGTTGAACCGGAGATTCCTATGGACCCTAATGATCATATGGATGTTCAGATTCATGAAAAATTCTTGAGGGTTAAGCAATCCATAGAAATGGATACTGTTCAGACCATGCCTTCAATGTTTGAGTTGATGAGGGAGTTTCAACTACAGAATCCACTTATTTTCATTAGGGAGGGAGGCCCCAGGAAAAAAGTTCTAGATCGAGTCAGTACATATGATCTTTAAGCACCTTAAGACACCTACAAATAGGAGGGTGAATCTTTTTGTGTATATGCTCTATGGACCTACCAAGCATTGGTGGGATATTCTAGATCATGATGGATAACGAGAGGATTTATCTTAGAATTAATTTAAAGAGAAGTTCTCAGGACACTTCTATAAAGATATAATGAGGGATGAGAAGGTTCATGATTTCATGCATCTGACATAGGAGGGATTATCAGTGATGGAATATTATAAATGTTTCACTAACCTATTGTGTTTTTCATCATCTTTTCCTGCTGATGAGATATCCAAGGTGATACATTTTTTGAATGGTATTTTCTATGAGATTAGGTCACAAGTGAATTTTTTTCTCATGAGTAGCTTTTCAGATGTGATAAATCAGTCACTCATCACAGAAGGAAATCTGAGAGAGCCCTTGAGTAGTGGTTATGCTATTTTAGCAAGGTGAACTGGGATCTCTTCTTCTGGAGGCAAGAAGCACCGCTATGATAGTTTCTGCTAAAGAAATAATGGATAGAGAATTCAAGGAATTGGGCATCCATCTTAGGACCATGTTCCATTACAGTGCTTTTAGTGTGGTATGTTGGGCTACAAGTGGCCTTAGTGTCCATACCATAGGTTGGAGTGTCGTTCTTGCAGTAGGATAAGCCACCTACAAAGGAGTTTTAGGGGCATGTAGTAGTACAACAGTTTAAGGGGACCAAGAAATGTACTGAAGTATATTAAGGACTCAGTTACTCCTCAGTAGACTGGTAGTTGGAGTTCCATTGGATGTCCAGGTAGAGGCATGGGATGTGGTGCCCCGGTGCAGGAGTAGCAGTTTCATCTAGAGGGAACATTACAGGGGAATCAGAATGGAGCCTAGGTAATAGGGGATATTCAGCTATTTTTATACAGTCAACTTCGACCAGTGTGGATTTAGGACCTTCTACTTTTAGAGGTATGAATCTTGTATCATCTACCCTTGCTTGTGTTTTTTTATACAAAAGCATCACATTCCTTTTTATCTACTCTTTTTTGTAAACGGTTTGGTCTTTTTTGGAAATATTGAATTGTGTTTTAACTATTGAAACACTATTGGGAGTGCGGTCAGAGAATATCAAACATTACAAGGAGTTATCTCTAGAGATCTGCAGTTACAATTTCTTGTGGGAACCATTTTGATTCTTGGTATTGATTGGTTAGTCCTATACCAGGATCATATTGATTATTTCCATAGGAGAGTTTACTTTCTATCTCCAAAAGGAAGTAGTTATTCTCACCAGGGTGCGTGAGATCTTCAAACTGTTTGTGCATGAACAATTTAGTGTAGATTGGATTTTATGATGAATCATACATAGAACCTTGTTCTGGATGATGGTGGAATGTTGTAGGATTCTTTTCCTCTAGTATTAGACTTTTTTCAAGATTTCTTTCCCGATGATTTCTATTACTTACTTCCCAATAAGTAGATCAGGTTCAAGGTCAATTTGGTGCTAGAAGTAGAGCCTGTTTCTATCCTGCCTTATAGGATGGAACTAGAAAAGATTTTGGAGTTGAAAGTTCAGTTTAAATATCTGGAAGCTAAAGGTCTCATAGAGGCTAGTACGTCTCCATGGGTTTATCCGGTTCTTTTCACCAAGAAGATTGGTGGTACCTTTATCTTATGTGTAAATTATCAGAGATTGAACCAAATGATGGTCAATAATCGGTATCCACTTATCAGCATCGATGATCTCTTCGATCAACTGAGAGGTTATAAGATCTTCTCTAAGATAAATTTGAGATATGGATATCACCAGTTGAGGGTGAGACCTTTAGACATACCTCAGACTTCTTTTAGAAGTAGATATGGCTTGTATGAATTCATAGTGATGTTGTTTGGGTTGAAAAATGCACCAGTGGTATTCGTGAACTTGATGAATCAGATCTTTAATTTTTTTTTGGATGAGTTTTTGGTGGTTTTTTTCGATGATTTCTTAGTATACTTCAAATCAGTAGACAATCATTCTAAATATCTTGACATCATCTTGAGTACATTGAGAGAGCATCATCTTTACACTAAGATAACCAAATGCATTTTCTGGATTGATAAATTTCACTTCTTGGTCCATGTCATCTCAGAGGTAGGAGTCTCAATGGAACCATAGAAAGTTTTTTTCATAGTATCTTGGGAATGACCCAAGAATTTATTCATGATTCAAAGTTTTCTGGGTTTAGTAGGTTATTATCGGCATTTTATTGAGGATTTCTCCCATATGGCAGCACTGATGTTAGGGTCGGAAAAGAAGGGAGTGAAGTTTGTTTGGTCAAATACTTACAAGAGATGTTTTTAGGAGCTAAATAGAAGGATTTCCTCAACACCTATCCTCAATTTACCTGAATCAAGTAAATATCATACCATGTATTTTGATGCATCCAGAGTTAGACTCGGGGTTTTTCTGATGTAGGAGAATCGAGTGGTTTCTTATGGCTTTAGAAAATTGAGACTGTATGAGAGGAATTACCTTACTCATGATATGGAGTTAGATATAGGGTGTATTCACTAATATTTTGGAGAAACTGTCTTTTGGGTGTGAGTTTTGTGGTGTATACAGACCACAAGAGCTTCAGGTACAAATTTTCTCAGTAGGACCTAAACCTTCAGTGGAGGAGGTGGTTGAGTATTTGTATTCTTTCAACTTTGAGTTGGATTATACAATAGGCAAGGGAAATATCATTTTCAACACTTTGAGCTAGAATACGCAAATAGGGGCAGTGCGGGAGTCTTGTGATGAGTGGAGGATGATGAAAATATTTACAGACATGTATCTAGATGTTCAGAAGTCTTAGGGACAAGTAGCTATGACTTCAACATCAATTATACCAATGATTTTGGACTAAATCAAGAAAATTAAATTATATTATCTAGAGGGGTTAGTTCTAAGTGAAAGCTTATATGTTGGGGAGATACCATCAAGATAGTCTCTTGTTAGTGAAAATTCTCTTTTTTTTATATGGCCGAGTATAGATTCATACAGACATGTGCAATGAGATGATGAGAGAATTTCATGATTCTAGAAAAAAGGTATATCCTGGTTTGAAAAATATGTATCATGATATTCATAGACAATATTAGTGGTCAGGAATAAAGAAGCAGGTAGCTTGATTTGTGGTGAGAAGTTTCATCTGTTAGCAGGTGAAAATCAAGCTAAGCGGCTGGCTAGAATGTTGCATCCTATTCCCATTCATGATTGTAAATGGGATGATGTCACTATGGATTTTGTGATAGGATTACCTAGTAAAACCCGTAAAAATGATGCAGTATGGGTGATCATGGATCAACTGATGAAGGTGACCCACTTATTACCTATCATGGAAACCTTCAAAGTTGATGATTTTGGTAGTCTGTATCTGCATGAGATAGTTTGGTTTCATAGTGTTCTAAGGAGTACCATTTCAGATAGAAATACTCATTTCATGTTACAGTTCTGGAAGGTTCTTCAAAAGGCTCTGGGATCACAAGTTCTTTTGAAAACAACCTATCATCCTCAGACTGATGGTCAATCTGAGCAGACTATTCAAGTTCCGGAGAATATGTTATGAGCCTATGTTTTTTATTTCATTGGTTCATGGGATCATCATATGGAACCCATAGAGATTTCATATAATAACGGATTTTAAGCATCAATCCATATGGCACCTTTCAAGGATTTATATGTTAGTCTATGTTTTTCGCCTCTTTGTTGGATGGAGGCATGTGAGTTAGTGCTTGTTGGACCTAGTCTCATGTAGGAGAAATTTGAGTAGGTTCAGTTGATTAGGAGGTGTTTAGTGATAGTGAAGATTCATGGTTCTTAGTGTAGCGGAAGAATTCATATTTGGGCGATATATTAAAATTTATTTTAATAATCATTTCCTGAAACCAAAAGCGAGTATCTTACTCATCAATTTTATAATTAATTTATTTAATATTTAAAGAAATAAATACATAGGATTGGGGAATTTATTCATTGGTGAATGTTGATCATCTGAAAAGACCCTTTCGGATTACCTTAGTCGCATAGTGAGGATCCAAGGATATAATCCCCCTAGCGGTGATCCAAACGTGCTCCTATGATCTCTAAGAAACACCCCTCCATCTTTAGGTGCTAGCACGGTGAGTTGAATATATTGCATTGTTCATTCTTGATCTCTTGTTCTTAAATATTGAAGAAATATATCTTGAACTTCTTGTTCTTGATAAGGATAGAGAAGGAGGAGTTGAGAGAGAATTCATTGTTTACAACAATTCTCTATTCTCAATTTTTGGATGCACTACACAATAGACATATTCATCTATTTATAGAGTTATTATTTATATTAAAATATTATTTAATTTCATATCAACCATTAAATAAAATTTATTACCTTTAATAAGCCTCATCCACATAATAATAATTAAATTATTATTATTTTTTGGTGCGTACCAACTTACGTAATACCAAATATTATGTAACAGTCTTGTTAATTAATATTTGTCATTGGACTCGGTCTTGATCCTTTTAAACTCCTCTAGTATTTATTGATCAACCGAATAAATATTTTATTCATAAATAAATGTTGTATTCACAATATAGAGAATAAATATTTATTAAAATATTCAATAAATAAAATAAATATTGTATTCACAAGACAACAGATAAATATTTATTTAATTTATGCAATCAATATAACTTGAATAAAATTATTTCTCAGACTTGAGAATAGTATTTTTTTCCCACTAATTAAACTCAAATATAATTTAATTGATATAAACAGAAACAAAAAGTGTGTGACCCTTTGGTATTCTTTATCATTGTCATTAGGCATGCTTGCATAAAGTTCAATATTACTTTCTAGCAACGGGTCAAGGTACCCAAGAGAAAGAACTTAATGTTGCAACTTTTACAAACACATATGAATGATCACCGTGTAATAAAATTTCTTCATCTCAATATCTCATCAAGAAGGTTGTACATCTGTGTCACTAAACTATATGGTAGATATTTCTTTCTATGAATATCTAAAATAAACAAGTCGTTACACCATGTCCATGGAATTTAATGTGAAGGTTCTATTCTAATCAAAGGGTTAAGATATCAGCTTACATAAATATGGAAGGGACAAATCTTCCTCAACTTATTCATTAATGACATGTCACTCATGATGCACCCAACGTATCCAACTTCTCCATGAACTGTTATCATCATGGTTTATGAAATAAATATAAGTATGTGAGTTGTAACATGCATTAATAATAATCTTAAGTCTGAGGACCATTACACACACTTATAGATAGGAATATTCTATGACATCGAAACATGTGAAATTATTACTGGGAGGTATGTTCTCATAATCTTCCATCTTGGAGATTACCAAGTGTGAACTTCATGAGAATAAGCATCATCTCCTTATGAGTACTCGCACTTGATAGTCTATGTATCATATGTCCCATAACAATACATTATCTAACTATAGAACATTATTTGAGAATATCATCATAGCACTTCTCACCATAGCGGGGAACTGCTATGATCTTATCAATGCGTCATATACTTTAGGACATTATTACATTGGAGTCATGAATAACAATAAAAAATATGAAATAATAATTTTAATTAATATTAAATACATCAAATATAAATGTAATCAAAGTACAAAACTTGGTCATATGACACAAATTCCAAAAAAAACTCCCACTTAGACTAGATCCAACTGCCTATAACCTTCAATACTCTATAAATCACATGATATTTATGTTTTTACTAATTCAAGCATTTAGTCCAGTGGTATAACATGTTGTATTCCATGGAAATACTTCTCATTTTAACTTCACCTCTCTGAGAAAAATCCCTCAAGAGATGATACTTCCTAAGTATGTGCTTTGTCTGTTGATGTGACCTTGGCTCTTTTAAAAGATCCACCACTGTATTATTATCATAATAGAGTGTGATAGGATATTTACTACTAGATACCTCATCAAGATCTTGGATGAATTTACGCATCCATACTACTTCTTGATCTACCTTAGAAGTTGCAGTATACTCAAACTCTGCTATAGAATCTACAACCACAACCTACATTGAGATCTTACAACTCAAAACACCTCCATTCAAAGTAAAGATGTATCCTGTTTGTGAATTCATGTCATCTTGATCTATTTGGAAACTAGAATATTTATATCCTATGATGACTAGTTCTTGATATCCTCCATAAACCAGGAACATATCTTTATTATGCCTCAAATACTTAAGGATATTCTTGACTACCATCCAATAATGGTCACTTGGATCAACTTGATATATTACCACCACACTTAATGCATATGTGACATCTAGACTAGTACATATCATAACATACATGACTGACCCAATCACTGATGCATATGGAATCCTTATCATTCAATTTATTTCCTCATGTGTCTAGGTACACATTTTCCTGGAAAGATGAATGTCATGTGATGATGGAAAAAATCCCCTATTGAATTGTTCTATACTAAACCTCTTTAGTATCTTGTCAATGTATGTACTTTTACTGGGCCAAGAAACCTATTAGATCTATCATGATGTATTTTGATCACAAGAATATATGATGCCTCAGCCAAGTCCTTCATAGAGATTCATTTATTCAACCATGCATTAATACACTATAAGATTGGTATTTCATTTCCAATGAGTAATATTTCATCAAAATATATTATTAATAAAACAAATGCACTCCCACTAAACTATTTATAGATACACGGCTCACATTCATTATTTATGAAAACAAATTTTGTTATGGCCTCATCACAATGAATGTTCTATGACCTAGATGATTTCTTTAATCCATAAATGGATCTTTGAAACTTGTATACCTTGTTGGCATCCTTTGGAGTCAAAAAACCTTCAGGATATGTCATATAGACATCTTCCTAAAGGTCCCCATTAAGGAATACTATTTTGAGATCCATTTTCCAAATCTCATAATCATGTAAATCCTCAATGGAAAGTAAAATTCTGATGGATTTTAGAATTGCAACTGGTGAAAAGGTTTCATCATAGTCAATTCCTTGAAAATGTTTAAAATATTTTTCAACCAGTCACACCTTATAGGTACTGAATTTTCCTTCCATGTCTATTTTATTCTTGAATACCCATTTTAAACCAATGTTATTTACATATACTAGAGAGTCTACCAAAATCCAGACTTGGTTTTGGTACATGGAATCCATTTCAGAATTCATGGCTTCTTGCCACTTGGAAACATCTGTGGCACTTACTACTTCCTTGTAGGTTAGTGGATCATTATTATCAACTAATAATGGGTCACTATCCTCAGTGACTAAAAACCATATCGTTCTAGTTATCTAACATCTCTAGTACTCCTATGTAGTAATTGTGGCTTTGTAACACTTTCTTCTTCCACAGGTCTTTGTGGAATTTGTTATTGTGCCAACTCTTGTGTATCTTGAGTCTAGACTTCATTGAATTCTATCATGCCCCCACTATCTATTTTAGATATAATATCCTCCTCAATAAATGTGGGATGTTTTTCAACCATAACCTTTTTGTCTAAAGGATTTTATAGGTATTATACCTTTTTTTATTTTGTATATCCTCTAAAGATACAATTTTTTCCTTGGGGTGTAAGTTTGTTACCTGAAGAGACCTTAACAAATGCTCTATAATCCCACACATGTAAGTAAGACAACACAGGTTTCTTTCCATTCCATAATTGGTATGGTATATCGTCTATTGCTTTAGTTAACACTTGGTTTTTTATGTATGATATTGTTTGTAATGTGTATCCCTAAAAGTATAATGGAAGACTCACATGACTCGTCATTTATCCCACCATGTACAACAAGGTGTGGTTACTCCTTTCTCTTACACCATTCCATTGATGCGTATAGGGAAGAGTGAGTTGAGATAAAATCCCAAAGTCACATAAATAATCAATGAAGTCTTGATTAATATATTCTCTACCACGGTCTGAGTGAATTTTCTTAATCTTCTTACCAAGATGGTTCTCAACTTCATTCTTGTATTCCTTGAATTTATCATAATAATCTGACTTATACCTCATCAAGTAGACATATCCAAATATTTTAAAATCATCCGTAAAATTTATGAAGTATGAGTATCCACCCATTGATTCAATAGTAAATGGTCCATACACATTGGTATGAACTAATTCAAGAAGATCTTTAGCCCTTTCAACTATCCCACTAAATAAGGATTTGGTCATTTTTCCTTGTAAACATGTGTGACATACACCAAGTGGTTTTAGTCTAAAAGAATATAAATATTCATCTTAATGTAATTTATTCAAGGGTTTTTCATTTACATGGCCTATCTAGTGATGCCAAAGTTCAGTGTGGTATGAGTCATGCTAAGTAACTTCATTATCTATTTCCATTATTTTTTTTGTAATTTAACACATAAAGATTATTATTTAAATATTCCTTACCATAACAAATTTTATATTTATAAAATAAGAAACATCTATTCCAAAATTTGAAAATAAATCCATCTGCATCAAATCTAGATACATAAATAATGTTCTTGGTAAATAAAGGTGCATAATAAAAACCCTTTAAATCCAAGATAATTCTAGTAAATAATGTGATGTGGTAGTCCTTGATAGCTACAACAACAAGTTTAGCTCCATTGGTTGCCCAAAAATATACCTATCCTCGGTCATTCTTTTTGAATCTACATGGTTCCTATATTTGAATACATATGTGAGAAACACAAGATGTATATCATACCCAATTTTTAGAAACAGATAAAATTCACTTGATAAAAAACACACCTAAATATTCCCATTACTTATTTGGTTAGGTGTAGTTTTTCTTCCAGTGACCCTTCTTTCCACATGCGAAACAGACAACATCATTTTCCATTTCTTACCCCTTAATCTTCCTCTTCTTGAAAGGGATTAAATAATATTTGTGGTTAAATCTCTTCAATATCCCTTTCCATTTGTTCACCATAAGGATGGAAGGTTTTTCATGCTTCGTATCCTTAAATACTTGGTAAATAAGAGTAAGAAGATCTAGTAGAGACTTATCAATGTTGTTCATATTAAAATTTACAACAAATCTAGAGAATATTTGAGGGAGTTATTCTAAAACAAGATCGATGCCCAGTTATTTGGTGAGTTTAAACCATAGATCCTCTAAGTGCTCAATGTATCCAATGATCTTGACTATGTGAGGCCCAAATGGGCCACCCTATCCAAGATTTATATGAAAGGGCATATTTTAAATCTCAAACCATTCCTATCCATACCTCTCTTAGTAAAGACCATAGAGGTGATCAAGCATACTATACACATCCATGTTTTCGTGAGACTTCATTAGTTCACTAGACATTGATTAAAGCATTAAACATTGAACATTGACCACGTCGCTCAAATTTTTTTCATAGATAAGGAACTCTTTATCACTCGCCTCTTAGGCAGGCGGATTAGGCATTGAGTATTCTAGCATGTAATATTTCCATTCATAGCATAGAACAACCAGAAGGTTTCTAAACCACTCCTAGAAGTTAATACCAATTAAGAGTTTACCTTTCTCCAATATTGATTCTAGAGATAGTGTGGATTATGAACCTTTTATTTTATTCTAAAATTAAAAAAAAAGTCATATTATTAGTACTTTTCTTGATTACAAAATAAGATAAAATAAATAAATTATTTATTTATTTATTTATTAAATATCCAACTATTTCATCAAGTCTTAATAACCCTCCCCATTTAACTCATAATGTCTAGTTTCTTTACCATTCTAGTGGTAAGGATCCCCATTACTTTTATTAATGATCCCGAATTTGGCTATAAAAACCATAATAAAGTAATTAGGTAAGTGTTTTTTCCAACTTTGAACTTACAGATCCTTGATCTGTTGAGTGGATTTCCCTATCCTAAAATCTTGACTTGGATTTCCTCAACACTTGCCTCCAAATTTTTATTAAAAAAATTTCGCATTAAAATCTATAAAATTTCGGTTAAATCAACCCAAAACTCTCATGAGAACTCCCCAATAAAAGTAAGTGTCCATACTTTTTCCATGTACCACACTTAGTTCTATGATTTCATTCCCATTCATGTAATGGAAGGATTAGTTTGGCTTAATATTTAATTGATGGATTTAAATTTAATATGCATAAATTTTATCTTGTTTTATCCTTTACATGTCTTGTTAATATTAAGTGGATGTTAATTAATTAACTACATTGGATAAAACATTTATTGATAATTAATTTATTTAATTTATATATTTTCACATTAATTCACTTATTTATGTGATAGTGGTCTTACATCCATAAAATAAATAATTTCATAGATAGAAATAAATAATTAATTAAATTACTCGTTCAAGAGATTTATCTAATGGTTAATTTAATGAGTGGACATTAAATCAACCTTTGACTGATGGGAAAAAACTCTTATTTCCAGTCTTGACATGAGTTATAACATTCCACCTATCCACCTATGTGTCACCTGGGTTGGAATCATTATGGTTTCGTCTTGAACCACCTCCATATTCCTTGGGATGCTCCATTAATTACAAATATTTATAACTCACACATAGGTGAGGGGAACCAATTGATTGGTTAAAGGGGATTACATAAATTTACTTGGACACACAGGTCCTGCATAATAATGGAGGGAGGGATGACTCACACACCATCATTTAATTTAATATTAAATTATTGAAAACTCATGCAGTAAATTAAATTAAAACATACAACACATACGCAGGTCTTGGTCAAGCTCATGAAAGATAATATATACAATGAATACACAAAATTAAAGGTCTAGCATTCTTTTCTTCAATTGTTATTTTATTATTTAAGATAAACTTGCTTGCATTAATTAATTAATACGTTAATAAATTAATTATATTTCCTCTTAATGATCATCCAATCTTATTTGGAGATACCCATAATTAATGAAATTCATGGAAAATAAAATTCAAAACCAATAAAGACATATTAATTACAATAAATTAATTTAGCATTTAAAATTATTTAAATCCATTATTAAATTTTCAAACACACAATAGTGTACCAATCAATAAATAAGATTTTAATGCTAAAATTTTCAAATTTAATGTAATTTAAATTTCTTCCATTAATGGGAGACTACACGACATGTACATCCAGCTACACACCATGTACCGCGATTTCCGTATATCCAAGTCACATTCCTAGGGATTCGGCATGTTAAATCAGCTGAACTATATTGATTTTACATGTCAGTTACACACCATGTATCTACTTGTCATGTGAAAAGTTGGCCTATTCAACACATTGTGTTCAATAAAATAATTGCATGTAATTAATTACTCTATGCATCAAGTTACAATGTGCATGGGTATACAGCCTTTGCTTCGGCTGCACACCGTGTAACCCGGTTTTACCTGCCAAATATTTTGACACTTTCGAATGACATTTCTAATCATTCTTCATTTTTTCTTAAACTTTTAAGAAAATGAAACATTGAACGAACATGATTAATATGTCGATAACATGTTAATTCAAATGGAATTAAAGAACGAATAATATGAAATGAAAATCTAACCACAATTGCTCATAGATGAACAATAAAATAAATAATTGTAAATTTAAACATGGATACTCTAATACCATTTAATGGTTCTTGGAATAGTGGAATCATGCATAGGTGGGAAATATATTAAAATTTCTTTTAATAATTTTTGCCCAGAACCAAGAGTGTGGATCTTGCACATAAAATTTATAATTATTGTATTTAATATTTGAATAAATAAATACCTAGTATTTGGAACTTTGTTCATTTTAGAATGTTGATCATATTAAAGGACCCTTTCGGATTACCTTTGTTGCGCTGTGAGGATCCAAGGATAGAATACCTCTAGCAGAAATACACACGTGCTCCTATGATATCCAAACAACACCACTCGATCTCCGGGTGCTAATTCAATGATTCGAATGTCTTGTGTTGTTCTTTCTTGATCACTCATTCTTGGGTATTGAAGAAATCTCTCTTGCACTTCTCGTTCTTAAGAGGGAGAGATAAGGAGGAGTTGAGATAGAATTCATTGTGCACAACAATTCTCTATTCTCAATTTTTAGATGCAGTACACAATAGACATAGTCGTCTATTTATAGAGTTAGGATTTAAGTTAAAATATTATTTAATTGAATAAAAATCATTAAATAACATTTATTACCTTTAATAAACCTCGTGCCACATAATAATAATTATATTATTATTATTTTATGGCACGCACTAACTCGCACAATAACAAATATTATATAACGGTCTTGTTTATTAATATTTATCACTAAACTCGGTTTTGGTCCATTTGAACATTTATTGAAAACCCAAATAAATATTTTATTCATAAATAAATATATTATTAATAATCTAGCAAATAAATATTTATTAAAATATTCAATAAATAAATAAATATTTTATTTACAAGACGGTGAATAAATATTTATTTAATTTATGCAATCAATATAACTTTAATAAAATTATTCCTCATACTTGAGTATAATATTTATTCCATTAATTAAACTCAAATAGAATTTAATTAAAAAAAATGGAAACACTTAGTGTGTGACCCTCTAGGATTCTTTCTCGTTGGAATTAGTCAGGCTTGCTTAAAGTCCAACATTACTATCTAGCTACGGATCAAGGCACCCAAGAGAAAGATTTTAATGTCTCAATGTCGATAACCTCATACAAACACTCACTTTGTGATATAATCCCTTTTTCTTGATATCTCATCAGGAAGGTTACACATATGTGTCACCAACCATATGATCAATATAACTTTCTTAAATATCTGAAATAAAAATGTCATTACACCATGGCTATATAATTTAATGCAACAGTTCTATTCCAATAGAAGGGCCGGGATATCAGCTTCCATGAAGATGGAATAGACAAATCCTTTCTCAAAATATTCATTAATGACATGTCACTCGTGATGTACCCGATATATCTAACTTTTCCATGAACTATTATCAACATGGTTTATGAAATATATCTATGTACACAATTTGTAACATGCATTAATAATAATTTTAAATTCTAATGATCATCACACATACTCATAGATAGGAATATCCAATGACACCAAAATATGCAGAATTCCTACTAGCAGGTATTTTATCATAATCTCCCATATTGTAGATTACTAAGTGAAAACTTAATGAGAAGAATCTTCATCTATTTACTAGTACTCGCACCTAATAGTCTATGTACTATGTGTCCCATCATAGTACATTATCCAACTGCATAACATTATTTAAGAATATCATCCTAGCACATCAAGGTTATCACCATAACGAGAAACTACTATGACCTTATCAATGCGATGTATACTATAGGAAATTATTACATTAGAGTCATGATGAACAACAAACAATATGTAATAATAAGTTTTACTAATATTCAATACATCGAATATACATGTAATCAAAGTACAAAAAAATAGTTCTAGGACACCAACTCCAACATAGAGCAGGAAGAAATCATATGCTAACCACTGAAGAATACCTATAGAGTTTGAGGTTGTACATAATGTTTTCCTTTGGTTTTATCTTAAGTTGGGTAATGCTATATTAGGAAAAAGGGAAAGCTGGCACCTAGGTTTGTTAGGTCATTTGAGATAGTGGGTAGGGTCGGTCCTATGGCATACCGATTATCCCTACCATAGTGTTACAGTTCCATGCATGATGTGTTTCACATATCACAATTTTGTATATATTATCATGACCCTCATCATGTGGTAGACATTGAGGACATCAGGATTTGTGTTGATTCATCCTTTGAGGAGAATTCGATACGGATTGTGAACTATAGTGGGGTTATACCTCTGGTTTGATTGTAGTGGCAGCATGGGTGTGTTCAAGAGGAGACCTGGGAGAGGGAGTCTAATATGTGAGAATATTGGCATGGGATATTCTATGATACCCCATAGTGATGCTTGTAGCATCTCAGGGACAAGCTGTTATATGGTGGGGAGGTTGTAAGATCCCGTTTTTTTCTAGGTACATCCTTCTCTGAGTTTTTTGTTAGACCTTGGTGGCCTTGTATTGTTCAGATATGAGGATCCTTTATTGGGGAAAATGACTTAAATTTCAGGGATGTATATTTGTTTGAATTAATGGATTCCAGGTATAAACATGTTAAACGGTCCTACAAGGGTTTTCTGTGAGTTTGAAAGTATTTGGAGGTTGTTCATATCCTAATGTAGAGCTGGGATGAAAACTATCTGTGGAACATTTACACGCCATGAAAATGAATAACACAATATGTAAACATTTCCATACACTTTTTATTAATAGTTACATCCATAAAGTGGATTATAATGTGAAAATAATACACGCCATGTAATATTCTAGAGAGTTAAATATTAACCTGAGGCAACACATTTTTCAGCATATCTCTTTAATTGGGAAATACACGATGTGAAAGGTTTACATGGCATGTAATCCTTGATACCAGTGATTTTGAACTTGTTGTGTGTGTGATTATTTCATTGTTTCAGTGCAACCCTTCCACCTCTCAACCCTAGGACAATTTCCAATCGATTTTAGACTCTCCTATCCCCTTTCGGACATCCCGATTACACATGTGATCTCTGGTGAGTTTCTTTTCTTTGTTTTACCTCTTATCTCCCATCATTACTTGACATTGAAATGTAAATATGTTGATTGTGGGTTTGTTTTGGGTTTTGATCTTGACCTGGCTTGATCTAGGTTCTTCTTGTGGTCTTTTGTGCCTTCATCATTGTTGGAATTTTCTGTTGGAAGTGTTGTGTTGATCACTAGATAAAGTTAGGGGGTCTAAACCTAACTTTATGGTCTCTTTAATTTCCAAGTCTATACAATATTATGATTTCCCAAACATAATGTGAACTCTAATTAATTTATTCATTGATAAATGGTAAATCATGGATTGAAATATGGGTTGGATACCTCTTGATTAAATTGGTAGAAACCTGGATTATGGATACTCTTGGGTGATTGAAACCTTGAATATATATATATATATATATATATATATTGGATAATTTATTAAAGTTTGTTTATCATGACATAAGATTAAATTGATTTCTTGATATAGAATCATTGTTGAAAATGGATTTGTTTATTGAAATGGCTGGCATGTAAATGGTTTAAGACTAACTATCTAAATAAAAGTGTCATTGAAATAAAAATGGTAATAAGCACAATTAACCATTGAGACTTATGATGTAATATTGTGATATCCTTTCTATTATGACTTTTTTTCATCATGTTGTAATGCCTATATTGAGTGGGCTCTACCCAGTCCCATGTTGTAATGCTTATATTGAGTGGTCTTTCCCCAGTCTCATGCTATAATGCTTATATTGAGCGGGCTTTGCTAGATCCCTTGTTGTAATGCTTATATTGAGCAGGATCTGACTAGTACTATATTGTAATGAATATATTGAGTAGGCTCTACCTAGTCTCATGATGTAATTATAATATTGAGCAAGCTATACCGAGTCTCATACTATAATACTTATATTGAGCGAGCTCTACCCAGTTCCATACTAAAATTTTTATATAATGGGATCGACATGGATTTGTGTGAATATTCCATGGATATCTGGTTTTTGGTTGGCATGGTTGTGTTACATTCTCAAAGATATTCTGGTATGGTTATAAATTATTTTATTTATGTATTATATTAATTGATTAATTAATACACCTGTTTATCAATTTATTGAATACACTTATTATCAGACAGCTTGTTCTTAGACATGGTGGTGTCAACCTACTGAGTTTTACTCACACCCTATCCGGGAATCATCTGGTTCTTGAGGAGATCACATGGATGTAGGTTTGGACAAGGTAAAGAGAACTTTTTGCTGATTTTTTCTTGTTGGATGGGCTGGAGTTTGGATATGGGACCGACATGAGGTTTAGGACCGGGGTCTTATGAGTTTTTATTTTGTCAGATGATTTTTTTATTTGTATTATATTTAGTTTTACATTTAGATATATTTTATCCTATCATTACATGATTCATCATTATTTGTCATTTATTTCTCCTTTTATTTTCCTAGTTGTATGATATATTGTTTTTGTTGTGTTTTTTCGTTACTCTGATATTTATTATTATGGAATATTTTTTTGTTTTGTACTCTATACTAGGGGGTATAGTCTCGCCATTATGCATATCACACATCCGCTACTAGTTAACAACCTGTGGCTTATGAGGAGGTGCGCTTGAGGTCTCATAACCAACCCATTTTGGCCATGTGAGAGAGTCCTAGATCTGGGGATGTTACAGGTAGATCCAAATATACCCCTTCAGTGGATCCCCATGTTCAACCTATTGAGCCTAATATTGTTGTCAATGTGATGTCTGTTTGTGGCCTTCCCTATTGCATCCTTCCATTTCCTTTTTTCATTTCATCATGATGTTTTGTAACCTATTTTCTTATAGTGGTTTAATGATTTGAATGATATTTCTTATGGTTTTATAGGAATTTTTTATGATGAAAATGACTTATGGTTTTTTTGAATTTTAATGGCACTGTTTGGCAGTTTTTGTGTTTCGCCTATCTTCCTTTATTTTTGAGTTCCATTGAGGTTTCATGAGTCACCTTGATCCTTTAATCTTTGTGTATGATGGGAGTTCTTAATGTAGTGGGGATACACTATAGAATAATCTCTTTCTTATTCTTGCGATCGTTTCTCCTTTTCTTTTCCATTGAGTTATGAATTCAAATTATTTATTTGATCTCTTTTCCCTACCAAACCCAACCATTATTTTAGTTATTTGGATATCTTTGGATCGTGAATTATGTTATATATGATACCAAAGATTTTGATCATGTTGTAGTAGGTCCCTATTAGTGTGTTTATGTTCAGGTCAGGGTGTTCCTTGTTTTTAGGATCACTTGTGAGTGAGTTAGCCTTTCCCCTATGTAATTCATCACTTCACTAGTTTTGAGACCTTAGGTGGGTCATCCTTTATTCTTTAGTATTTTGAGGTGAATTTTATGTTAAAAATTGAGTGCACATAGTATAAAAAAATTTATCTTGGTGATTTATCTTGTTTTTTGAGGATGATCTCTTTAGTTTCATAGTTCATCATCTCTTAAATCTTGTCTTTGATAGGGAAGCTAAACCTAGAGTCCTTATCTTGATCAAATTATCCTCTTAGTAATTTCTAGGGGGTAGAAATCATTATGGTGGGAAGAATTTTCATACCTCGGCCTCTCTCTACTCTATTATTTTTCTATTTTTTGTTTCTTTTGTTTCTATCTTCCTGAGTGTAATTTCCTTAAAATTTTGAAATTTTGGGCATATAGTACATATTTCACAATTAGGATCATGGTTAGTACTAACCATTCAATAATCATGTGACATGCCTATAATTTTTAACAAAGTCAAATCACACAGTTGGTGCATGGTTTATCAAACTGTGTTGTATGCTCATGTGTAGTGTGTTGGGTTCCCAATAGAAGATTCATGGTTGGAGCACAGTTTAGAAAACCATGTGGCCAAACCATACATGGTTTCCAAGTCATTAAAAAGTGAAAATTACCAATTTTACCTTCTTCGATTTTTAACCAAATTTTCTCCCTTTCTCCCCGAATGGGCTTACATGACCCCAAAATATTCCCCCTCTCATTTCTACCTCCTCCCTTGGGGGATTATTAGTGTTTTTAATGATTTAGGGTGTACTTTTTAGGGTAATATATCTCTAAAATCTTTCCTTATTTTCTTATTTTTATTCTCCAATCCTTTCCTGGTGTGGTCCTGATGACTTAGGGCTTCACTATAGCTCGATTTTAATTTTAAATTTTACTTTTTTAGGGTTATTCTTAGTTATTTAGACCTTATTAGGTCCCATTGAGGTGGATTATCACTATTTTTGATAGAGGAAACAATATTAAAGGTAGGTGGTCCCTTTCATAGCTCTTTAAATTTGAAACTATGATTACTTGATGGTTTTTAAGGCATGTTCCATGCATTTTAGAAATTTTATCAACTATATTAAATATGTTCGTGAAAGGATGGGTGATATAATTTAAATTTCATCAAATAAGAAAAGGATTTAACTTTATTTTCAAAGTATAACACTAATTTTGGGAATCCACACTCACTAAGTGTTTGTATAAATGCTCGGTTGGATCTTGAAATTGATAGTCAAATTGGGAAGGGCGTTTTAGTTTTGGAAACATGTTTTATGGATTGGTTTTATAAGGAATACTCATTTGGATTTTATGAAACCTTTTGAATGGTTTATTTATAAAATTAAAACCCTTTGGAACATGTCCTAAAGGTTTTTGGAAAATAAATGGTAACAATGCTATATATCGGTGCCCAGTAAAGGGGCTTATGTATTTTGTGTGTACTGTTAATGTAATTGTGGTTTTTTATTAAGAGGGAATTATAGGTGAGGGTGTGACTTATTGTGATTTATATTATATATTTTTCTGTGCATTATATCACCAACTCACCCCCATTTTATTGGTCATGGGAAAATATGGGTATTTAGGTGGGAAGCCTAGAGACACTTTATGTACTAGTTCATGAACACACGCTGGCTAGTGGTCTTGAGATAAATTTTATTCTACTTATGGGATTTTTCCCCTCAGTTAGATCAGTGAGGGTAGTACGGAGTGTTAGGGAGGGTTATTTGTTATATGGTGGTAGGTTATTTTTTTATTTCACTTTGAACATATTTAGTAGTTCATATAGCTTTATCTTAAACTTTCCACATATCCCCTAGGTTCTCATGATACGATGTTTAAAAATTAGTAATGTTTAAGTGTTTTAAATAGTAAAATATGTAAATGATTTCAAAAATAAACTTGATTATTTATTTATTTTATATAAATAAAATATATTCACCTCTAAATCTTTCTCTTTCCCTTTTTCTAAATCCTGTTTCTAAAATTGCAGCTCATTATTTATTTTATTTAGAAAATGTAAAATTACTTTATATATATACATATTTTCAATCTATCATGAAATAGTTTTATCTTTAAAGGGTATGAATGGACCAACATGTGGTTTTTTACTGGGTTGTATAGCTCATGCTTATCATTATTATAGGTTTATCCGATTTAGCATGGATGTGGTGGGTTGGTCTTGGATTCTTGGTTTGGGTATGGATGACTCCTAGTGAAAGTGGTTCACTCGAAGCTTGGAGATAGTAGTTATGGATTTGGTTCTTTTATTTTTACTTAGTATCACTAATGTATCACCCTTTTCATTTTTTCTCTTGCACTCTGTTTTTGTGAAAAATTTCAGGATCCTATTTGGTTGATTTTTATTCGCATTGTTTGGTCTTTCTCATCATTATTCCTTGAATTTCATTCTTATTGGTTTGTTTGGTAGTGCATTTATTTTATAACTTGTTATTTATATGGAATGGCACTCTAATGCATGGAATGGTCATGTTGGGGTGTTGGGTGGAATTTCTAGTCTTGTTATTTATTCTTTAGGTGAAATTGTTCCCATTGGTTGTATCCTTGATCCCTAGGCGATTATCACCAGCTTGGGAGGATCAAGAATTCCTCTCATGCCTTATCACAGGCCGGCTCAGGTGGTCGGTCCAAGGTGGCCTAGGTTGTTTCATGACAATATAATACACCTTACTCCCAAACAATATCCACTGATGACTAAGAGACTCATCGAGCCTCAACTATTCATACCGATGATGCATCAATTCAAAACATAAAGGAGAAGAATATCATACCTGATTCGAGAATTTCTATATCATCCATATCCAAGTATCCACGTCATATCCCAAATAATCTCTAAGCCATTTTCAAGGAAAAAAATTATGTTAACATATATGTCTTATGAATCATATCAACTAACCCCAAATTAGGTTCTAGCCATGATTTGTATCAAGGGTTATATATCTCAGATATAAAGCTAAAAAACCTAATACCAATAAAAATGAATATTAATAATCGATAACATCATTTATATCAAAGCTAAATTCCTTAAATAATCATGACTCAGTCACAGTCGATCTCCATAATCAATTATAATAATATTTTTTTAATTCATTTGAATTTGATTTAAGTAGGTTTTTTGAGGCATCAAAATAATTTAATAGCAACTTATATCAGTAATAACAGGAAATAAAAATTCTCAAGTAGCATTCTATCATCCCATGAAATATATATCAAACAATGGTGGGAAAAAATAAATATACATTAGAAAAAAAACAACCAACAACTATCAATTAAGAGAGATATAAGCTATCAAACAAACCATCAATGGATAACAACCATAAATTTCCTCCACCTCAAGCCAATAATCACTTCATACACTTATATATCTAGGTTATCCATGCCTTTTCACATAACATCACACCATATTCTTTTAAGGATATCAATAATATTCTATAATGATTGGTTTTACAAATAATAATCTTGGGATGATAAATCAAAACCCACAAAACCAAGCTCGGTGATTTAAGAAAAACATTCACAAAAATGGAATATTTGTTTTTAATGCTCACATAGTTATCACATACCTTTTAAAACATATATCTTGTATCACATTCATTCATTAACACTTATTATGTTTTTTATTTAAGTATAACATAACAAATCATCTAGGAAATTCAAATCATGTGCAATATAATCATACACCAAATTTTAAACCATGTTATAACTTTAGAAAACTATCATACTCAACATGAAATAACAATAATCAACATGTCTCATAATTTAGCATGTTTTTATAAAAAACCACTAAAAATTCAGTAATAATAGTCATGTTGTTTATATTAAATGTTTTATACATATCACATTCCATTTTAATTCAATCCATGCATCGTCCACCCCTTTTAAGCATTATATATATACTAGGAATGCTTCACAACATTTCATTTACTCATGCTTTGTAATAAAAATTAAAAATTATAGCATGCACTTTAACAAAATAAATCCATACTTACAACTTGTATTCAGTTCCAAAAACTTTATAAATTACCAATTTAGCTTAGCATATAAAATAACATTTTATATCAAAAATATGTTAGAGTTTTAAACATGATGATAAAAACATTTCTTACATAATTTATTAACTTAATAAATTGTTTATGAAATACAAGCTGAAACAAGAGAGTTTCAAAAGAATTTTATTGGAAAACATGTTTCATTACAAATGGAAACATATAAGCCTTTACTTTTAAAATAACTCATTCAAATTTTAACATGCTTGTTGGTTTACTATTCGCATGCGTTTATCTTCCAAGTATATATCTTAAGATGGAATATACAACTTCTAGACAAGATTTTCCAATAATAAAATCATACAATCATACACCGACATAAATTTAAAACAACACTTTTAATTCCCAACATGCTCTACTTGTTTATTAATTAATATCCACCAATTCTTAAATAACAATTTATCATGGTATATCAAGAAAGAAAAATCAACAATATTTATTCCATGAGTTTTAGATAGCATGTTTTACTAGCATGAATAAATTTATTAAAATTTGAATGTAACAAAATTTTTAAGGGTGAAATATAGCAATATGGGTTAGCATAATAAATGACCAATCATTATCAAAAATAAATATCTAAATCAAGATTCAACATATGAAAATGATGCATGCACCTTTCCTAAAAAATATACCATGAAATCAGTGTATTTTCCACTTAAACATGTTCAATTGGCTATCACGGTCATTATATTGAATCATAGGGGGCATGATACCTGGATTTTAACCAACCTCTGTAACATTGAGGTTCTGTCATAGTACACAAGAGGCCCTAAAAATAAATGTGCCATTTAATCCCCCTTTTTCTTTACTGGTTAGGTTTAATTGACATTGTTTCCCTACAAACTCTATGTAAGTATTACATCTTCCTAACTCCAAACATCATGAAAACTCTCAACCAAAAGCTCTAATAGAACTGTCACAAATCACCCCTACTGAAACCCCTCCCAAATTGGTATAGGAGATGGTATTTAACCTTGATTCCCACCTCCAATATAGACTCATATTCGAATTTTGCACTGAAGGCATCTGTCATGAGAATGGGAGGCCATACCCTTTTAATTCTTAGGACAAGATAATAAAATAATCGATCAACACTCAAGGATTCCCATATAAGATATATCGATTCTCACAACCCAATGATATTTATATGTCATACATTATCAAAGAAATATATTCACATACAATAATGGACCTGAAGACTTAATATCTTCCTCTGACTCCATCCAAGCTACCTGAACATCAGCTTCAATCTATTCTTGTCTATCCTGCAAACAATTAGTAAACTGTGATGAGGTGGGCACTAAGAAATGCTTACTAGGTTCATCTTTCTATGAAATTATATATCATAAGAAATAAAATGTAGAGATAGACATACATGGAAACATTTAATAAAGACAAAAGTGTGGTAAAAACTAATAAGTGGATAAATTATCACATCCTATTCAATTAAAAGCATCACATAAAGATATCTTATCATCCCAACAATTTATCACAAGCATAAGAAAATATTAATTTTAATATATTTATAATAATCGACGAGGGAGTCCAAAATATAAAAAATGTGAATAACCATACCATATCACAATTACTACCATAATATCACAATTGTGAGATTATTTAGTTAAGTAAACAAGCCCAACTCTCAACCTACACCAATCATCTCATTATTATAATTGTGTACCCCATGAAGCCACGACATCATATCACCACATCCATGAAGCCCATGAAACCAGATCATTATATCACCTCATCTCATCTCAACATCCCATGCAGCCACATCATTATATCACCACATCTCTACACCCCATGCAGCCTCATGGCCCACAACTTCATGCGGAACCTGGAGACATCACAACCAGAGGTTATGTGTACATGTTTAACTTTAAGCTATTACAATCCATAATTAAATGTGTGTTTCATAACATTGAGTTAGTATAGATTTACTATGTAAATATATTCTATTAAAACCATGATTTATCACAACCCAAAGCATGAAAACAACACAAACAAGCTAGAGGTAGACATCCAGTCATACAAGCAATTAATTAAGTAAAACGAAACATATGTCATCAAGAAAACACACAAAAATAATAAATAATGATTTAAGAAATCCTATACAAAGGGAAAAAATAATAAAAATCCTGCAAGTAATCATTCATACATAGAAATTAAACTACATACAATTAAATAAATGCATCAACATAATACATAATAATAGAAATAAAGATGGTGTGAAATCTAGTGAATTAATAATACATAAAAAAATAATGAGTGAAATATCTATGAAGTCATATTAACTATCTTATATTATTTATTCAATTCACCACTTCTTTTATTCATCCAGATAATTTCACTGAGCTATTAAGATAACCTAATCTCAAAATATCCTTGAAAATTTTAATATAAATAATACTTAACTCTAAGTATAACCTACATCATTTTATTATTAATTCCAAATTACTCCCTGTTCATGGCCTCTAAAAACATCATTTGTTACTTTAATGGGAATTCCAATTTATTTTTTAAATCCTATCTTTATTTAATTCTCTGCTTAAATTTATTATTCATCACATGCTTATCTAACTTATCATAAGAATTTAAATCTAAATAATTCCATGTATCCACATCAATATATATATATTATAATATATAAACATCATCACATAACTATATCCATAATAAAACCATCAATTAGTGTTGATACATATATGTGTGATATAAGTTTATCAGTGCATGAACAAATATTAATGGCATGATAATAAACAACATATCATTTTCTCATGTTTATTTCAATTATTCTTGATTTTCTTATTTACATTCAATCCAGAATATCCCCACTTCAAATGGGTAGTTGAGTAAAAGGATTCAATCAATCATTATTACCCTTACATATTCCTCTTCATTATTCCAAATCTTCTTATTCATAACCATCTCCAAAATATTATCAATTTCTATGAATAACCAAAAATTAGAGGAGCAAGTCTTTCAAAATAATAATAATGATAACTAAAGTTTTCGTTCACCAATTCATGAAGAAAGAATAACTATAACAAGGATTCCATTTAAGAACCCCACCCCATACCAAGAAAGGGCTCATGAAAAGTGTGAAATAGTGAAATACTAAACCCCTCCCCAGGTTAAATCAATAACACCAAACATGAGGAGAGAGAATAATCTTTCCAGGTAGTTTTGGAAAAGATATGTAAACAATTTGATGAATCTTTTCAATAAGAGAGGAGTCTAAATCAAGGGAAATGAGAAGGTATCCCTACACTCATTTCAAAGGGATGTCAAGAATCGAATGAATATTTTGTACTAGTGGTTTATAATTGATATGTTTAAGATTTTAACAAAGCATAAAAGTGTTTACAACATATCAAGAATTATATTTCAAAGATAAAGAATGAAATCTTATACCTCGTGATGTTAATCTTGATTTTTTGATGTGATACACCCACAATACCCCAAAATATGTCTATTATCAACCCGATTCGAGAAAATGAACAAGCAAATGGAGAGGTTATAACTTTGAAAAGTAAAGAAATGTGTTCAACACATTTCATATTTATAATAGGAATCTGATATTGACATTAATTTTAAGCAAGGGACTCATAAAAATAAGATAATAAATTTTCATAATATGATATGGTAATTTATTAATTAATATCTTAAAATTTGAAAAAAAAAGTTCTTAAAACGTTTGGAAAAAAGTTTTCAGAAATATTTTTGAGAAATATTTTTTTGTAAAACATTTTCCTAAAATGTTTTTTAAGTCTTTAACTATTTTAAGTGTAGTAATTTCATATTTTTTTCATGATTTAAATATATATTAGTTATTATTATTATCTTTTAAATGTCACCATGAAACATTTCTCATGGATTTTATAATTACATTAACAAAAAATATTTTATTAAATGTTTCATTTTCTATTATTTATTCAAATCATACCTTACCTGCTCCCCCACAGAGTGATTCTCCTCCTGAACCAAAATCGCCTCTAGTTTATCCAGTTAACTGGATGATCTAGTATAGTTCACTGCCTGAACTGGAGATGATAATTTTCACTCTCCTCCCTTCCTCCTTCTGGTTACAAATTAATATTTATAATTTATTAATTTAATAAACAACTAAAAAATATTAATTCAGAAAATTGTGAAAAATTAATCTTAAATTATTTAGGTTATAATAATCATTTTTTTTATAACAATTCCAAAATCTCTATGATTTAAAAAAATGGATGTCAAATAATTTATTAGAAAACATTCAGTAAAAAAACGAGACTAAAGAAACATGAAGTAATTATTTTCATATTATTTTACATAAATAACAGACTAACAATTAATTAAAATATGAAAATATAGGTAGTACATTTTTATTACTTAAGATAATTGAAATACATACGTAAAAATATTGAGTAAAAATTCGATATGTAATAAATTAAAAACTCACACCAATCACTCCCCTCTCCCTCATGGTGGGTCTCACAAGCACATCTTGATCGATACATTCTCACTCAATATGGTGTCAACCATCCAGTATCATTATCTAACATACACATGCCACAACAAAAAAGGCACCAAAGCCCGTATCATAAGCTCATCAGCTCATTATCAGGATGTTAGTCCCTTAAGACCATGCCCCATGTCTCAAAGAACATCCTTTAATCCATCTATGGTTATCCTCCTCAAGGTTGTCCAGTCACATAATCATAATATGACAAACCTATCAACATATTTATCTCACCTCAACCTATGCTTATTAATATCATCTCGCACTCATCACCCCATGATTACCTTGCACCCCAAAGGCCCTTCCCAACCATGGCCTCAAGAAATAAATTTGATCATCTTCCAATTCTAGCTTCACAACATAGTCTGCTAATCAGGGACCGTCTTAAGCTAACTCGCACTAAGGCCCTCAACATCCCAATGTAAAGTCATCAAAACAATTCTCACAACCAGTGATTGGGTCAATCCCACATCTCCCCTTAGAGGATTTCAAAGTGGAAGAAGAATAAAGTAGAGTAGAACAACTTACCTCAAATCATTGTGTAAAATACCCAAGATTCACCCCTCTTTAAAGGGAAATCAAGAGAGGAATGAGTGGGGAGGAAATGTCAAAAATGGCCCTCACTTGGGTATCTAATCACAACTTAAACCACCATGCATCCCCCCTTTACAGCACGATCCTTCTCTCATGGCCACCCTTCCATGGCGTGATCCCTCTAGTCATGTCACGACACACCCTTATCAAGAAAAACCAAAAACTTGAGGCCTAAAACTTCATGACAGTCTCCACGCTCCACGACACGGCACTTCCTCATGGACCAACCTTAGTGACATGGCCTAAGGGTCACATATTTACCACAATCCTTATGAAAATATCACTAAGTCAATATGTGATGTTTTTCCAAACTCATACGTAAGATTCATCATCAAGTCATGACATCCTCGAGCATAATGTGACTATACATGAGGTTTTGTGATTTTGGAAAAAACCCACATAAAAACAACCATATTGTGACACTCACTTATCAATGTTTGACCCACTTCCATCATGTTGTGTTTCCTCCCTCAACCACAATGTGATTCCTCTAGTCACATCGTGACATTCCCTTACTAGGAAAAACAAAAAACCTAAGGCCTCAAACTTCATGATAGTCTTCATGCTCCATGATGTGATGCCTCCTCTTGGACTAGCCTTAGCGACATGGAGAAAAGGTCACAGCGTGACTACATTCCTCATGATAAATCTCGAAAAGGAAATATGTGACATATTTTCAAACCTATACATACATGAAACCCCAAGCACAATGTGACCATACATAAGGTATTTGATTTTGGAAAAAATCCATACAAAAACCACCACATCATGGCACTGAATTATCAATGAGTGACCCACTGCCATCATGTTGGGGTGCCTCCATCAACCATAGTGTGATCCCTTCACCAACACTTCACCAAATCATGACTATCACCTATCATAGTGTGATGAACCATCAACAATAAAAATCATCAAAGGGGTTCAGACATTAACATGAGCATTCAAAATAACTCTCAAATCCTTAGACACGTCAAAAAACATCTTCTTCGGATGAACCAAACCCCAGAATCCCAATCCTCAGACCATATCCTACTTCAAGATGAAAACATCAAGTTTTATCTGAATTTCACAACCCATAATAATACTAGAAGTTACATCCAAACACCTCATAATGATAATAAAACCATAACATGTTAAATATTGGGAGTATAGAGAAGATATTAATGCTAAGTCCTCTGGAATCACACCCAAGAAAACACATCCTTGCTAACTATATAGGGGTATCGCATCAACAATAGTGAAGATATGACACATGACTTGTCTTGGTTCTTGAGGTATCATAAATTTAGTCCACTCAATGCCTCATTTCACTAAAACTACCACCAACAACCAAAAATAGGTATTCATCGATCACATATTTAACTTAATTAAAATTTAGGGGAAAACCCTAAAAATTTCCATCTAGCATTATACCTTGCCGAAAAAATATGGATATCCTCTACCAAATCCGAGTGAAATCCCTATGTTATAAAACTAATTCCATCACGGTCTAGTGGAATCTAATCTCAAATATTTTACCAAGGAACTCAAAAAATTAGGGGAAAGGAGAAAAAAATAGAATCAACATAAGGAGACTCACCTAAAACGTCAAAGAACACACCATGAATCACACAAATCTGAGGAAGAACAAATGGAGGAGGAGCTCATCCAGTTGGGGTGTTCTCATGAAATGAAAAAGGGTGATGAATACTTAAAATATTAAATAGGAAAACCAATTTTTCCTAATTTTTAAAAGGAGAACGGTTTGTGGTGTTGTTGATCAAACTATGCACCCACCATGTGTCTAATACCACAAAAAATCTCAACAACACGCGCATTTAAAGCACATTATTTTGAAAACCATTCACCAGGCTTTGACTTTATTCCAAGTCTAAATAATATTCTTTAAGAGTTTCAATCCTTATAATTCCACTATAAAGGATGATTCAAAATATGAGTCCTCCATGAAACCAATGATTCAAATTCCTTTGGAATTTAAACCATTTATACAGATATAGGGTTTTAAAAAAAAAATTAATTAATTATTTTTAAAGAAATATAGAAAAGGAGACTACATTTTTTAAAGGAAAATGAGAAAATGATCATCACAAACACTATGGTTTTGAGAAATTTACTATGAAGATCTTTTAAAATACATAACCAAGGAAAATGGAGTGAGAATCCCCTAAATTTTGGACATTAATAAATGATTAAAACTATAGTTTATTGAGACAAAGAACATTAGTTGATATTAGAAATATAGACATATAAACTACAAAGAATTTCAGAGACACACTAGGAAACAAATAATAATTAGTAACCCTATCCAAAATTTGGAAACAAAATAGAGAATCAATAATAAATTTTAATACATACATTCTAGAAAAAATGTAGGAGAAAAAAATGACTTTCAAGATATGAACCGTACTATCAATTCTTAGGGTAGAATATTTTTTATTAATCATCGATCAATACATATAAAAACTTACCATGAAGAAATCACTAAATTAAAAATAAATAAATAAAACCTCCAAAAAACATTACAGTTTTATTGAAACAATGATATTGTTAGTAAATTAATTAAATTTCAATTTAAATAACATACCTTTAAATAAATTTTATAATAAAATAATATTATCAAATTATGTGTTTATTACATTAATATCACTAAGTAATAAACATGATGGTGATAGATTAACATATTAAATAAAATCTATTTTTATATCACATATTCAAATAATCTTTATAAGAAAATAATATTATTAAATCATATGTTAACCACATTGACATCATGAAAGTAGATGACTATATAATCATCTTTAAAAAACTATAAAATTTAAAATAAAATGCCAACCATACAAATTGATTTTTAAGAGCAAAATAAATAACAGTTACACTTACCAAATAAAATATGAAGATAAGTCACAAAATTCAAAAAAAAAATTAAACCCTTCAATGACTATAAACATAAGAATTGGGATAAATATTGGTATGGATAATATTGACTATAGATTTTATTATAAAATAACAAATTAAATGTTACCAAAAGAAAAACTAATAATTATATTGGATGCCAAAACCCGTATATTTTTAGGATGGTCAACCAAATGACATGATATTATATTAGTTCTAAGATAACTAATGTGATTATCATATTTTGTTTAATATAATGATATCTCAAGACCTTGAGATAAAAACTAGACTTGGGATTGATATATTTTAAAAATATCAGCCATGTTTCAAGTGATTATTTTTTACATTTTTTAGGATGAAATTGATATTTCACAATACATGTAGTCTAAAAAATTAAAAAAGGTAGAAAAATGGATGAAAAAAACTACTAGGATGGGAAAAGAATTTCTCTAGACAGAAAAAGGATAAAAAAGAAAAGGAAACATTGAAATCAACTAAATATTCATCAGATTTACCTTCTATGGTTGATAAGGATGATGGAACATCCCAACTTTTCCAAAAGTAAGGTCCATTTAATTTTTGGTTTAAATTCCTTAAAATGACCCATAGTTGATGAATAATCTTTAAATGGAGGTCTCAACTGCATTCGGGGCTCATCTGAAGCCTAGAGTACCAAAAAGGGGGGAAATAGAATGGGTCGCACGATTAGGAGAAACCATGCAGACTAGGAGCATGACCGTGTGGCCATTTACAAATCCATGGCAGTGAGATAACGCATGGCCAATTCACGGTTAGTGAAACCATGCGATGGACCATGCACTACACCCCAAAGTAGAAAAACCCACCACACAGTTTTCTTAATCGTGTGGACAAACCATGTGACACCTTCTATGTAAAAAAATTTAATTTTTATTTTTAGGGTTTTATTTTAAAACACCCATTTCTTCTCCCCCTCCCTCCCACTCGGGATTTCCTCCCCACCAAGCACACAAACCCCCCTCCTCTCCTCTCATGTGGTTTTGTGATTGTTCCATAAATAGTGGTCATATTTCTTCATCATTAGAAGCTACGGAATCCTCTCAGTAAGCTCTCTCATCTGCACCCCTTGATTTCATGGTTTCTCCAACCATCATTGTGATATCTCCATGTGACAGATTTAGACCTATTTGTGGGGTTTTCCTAAATATATTGATTTCTACTTTTTTAGGTCAAATCAAGCCTTGATACCAGACATGCATATTACCACAACGTCGAGGTAGGGCATCTACTCTTTTTTACCTTCATTTCTGTAGTTTTTATCATTACGTTGTTCTGTCGCCCCATCAAAACCTTTCAGAGAGGCATTTTATCACATATTAAAATGATTCGATTGTTTTTTCATGACCTTTTGAACTATACCATGATGTGAAATCCATGTTTAGGGTGTTTCTCTTGGATCTGGTCACCCCAATGGGTGAACCAACCAAAATGGACAAAATTTCCTTTGTTTAGAATGTGGGAAAATTATCATTGTTTTGTTTGGCACCTTGAAAATTCTATAATTTGATTAATAATCTTAGAATGAGAAAATACCATGAATAGGGTCCCTCTTGATGAAGCCTAATCTTAAACATAGTTGTTTGGACTATGTGTAGTGCCTTATACCTGAGACACACTTGATGTATATTAAATGAAATATGCCTTTCCATGTGGTATTATACTCAAATGATCATGTTTATTCCAAGTACGTTATGATAATGCATTAGGTTAAATGCTTATTCATAGTACCATGTGAATTTGAACATCTTATTTTATTCCAAATGCTTATTACCTTATTAGTGGGTTTCACCATATGAAATGTTTATTAAACTTTTTTTCTTGTACTATTGAATTGAATGTGTTGACATGCACTTGTTTAAGGCTTATGTCATATAGATTATGCCTCATAACTTGCTTACTCTTATGGAATTCTCATTGCCTTGCTATATTAAATGTTCCTTTGATGATTGGTTTAAATTTCTTAGCTTGGTTAATGGGATCTTGTGGTATTAAGATGATTTTTGTGGTTAGAAATAATAAATTCATTTCTTGTTATATATGTATTGTTTGATGTGGAATTTGAAATGGGTTGGGAGAGAACATGAGTTTTTTATTAAGGACCCATTGATGGAATCTTCATGCTCAATGGGTTATAACCCAACACGCTGGGGGCGATGCTTTGGTTTACCAGGAAAGGGCTTCTCAGGATATGTATTATACTCCTGAGTGATACCAGTTCCCAAAGGGAGCAACCATGTGAGTACCTTTTGGAAAGATAGATACACTATTCCTTGGGTGATACTCGGTTCCTTGTGAGATACCAGGGATGGACTCCATGTTTACCATACCTCGTAGCGATAATTGTGATTCTTTTGGATCTCCTTGGATGGGCTCAGTGGTATTGTATTTATCAGATGTTTCCATTGCAATACCTGGGAATATTTTAGATTGCCTTGGATGGACACAAAACTCCATATCATTTTTTAATGGAATGTTTGGTTTGAATTGTCTATTTGGTGGTTGAGTCATATGATATGCTTCCTTTATGTCTATATGATCATGTTATTTCACTTGTGATACTTCTTATTGCCTTCCAAAAAACTCATGTGATGACATGGGATTGTGACCCCAGGCCAAAAAACAAGCTTGGGGGTATGATTCTTAATTTCCTTAAATAACATGGAACCTGTTATATATTTTTTCACCTACAGATGTTCCTCATTCAGAATCCTGACATGGGCCAAAGTAGGTGATATGGGACAGGTGTCCACTTAAGAACCAAGACCAAGTTACAGTTGTTGTTTATTACAACCCTGTCATTAATTATATGTGGCACATTGTTTCTTATTAATAGAATGAAAATGGAAGGGTCTAGACACTGTGGGTGCTGGCCTACAGAGTTTATTATCTCATACCCTTCTCAGGCACCTATTGGTACCCGAGTAGACTTTATGACCATAGGTATATATAAAGGGAATAATTCTTCTTCTGATGCTTGATTTTCTTACTTCTTAGGATAGAGATGGGGGCAGAGGACTGAGCCTTTTCTTGAGATGTTTTCATAGAAGTTTACCATTTTATTTGTACTTTTGATATCATATTGTTTATTCATGTACCATGTTTCCCTTTATCTTCTATTTTCATATAGACTCATGACATTATCATCATCACTTGTGTACCATGATTTATTATTCAGATTCTATAGTTATTTGTTACTCTGTTTGGGGTTATTTATCATTTTTTCTACTATTTGATTATTATTATTATGCTTCTACTATTTCTTATTATTGTTTACTATTGAGAATACTCTGATCTATGAGGGAATAGTCTCCCCACAGACACACCCTAGGTCCTCACTGCTAGTCAGCATCCTCTAGCGTTCGAGGAGATGTGCTTGAGGTCATGTGGCTAACCATCCTTGGGGAAATGTTGAGTGTCATATGGGACCAGGATGCTAGATATGAAAATTTAGAAGGATCCTAAGAAAAATCCTCATCAGAAAAAGAACAAAAAACATCAAAAAAAGAGGAAGGAAAGTTGTTCTCAAAGGAAGAACAACAAGATCAACATTCTCAGATGAAATTTTCTAACAAATTCAAATACGATAAGGGTGTGAATGTTCTTGAAATATAAAATTATAAGAAAGTTTTAAATAAAGGTAAAGGGAAATTTAGGGTAGTTTTGAAACCTATTGTCGAATCCTCATGACCAAAACCTCCCAAACCTTCCTCTGGTAAATCGGATTTGGAGGAAACCATTGCACAAAAAGTTTTTGATTATATTTTTTAATCTTTGAAAATATTATAAGACACCATTACAAAGCTTGAATAAAGGTGTAAAATTATTCAAAATAGTCTTAGTGAGAAATTGGATTCTTTCACAGTGTTATCTTAATCAGTTTTCCTTACTGAAACAGAGTTTAAAACCTTTCAAGAAAAGTCAAATAATCAAAAAATATCATACAATAAGATGATTAAGTTGTCCAATCAAGTGGATTGTGATATCAAGTAACACGATGATCAATTTATAGATGTAAAGAAAATTTTTTTAGAACCATCAAATTATTTTAATTAGTTTTCATCTGATGTATCTCATCGAGTGAATTATGTGGATGAATTCAGCAATACAAATGATGAACAGACAGAGGAAGTAAAAGTATTAAAATAAAAAGTTCAAAATTTTGAGTTGGAGATTACCCGTATTAGGTTGTGTAAAGTATAACTTTTATTTTTAAAGGAATAAAATAAAAAGTATTCTATGGAGATTGAAATATTTAAGACTAAAGTTAAAAAGAAGGGTACTTTAGAAGAAAATATTGTAAATCTTTAGAAGGATCGACATGAGTTCAAAAAGATAAATGCCTTCATGAAGAGCCTCATGAAGAAAGACAAAAAATATATTTGAACTGTTGATGTAAATTTTGTAAAACATTTGAATGGTTACTCATTATACCTTTCATAAAAATCCTTTGTTCTTGAATGTTTTCCAATTACGATTGGATATATGTTCTTTCATTTTATTCTTAGATGAATAGTTAGTTCAAATGCTAAAATTGTTTTGTATGTTATTTTTCCTCTAACATTTAAAGGAATTATGCATACTTTCCCATTATTTTTGAAAATAATAAGGGGGGATTTTATAAATAGAGAGAAGAATTTTTAAAAAGGGTAGAAGGTTTTATAAAGGGTGAGATGTTATACTAATGGGGAGATGGTTTATTTCTTTTCATATTATTACAAAAGAGTTAAAAATCAAGGATAGTTATAAATAATAACTTCAAATTTCTTAAAATAACAAAGTGATATAAGCTTTTCAAGTTATTATTTTTTAATTTTAAGTATTATGGTTTGTGATTTCCAAAAAGGGGAAGATTATTGAGTTAGAAGTTTCACTTATTAATTTTCCATTCCTTTAATTTTGTAAATCATAAACACCTTATTAAAACTATTCTTAATAAATTTTTATATTCCAAGTGTTTTATTATGTTTTTGTAGAAAATGTTACTTTATACCAAACATAGAAATGTTTCTAATGTATTATGAATATAAAATTTACATTACTCAATCTGATCCATCGAACTAAAGGTGTGTCCAATTCATTGGAATGACCTTTGTTCAGACCAATGGATAGACTTATGTCTTATCTTCTTAACTAACAAAATTAATTACCATATAACTTACCTTGGTATTGATACATCGTACTAACCCTCATTCAGTTCATTGGATTAATTGTCAATAAGGAATCCCATCCGACCAACTAAAGTTTATAATCAGGGTACTTAATATTTGTTCTATCATAAGGAATACACATTATCATTGTAATGGTGCTAAAAAAATGACATCAGACATTCATTTACAGATGATCTTTCAAGCGCCTACAGTTTGAGGTCATTGAAACAAACTCAGAAATATGACCGTTGGAGATTAATCTATAAAAAATAGGCCATTTGAATAGTTTGGAGCTGATACATTTCACAACTCAAGTCTTATAAATATTGTTAGTGTGAACTGATCATTATTAGTCTCTGTAATGCTTTAGAAATTTGTCGTTCTAAGGAATCCTTGTTAGGGTTGTTTCCTTTAGAACATTTATTTTTATATTCAGTGTCCGATCATTGTTACGATCGAGGGATTCTGAGGATATGAAGATGGTGAATCTAATCTATTAGATTGAGGGCTTATAAGGATAGGAAGACAGACGTTGATCATTGTATCAAGGGATTTCAGGGATTAGAAAATAGAGTCTGATCATCATATTGAGTGATTTTCTGATAAGGAAAGACAAACTTTATAGTAAGTATAAAACTATTAATAACTTTTGTCAAAGTTATTGACTACCTTTACTCTTAAGGTTAAAATAATTAAATCTTTTAAATATATCTTTTAAATCATTCTTACTTTTACTAGTTATTTTATTGATTGTTTTTACAAGTCTTTATTATATTGTTCATATTAAAATAGAAAGTTTTTTTACAAATCTTTCTTATCAATTGTTTTATTAGTGTATATGGGATTACATTTAAAACATACTCTGATATAATCAGACCCTTTTTGGTTCTGATTCTGATACTCTGATCATCAGATGATCTATGATTCTGACCTTTATTACTTTAAGATGTATTGTGTTGATTAAGTTTAAATTTTTTAAACTAAAAATCACCCTCTCTCTTGTAAGTATAGTCATCATAAGTTACTCTTAGAATCCAACATCATTATCCGAAATACACATGCCACAATAGAAAAGGAACCAAAGCCCGTATCACAAGATCATCAGATCATCATCTAGATGTTATTCCCTTAATACCAAGCCCCACATCTTAAATAACATCTCATCATCCATCTATGTATATCCTCCTTATGAATGTCCAGTCACATAAGCACAATATGGAAAATCTCTCAACATATTTATCTCGCCCATAAGGGAATCCACTAAATCCCTCAGACCTACCTCGACCTCTTCTTATTAATATCATCTTGCACTCATCACCCCACAGTTACCTTCCACCCTAAAGTCCCTTCCCAATCATGGCCTCATGAAATTGATTTCATCGTCTTCTAATTCTAGCTTCACAACATAGTCCTCTAATCAGGGGGAATCTTAAGATAACTCTCACTAAGGCACTCAATATACCAATGCAAAGGCATCAAAACAATTCTCACAACCTGTTCTTGGGTCAATCCCATATCCCCCCTTAGAGATGCAGCTATCAAAGTGTAATAAGAATGAATAAAATGGGTGGAATAACTTACCTTAAATCATTATGAAAAATACCCAAGATTCACTGCTCATTAAAGGGGAATCAAGAGAAGGATGAGTGGGAGATGAAAAAAAATGTCTCTCCCCACTTGGGGGTCTAATAACAACTAAAACCACTGTGTATCACCCCTCCAAATAAAAATCCTTCCCCATGTTTCCACCCTTCCACATCGTGATCCATCTAGTCATGTCGTGACATGCCCTTATCAGTAAAAACTAAAAACTTAAGGCCCCTAACTTCATGCCAATTTGCACACTCCATGATGTGACACCTCCTATTGGACCAACCTTAGTGGCATGGACCAAGGGTCATGACATGACCATATTCCACTTGAAAATATCACTAAGGAAATATGTGAGGTTTTTCAAAAATCATATATATGAATCATCATCAAGGCCTGAAACCCCCGAGCATAATGTGACCATATATGAGGTTTTTTATTTTGGAAAGGACCCAAAAAAACCACCACATCATGACACTCAATTATCAATGCATGAACCACTACCATTACGTCGAGAGGCCTCCCTCAACCACAATGTGATCCCTTCACCAACACCTTTTCAAAGAAAGAAATGAGGGGGAGGAGACAACAAAAATGGATCTCCCTGACTGGGGGTCCAATCACAACTTGATGCCACTGCTTGGCCCAACTCTATAGCGTGACCATTACCTCATGGACACCCACCATGATGTGATCACTCTAGTCACATCGTGACATGACCTTACCAGGAAAATCCAAAAACCTGAGGCTCTGAACTTCATTCTAGTCTCCACGCTCCACAATGCAACACCTCCTCTTGGACTAGCCTTCGCAACATGGTAAAAAGGTCACAATGTGACCACATTCCTCAAGAGAAATATCTCAAAGGAAATATGTGTCATTTTTTAAAATGAATTCATAAGAATCATCATCAAGGTATGACACCCCTAATCATAATTTGATACATAATGTCTTTTATTTTTTTCAAAAACCCACACAAAAACCACCACATCATGGTACTTACTTATCAGTATGTGACCCATTGCCATAATTTCAGGGTGACTCCCTCAACTAGTGTGATCTCTTCACCAACACCTCATTGAATCATGACCATAAACTATCATAATGTGATGAACCATCAACAATAAAAATCACCAAATGGGTTCTGAGATTCACCTGAGCATCCAAAATAACTCTAAAATCCTTAAACACATCCTAGAACATCTTCTTTGAATGCACAAAAAATCCAAAATCCCAATCCTAGAAGCATATCCTACTTGAGGATGAAAAATTCAAGTTTTCTATGAATTTGACAACCCAAAATAATATTGGTAGTTACACCTAAACACCTCAAAATTATAATAAAACCATAACATGTTAAATATGGGGAGTATAGAGAATAGATCAATCTTGTTTGAAGATTAATCAATCAATTTGGTTTTTATGAATGTTTTGATAATATAAAATTTTCCATCCAAGCTTATTAAGAAATTTAAAGGAGTAAGAGATCAATTAGAAATAAAAAAAGGAAAAAAATATGCCTTGTGAAGGAGAAGACAACAATGTCGTAACATAAAGTATACCATGATGTAGTCGACTATAACATAGATTTTATCATGGTTCAAGTACTAGTTATCATGGTTTAAAGATAAATTAATAGAAATAATTCAATGCCAAAAAAGGTAAAAACTACATGATTTTAGACATAGTGAAGACAAAATGAGTTAGTGCTTGGGGTTTAAAAATACTAATCATGGTTATTTCAAATAAAAGAAAACAAAATGTTAAAGAGATACATAATTTTAATAATCATTATTATAGAAAGAAATTATAAAAAGGATAAAAAATAAGATAAATTCTTCTATAGTGTAATAGATATCATGGTGAAGTATCATGTGCCATCCCTCCACCCCAAGACACTAGAAAATTCCCAAACTGACAGTCGCCAAAGTATCTCAGGCACACATCCCTAAACCCCAAAGTCTACTAACATCAGGGGTCTAAAAAGGTCTCATGGGAGAACTATATCTCATTTATTAGACTATGTAATAATAAATAAATATCTAGTAACACATAAAAAAGTACACAAAATAATAATAAAAGATTAAAAATTGTAGATGGAGAATTCCCCTTACCTCAAAGTGAGGCAGAGACATTCTTTTATAGATGGGTAAAATAGATTACATGGTGGAGTATTAAAATGTGGAACTTGGAAATACCCTATATAATAAATAGGTTTTAACACTCATCCTCAAGATAGACATGCCCAGCTTGGACCAAGAGTCCCACAAAAAGAAAGATGACGTCAAACAAGACTATACACACTCCCCCTCAAGCTGGGTCGCTGATGATGTGGATACCCAGCTTGGTATTGAGAGAGTCCAGAAGATATCCTGGGAGGCCTTTGGTGAATATGTCGGTAAGATTATCGGCCATCATTATGTGGAATAAAATTATATGGTTCTGCTCGAGGTGATGGCGAAGAAAGTGGAATTCCACCTTAATATGCTTTGTTCGTTCAAGGAAGATGAGACTAGAAGAAATCTTCATGTCTTTCTAATTATCATACCAGTTATGATAAGACATTTATGTCAAGAATCCAAGCTCATGGAGGATATGTCGAAGCCAAAGTATCTGAGTATTGATTGTGGTCATCGCATGGTATTCATACTCCGCACTATATCTGGAGACGACAATCTATTTCTTATCACGCTAGGAGATGAGGTTACCTACCAAGAAAATGGAAAACCCATAATTGGACTTTTGGGTAGAAAGAAAACTAGAATAGTCAAAATTATAGATGGCCTCAACATTCATATGATCATGATGTGAGTACTAGAGACCGTGGGCAGGGTCTTTCTTGATGTATTTCGCAATGCAGAGTACAACATCCCACTGAGATTTGGTTGGATGCTCCATGAATTGGATAACTTTTCCAATAGAGAAGGTAATGTCCAAACACATCATGGTGAGATAATTGAGTTTTCACACAATAAAAAGTTATCTCTCTGGGTGAGAAAAGAGTTTCATGTTTTCATAGAGATACTATTCCCCAGACTCAAGAGGAGTGTCAACGGAAGTGGCCTGAGTCAATCCATCATACTGCAAGATATCCAAGGAATATTTCCATTGGAAAAGAAAGATCATGTCCACATAATGGGAGACCTCAATTCAAATGAAGTATTTTAGTGGAATGATATCTTTGGTGTGAAAGTGGTGGTGAAGATTCCCCTTTAGTTGGGAGATTCTAGTTGAGTTGCTCCCAGTGATGATGATATCATCAACATACACCACCAGTAGGATGTAGCCAAAGGACGTCGTACGGTAGATGACGGTGTGATCCTTCATATTACAATAGAGCTTGAATGTAGTGATGATGATACTGAATCAGCCAAAATAAGCCTGAGGAGACTTCTTGAGGCAATATAGAGAGCAACGAAGTCAACAAACATGGGAGTCAGCTACAGAGGCACAAAATCCTGGAGGCTACTACAGATACACCTCTTCTTCAAGAAATCTATGGATAAAGGCATTATTAACATCAATTTAATGAAGGGGACAATGATGATGAGTGTCCAAATATATGGAAAATCATAAAGGTGACATATTTGAAACTATAGAGAAGGTATCAAAATAGTTGATACCATATGTCTAAGAAAATCCATTCACCACAAGTCTGGCATTTAGGTGATAAAGGGATCCATATAAATTGAGGAGGACCGTATAGATCCATTTACTACTGACTGCCTATTTTCTTTACGGAAGGGGGACTAGATCCCAAGTATGATTTTTTTCTATAGCCTTCAATTCATCCCTCATTTCATGAATCCATCCAGGGTGAGATTTGGCATCACCAACTATGTAGGGAATAAATATCATCTCCAGTGAGGAAAGACCCCTATATGAGGATGTGTACAGAGTAGTTTCCTGTAAAGAACGAGTACCTTTTCGTAGTGAAATAGGAAATTCATCTGGAGTCGAAGCAAGAGTGTCAGACAAATATGGATGATGGTGTCCTCAACCTGGATGGGGCATACAGTTGACAGGCAGTGGGATTAGACAACACCAAACCAGTGACCAATAGAGTGGGGCACCGAAGGTGGGTGGATGATGAGAGGAAGATAATCATCAATGGTGGTGTATGGATGGGGAGAGGGGGAGTGAAAGGATATCTCTCAAAAAATGAAACATTAACAAAGATGATATATCATTGTAAGTCTTGAGAGAAGCACTGGTATCCATGCTAAGTGTAGGAATATCTAAGGAATATGCAATGGATGGATTTGGGAGAAATTTTGGAGAGGTTGGGATGAGTTTACCAAATATAACACTGACACCCAAACACACATAGTGGAAGTGAGTGAGGAGGGAGAGAGGATAATAGAGTCTAAAAAGGAGTCTCCCTCTTAAGGATAGAAGAAGGGAGTTGGTTTAGAAGGTAGGTAGTAGTCAGGATGGAATCAGACAAAAAAAGGAGAGGCACCTTTATGTGGAATAGGAAGGAACAAGTAGTCTCTATAATTTGGTGATGTTTTTTCTCAGCCACTCCATTATGCTGAGGTGTGTCGGGGTAGGATTTCTAATGAATAATGACTTTATCCTTAAGAAACTGTTGAATGAAATTGGATAAATATTCCCATCCATTGTTGGAGTGGATAAATTTAAGGGAGGTAGATAATTAAGTATGAATTTCATTATAAAAGGTATGAAAAGTATAAAATACTTCAAACCGATCATGAAGAAGGTAAATCCATTACATGCATGAGTAGTCATCAATAAAGGATATATAATAACTATACCTGGACTGTCTAGGAACCCTATAAGACCCCCATACATTGGAATGAACAAGGTTGAAAGGATTTTCAACACACGGTTCTAGTCAAGGACTATACATAACCTGATGATGTTTAGCAAACTTACAGGATTTACAATGAAAGGAAAGGTGGGGACTGAATTGCAGAAAAATATTATGTAGGACGGAAGTTGGTGGATGGCCAAGGGGAGAATGTAGGTCAAGGTAATAGGCTGAGGTGGATGAGAAAGAAAGAGATGGTTGGGTATCAAACATGTACACCCCATTCCGAAGATGACCTCGACCAATTTCCCAATTCTTCATACACTCTTGAAAAAAACACCATAAGATGTAAAAGTACCAACACAATTTAAATCTTTGGTGAGTTTTTTTATGGAGATAATATTAAATGGACTATCAGGAACATTATCTACTAAATCTGGGAGAATAGATGGGGTCAATGAGAATGTTCCAAGTCCCACAATAAATATTTTAAATCCATTAGAAACAGTAATTTCAGAGGCACCTATATGCAAATGATAGGTAGTGAACAAACCAAAATCCCCTGTGATATGTTCAGACACACCATATTCAAGCATCCAAGTCTTCAGCCAAGTAGAGATACCCACGACAGGGAAACCTATCTAAACAACGGTGGCTAGAGAAGAGGAAGGGGAAAGGTATCCATATAATATTGTATAAACGTAATCTCCTCCAGCGAGAGTGTCAGTTTTTATCGAGTACTGATGACCGGTGATGGAGCATGGGACAACTACTCAGGTGGGCGCATAGATGGAGGGATGAAGCATGGGGCTACCATACAGGAAGGTTGATTCAAAATATGAGTCCTTAATGAAACCAATTATTCAAATTTACTTGGAATTTAAACTAAGTTTTTACAAATAAGTTTAATTCATTGTTTTTAAATAAATAAAAGAAAACTACACGTTTTTAAAGGAAAATGAGAAAATGATCCTCACAAACACTATGGTTTTGAGCATTTTACTATGAAGGTCTTTTAAAATAAGGAACAAAGGAAAGGGGAGTGAGAATCCCTTAAATTTTGGACATCACTAAAGGATTAAAACTAGAGTTACTTGAGGCAAAGAACATTAGTTGATCTTAGAAATATAAACATATAAACTAAGTAGAATTTAAAAGAAATAATAGCAAAAAAAATAATGAGTAACCCAGCCAAAATTTGTATCCCAAATAGATAATCAATAATTAATTTTGATACACACTCTCTAGAAGAAATATAGGATAAAAAAATTACTCTCAAAAGATGAACCATATTATCAATTCTTAGGGTAGAATATTTTTTATTAATCATCAATATATACACTCATACATGATTATAAATACATATAAAAATATATCATAATAAAATCACTTGATTGAAATTAATTAAATAAAACTTCCAAAATAAGTACGAAAAAATGGTTCATCTATCGTATATTTAATTTAATTAAAATTTAAGAAATAAATCTAAAAAATTCCATCTATCCTTACACCCTGATCAACAAATTACCATATAGCCTTACACCCTACTCAATGGTGTACTCCTTTGTGAAAGAAGAGTGAAATCCCTATGGTACAAGTTAATTTACATCATACAAAAGTGAAATAAAATCTAAAATATTTAATAAAAGAACTCAAAATTTAGGGAAAATTAAGAACATGAGGAATAAGTCTTACCTAAAACTTCAAAAAAACACATCGAGAATCACCAAAATATGAGGAAGAAAAAAGGGAGGATAAGGTACAATGACTAGGATATTTAAACACAAGGGAGTAAAAGGGGGATACAACATTAAAAGATCAAAGGGACATACTAATTTTTCCTATTTTGTAACAGGAGAGCAGTTTGACCGCATTTTTTATCAAATTTTTTGATGATACTACCAAAGACTCGACAACCCAAATAGTTGAATCACATTGTTTTGCAAACCAGACACCAAGGGTGGACTTAATTCCAAGTCCAAATCAATTCATTTAAGAGTTACAATCCTTAAAATTATACTTTAAAGGATTATTCAAAATATGAGTAATCCAAAAAACCAATGACATGGGAAATATTTTACAAACAAGTTTAATTCAATGTTTTTAACAAAGACAATGTGTTTATAAAGGAAAACGAGCAAATGACCATCACAAACACTATTGTTTTGAGAATTTTACTATGAAGATATTTTTAAAACAAGGAACAAAGGAAAATGGAATGAGAATATCCTAAATTTTGGACATCAATAAAGGATTAAAACTATAGTTACCTGAGACAAACATTAGTTGATCTTAGAAATATGAGCACACAAACTAGAGAGAATTTAAGAGAAAAACTATGAAAAAAAGAATGATTAGTAAACCTAACCAAATTTTGTAACCCAAATAGTGCATCAATAATAAAATTTATACATCAATATCACATCTTAATAAACATCGTGAATATAGATAAATAACATATTCAAAAAAATCTATTTGATATCAATCCTTCAAATAATATTTTTAAGATAAGACTATCAAATCATGTTTCAACCCTATTGATGTCCTGAAAATAGATGAGTATCACATATTAATCTTTAATGATGTGTAAAAAAATTTAAAATTTAAATACTAAAATTATAAATAGATATCAAATTAAATTATTTGTTTTAGGGAAAATTAAAAATCCAAAATGGCCAAAAACCATAAATAGAAAAATGAAAACTAAAAAAGAAGAATGCCAAAATAGAAAAACGTTTCAATGACAAAATCAACAACTAAAAGGGTGATATTAACAAGATCATGCACCTTGTATCTGAATTATGATTAATAACATAAAAATATGCATAAAAACCCATAAAATTTAAAGCAAAATTAAAACCATACAATTTAATTTTTATGATAAAAAATATCAAGAGTTTCACTTATCAAATAAAATATGATGAGAAATCACAAAATTCAAAAAAAAAACCCTATAATAATTATGAACATACAAAAAAGTGATGATCAATGGAATTGAGAAAAAAACTACCAAAACAAGACAATAATTTCTCAAGTGACTTTCCAGTTTCAAATAGGAAAAATAGAAAAAATTAGTTGAAAAATAAAAACAGATGGGTTTCCTCACCACAACTCATACACCAATATTAAACAAAATTCAGTATCACTTAGAGTGAACCATCATGAAGTATATCAATTCAATTAAAAAAATGATCATAAATATATAATAATGTGACAAATCAACCATCATGTTAGATACAATCATGTTATCAGTTGAACATGTCGGAACCAGCCAAGCCCAAGTATAAACCTATAGTCATCATCCAACAGTACTACTAGTTCATTATTTTAGTAGAAAATTAGAATAGGAATGTGGATAAAATACATCACTGTTAAAACATAAAATAGAACTAGGATAAGAAGGAATCAATATAGAAAAAATAGATGGGAAAATCAGTTTAAAGGTAAAAAAACTTACACTGTTAAAACCATGAAGCACACATATCAAGAATGGTAGATACAATCAAACTTCATGAAATAGGAATCAACTATGTGGGGTTTGAGTCTCTTACATTTAATTAAAATATGACAATAGAATAATAAAATGTATAAAAATCATACATGATAATCAAAGAAAGATGATAAGCAATTAGCAAAGCAATCAGAGAACTTTGAAAACCATTGTTATTGCTTTCTTCATGATAATTCCAGATATACAGCTTCATCGTTTTACTTTGCCTTATGAGAAATGTTTAACTAGACTAATGAAAATTAAATTTACACACAAAACAATATAAAATAAAATAAAATAAGGAGGACACCAGTGGTAATCAGATAAAAAGTGATTGTCATGATAAAGGATCTTAAAGAAAAAAGGGTAACAAGGTAATCAGAGAACATCAGAGAGAATTTAATTTAAGGTAGGTGGTCAAGATTTATTTGCCTAAAGTTTTAGTGTTTTCATATCTTCTCCATTGCATCGCACATCGGCCATTTTCATGCATCGCCTTAAAATCCATTCTTCCTCTTTAAATTAATTGAATCATGTTAATATACTCTCGTTGATCCCTACTAAATGGTTATAGGATGTTCCCTTATTGATCACCACCCCTTTGGGAGTTCTATCTTTAATTTCCCCATTTTATATAATTGTTTAATGGAAAAAACATAGGCTAAGTGTTCAAATTAACTTATAAATGGAATTTACCTCTTTTATAGATATTTTCATTTGACCAAACACCTTCTAAGCATTTGGATTGACCCTAAAGTGGTTTTACCTTGCCTTGTAATTGAACGGCTTAGCACTCAATATGGGTTTCCTTACTTAATTAATTAAATGAATTAAATGGATTAATTATAATGAATTTTAATGGGTGGAAAGGCCATGCTATGTGATGCATGATCTTATATTTGAATTATATGAATTGTGATTCCCTTGGTTGTTTTGGGCTTGATGGTTATAAATGCATTAGAATTGATACCTCATGTTATTATTATTATTATTATTATTATTATGACTATGTCATCATTATGGGTTGTTGAAAGGTGGTTAAGGGACTTTTTGAGCATGATGTTTCACTCCCCCTTACATTGGGTGTAAAGCACGATGCATCTCACTATTATACATATATCTTGATAATGGTCATGATGCTCCATGTTACACCATATCAGGTGTTGGACATGACGAATCAACCCACATATCTCGAAATACGGAGAAGATGTCTCACATTCATCATGAGATTCAGGGCTTATACCCTTATTGGATCTTATAGATTGTTAGACTAGTTATGGACACTTGAGTTACTCCACAGGTCCAGTTAGCACCTAACATCCATGTATATGCCTACTAATTTCTTCATGTGCTCAGTGAATATACATGTATACAATATATAACTATATATAGATATATGATTACTATATATATGGTTACTGCTCAGACTCTTACACCAACCTATGACAAAGTAGGCAGAGACAGCCAGGTGTCCTATAGGAACTTGATCCGGATGATATTTATCTTTTAGCATTGTTTATTATTCCTTATACCAGCACACTGCTATGATATAGACTCTAACTGGATTATTTCTAGACTCCGTTGGTGGTGGCCTACTCGGATTTTATCTCACACCCTACTCGAGCCACCTTTGGTACACGATTATACCTTATGGCTGCATGTATGGATAAGGGAAAGCTTCCTACTCTAGATGTTTGATATTATTTACTTATATCTTAGAGCATGAGAGTAGAGGACCAAGCATATACTCATGATTCTAGTGGAGCAATATTTTATATTTTTTGTATTTTTTTACAGCATGGTGTATATGTCTATCCCCTGTATACCATGTTTCCCTTTTTTATATCAACATTCCATGACATCAACATGTATATGACTTAGATTATGGGATTTTGATTGTTATTTAGTTTCTTGGTTATTTAATCTTTCACGGTTTCTTATTTAGATTATCTATTTCTGTTGTGCCATCTGTTATATCATGCTTATACTAGTGACTATTTATTTATCTTATCCATTGTTCCACTTTGATATGAGGGTATATTCTCCCCAATGTACCACCATAGATATTAATTTCTAGTTGTCATACTTTGGTGTACAAGGAGGCACGCTTGAGGCTATGTGACCCATCGTCTATGGACACCGATTTAGTAGATCCTAGGTTGGAACATTAAAAAGTGGTATCAGATAATTTGTTTTTATTTGCCTTGATTTTTTGGGTATTAGACAAGAGACCAGGAGTATTGGATTTGGTAATGAGTGTGTGCTTGGGAGTAGCTAACCCACATATAGGGGAAACCCAAATTACCCGGGATGAGTTATTGATGTTCTGATTTTTCACCTGTTACAGTTGATACAACTCACCATTGGGTGAAACACATTTTTGTGGTATTATTATTGTTGATGTTATTAATTTTTTACATGGTCCTTGGTCTATTAAGTTAAGAAATTTTCATCTCATGCATCATTATAGGAACATTAGGACTGACATGGCATGCATTTTTCCATGCCACATATACTTCTTGCATGCATTTTCCTATTGTATATAGTCAGTGCCTAATTATTATATATCAAAATATGATGACATTTCTTATAGGGAAAAATATAATTGGATTAATTAAAGTGCCTATAGAAATATAAACGGTGTTTTCCTGCATAGATTGGTGATGACACCTTAATTATCCAATTATGCCATATTGTAGGTTTTGGACCTACTAGTTTTGGACAGTGATATATATATATATTACATGAAAGACTATGAAAAAGATGAAATTAAATATTTAAAACTGAAATGGTTATCGCTAAATGGGATGCTAATTGTAAAGTAAAGTGTGATTTCCCTTATACTTTTCAATTGAAAATCCATATAATGGGACCCATACTAAGTTATACGAGACCTAGACCCGAACTCAGCCTTAGTAGTGGTTATTTGGGAGTCTCTTCCATTATTAAAACGTATTATGGTCTTTTCTGCCACCTAGGTCTGAATTTTGGAGCTGGAAGAGAGGTGTGATCTTTTCTATAGGAAGGATGTGTACCCGTCCTATTTATATATCTATAAATATTTCATCCATTAAAATATCTTTTGAGAAGTTCATTTATAATTATAGAATCACGCCACCATGATAGCCTTGAGTCATACTCCAGGAAGGTGGTGACGACCATGCACTCGAGGTGGTAGGCCCTAAGCTGCCGGTGATACCTCCAGAAGTACCAACTATGGAACCACCTACTATTCCTGATATGGGCACCAAAACCCAATTTTGAGATTGTTTTTTTCTGTATGATTCAATCAATGTAAGGTGTCACTTTAACCACCCTGACTATGGAAGAGTTGACACCAGATTTCTAATAATAGCATCCTCCCACCTTTTCGGGGGATGTTGGTCCCCGTGCTACAAATCCATGGCTAGAGGCCATGATTTCTATTTTTTGAGTATCTAGAGATACATCTAGAGCATAGGTTCAATCTAATTTCTTATATGTTTAATGGTTCTTCAAAGTGATGGTGGGGTGTTATTACCCAGGTAGACTGACATTTTGATATGATCTAGACAGATTTCCAAACGATCTTCTACGATTAATTCTTTCCACATATGTTGATTGTTGACAAGGACAGAGAGTTTATGAACCTTCAACATGGATCCATGTCTATCATGGAGTATTCTAATCATTTTATATATTTGTAGCATTTCATGATGACTTTATATGGTGATGAACTTATTACTGCAAGGAGATTTGAGGATGGGGTGGTATAGACCATCTGATCGCAGTTCAATGTCTTTCAACTGATGATTATTTCAGAGATAGTCAAACAATCCCTCATAATTGAGAAAAATTTGAGGGAATTTGATGGTGGGAACTGGGGAAGTTTGACACCTAGATCTATTAATGTTTCTTCTAGTGGGTGAAATCAATGTTTCAAGGTTTCTCATGGGGGTATCAGAAGTCATCTAAATCATACTGATAGATTCCTTACATGTCACTAGTGTGAGAATCCAGGAAACATGAAACCTCAGTGTATATGGGATCTAGTGGGATGTAGAGGATACAGTAGGATGAGACATATCCAGTGCTTCTACAGGACTTTTCCACCAATGCCTATCGAGTGGGTATCTGCACCCAACCCATGTTTTAGAGTGGAACCAGTAGGATATCTCCAGGATTTCAACTATAATATCAATGGTCATTTAGGAAAAGGTGGTGGTCAAGATAGAGGTATACAGACTCAAGATTTGTAGTGCCAGCAGAGCAGGTCTACTCAGGGTGGTCGGTTTGTGACTCAGGGTCATGGTACAATCCGGTTGCATGCAGTTTAACCTATTCCAAAAGAGTAGAGTATTGGGCCTTCTATTGTTAGAGGTACTATTCTAGTAGCCTATACTTTATTGTCTACTTTATTTGACACAATCACATCACACTCTTTTATATATGAGACAATTATAGAGAGTATGGGCCTCAAGATAGAATAATTTTGTGGAATAATGACACTCGATACCCCATTATGTATTTGATTAAAGAGTGTTCATGGATTTAAATATTACCCACTTTAAGATAGGAAAATATCTTTTCATATGAAATCTTTTCATCCTCAACATGATAGGGTTTGATGTTATCATCGGGATAGACTAGTTAGTACCTAGTTTTCTAGTATTTTCTTGGATGATCAGGGGTTATGGCCTTCTATTCTTCATATTATGGTGGATCATTTTAGGGATGTATTCCCTAACGAATTTTTTTTGGGTAACCTCCAATGAGAGAGGTAGAATTCACCATTGAGCTAGTTCCAGAAGCGGCACCAGTGTCATGAACCATACCAATGGGGGTCGTTTAGTGACTCCCTAAGATCGCCTCCAGTAAGCTAGGGGTTGGCGACTAGCACCAAGTAGGCATATCACTAACATGGGAGACCTTAGCCTAAGTACATGTACACATTCACACATCTCCAAGCATATACAATAATAAAATGTAAAAAACTGAATAACCATGAATCCATACATCTAAATCCCACAACAAGAGTATGACAGGATGTAAAGGAAATTTAATGGGTCCAAATACAATCCCACCACAAAGAGTCTAAAAACAAGTCCAACCTGAAAGTAAAACTAGGACTATTGTCAAGATACTGCAGGAACACACCTTAGTCTGTCTGGGATCACTAAGCACCATCTGGTCCTAGTCTATCTAGGACTCTGTTAGAAGGACGATCATCTGCACAAGATATGACATGTTTGGGGAAATACATTTCATAGGTGAGTATAATGATACCCAGTAGGATACAAACCCCACAAAACACACAACAAGGAAATAAAATCAGCTCTACACTGGTATATGTCTGCTACACATATAACAGGGATATCCAGATCTACTAAAAAAGCACATAGTCTAAAGATAAGTCACAAACATAATGTTAGCCTATGATTCCAGATAAAAGGTTCCAAACAACACTCATTTGGGAGAACACACTCCTGAGTCTGATAACACTGATGACATTCGTTAGATAGGTACTACTCATTGAACATCATCATAGGAAGTACATGATGAAATTGTTAAGGGATGCGATACATAAATAAGGATCACACCCAAGGCCATGGGGTATACTAATAACTCAATCTGGATTAAACCGTTAAGTAGAGGATCAATTCTCATATTTTTTTGGTCATGAAAATACCAAGAACTCTACCTAGGACACAAATATGAATAGAGGATCTCACTTTTTTCCTCATGGAAGGATTCCAACAACTCTATCCAAAAAGTCCCTCTAAATGGATCACTATCCTAGGAGTAGGAGGCAATTCCATACCAACCCTTAGGGAAATGATAAGAGGAACACACCCTAACTAAAATTTTCTAATATATAGAAGTAAAATGGATCCAATCCATATTTTAAGAAGTACATGACATTTAGTAGGGTTACATGTCATGTCCTTTGACCCCAAGTCTTGCCTATGTAACCAACCCGTGTCTTCTACCCGTGTTCGTGTAATAGTACATGGCGTGTCAGCTTCCCATGTATCAGTACATGTCTTAGACTGTGTACTTGTCCAAGCCATGTTCATGTAGGGGAGTACACGGTGTGCTCCAACATGTTTACTCCAAAATGTGTATGTGTACTCTCTGGGGTACATGCCGAGTTCACCAAAGGGGACCACACGTCGTGTGATACTTATCTCTATCCAATAACCCTAGCCACCTCTAGAAGGTTCCAACATGGCATGTGGCTCCAAGCTACATGTCGTGTAGTGAAGATTTTTCTTGAATTCCATATCTAGAATCTGGTTTCTTCTCCATTACTCTAGCCACCTGTTCTGACTGCGCCTCACTCAAAAATTCAGGGAGCCACCTTTTTTGAGCCTCATATTCAACGAACAACATGTTTCAATTGTCAAATATGTTCATAAAATGGGATTATTTTTCATTCTTAATTATACACCAAATAACGTAAAATCGGGTATCCAAATCCATCTAATTCATTGCCACTTCCATCATCGCACCATCGTCGTGTTGTGCCAACCCTTGATCTATAATATAGGATTGTTGTGCTAAGAAATGGGTGCGCAAAAATAAATTTATTGGGATATGTCAAACCATGATCCAAACAATGAAAGATCATGGTGAATGAAGAATCAGGGGAGAAAATCATAAGAATAATTAATAGGAACAGACCTCGATCGATGTTCGTGCCGATCTCAGATCATTTCTATTAAAACTAAAATTAAAAAATAAATAATCAAAATGTAATGCTCCTGATAAAATACCCAAAAAAATGCATCCTGCAATATGACCGATCCACAAATCAATCCATTCATCAATTGATTTGTGTTCATCGTAAAAATTAAGAACGGGGAATAAATCCAAATAAATGAATGTCCTACCTCAATTTGGATCAATCGCTGATGAAAATCAAAGTGGTGTCATTTTCATTGGTGAGATCCTTCGATTTTGTTGCACATTGATCGTTGATCTGTGATCCATAGGATGTTCCTATGAGAGAGATCCTTTAATTCTCTCTCAAACAGCTCTCTAAAGGTTCTAGGGTTATGAATCTAACCCTTAAATAATATCATAATGGTCTACATAAAGACTCTCCAATAACTGCATCAAAAAAATTGAAATAAAATAATTTATTTAATTATTTTAATCATTTACACACCTGCGATGACTTTTCCACAAATTCTCCATGCCAACCAAGGTTATGTCAGGCCTAGGGTAAAACCTACCTTACTAACTAAATAGTTCCCTCATATTTTTGATCCGGTCTCCAATTTTTAAGTTATCAATTTTTTCAAGAAAACTATGTGCGTGTGATACTTAATATATTTAGTATTTAAAACATTTATTCTAGGAACATCGGGCCTTAGAATTGCATTTTGTCTTAGTGACTGGTCTCTAAAATAATTCATAAAATATAAAAAAATAATATTGGAAAATATGACTCACTACATTCTCCCCACCTTTGGGATTTACATCCCGAAAATCCAAAACAACGGCTACACAAAGAGATATGGGTACTAAGCATGAATCTAAACCCCCCGATCCCATGTGCTCTCTTGAAGATTCTCATATTGCCACCTAACACGCACTAAAGGAATCACTCTCCCACAAAAGATCCTCTCCTTATAATACTTGATCTATATCGGGTGGTCAACAAAGGTAGATCCACCCTCAATGTCCAAATTTCCCCAGTCGATAACGTACGATGGGTTGTGCACGTACTTCCTCAAATACGACATATGGAAGATGTCATGTACCCGGTCTAACTATGGAGGTAGAGTTAAGTGTAATTCCCCCTCTCTAACTTTACATAGTATCTGGAAGGGGTCAATGAATCTCAAAGATATATTTATGCCCCAACCAAATATTCGTAATCCACATCGAGTTGAAAATGATAGGAACATATGGTATCCTTCCTCGAACTCCAAAGGCATTCATCATCTGTTAGCATAAGACTTATGACGGATCTTTTTAGTCCTCATCTACTCCTAGATGACTTGTACCTTCTTAGTAGTAGGTCGCACCAACTTTGGGTCCATGAGTATCGAGTCTCCTAGGTCAGTCCAGCAAAGTGGTGACCTGCAGGGCCATCCATACAATGCATCAAATGGTGCCAAACCGATGGTGGAATGGTAGATTTTTTTGTATGAAAACTCCACTAGTGATAGGTGATCCTTCCAACTATGGCCTAAATCAACATGCTATATTGAAAATTTTCCTCTTGAACCTAAATGGTCCACTCATTCTAGCTGAAATTTTGGGGGTGAAATGTTGTGCTCAAGATTAATTGAGTCTCAAACGCATCCTATAATCCCTTCCACAACTGAGATGTGAATCAGGAATCATAATCAGAAATGATCGTCGATGGAACTCCATGGATTCAGATTATCTCCTACATACAGAGGCTTCCCAAGATCTCTTCTAAATTATACTCTTGAATAACTAAGAAGTGATCTGACATGGTGAGTTTTTCTATGATCACCAAGATGGTATCATGTCCCATAGATGTACATGGTAATCCCATCACAAAGTACATGGATATCCCATCCCACTTCCATTATAGAATCTCAATAGGTTGAAATAAACCCTTTGGAACTTGGTGATCAACCTTCACTTACTAAAAAGTAAGGCATCGAGAGACAAACTCTGCAACTCCCTTCTTCATCCCTGGCCATAAAAATAGACATCAAAGGTTCTGATACATCTTTTACACACCTAGGTGTACCACCAAAGGAGATGTATGAAACTCTCTCAGAACCTCCTCATGTATCATCACCAGTACCATCGTGCGTCCTCTGAAAATAATGACATGCTCCCCACCTTTAAAAAATCCATCAGGAGCATGTCTAGTGGATATCTGAGTACATAGGGTCTCACAGTCAGTATTCTCAATTTTTTCCTCCCTAAATTTCTATAAGAGAATAGGGGTGAAAACCATTGACTGGAGGTAAGAAACTCCATCCCTATCTGCAAAGGATAACTGCATCAAGACTAACTACGTTGATGCCTTGTTCTGCAACTGTGAATAAGATCTCATACTGAGAGAATCTGCTACCACGTTCCCCTTTCTAAAAGTATAGACAATCTCAAATTCATAATACTAGAGGAACTCTATCCATCGCCTCTATCATAAGTTAAGATCCTTATAATAAAAGATATACTTGAGACTCTTTTGATCGGAATAGATGATAAACTGCTCACCCATCAAGTAGTGTTTCAACATCTTTAGTGTGAAGAATACTTCTTGTAACTCAAGATCATGAATTTCATATCTCTTCTCATGTGGTATCAATTAACATGAATCATAGACAATCACCACCTCCCTCTACATCATAACACAACCAAGACCAGTTCCTGATGCATCACAGAACATTATGTACTCGACACCCTCCTCTGGAAATCTCAATATGGTAGTGCTCATCAATTTCTACCTCAACTGCTGAGACGTCTACTGGTAGTTTTCTATTGGCATGAAAGGATTCCCCTTTTGGGTCAAAGATATCATGGGTGATGATAACCTAGAGAAATCAGGTATGAATCGATGGTAATAGCTTGTCGGCCCAAGGAAGATCTATACCTCTATCACACTCTTGGGTTGATCCCATACTAACACTACCTCAACCATATTTGGGTCCACTACCACTCCATATATTGAGATAACATGTCCTAGAAAGTGGACCACCTAAATCCAGATCTGTAACTTCGATAGATTTTCATAAATATGGTGCTCTCAGAGTATGTCCAGAACAATCCTTAAGTGTCTCGCATGCTCCTCCTCGAATGTTGAGTACACAAGGATATATTTGATAAAGACTACTATGAATCAGTTTGAGAAAGGCTAAAAGATATGGTTCATGAGTCCCATGAAAATTTTTGTTTCATTCATCATGCCAAAGGGAATCACCAAGTACTCATAGTGACCGTAGAGACATCTGAATGTCATCTTTGGTATATCTTCATCTTGTAATCCAAAATGGTGATAACCTGACATGCGGTAAACCTTCAAGAACCATCGTGACCCTCTCAACTGGTCAAAGAGTTAATCAATCTTCATTATTGGATGCTTATTATTCATGATCACCATATTCATGTGTTGATAATCCACACATAACCTCAATCTTCCTTCCGCCTTCTTGGAAAACCACAATGGGGTTGCCCATGGGGAAACACTGGTTCTAAAAACCATTCCTCTACAAATCCTATAAGTGAACCCTCAACTTAAGAATCTCTACAGGATCCATTTTATATGATTACATATATATAGGTTTTGTCTTAGGGTGTATATTAATGAGGAAGTTTATCTCATAGAGGGGGAGGTAAGATTGAAACATCCTCAGGGAAGACGTCCTTGTACTCCACCACCACTCTAAGAAACTAGGAACTAAAAACATCCACTACACTAAGGGTTATGCTATCCAAATAATGATTAATCATATACACCCTCTTATTCATGAGTTCATCCTATGACTTATAGGTTTCCCTTTAACCAAAAAGGAAAACTTAGTCTCATCACTACAAACACACTGCATCCTCCACCTAAAACAGTCAATATGGGCATGAACTGTAGATAACCATTTAAGATGACATCGTAAGGCCTAATTGCTGCTACAAAGAGATCCCAATAGAAAATATCACCTCCAAGAGTCGTGTCACACTGTCGGAAAAATTATGTGATTGTTGAGTCATCTCCAGTATGAGTCTCCAAGCATAAGGGTCGAGCCAAGGGATGAACCAAAATCTCTAAGTCTCAAACAAGATATGTTTCAAGAAAGTAATGACTAGAAAATATGTCTATTAGTACTATTGTTAAAGTATAATAGACACAGATTGTACCTTGAATCATTCTTGGAGCCTTTGGGTTGTAAGCTTTGACCACCTGCATCTCTCTCTGCCCCTATCCCCCAGCTCCCTAAGCCTGGTGTGGACCACATGGGGGTGGTGGTAACAATTAAAAGCATCTGCCATCTCCTTCCGCTCTCCCAGCTCCCCTACCACGTCCACCAACCTATAGACCTATCTTTTTCTATCGTTTTCTCCCTCTCAATGTCCCATAAATAGTCTCTATTTTAACCATATAGAAAGTCAGGAAATCTCTGGTAAGATATCCCTTGTCATAAAAAGAGTAGAACCGCCTCCCTCTGGGCTGAATAGACCCATCCTGTGAGCCTTAAACTATATATCTTATGCCATGAGACCTCATCCTGAAACATATCACACGTCCAGGTCCCTATGACTAAAATCATCTCCCTACCATTGAGTTTTATGCTCTTGTATGCATGCTATTGGAAACCACTGGTTGTATCTTTTCAACCAAGAAACTATAAACCACCAAATATCACTCTATAACTAATAGAAAAAAGGTCTTTAACTTTGGTTTTTTTTATTTTTGATGTCGGTTTTTAACCGACGTTGAAGTCGCTGACGTAAAAAATATGACTTTTTACATCAGTTTCTGTAAACCAATGCCAAAAACGAATTGAATTTGTTTTTTAGCATCGTTTTTGTAAAAAAACAAGGACAAAAGAACTCATCCGCATCATTTTTTTGTCGGTTTCTTTAAAAACTGATACCAAAAATTTGAAAAAATAGTATCGACGTTGGTTTTTTAAAAAAACCAATGCCATAAATGTAAAAAAATATTTTTGGCGTATTTTTTTAAAAAAACAGATTCCAAAAATTATATTTCTTTCTTCTATGTTTTAGATAATTTTCTAAGCTTCGATTTGACTAGTCATGGAGCTAAAACAAAGTTACGGATCAAAAGTTATGTCCGTCGGAAGTTGAACCTGTCAATGTTTCGATTGATACAACTCATTGTAAAGAAAACATGATAAACATGAATTAATATCACATACACCAAATGATATAAAATAAACATAATAATTCAAACATATTTCAATGGTTTTTAGAGATTCTATTGAATTTATGTGTTGTTTATCATCATATCTCTTATATTTAGTGTAGAACTCGTGCGATAATGAAAACGGTGATCGATAATTAAATTTACACCATGGTTGGTAAATCTCATCCGAATGTTTTATATTTATAACTCGATAATATAAGTAAATAATCATTATAAGAAATCTAATTGAGTTTATTATAAATAAAGGACACTAATAATAATGAAAATAAATTAATATAATAGGTATCGTGATCAAATTAACGATTGTAGCCATATTGAAAACATGATTGAATCGAAGAAGTTGAAAATTATGAATGAAGGAGAAATGGATTTATATATAGTAAATGAAAATATTTTTGATTGCTTTGTATAAAAATTTTGGCAATATTTTACACGTTGTGAAAAAAAATTGAAATTTTTATCCCATGTATTGGAAAATACTATTTGGCGTCGGTTTTGTTTGAAACCGACACAAAAGAGGATTTACATTGGTCTTTTGGCGTCAGTTTTTTTAGAAAACTGACGCCAAAAATGCCAATCGATGTCATTTTTTGCGTCAATTTTTAAATAAACTAATGCTAAAAAGTTAAAAAAATATAATTTTTGTGTCGGTTTTTTTAAAAATCAACGTGAAAAGTAAAAGTAAAAAATTATTTTTGGCGTCAGTTTTTAAATAAACCAGCACCAAATTTTTTTTTAAAAAACTGTTCACGTCAGTTTTTTTAAAAACCGACGTGAAAAACTAAAAAAAAATTTGGCGTCAGTTTTTATGAAAACCAACGCCAAAAGTTAAAAAAAATTACCATGTTTTAGAAAATTCCTTCAGCTTTGATTTAACTGGTCGTAGAGCTAAAACGGAGTTACAGATTAAAAGTTATGGCCTTTAAAAGTTGGACTTCTTTAAGACTTCTCTTAGAGAAGATCAACTTCCAATATCCATAAATTTTAATCTGTAACTTCGTTTTTGATCCTCAACTAGTCAAATCGAAGTTTAGGGAATTCTCTAAAACACTGTAATTTTTTTAAAATTTTTGTCCTCGTTTTCATAAAAACCAACACCAAAACATTATTTTATTTTTTTTGAGTTGGTTTTTTTAAAAGTTGATGCCAAAACAAAATTTTTTAGTTTTTGGCATCAGTTTTTAAAAAAACGATGCCAAAAAGTCTTAGCAAACATATTTTACATCGGTTTATAAGAAACTGATGTCAAATTGACGATGTTAAAAACCATTTTTCTACTAGTGTAGTACCCCAGTATAAGTAGGAATAAATAGAGGGATAACATTGTCTTAGATGTCTCTACACAGAACTCACTCAAAGGTCGGATCCCTGAAGAACTGGTAATGAACCTTATCTATCGAGTACCTAGAGAGGTTGGTAAACCTCAATGAATACTCATATATTGTCATGTTGCCCTGTTAGAGCTGCATAAGCTCATGGATACATACATCCCTCAATGTAGATGGATAAAAGTCCTCTTTGAAAATGTACTCAAAATATGGCCATGTTAGAGTCACCTCATCATAAGACTGGGTCACTAACCCCCACCATCGCCCTGTTGAGCCATAGAGAAGGCTTACTTCTAGGACCACCATCTGATCTGCTAGTGTCCTAAACAGATAGAAAACATGGGTCACTGCCTCAAGATAGTCCTCAAATACCTGTGGGTTAGGATTATCTTGAAACCTGAGGGGTCTCTATCACTGAAACTCATGATGTGCGATCAGCTTGCAACCTCATTTGTTGGTACCGTAGGTACCATGTGCTACTCTACAGGTGGTGGTATAGGTTGTGCACCACCTAGAGGGAATTGGTCCCTATATTTATTCCTTATTAACAAGGGGATCATCCTCATGATCATGATGTTGGATCCTAACTATAATATGTCACAGAGGCATCCTAAAAGAAAACAAGTTGTACCATGGTTAATGAGTATATCTGGAGAGATGACTCAAGAAGGGCATGGAAACCACAGCCCATTCCTATATGATACATGTTCAATTTTTTCCTTACAATCAATGTTCTCATGTACTGATTCAAAAAGTAGGTGATCAGAGTCCTAGTGTATGGATACATCAGTTTTCACACCAACATTGAAGTCCCTGGCCTAAAATCCAAACTCAAAACACTTAACATCATTGCCCCAAAAGAATCTCATGTACTTCGGTCCTAAGGTAGAACAGAGTTCTCTAATACCACCCTATCATGACCCATCCTAATTGGACCCATTCCGCAACTCCCCAAGCCCGCCTCCTATAGGCCTAGGGACATCAACAAGCACCAAGTAGGCATATCACTGACATGGGAGGCCTTATCTTAAGTACTTGTACACATGCACACATATCCAAGCCTATACGATGTTGAAATGTAAAAAACATTGAACAACCATGCATACATACATCTAAATCCCACAACCATAGTTTGATTGGAAGTAAAGTAAATAGTGCCAAATACAATACCACCACAAAGAGTCATAAAACAATTCCAACCTGAAATTAAAACTATGACTTCTGTCAAGATATCACAAAAACACACCTCGGTCTATCTGGTCTCACTAAGCACTGTCTGGTCCTAGTCTGTCTAGGAATCTATCAAAAGGTTGATTGTTTGCACAAGAAATGGCATGTGTGTGTAGATCTCATGCATAGGTGAATACAACAATACCCAGTAGTAAACCTAGAAACAAAAAAGCATACAACAATAAAATACAGTCATCTCTACACAGGTATATGTCTACAGCACATATAAAAAGGATATCCAAATCTACTCAATAAAGACACATAGTCTAAAGGTAAGTCACAACTGTAATTCCATCCTAGAATTCTAGCTCAAAGGTTCCATATAGAACTCATTTGGTAGAACACACTCTTGAGTCTGATAACACCAATGATGTCTATTCGAGAAATAATACTTGTCAGGTATTTTCATAGGAAGTACACTCTGAATATCTGAAGGGATATGATGCACAGATGAGGATCACACCCAAGACCTTGAGGTATACCAACAACTCAATCTGGATTAACCTGCTAATTATAGGATCAACACTCATGTAGTTTTGGTCATGATGATACTAAGAACTTCACCTAGGGCATGAATATGAATAGAGGATCTCACTCTAAACCTCATGAAAGGATTCCACAACTCTATCTAAAAAGTACTATTGAAGGGATCATTGTTCTAGGAGTATGAGGTGATTCAATACCAACCCTCAGGGAAAGGATAAGGAGAATGTAACCTAACTAAACTCATCCAAGATATAGAGGAAAAGATCTCCAGGCCATATTTTAAATAGTACACGACATGTAGTATGGTTACACGTCGTGTCCCTTGACCCCAGGTCATGCCCTGTGTAACCATATCATGTCTCCTACCCATGTCCATGTAATAGTATATGGTGTGTTGGATTCCCATGTACTCTACCCATGTACTAATACATGACTTAGCCCATTTACTTTTCTAGGTCGTGTATGTGTAGGGGAGTATATGGCATGCTCCAACCAGTTTACTCCAACCTGTGTTCATGTACTCATCAAGGTATATGCCAATTTCACCATAGGGGACCACACACCTGTGATAGTATCACACACCATGTGATACTTATCTCCCTCCCATAACCCTATTTGCTACTAGGAGGGTCCCACACGGTGTGTGGCTCTGATTTACACGTCATGTAGTGTGGATTTCTAGAATTCCATATCTAGAATCCACTTTCCTCTCTAGTGCTCCGGTCACCTATTCTGGCTGCACCTCACCCAGAAAGTCATAGAGTTGCCTCATCTAAGACTCACCATCGATGAACAGTAGGTTTCAATCATCAAATCTATTCTGAAAACAATATCATTCTACGTTCTTCATTACATGCTAAAGAATGAAAAATTGGGTATCCAAACCCATACAATTCATCATTTCACCACCGTTGTGTTGTGCTGACCTCAGATCTACAATATCGGATTATTACACCAAGAAATGGGTGTGCAATGATCGATTCATCAGGATATGTCAAACCATAGGAAAAACACAGAACGCCTATGGTGAACGAAGAATGAGGGGAGAAATCACAAGAAAAATAAATACAAATATACCTCAATCAATGTTCATTTCAATCTTGGTATGTTACCATTAGAATGACAATCGAAAAATCAATAATTACAAAGTAATCCTCCTGATAAAATCTCTAAAAATAAATCCATCCCATAAGATGACTGATCTGAAAATCAATACATTCATCGATTGATTTGTGTTCATCTTAGAAATTAATAATGAGGAATGAATCCAAATAAAAAAAATCCTACCTCAATTTGGATCGATTGTCGATGAAGAACAAAGTGGTGTCATTGTTGTTGGTGAGGTCCTTTGATTTTGTTGCATGTTGATCACCAATCCATGATTAGATAGAATTTTCCTAAGAGAGATCCTCCAACGCTCTATTAAATGGCTCTACAATGGTTCTGTGGTTATGCGACTAACCCTGGAATTCTATCATAACATTCTACTTGAAGACTATCTAGTAACTACATCAACAAAATTGAAATAAAATAATTTATTTAATTATTTTATTCATTTCCACACTCATGATGAATTTTACTCAAAATCCCCACTCTGACCAAGGTTATTCCATGCCTAGGGTAAACCCTACATTTTAAACTCAACGATTACCTCATATTTCTGATCTGGCCCCCCCTTTTTGAAGTTATTTCTCTTTTTATTGAAAATTTCATGCACGTGCTACTTAATATATTTAATATTTCAAATATGTATTCTAGGAACACTGGGTCTCGGAATTGGATGTCACTCAGCACCTGGTTTTGAAAATAATCCATATAATATCCAAAAATAATACATGGAATATCCAATTTATTAAACCTATGTCCATTCCTCCTTACAGGATGACACCTATGGAGCTTCTGGAGCTCAAGAAAGAGTTAGAAGATCTGGAGGCTAAGTGTTTTATACACCCCAACACTTCTCCATGGGGTTCACTGGTCCTTTTTTTCAAGAAGGCAGATAGTACCCTTAGTATTTTCATGAATTACCAATGGTTGAACCACCTTAAGCTTAAGAACCAATATCTAATACCTCAAATAGATGACCTCTTTGATCAGTTCCAAGGATCTAGGGTGATTTTAAAGATTTATTTAAGGTTGGTTTATCATCAGGTGCATTTTAGATCTTCAGAAATACCTTGTATAGATTTCCAGAGTAGGTATAGTCTTTATGAATATCTGGTAATGTCATTCAGTCTTATGAATGCGCTAGAAGTTTTCATGGCTTTGATTAATCTAGTTTTCCACCCGTAATTGGATTCATTTGTGGTAGTTTTTATAGAAAATATATTAGTGTATTATAATTCTCAAAAATAACATGACAATCATCTTGATATCATGATAAATAGACTAAGGGAGAATATAATTTATGTTAAGGTCATCAAATAAAACTTTTGGATTGAAAAAGTTTACATCTTGGGTTATATCATTTCAGAGAAAGAAGTATCCATAGACCCAAAGAAAGTGAGAATTATAGTTTCCTTAGAGTATCCCAAGAACGTATTTGATGTGTGGAGTTTCTTGGAGATATTCATGTATTATAGATTCTTCATCAAGGATTCATTATTCTTAGCAATGCATCTTACTAGTTTGACTAAGAAGGGTGCGAAATTCATATGGTCAGAAGCTTGTGAAAAAATATTTCAATAGTTAAAGGAAAGATTGACTTCTACAATGATCCTAATTTTTTCAAATATAGGAAAGAGATATATTATTTATTGTGATGAATCAGGTATCAAGATTTGATTTTTTTGATGTAGGATGAGGGAGTCACAACATATAGGTCTCGTTAGTTTAGGCCTCATGAGAAAAATTACCCAACGCACAAACTCAACTTAACAGTTGTTGTACATGATCTATGCTGTTAGAGAAATTATTTTCTTGGATATGATATAATTTTTATTCACTGATCACAAAAATCCTCAAGTACATCTTTAATTAGTGTGATCTTAATCTCAGGAAGCACAGATGGGTTGATTACTTGCAATACTTCGATTTTGAGATTGCCTATACACCTGGGAAACTCAATACTACAGCCGATACTTTGAGCTAAAAACTCATAAATAGGATGATCATGAGGCCAGTGGTGAGTGTAAGCTCATGGAATTGTTCTCATGAATTTATGTTGAGGTTCAGGAGGATCATAGTCAAGATATCCTCCCAGCTTTAGCAGTGACATCTACCCTGTTATAATGAGTAATAATGAGGCAAGTCTCTGATCATGAGGGATTATTCCTAAGGTAAATAATATCATATGATGATTCATCTATTGGTTGGACTGTGGATAATAATGAGACCTTACACTTTCATGGGGGTGTTTGTGTCCTCATAGACATCAAAGAGGAGCTGATGTGGGAATTTCATGCCTTATCTTGGCTAGTACATCTCTTTGTCACCAAGATGTATCGATACTTACATATCCAGTATTGGTGGCCTACTATGAAATAGGAGATAACTGGTTTTATCACTTAGTGTTCCACCTATCAGCAGGTGAAGGTGGAACATCATCAACCAAAAGGACTTTTATAGACATTATCCATTCTTGAGTGGAAATGGGATAATGTCTCTATGGACTTCGTGACTTGTTTTCCAAGATCACCTCGAGGTAATGATTTAGTTTGGGTAGTTTTTGATCATTTGATGAAGGTTGTGCACTTTTTACCAATTTGATAGACCTTCTCGATAGATGATCAGGGGAGACTATATGACAGGGATGTTGTACGTCTTAATATAGATTTGCGATCTATTGTATCTGACATGGATGATCATTCCATGTCATGGTTTTGTCAGGCATTACAGAAGGCCTTGGGTAGACATGTTCTTTTCAGCATGGTCTATCTCCCTTAGACCAATGGATAGACAGAGCACTTGATTTAGGTGTTAGAGTACATGCTCTGTGTATGTGTCCTTGGACTTTGGGGTTCTTGGGAGAAACACATACCCCTCATTGAGTTTATTTACAATAAAAAAAATTTAGGCTACCATTTAGATGACTCCTTATGAAGCCTTATATGGCAGGATTTTCTGATCACCTTTGTGCTATCTAGAGGTAGGGGTGACAAATTTTCTTGGACCATGTCCTGTTTAGGAGACTTCATAGTTGGTCCAATTAATCATAAATCACATGTTAAAAAATCAGTATAGATAACAATATTATGCCAACTGATGTTGTTTACCTCTTGAGTTTGAGGTTGGGGGTCGATTCTTCTTGTGAGTTTCACTCAGGTTGTTCCATCGTCATATTTGAAGGTAGGGTAAGATATTTCCTAGTTTCATTGGACCCTTTGAGGTTATAAGGAGAACTAGACCAGCGGTTTATTGAATAACAATCCCTCGGAGATACCAATATATGCATGATTTCTTTCAAATATCTCATCTTTGACAATATTATCCAGACCCATCACATGTTTTCTAGCCACATGAGGTTGAGTTAGATGTGGATGCTTCCTTTGAGGAGTATCCAGTGCGTATTGTGGATCGGAGCATGAAGACACTTTGAGGTAGGCCAGTTCCTTTTATACGAGTGCTATGGAAGAACGAATGAGTACATGATGAGACTTGGGAGTGTCAATTTGATATAAGAGCTTAGTGATTAGAGCTTTTCTAATAAAATCACTATTTACCCTCAAAAGGCCAACTCTGGGAAAGGTTGATTTAAGGAGGGGAGGTTGTAACAACCCAGCTTTTATCAAAGGTACAACTCATTTATTTTCAGCTTAAATTCATTTTTTGGACCTTGTAATGTTACATAATGGAGTCACAGAGGTCACGAGGGTGTCCAAGACTTATTTGGAGCCCAGATCCCTAAAATTTTGGAAAACATACTAGGCCACATGGTTAGTGAAAACTGTGTAGCCCAACCCATACAATTTCTCCTAATTTTGTAGGGCATTTCATAAAGGTATTGGGGGGACACATGATTGTTTGAAACTGTGTGAGTTGATTTGAATTCCCATGTGAAAATTTCATACATATTTATAGTGGGAATTAACATGGATTTCACACGGTTAGGAAAACCATGCACCTAGCTCGTGCGGGGTCCCTCCTTAGGTAGTGGTGCGGCACACGGTTGGTGCACAGTTTGGCCCACCATGCAGAAAAACCATGAAAACCTATCTGGATGGGTGATTTTATGATTTTTCCATTAAATTAATTAAAACCTCACCCCTCTTCTTTCTTCTCTCATTTCTAGTGGACAACTCCTCCTCCCACTCCCATGGTTTCCTCCTTTCCTTAATCTAGGATTCTTGATTAATCCTCCATCCAGACTCCAAATAGAACATTGTCGGAATAATTGGATAACTAGAGGTATGATCTCAAATACTATTTCTTCCTTTTATCATTTCTCTTCCCTTCTCTTATGTTATTCTTGTGTGTGATCATTCACCCTATTTTCAGGGTGTTGTACAGTTTCTTTGATTTCTTCTATTCTACATAAAATATAAGGTTGATATTGGATGAGCAGTCATCAACATCCCTAAGGTAGGTGGTCTATATTTATTTTCCTAAAGTTTTAGTGTTTTCATAGATTCATCATTACGATGTACGTTTTCCATTTCCTTGTGTTGACTTAAAATTTGTTCTTCCACTTTAAATCAATTGAATCATATTAATATAATCCCATTGACCCTTTCTAAATGGTTATAGGATGTTCCCTCATTGATCTCCACCCATTTGGGTGTTCTGTATTTAATTTACCCTTTTTATATAATTATTTAATGGACCAAACACCAACTAAGTTTTTGGATTAACATATAAATAGAACTTCCCTCCTTTATAGAAATGTATAGTTGACCAAAAAAAATTAAGTGTTTGGATTGACCCTGAAGTGGTTTTTCATTGCCTTATAATTGAATGGATTAGATTTCAATATGATTTACCTTGATTAATTGATTAAATGAATTAAATGGATTAATTATTATGAATATTAATGGGTGGAAAGGCCACGACAAGTGATGCATGATTTTATATTTAAATTATATAAATTGTGATTCCCTTGGTTGTTTTGGGCTTGATGGTTATAAATGCATTATATTTAACCCATCATGTTATTATTATTATTATTACATCATTATGGACTGTTGAATTATGGTTAAGGAACTTGTTGAGCATGATGTTTCACTCTCCCTTACATCGGGTGTTGAGCATGATGTCTCTCCCCATTATACTTATATATGGATGATGGATATGACACTCCACATTCCACTGTATTGGGTGATGACCATGAATAATAACCCCACCTATCTCGAATTATGTGCAAGATCTCTCACATTCATCATGAGATTCAAGGCTTGTACCCTTGTTTGATCCTATATCTCATTATACTAGTTATGGATGCTTGAGTTACACCTCAGGTCCAACTAGCACCTAGTATCCTTGTATATTCTTATTTAGGTCCTCACTTAATTAGTGCATATATGTGTATAAAATATATAATAACATATATATATATATATGATTACTATATATATGGTTACTGATTAGACTCTTACATCGACCTATGCCGAAGCAGGTAGAGCCATCCAGGTGTCCTATAGGAACCTAAGCCAGTTGGTATTTATCTTTCAACATTGTTTATAATTCCTTATACTTGCACACTACTATGTTATGAACAATGGATGGATTATTTCTAGACACTATTGGTGGTGACCTATTGAGATTTTATCTCACACCCTACTCGGTCCACCTTTGGTACCCGATTAGACCTTATGACTGTATGTATGGATAAGGAGAAGTGTCCTACTACAAATGTTTGATATGATTTAATTATATCTTGAATAATGAGAGTATATGACCAAGAATATGCTCGTGATGATAGTGGAGTAGTATTTTTAATTTTTTGTATTTTTGTATAGAATTTTTTATATGAATGTACTTTGTATCCCCTGTTTCTTTTTTTATATTAGCATGTCATGACATCATCATGTATATGGATCAACCTATAGTCTTTTGATTATTATCTATTTATTGGTTATTTATGCTTCTAAAGTTACTTATTTAGATTATATATTTCTATTGTTCCATATGTTATATCATTCTTTTACTTGTGACTGTTTATTTATCTTATCTACTATGCCACTCTAATATGAGGGTATAGTCTCCCCACCATACCACCATAGACCCTCGTTGTTAGTCGGAAGCCTCTAGCATATGCTGAGGCATGCTTGAGGACAAGTGACCCACCGACTTAGGACACCAGTTGATTGGATCTCAGGTTAGGACATTACAATGATATAGGGGACTTAGACTTCACAGCTTAATGATGAGATATGTGAGGTGTAAAGAACCTCATTTTTTCAGGTTGTAAAATTTAGATGAAATTTTAATTCTTTACTTCCATAGCATGATTCATTTTGATAAATGATATTCAAATTAGAATTTTAAAAATTGGAGTATCCCAGAAAGATATTTCTAGATATAGATCGAGGTCTGAGAGGTGTATCATGTGCTCAGGTGAATCTTGGGAGCTCTGAGCAGATTTTGGAATTTAAAAAAGGTTTTTTACCATGTCGCATGGTTAAATGAAACCATGTAAAGAAACCATGAAATGTGGGTTAACATTAGGGATTGGTACCTAGGTTGTGTTAGAGTTGGTGGCATAAAACCAACATCTAAGTACTTTATTACATGTATTTATTATCTTGAATATTAATGATGTTTCTTGTCACATCATGATTGTTCCTCTATATAATATAGTATGTGATAATTTTATAAGGATGAATTCGATGTCAAAAGTATATAGCAATTCCCCATCATGATGAAACACTTTATATTATATGATTATATTCCCTAAACTCATGTTCTATGGATGGATGATATTACTTGATGAGATATAGAAAATACATGTTTTTTGGGGTATGAGGCTCATAAGACATTAAGATGCCTTCTTATGGTGTTTTCCCTTGGTAATATCTAAGAAAGGGGGCCATGAGAACAAACCTGCCAGTAGTAAATACACATTTTATGTGTCATTGGACGTTCCTATATGTGTAAATTCATATTTACTCTTATAATTCAATGTAACATCCCATCCTGAATCATCGGGTCTAATCCGGAATTCCACGTGACCTCAAGCGCATCTCCTCGCATACCAAATTCTGCCGACTAGAAGCGAGGGTCTTGATTTGAACCATAGGGAGATTATACCGTCAATTAGAGTGCACGATAATAATAAACAACCAAATATATAATAATATACATTTAAAGTACACATATTTCAAAAAAATACCAATAGTGTGAATGAATGTGGGAACAACATACTCAAAAAATCAAACAAATATACAATATTCGAACACCCACTGGGCTAATCACATGTATAAATAAAGAAAGGTACAAAAGTACTATGAGGATCTGAATCTTCAAGCCTTACCTCATTCTGGTATCCTTACTCATAGAAAACTATCCCACTCAACAATCAACCTAGTCCTCAACCCAACCTATACCTGCAATAAGTGAGGGCTTCTTGGGTACCAAAGTGTTGGTCGGAGTATATTACTCAAGAGGGGGGGTGAATTGAGTATCTATAAAAATTTATGTTAAAAAGTTTTCTTAAAAAGGTTCCCCAATAAAATTGAATATAGCTCAGTTAATCATGGTAATACAATTATGAAAGTTTTACTGTTCAAATGACTTCTTAGAAGATTGATTAATTCTTAGTAATATCAATATGAGTTATTGATATTACTTTTGAAGTTATTATAATAAGGAAAAACAATTATTACTTCTATCCAATATTAACTATCAAAGTAAATCTAGTGATTTCTGAATTATATAGTAAAATAGAGAAAACTAAATTAAACAACACAGCGGATAAAACAAGTGGTTCTGTCTCAAGTGAAGACCTAATCCACTCCACTTGGTGATCGCCTTCCACCAAGCAGTTTATATTAATAAACTTGATCCATACCCTGGATCAGGGTAAACAACAGTGCACAAAACATTTCAGGTCACACGACCTATTCCACAGTTCTTCATGGGTAAAAACTACCAGGTCACACAAGGACCTCTTACACACTTATCTATGGGAGTAAAAAAGTGTAAAAAGATATGAGAAGAAGGATATATTGTATCCTTCAGTTTAGTGAAAGAGACAGTGTGTGTATTTTATATAGACACACACACTGCTCGAAATCTAAAAACAAAATACAACAGAGAAAAGATGATGATATAAGGTTATAAGTGCTCTGAGTGTTATTCTATATATCTCTGGACTTCTAGGATGAAGCATATTCAATTATCGAGTCCTCTTGCGAGAAAAAGAGTATCACAAGTTTGGTGCTCTGGTTTCTAGTTAGATCTAGCTCGTATTCTTCATAGAGTTGGTATTGCAAAGATGATTTGGCTCTGATCTATGGTATTCCAACTTTTTGGTTCAATAATGCTTTGTGTGTTCTTCAAATGTATCTTGGTTCATGTATCGGTCCACTTTTCAAGAATTCTCGTGCTTTTTCTACACACTACTACTCGTCGTCACTTGTTTCAGGGCCATTCTTTTCTTTTTATTCTTAGAGTGCATGTGTTGGAGATGACAGGATGCATGTATCCTACACCTCATACCTAATTTTGTTAGGTGACATGTCTACAAAGAAATATTAATTATGTAAGTGCATTTAAAAGACTTAAATATGACCATTAGAAATTAAATTGAAAACAAAAAAAAACAGATTAAAGAACGGTGTCATAGTTTATCTAGAAACAGTGTCACTTGGAAATGATGTTACCATGAAATGATGTCTTCTTCTTTGCCTTTGAGTGGTGAGACAGTCATGATGGCATAATTGTATTGAGATCAAGAACCGGTAGCACAGATGCGGTGTTAGGATCACGGTGTCTGGTCCTTTTCCAAACTTCGAACGATGTCTTAGCAAGGAACTGGTGTCACAGACTTCATGAGATCTGAAACTATTTACGATGTCTAGTCACGGTGTCTGGGTCACGGTGTCTGGGTCATGATGCATGGGTCGCCGTGTCTGGTCATGGTGCCTGGTCACGGTGTTTGGGTCATGGTGTTTGGGTCACGGTTTCTGGTCATGGTGTCTGGTCACGGTGTCTGGGTCATGGTGTCTGGGTCACGGTGGCTGGTCATGGTGTCTGGGTCCTTTTCTAGAAAACCAAAACTGGTGGAAGACTCACAGTTTCTCAGACTTAGCCAAATATTTTTATACAGACTTAAGCTATAATATTCACCGAATGAATTATACTTAGTCCTTCATAAAAGAAATCATTATAGACCAAAGTTAAATATAGTTTACAATAATCATTCATGATTTATAGGAATCAAGATCTTGAGAAAATTTATTCGAATCATAAAGAAACCAAGCATATCTACGCATGATATGAGATAGATTAAACAGGAGTAACAATTTGTGATCATTAAAATATGATTAAAACATGATGAATCCAACAATATCCCCCTTTTAATGATCACAAATAATATGAGTGAGATATCCATTCTTGGTGTGTTGTCTCTACCTTAGTGTACGTGTCTCTCCCCATTTTTGGATTATCAAAAAGAGTACAAAAGGTAAATAAGATAATAGACAATAAGAGTTCACAGTGCATTAGATGGAGAAGGATGTTTCATTACAAGTAGTAGACAACAAAAATAAAAAATATCCCTATCAAAATATAGTGTTCACTTTTCTTCAGCACTGGATATCTTCTCTTTTCCCTTGGAAGAAGCATCAGTAGGAGCTACAGGAGCAGAGGTAGAAGTTGAAGAAGGGAGTGAACCAACTGTCAGAGAAGGAAGAGGGATCCCTTCAAAAATAGAGGGTACCAAGGTAGGTTTTTTATAAGAACAAAGTAAATTTTGGTCAAGTATAATAGATATGATCTGACTCAGAGCTTAAGAGACATACATAGAGGTAAAGGCAAAGGTAGTGGATGAGGAAGGAGGAAAACCAGGCCATAAGGGTGTAGCTGTAGGAGCCATAATAGCAGTGCTCTGCACATGAAGATAAGGTTTCAATAACTTGATGAAGTCAGCAATAATCTCACCATCATACTGCATCACTTTCTCAAAATCATCTTTGTTCTGCATGAACTTTTCCAACAAAGGAGTGAAATATTTCATCTTTTGAACTTGATTTTTAAAATCTTGAGTGATAGGAGGAATTTTCAAATTCTCTACAAGGTACTTGAAATGGTTTTTCATATCATACTTCGAGAAAATACTATTGAAGTAGAAATCCACCTTCTTAATAATTTCTTCCTGAGCATCATTTGTAGTCTTTGAATGAATCCTTACCAAATCAAGGACTCTGTCACTATTTTTGACAACCATAGACAGACTCTCCTTGTCAAATCCACTTAGCACTGATTGAAATTTATCATTAACAACAGTTCTGATCAGATCACTATAAAATGGTTTAGAAGATTGTCCAGAAGTATTAGAGGTTGTAACAGCTGATGTGAGGGACTTTAGTTGATTTATAAATTTCTGTAGACATACCTTATACTCATTAGTCAATTTTTTGAGACCAATAACAAGCTCACTCATTTCTTGAACTATCTTCTTATTTCTATCAACCACCTTGATAGCTAAGGAAGTTAGGTTCGGTTGAATTAGAGAGGAAAATTCCTATGGAATCTGACCACTAACATCCTCAATAGGATGAGCAATGGGACCTGGTCCTGATTTCAATACTTTCTGCATATCTTCAACCATTGATATGAGAGACTTCACTTCATCACTTAGTTGTTTGTTCTCAATTCAGACCTCTTGAATTTCATGAAGCATTTTTGGCTTAATCTGCCATATGATCTTTTCTAATGGTATGGAAGCATCTATTTCACTTAGGTTTGTTATAGGAGTATGTTGAGAGTTCATGAGATTTTCAACTCCAACCAATAAAGTATCTCCAAAGGATTTTAGATCATTCTAAATCATGAAAGTAGGAGGTTATTGTGAAGGTTCAGGAACAAGAGTTGAGACAGGCTCAGGTTCCTTTGAAAAGATTACTTCAAGAGCAGATACCGGTTTCAATTGAAACACAGTAGATAGTTCTATGCCTTTAACCGAGGCTTCCTGGGTTTCATTCACATCAAAGTAGCTAGAGAACTTGTACCAGGTGTCCAAAGTGCTTTGATCAATAGGGTTAGGAATTTCAACACTTTCTAGACTAGCTTGTTTCTCCCCCTCAACAAGTACATCTCTCATAGGACTAAGATATTTAGTTCTTTGATCTATTTTCAAGATTTCATCCCCAATAGCCTCACCCATTTATTCTCTAACCAACTAAAAGGCTTTCTCCATTCTTTCCTCAACAGAGAGAATAATCTCAGGATCATCTTTTTCCTCTAAGTGTTCCTCAAAATCATATTCTTTCTCAAGAGAAAGTTCTCCTTCTAGATGCTCTTCCAGAATATAATTTTCCCTTATATTAATAATAGACTCTTCTCTAAAATCAAGTTCTTCTTCCAACTCAACATTTTATTTAGGAACAGGTACTTCCTTGTCAACTATGTCTTGAGGAACAGGTCCACTATCTTCCCTGTCTAAGATAGTTTCCCTTGTGGGTGAAACAACCTCCTCCTCTTATTCTTCAATAGGATAGTAAAAAATTTCATCTAGTTCCAAACTAGGATTAGATATGTCCTTAGGTTTTGAAGAATGCTCAAATGGATAAAAATTTTCATACAACCTTTCATTATACTCCACCCAAGCATTTTTCCTTGGATTCCAATTAATTTTCATTCTTTTGACTGTAACCTTTGAGATACAAAATTCACAGTCCTTGATGACTTCTTCATTCAGTCCAACCATTCCTTTAGAATACAACATAGAAAATATTAACCTTGAGTAGAACAAGGAGGTAGAATTTGAGGTTGCCTTAATCAAATCACACATATGAAGTGTAACAAACTTTCACAGGTTAATCTTGTGTCCATTATTCATAAGATGTATCAAAAATATATCTTGATATTTGAGGGTAGAAAAATCTCATTTTCTCAGACTAATAAGATTCTGAATAAACTTAAACAACAATCTGGTTTCACCATCCAACTCAGTAGCAATATCTCTTCTCTTTGTTTTATTTTCAGTCAAACTTCCTAAGGCTTACTCTAAAACAAATATATCACTGGGAGGAGTAGGACCTCTCTGATAGTCCTCAAAAATTCCTTCATGAGGTATCCCTAGGCAACCAGCCCATAACCTCGAAGAAAAGGTACATCTTTGGCCATTGATTCATCTTCTTACAACAAAATAATCTTCTGTATTGAAAGAGAATTGAAAAAACCGATAGAATTAAGAAAATAACTTTGGGTAAATTGTATTGTTCTCTTTTATGAACCAGGACATCCATCCCTACTCTTTTAGTACTTTCAATACTAAAGTATTACTTAATAGCAACCACTTAGGGAATATTTCCTTTTCTGGTACCACTATTCTATCAACAATATTCTGATTCAAAGGACCTTTGGGCGCTATCGTTGGTGCTCTTTTAATTTTCTTCTTTGATCTCCACTTCTCAGGAGTTGATGAAGACGGGTGTTTCATTTTGGCCATTCAACGAAGGTTCGAGAGAGAGAGAGAGAGAGAACTGAAGGGTTGAAGGAGGACTTATGGTTTGAGATAAGAGAGCTCGAGTGAAGAAAAGAGTGAAACCTATTTTGTTTTTATCATTTAGGTATATCGAGCATCGCAAATTCAAAAGCACGGGAAACAAAAAGAATAAAATAATCAATCACAGCGATACGAGTTATAATATGTAAATAAAATGAAAAGGTGTTATTATGATGAGACCGGAATAGAATTTCATGGTGAGACCGTAATAGGTTATCACGGTGATACTGTAAACATGAGACAACTAATTTAAGACAGTAACTTGCAGAACTATGAGAGTGAGATAGTATTTCTAAGACAGTGAATCGTGAAACCGTAAACTGTGAAACAGTAAGATATGAAATAGTAATTTTTGAAATTAGTACATTTTCTACTTGACATTTATCATTCCTAATTCATTTATGATATAATCTATTCTTTAATAATTTAATGGTTTAGTGAATATATCAGCAAGCTAATATTCATTTCCAATAAATTCCAAAGTGATATCACTTTTTGATAATGGTCTCTCAAAAAGTGATGTTTTACAACAATATGTTTTGTCCTAGAGTGTGAAACATGATTTTTTGAGATGTTAATAGCACTTGTATTGTCATGATTTATAGGTACATGCCTGAATTGATATCCATAATCTAGTAATGTGTGTTTCATCCAAAAAAATTGTGCACAACAACTACCAGCATCTATGTATTCAGCTTTAACAGTAGATAATGCAACAGAGTTTTGTTTCTTACTACACCATGATACTATAGACTTTCCTAAAAGGTGACATGTTTCAGAGGTGCTTTTTCTATCTAATTTAAAACCACCTAAATCAGTATCAGAATAACTAACTAACTCAAATTATTGTCCTCTGGGATAGAATGGTCCTAGATTGGGTGTATGTTTGAGGTATTTGAAAATCCTTTTAACAGCATTTAAATGAGATTCCTTAGGGTTTTCTTGAAACCGAGCACATATACATACACTAAATATAATATCAGGCCGACTAGCAGTTAAGTAGAGTAAGCTTCCAATCATTCCTCTGTAAGTGGTTTTATCAACAGATTTTCCATCTTCATCAAGATCCAACTTACAAGTAGTACTCATTGGGGTGTCACTACATTTAGTGTTATCCAAGACAAAACGTTTTATAATATCTTTAGTAAATTTTCTTTGATTTAAAATAATACCATCATTATTTTGAAATATTTTAAATCCAAGAAAAAAATTTAGTTCACCCATTAGACTCATTTCAAATTCGTTTTGCATCATTTTAGAAAATTCAATACATAAATAATTTTTTGAAGATACAAAGATAATATCATATACATAAATTTGAACTACTAAAACATCATTGGAAATTCATTTTATAAAAAGGGTAGGATCATATATTCCTTTTGTAAAACCTTTGGAAATAATAACAGTACTTAATCTATCATACTAATCTTTTGAAGCTTGTTTTAAACCATACAAAGATTTTGATAATTTAAAAACATGATTTGGAAAGTGAGGATTTGTAAAACAAGGGGGTTTCTCAACAAAGACATCCTCATCTATATACCCATTTAGGAATGCACTCTTAACATCCATTTGATATAGTTTGAAATTCAGATGAGCAGTATAAGCAAGTAGGATTCTGATGGATTCAAGTCTAGCTACTGGTGAAAAGGTTTTTTTCATAGTCAATTCTTTCTTCTTGACTATAACCTTGTGCAACCAATCTAGCCTTGTTTCTAGTTATGTTACCTGCTTCATATACCATATTTCTAAACACCCACTTAGTGCCTATGGTAAATGTGTCTTTAGGTCTATCAACAAGTTTCCAAACTTTGTTCATTTCAAACTGAATAAGTTCTTCTTGCATAGACATCACCCAAAATTCATCATTGATAGCATCATTAATGTTTTTAGGTTCAAGTTGTGACAAGAAAACTTGATGTTAAACCTGATTTCTAATAGAATCTCTAGTTTGAGTTCCTTTATCTAAATCTCCTAAAAAACATCTAAAGGATAGTTCTTACGAGTTTTAATAGCTCTAGAAAAATAGGGACTAGTGATTTCAGGTTTATCAGTAGGTTCAGGTTCATTCTGACTTGAATTTAGAGAATTTCTAGAACTATAAGTTTTTACATATTCCTTTACAGGATGGTTAGAGAATTTTTCATTTTTGTCTAGATTTGACATATCATCCTCCAGGTTCTCTAGAGTGGTCTTAGGCTCATGTGGATCTATCTCATCAAACTTGGCATGGACATATTCTTCCAAACATTTAGTTATTTTGTTAAACACTCTATAGGCTTTACTAGAGATTTAATATCCTAGAAAAAATCCTTCATCACTCTTGGATGAAAACTTGTCAAGATTTTCCTTAGTATTAATGATATATACTTTTCAACCAAAAACTTTGAAATAGATTACTTTGGGTTTTCTATTGTTCCACAATTCATGTGGAGTTCTTTTAAGAATAGTTCTAATAAACACTTTATTAATAATATAGTATGATGTATTTACTGCTTCAGCCCAAAAATAAATAGGTAATTCATATTCATTAAGCATGGTTCTAGCAATTTCTTACAAGGTCTTATTTATTCTTTCTACAACTCCATTTTTTTTTTTGAGGTGTTCTAGGGGCATAGAAATTATGACTATATCCATTTTGTGAACATAAGGATTTAAACTCTTTATTTTCAAACTCACAACCATGATCACTTATTAAGGATTTAATTCTAATTCCACAAAGATTTTCCACAGTTTTAGCATATTTGGTGAAATGAGAGCAGGCTTCACTTTTGTGAGCCAAAAATAAAGTCTAAGTATATCTATAGAAGTCATCTACAAGAACATAAATATAGTGATTCCCATTTAAACTAGAAACTCTATATAGTCCAAACAAATCCATGTGAACCAGTTCGAGAGGTTGAGAAGTTGACACTTATTTCTTTGGTTTGAAGGAAATTTTGTGTTGCTTTCCCTTTTCAAAATGATTACACACTTTATCATTTGGAAACTCAAGTTTGGGTAGGTATTTGATTAAACTTTTTCTAGTTAGCTTTCTAAGGGAATGAATATTACAGTGTCCAGTTATCCTATTCCAAATCCAAGACTCTGTGAAATACACTTAAACATGAAGCATTTTGAGAAACTAAAGAATCTAAGTTAATAGAGTATACATTTTCATTTCTCAATGCAGAAAACACTAATTAATTTTTAGAATTAAAAACATTGCAAGAATCATTATAAAATTCAACATGAAATACATCATCAGATAGTTGTGAAATACTAAGCAGACTATAGTTCAATCCATCAACAAAAATTACTTTGGAAATTAAAACAGAGTTAGAGTTACCGATTTGGCCAAGGCCAATGATTTTTCCTTTGGAATTTTTACCAAAAGTGATATGTCCACCATCAATTTTTATTAAGTTCTTGAAGCATTAATAGTCTCCTGTAATTTGTCTTGAAAAACTACTATCCAGTTACTATAAGATTTTACAGGAGATCTTCAAACAATTTTCCTACAAAATAGTCAAATAAAAACAGATTTTGGTACCCATATTTGTTTGGGTCCATTAATATTAGTGACTAGTGCTTTAGGAACCCACATCTTCCTCATAGGTTTTCTATAATCATTATGTAAAGTACTTGAAAAATAAACTCTATTTGGTTCATAAAAGCTTGAAATAGTAGATATTGTATCATAATTTGAACTAGAATAATGTTTTCCTGAACTAGGAGTAAATTTGTATGTTCTGGATTTAGAAACAAAATTGGTTTTTTCAAAATTTCTTTTACTAGGTTGATATCCAATACCAGTAGTATATTTAGGAGCAATCTTTTTACCTAGAATTTGTACCAAAGTATATTTTCCATTTGTAAACCTTTCAAGGTCCTTTTTCAATTTCTTATTAGATAGCTTTAGTTCATTGTTTTCTTTGAGTAATTGAACATTTTTTTCTCTTTCTACAGTAAGTTCAGATTTAACAGTTAAGGTAAGAGCATACTATTTCTTTAAAGACTTGTATTTATCTTTTAGTTCATTACATGTATCTTCAATTATATTGAAATACTCAAACATTTATTCTTTAGACATATTTTTAGAATCACTTTCATCTCCAGAATAATAGGAATTTTGTACAGGAGATATCAGGGTTACCTCAGATGTGTTTGTCATGAAATGCATATTGTATTTGTTATCTTGTTCATTATGTAAAGACTATGAGTCACTTGAAATATTCTCATAAGCACTCCAATTTTATTTCATTGCCTTTTATACTTTATTTATTTTTCCTCATATTTCTTTTTATACTTGATCTTGGGACAGTCATCCTGTACATGTCCCTTTCGCTTGCATTCATAACATACTATTTCATCAGACTTGTCATTTATTTTCTAGTATTTATTATAGCTTCCCTTTTGGTCATATATTCCTTTGAAGTTAGGATTTCTAAAAAAAAATTCTTCTTGTAAAATCGCTTAAACCTTCTAGCTAATTGAGTCATCTCCTCATCACTGTCAGATGATGATTTTTCACTATTATAACTTTCTACGAAGACTTCCAATTTCCCCTTTTCTTTTTGTTTAGAGGTGGTGGTATTAAATGTAATAGATTTCCTTTTGGTTCCATCCTCCTCTTACTTGTTGAATTTAATCTCCTCTCCATACATCATTAGTTTCCCAATGAGTTCTTCTACAGGTAACTTGCTGATGTCACATGACTCTCTAATAGAGACAGAGGTTCCTCTCCATCTATCAGGTAGGAATCTGAGAATCCTCATGATTTTTTCTTTAGCAGTAAATTCTCTTCCAATAGAAATCATTGTGTTGAAAATTTTGTTGAACCTGAGATACATGTCAGAAATAGGCTCATTGGGTTTCATTTTAAAGTTATCATATTTAATATTATAAGTATTAAGTCTTATTTCTTTCACACTAGAAGTCACTTCATGTAAAATAGACAAAGTATCCCAAATTTCATGGGCAGTTTTACATGCAGAAATTTTGTTAAATTCCCCATATCCTAAAGAGCAATATAAAAAATTCATGGCTTTGCAATTGTTATTGTAGGCAGTCTTGGTTGGTTTATCCCAAGTAATTCTATCAGTATTAGGAATCTTATACTCATCTATAATTGAAGACCAAATTTCAAAACCCATACTTTCTAAATGAATTTTCATTTTAATATTCCATTGGGAATAATTAGTTCAATTAAATAATGGTGTTCTATTTTTTTCATTCCCTTATAGTCTATTATCCATAATAAATAAATACTTTTAAAGAGATATAAATTTATAATTAACAGAAATTTACAGATCTTTAAAGTAAAACTAAAATCACAGTTGAATAGTTTAAACAACAGAGTCTTAATAAGATCCTTTGATACCAAATTTTGGTTAGAATAGATTATTCAAGATGGGGGTGAATTTAGTATCTATAAAAATATCTGTTAAAAAGTTTTCTTAAAAAGGATCCCCAATAAAATTAAATGCATCCTAGTTAATCAAAGTAATACGGTTATGAAAGTTTTACTGTTCGAATGACTTCTTAGAAGATTGATTAATTCTAAGTAATCTCAATATGAGTTATTGATATTACTTTTGAAGATATTATAATAAGTAAAAACAATTATAACTTCTATCCAAGATTAACTATCAAATTAAATCTAGTGATTTCTGAAATATATAGTAAAACAAAGAAAAACTAAATTAAACAACACGGCAGATAAAACAAGTGGTTAAGTCTCAAGAAAAAACCTAATTCACTCCACTTGGTTATCACCTTCCACCAAGTAGTTTATATTAATAAACTTTATCCACACCCTAGATTGGGGTAAACAAAAGTGCACAGGACTGTCCAGGTCACACGACCTCTTCCACAATTTTTCATGGGTAAACACTATCAGGTCACACAAGGATCTATTCCACACTTATTTGTGGGAGTAAACAAGTGTAAAAAGATATTATAGGAAGTATATATTTTATCCTTCAGTTTAATGTAGGAGACAGTGTGTGTATTTAATACAGACACATGCACACCACTCAAAATCTAAAAACAAAACACAACAGAAAAAAGATGATGAGATAAGGTTAGTAGTTCTTTGGGTGTTATTCTATGAAGCTCTGGACTTCTAGGATGAAGCATATTCAAGTATCGAGTCCTCTTGTGAGAAACAGAGTGTCGAAAGTCTAGTGCTTAGGTTTCCAATTAGATCTAGCTTGTGTTCTTCATAGAGTTAGTATTGTGAAGATGATTTGGATCTGATCTGTGGTATTCTATCTTTTTTATTCGAGAATGCTTTGTGTGTTATTCAGATGTATCTTGGTGCATGTATCAGTCCACTTTTCAAGAATGTTCGTGCTTATGCTACACACTACTTCTCTTCATCACTTGTTTCAGGGCCACGCTTTTCTTTTTATTCTTGGAGTCTATGTGTTGGAGCTGACAGGATGCATGTATCCTGCACCTCGTACCTCATACTGTCAAGTAACATGTCTACAAAGAAATATTAATTATGTAAGTGCATTTAAAAGACTCAAATATGACCATTATAAATTAAATTGAAAACTAAAAAACATATTAAATAATGGTGTCACAGTCTGTCTAGAAACGGTGTCACTTGGAAATGGTGTCACCACGAAACGGTGTCTTCTTCTTTTCCTTTGATCAGTGAGATATTCATGATGTCATAGTTGTATTGAGATCAGGAACTGGTATCACAGATGTGGTGTTATGATCACAATGTCTGATCCTTTTCCAAACTTCAAATGGTGTCTTAGTAAGGAACTGGTGTCACATACTTCATGAGATCTGAAACTGGTTATGGTGTCTGGTCACGGTGTCTGGGTCACAGTGTCTAGGTCACGGTGTCTGGGTCACGGTGTCTGGGTCACGGTGTCTGGGTCACGGTGTCTGGGTCATGGTGTATGGTCATGGTGTCTGGTCATGGTGTCTGGTCATGGTGTTTGGTCATGGTGTTTGGGTCATGGTGTATGGGTCATGATGTCTGGTCATGGTGCCTGGTCACAGTATTTGGGTCACGGTGTCTGGGTCACGGTGTATGGTCATAGTGTCTGGGTCCTTTTCCAGAAAACCAGAACCGGTGGTAAACTCACGGTTTCTCAGACTTAGCCAAATATCTATATACAGACTTAAATAGTAATATTCACCGAATGAATTAGACTTAATCATTATTAAAATAAATCATTATAGACCAAAGTTAAATATAGTTTACAATAATCAGTCATGATTTATAGGAATCAAGATCTTGAGAAAATTTATTTGAAGAATAAAGAAACCAAGGAAATCTACACATGATATGAGATAGATTAAATAGGAGTAACAATTTTTTATCATTAAAATATGATTAAAACATGAGGAGTCTAACACGAAGTGTCATGGTCACCCAAGTAGGGTGTGAGTACAACTTAGTGGTACACCACCAGTACAATTTAGTACCCAACCAGTAGTATGTGCTATACACACATGTGATAATATAAACAGAAAGTAAACATGAAATACATAATTTTTAAACATAACATAATATCACTAAGCATACTCAAGAAATAAACAACCATGTTCTGAGCAGTTGTGTGCTTACCAAGATGTCACGAACCCTGACCATACCCACTTCAGCTCCATTCCAAAAGGATGATCATAATGTATGTTTGAAGTGATCAAGGTGTCGCCATAAGTTTGGAATCATATAACTCATTATCCTTAAGGAATCAAGTCTAAGTCGGGTCACAAGGTCGAATAATGAACATGTACTCAGAATCCATAAGGCATCGAGTTTCATGTCAGAACACAAGGATGACTATCCACAAATCTTAGTGATATGTGTATTAGAATCCTTAGGGCATCGAGAAGATCATGCTACTCAGAATCCACAAGGTATCGAGTACCAATTCATTCTCATATTCCTCAAGGCATCAAGATATGAACGGTCCACCAGGATATCATGCTCTCACCCTATGTATGAGTCTATCATTATCACCAAAGTACACCATAAACACTCCCCATCTAAGGGTAAACATGCCAAAGTGGTCCACCTATCATGAATACCAAATTAATCTCCAAAGGAAAGATAACACACAAGAATTTTGAGCATTATATCATAAGAAAAAAATAGCATAACATATCATCAAGTGTAAGAGAAACAACGATATAATAATAATATATCATCACCAACTTAGAACCACTGGCTACACAAGCATGCTCATAGAACAAGGCATCATAAAGGGTTTCATGGGCTACTCATGAACCTACATGAGATCACTATCAAGAATGTTAAATAAGTTATTCCAATTTATGTATCACATAAATCCAAATAAGAGTGCACATATAAATAGAGAATGGAATCATCATGATTCATATTAGTTACACATGTGATCAAAATAAAACACAGTCAAATTGAAAATCTAAGTATACTCATGTAATAATCACCATACATGGTCTCATAGACTATAAACACACACAAAAAACACCTCAAGGTGTCCATGTAAATAAATTCACTCTATAGTGATCGATCCTTGGCCATCGGTGACCGGTATCAAGCTAGTGCACAAGGGTCCAATGTGGCCATTTTCACCTTTTCCAATTACACTAGGCATGGTTCCTTTAAGTAAATAAGAGTCAATTATCATTAATTAATTAATAACTACACATTCATAATTCAAATATGAATTTAAGTATCATTCACTTCATGTGAAGCCTCATATTACATGCTAATAAACCATGCATAAACCATAGGGTAGAGTACACATGACCACCTACCTCAAATTAAGTCAACTCTAAGAGAAGAAAAACCCAAAGACTTTGTCTAATTCATGTAATTACATTCAGTATCCATCGATCATCATGAGTCTCAGATTTCACTTCCTAGCTGGAACCTCAACTAACCATCCATGGAAGGTCTGTAACTCGATTCTGATGTCAAACTGGGCAAAGGTCCCATCACGCGACAATGAAACAATTCCAATTTAATATAATTAAAGTATAACCTTAGAATAATCCCAAGAACTCTTATTTGAAACGCCCATAAATGGTTCATGTTCATCATTATAGGACATCCTCAATCAATGTAATCTAAGGTATTATCATTCTCAAACAATTCCATTTGATATGTGATTCTAGCTCAAATTTACCCAAGAGATGAAGGTAGAACGGTCCTTGTAGTCTAGCTTGGGTTATCGAATCCTCAGAGACCTAAGAAGTAACCTATGGACACGTACATTTTATGGAGTGATTTTGGCTATTAAGTGGCCAAATTTGGGTTGATTTTAGATGGTTTTAAAGGATAAATAATAGATTTAAGTGAATTCAATTTAAAAGAATGATTTTATCCTAGGTTATCGCTCGGGGTGGATTAGACGTATTTCCTTTTCAATTATTTCAATTTCTTATATTTGAGATGGGTTTATTTAAGGAGATAAAACAAAATCATCACTTACTGGTTTAATGCCTACACCCTTTAATACTAATCACATATACACTTGAAGGATCAATGTTTTGAGCACTTCAAGGTAAAGGTTCGTATTAGCACTTGAAGTGTGTGGCCTTAAATTCAACAAGGATGATGGAGTTTAAAAATCATCAAATAGAAATCTTAATTAAAGAAGTAATTATACATTAATGGGGTGATAAATAACATTAAATCCATCCCCTTTCTACTCCCTTGGATCAACCCATAAGTTGGTTATCCCTCCATTGATCTCATGGTTTCAATGGAAGCGGAAAGTAGACTCATGAGGGAGGAAATGGAGAAGTAAAGAAAACAACAAAAATAAAATGATCACTCCACCGTTGTGTGAATAATTTCACAAGGTTTGGTGTGAATAAATTCACACCTTGATCCAATGGTATCAAATTGATATGAAGAAAAACATAATAAGAGTATAATAAGAACTTTTATTAATAAACTAAAGTTAATTGAACAACTTACATGTGAAAGACAAATTTGAGACAATAAAATTGCAGCATAACATTACAATTGAACAAAGCACCAAAGATCCTAAACTCCTCCAACACCACTGCCTTAAATAGGCATTTTTTGAGTCTTGGGTCTATCCTCCAACAGTACAAAGCTTCACACTTGACTATGGTAGGTCTAGGGTGGTGGAAAGTTTTTGGAAAGAAGATTTTCCACCCTTGACCCGAAAAGGCATCCAGCTTGCATCTACCAAACAGAGGCGCATGAAAAACCTTCTATATAGCATAATTTGGGTGGTCCATAGAAGACTTAAATTAATATCCGGATGTCCCCTAACAGCCTGTAAAATCTCAGACCAAAAGTAGTTATGGTTTTCTAGATATGGTTTAATTAGTGGGCTGTTTTTCTGGGCCGCAGATTCTGGACCTGATTTTGATATACTATTTGGGCCGCCTACATGACCACAATGGAGGCATACTTAGCACTTTATCCTGAAAAATTATTTGTTCCTATATATTTCTTATATCCTTACACCAAATTTGGGCTTCATTGGGCCTGTATTGTGGGTCCCACAGTCTCATCAGTGGGCTGGTGTCCAATCTGACTTCTCCAGAATTGTTTCCTTTCATCACAAAATATCCTCATCTTCTTCCATGAATTATCCATTGATCCCTAAATGAAAAATGTTCATATTGAAGTGTAGATCAATTTCCAAAAAAATAATTAAAATATAGATAATTACATTCCTTAAAACCAGATGAATCATTGGGTACTTTAAATGATGTTAAAAAAATATACCACATAATAGTGCATTTTAAGAAAGTATTACAATCATAATGTGAAATGATGTTCAAAGTGTAAAATGAACTAAAATGGTGTTTATGAATAATAAATAACATGAATATTATATATATTAACAATGAATATTATCCTCATTTAGTGGCTAATCACACCCCCCGACTTGAGTTTTGCTAGTCCCGAGCAAAATATATCTCAACAATATGAAATTCTAATTCCCTTTTCAAAAAAAAATTTAATACACAATGATCACCAAAAACCCATATACCAAAAAATCATGAAACCCATCAAAATATTTTAATACAAGATAGTTTCATAAGCAGATCCCAATCCCAATCTCATTCCTTTGTTCAAATTCATTGTCATATTTCATCCAATATCAATTAAGTATAAGGATGTGTTGTGCATCACAATAGACATGGGGGTTTATCTTTATTCAAGGGGAAAATTACAGAAGCGCTAGGTGGAATCACATTTCAATATTAAGATGAGTATTCAAAAAAAATTGTATCATATGTTTTTTTGTTTTTTTTTTTTTTTGTTTTTTTTTTTTTTTTGCAATTTTTCCATGGTAATTGAAATTGCACTCAAAAGAGTCAACCCCTGTAGTGAGACTTTGCTGATGACTCCCAGGCTCAAAGACCTTAGGGGACCAATTGAATCCCACATACTCGGGCATCATCTCGAGTTAACTCAGTCAAAAACAAATTCAAATTACCAAAAATAGAGATAAAATTACTAACTCTGGGCCAGAAAACTATGGAGTCACGATCCCCAAGTGCCGAAAGCCACGCATTAGGTCATTTCATTGCAGTACGCGCAATTTTTGTTTAAATTTTTTTTTGAATACTCATATTAAACTAAAATGATCACCAAACCTATGCTATTTATTTAGGGGACCCCATGAACTCAAACTAATACCCCACTATCCAAAGGACGTGCATTGTGATCTTTTTTTTATTTGGATGAAAATATAAACAATGAAATATCACATTAGACAGCCACACTTTCCAAAATATATGCTCATGAAATTATACAAGGATTAAAATCAAAATCAAGGCATGTTAAATTATTTGATATTCAGTTTCAAAGTGTGCAATGTGTATTACCATGTTCAAAGTTAAAGGAATTTTTCCTTCCATTTACACAATTTTTTTTCAAATCATTCATTTTTTTGACAAGAAATCATTTTTTTATTTTATCTCCCCCACCCCCCCAACTTAAAATAACATTGTCCCCAGTTTTTAAAGAAAAGAAAATTTAGAAGGGGGTAGAGGAATAAAAGGGGAGTTCAATAAGGAAATTCAAATATTAGGATCATGGAATGAAGTCACCTGGTGGTTAAAGTTTGAAGTTCTTTCTGCTCTAATTTAGTCCTTTGATCTCTTGGGGGATGTAGGCACCTCCTTGATTGAACATGTATCACTTAAAATAGTACCTGAACCATAAAAAGAAGAACAAACCAGACAAAAAAAACAACACAATGACTTATTTAATTCCAAGTATCATCATTTTTATGGTTTTTCCTATTTTTCTATTTTTTTAAATCAAACTAATGATACATTGTCTTCTTTTAATTTTCTGGGTAAGGTATTACTTAGGGATCACACCGCGTGACACAGATGAATACGGTGCTCCCCTTTCATACCCATCCATACTCATAATAGAAGAACAGGTCAACAGTCTTTTTTTTAAATATAAAAATGATTATTTAATCCTATTTAAAATATAAATTTTATTAAAACAAAAAAATGATAGGAAAATTGAAAACCATAGGTTGCCTCCCGTGCAGTGCTTTTTTTAAAGTCGTTAGCCCGACATGGACCCTAAATCTATCAATTTTTTCCTGGTTCATAGGTTAGCTCAGTTAACTCAACCTCTATTTCCTGTTTATTGAATGATTCAATGAATGGTTTTACCCTTTGACCATTGACCTTGAAAATGTAACCACTTGTGGGATATTGAATCTCTACTGCCCCATGGGGGTACACATGATGCACTATGAAAGGTCCTGACCATCTATACCTTAACTTTCCCAGGTGTAAATGAAGTTTTGAACTATACAAGAGCACAAGTTTTCCCGGTTCAAAATTTTTGACCTTGATATTCCTAGACTGGTAGGCTTGAACTCTAGCTTTATTGATCCTTGAATTTTCATAAGCCTCCATCCTTAGTTCCTCCAGTTCATTGAGATCTAATTTCCTTTTTGTTCCGGCCAATGAGAGGTCATAATCCATTTTCTTAATTGCCCAAAAGGCCTTATGCTCAATTTCAACAGGTAAATGGAATTATTTTCCATAAACCAACCTATATGGGGACATTCGTAGGATGGTTTTGAATGTTGTACGATATGCCCAAAGAGCATTTAAGAGTTTCTCAAACCAATCTTTCCTAGAGGGGTTGACAGTTTTTTCAAGAATTTGCTTAATCTCCCTGTTTGCTAACTCAGCTTGACCATTAGTTTGAGGATGGTATGCAGTGGAAACTTTATGAGAAATACCATACTTAGACATGAGTGAAGATAATGGGTGATTGCAGAAATGGGTTCCTCGATCACTGATTATAGCCCTAGGAATTCCAAATCGAGAAAATATGTGCTCTTTCAAAAATCAGATCACAACATGATGGTCATTAGACTTGGTGGGAATGGATTCGACCCATTTTGAGACATAATCAACAGATAAAAGGATATAGAGGTATCCCCTAGAGTTTGGGAAGGGTCCCATGAAATCAATTCCCCAACAGTCAAATATTTCAACCACTAAGATGGGAGTGAGTGGCATTTGATTCCTTTTTGTGATGGACCCTACTTGTTGACACCTAGGACAACTTTGACAAAATGTGTAAGAGTCCCTTGAGAGGGTGGTCCAGAAGAGACCACATTGAAGAATCTTAGCAGATGTTTTCTTAGAGGAAAAGTGACCTCCACATGCCTCATTATGACAGAATTTAAGGATGGACTCTTGTTCAGATTCTGGGACACACCTACTAATGACTTGGTCAGGGCAGAACTTATAGAGGTATGGATCATCAAACACATAGTGTCTAACATCAGAAAGGAATTTCCTTCAAGCTTGAGTCCCTAATAATTTTGGAATGAATCCTATAACTAAGAAAATGGCTATGTCGGCATACCAAGGGCAGTCACTCACAGAGTATAGGTGTTCATCAGGAAATGAATCAGACATAGAAAGGTGATTTGAGTTGTCCTTGAATTCTATCCTAGAGAGGTGATCAGCTACAACATTTTCAACGCCCTTTTTATCCTTGATTATGAGGTCAAATTCTTGTAAGAGAAGGACCCACCTAATCATTCTAGCCTTAGCATCTTGTTTTTGGAAGAGGTATTTTAGTGCAGAATGGTCAGTGAACACAGTGATGGGGGATCCTAAGAGGTAGGACCTAAACTTCTCTAAGGAAAACATAATAGCAAGTAACTCCTTTTCAGTGGTGGTGTAGTTGATTTGGGCATCATTTAAGTATTTTCTTTCATAAGCAATGACATAAGGATTTTTATCACAACGTTGTCCTAACACAGATCCTACAGAAAAGTCGTTGGCATCACACATAAGTTCAAAAGGAAGGTTCCAATTTGAAGATTTCATAATGGGAGGAGAGGTGAGAGAGGATTTGAGGGTTGAGAATGAACCCTCATAGATTTCTGTCCAAAAAAATGGAGCATCCTTTACTAGGAGAGCACAAAGGGGATGGGATATTGAACTAAATTCCTTGATTAATCTTCTATAGAAACCAGAATGTCCTAAGAAAGACCTCACTTCCTTGATTGTTTTGGGTGATGGAAGGTGACGAATTATGTCAACCTTGGCTTTATCAACTTCAATCCCCCTACCTGAGACCAGATGGCCTAGAACTAGTCCCTCTTTAACCATGAAATGGCATTTTCCCCAGTTTAGGACTAGATTATTTTCTTTACATCTTGACAAGACTCTCTATACATTCCTCAGACATCCCTCAAATGTATCCCCAAACACAGAGAAATCATCCATGAATACCTCTAGAAAATCCCCTACCATGTCTGAGAAGATTCTCATCATGCACCGTTGGAAGGTTCCAGGGGCATTGCATAACCCGAAGGGCATGCGTTTGAAAGAAAAGGTTCTGAATGGACATGTGAATGTAGTCTTCCCTTGATCCTCTAGGGAGACCTCAATTTGATTATACCCTGAGTACCCGTCTAAGAAACAGTAGAACGCATGACCTGCCACTCTCTCAAGGACTTGGTCAATGAATGGTAAGGGGAAATGGTCCTTCTTGGTGAATGAGTTTAACTTACTATAGTCAATGCAGACCCTCCATCCACTACTCACCCTTGTTGGAATAATCTCTCCATCCTCATTGGTTATCACTGTGATTCCAGCCTTTTTTGGAACCACTTGGATTGGGCTCACCCATTCACTCTTAGCTATGGGATATATGATACCAGCTTTTAACAATTTCAGAAGTTCTTTCCTTACTACCTCCATGAGATTATTATTGAGTCACCGTTGAGGTTGACGACATGGCTTTGAATTAGATTCCAAAACAATCCTATGAGTCCCGATAAGTGGGCTAATCCCAGGAATATCAGAAAGGGTCCAACCAATGGCTTTCTTATGCTTCCTAAGGAAATCTAGAAGCATCCTTTCATTATTGGCTTCAAGAGAAGAATAAATGACAATAGGATGTGTTTGATTGTCCCCTAGGAAGGAATACTTGAGTGCAGTGGGAAGTTCCTTCAATTCAAGATCAGGTTGGTTCAGAATTTCAGAAAAAGATTGAGACATTGGATCAAGATCAATTTTATTTCCTAAAGTTTTAGATAGTATTGATTCCCCACATGTAGAAGTTTCATCTACTAGATTGGATTGATCAGATTTAGGGAAGGAAGTTGTAGTGGTCTCCATGAAAGTGGTTTCTTGAAAGGTTTCACTGATTGTTGGACCTAAGACTTCATCATAAGAGAAATTTGAAAATGATTCAAGCCAAGGAGATAAAATTCCTTCATATGAACAAAGGAAATGAATCTCATCTTGACTTAAACATTCATCAAATATTCCTTGATGTTCTATGGATTCATTGTCAATGATTCCTATCATATTTACTTCATGAATTTCCTCATCATCCCCTATTTGTGAGCTTTCATTATAGATGTTCAAGTCTAGACTCATGTTTCCAAAGGTGATGGTCATGTTCCCATTTTGGACTCGGATAACAGATTTGATTGTTGCAAGGAAAGGATGACCAAGGATGATTGGGTTTTGTTCCTTATTTCCTAAGTTTGGATAATTGTCAAGGACAATGAAGTCATCAGGGTAGATGAAGTTTTCAACCTTTACTAGAACATCCTTTAAAATTCCCTTTGGAACCCTAATGCTATGATCAGCAAGTTGAAGTGTGACAGATGTGGGTTGGAGGTCTTCTAGGCTTAACTGGCAGTACACAGCATATGGGATGAGATTTACACTAGCACCTAGGTCACACAAGTCCTTGAAAACTTTGCTCTCTCCTAGTTCAACATTTATGTAAGGGAAACCTGGGTCTTTCAACTTAGGAGGAATGGTCCCTTGAATGGTGGTACTCATATTAGCAGCCAAACGGACTTGGTTTTTATGTGAAAATTTTCTTTTAAAAGTGCACAAGTCCTTAAGGTACTTTGAGTAGGAAGGTATGGTTTGGATTGCATCGAGAAGTGGAATGTTCAACTTGACTTGTGAGAAGATTTCCCTCAATGTTTCACTCAATTCAGGCTTGGTTTTCCCCCTCATGCGTTGAGGAAATGGTGTAGGTTGTGGGGTTGTTTGTTGAAGAGTTGTTTCTTTGACATTGTTATCAGTTTCCTCAGTTTGATCATTTGGTTCATTTGAATTTTCATCCAAGTTTGAATCTTCATGTGGGTTTTGAATTAGTTGTTCAGGTTTCTCAATTGATTTCCCACTTCTTAAAACAGTCACAGCCTTTAGTTCTTCATGAGTTGTTTGATTACAACTTGACTCTCCCCTTGAAGTTGAGGATGGAAACGCCTGAGTAGGCATGGGTTCCTTTCCAGTTTTGATGGTTTGAAGTTCTTGTTTAAGGGAAGATACTTCCGAGTTCATCCTTTCCATTTGTTTGCACAGTTTTTCTAATAGGCTTTGTGGAACAGTTTGGGTTGGTGCTTGAGAAGATTGGTTTATCCCAGGGGGATATTTTGGAGGTGGTATAGTTTGTTGAAAATGGACCGGTGGTTGTTGGTATTGTATAGGTTGTGTTTGGAACTGGTTATGGGTTTGGTAGTTCTGATGGGGGTAAGGATTTTGTCCCTGTGGTTGGCTAGGTTGTTGGTTATCTTTCCAACGGAAGCCTGGGTGGTCATTATACCTTGGGTTGAAGTTGTTTTGGTATTGAGGCTTTTGAAAGTTCAAGGCATTTAATTCCTCTAGGGTTCCTCCTAAAATAACATCTTTTATGGATGTAATGGTTGGGAATTTGTCTGTCTTATGGTCATGTTTGTCACAAATTGTGCAAACAGGGTCAACAGTTTGGATTTCATGGACTTTCCTAAGGTCTATCTCTTCAACCTTCCTAGAGAGTGCTACGAGTTTAGCCCTAAGGCTTTCCTCTTCTCTAAGTGTATGAATTCCAGTAGTTCTTTGTGGCTTTTCAAAATAAGGTGAAGTTCCCCACATTTGGTTTTGTTCAGAAAGGCTTTCTAGATACTCGTAAGCATCATTTGGGGCTTTGTTTTTAAAGGTTCCATTACACATCATGTCAATGAATTGTTTGTTCCCTAGACCCAACCCTTCATAAAAAATTCTCACTTGTTCAGGAATAGAAAAACTATGGTGTGGAACCATGTTTAGAGTGTCTTTGAACCTCTCCCATGTTTCATAGAATGACTCGCCCTCTTTTTCAAAAAAGTTTTGGATACTCTTTTTAAGTGCAATTTTTTTGTGGTGGGGAAAGTATTTCTTGTAGAATTATCTTTGTAGTTGGTCCCAAGAGTTTATGGATGATGGTATCAAATTTTTTATCCAATTTTTAGCTCTATCCTTTAAATAAAAAGGAAATATCCTCATCTTAGCTGATTCTAGTTGATGTGGGGGACACATGGTTTCTACAATGTCATTGAACTCCTTAATGTGCAGGTATGGCATCTCGGAATTCATTCCATGGAATGTGGGAAGATGGTTTAGGACATGGGGTTTAAAGATGTAGTTGGAATCTCCTAGGGAGTTGTGTCTAATGCATGAGGGGTCATTGGTCCAGGAAGGTGTGAGGTAGTCATTCATGGTTTGATCAATTGCATTCCCCAAGTTTGGGGCTACCTCATTTGGGTTTCCATTTTGGTTTCCACCCGGGTTTATCAGTTGGTTTCTTTGAAGACATTCCATTGAAATTGGCTCAATTTTGGACTCTAGAGTATTAGGAAGATTAGGATATAATGGAATGATTTCCCTTGGTGTACTTGACTCCCCAACCCTAGGACTATCCACCCTAACTAGACGGTTTGATTGATCGCGGGTGTAGGCGGACATGATCCAAAAGAAAAAAAACGAGAAAGGGACAAGATAAGATAATTTGGATGAGAAAAGAAGAAATGGGGGAGAATAGAATGGGTGTTTAGATGACTTACTTGGGTCCCTGGAAATGGCACCAAAATTTTATTCTCGCTCAAATTTACCCAAGAGATGAAGGTATAACGGTCCTTGTAGTTTAGCTTGGGTTATCGAATCCTCAGAGACCTAAGAAGTAACCTATGGACACGTAAATTCTATGGACTGATTTTGGCTATTAAGTGGCCAAATTTGGGTTGATTTTAGATGGGTTTAAAAGATAACTAACAGATTTAAGTGAATTCAATTTAAAATAATGAGTTGATCCTAGGTTATCGCTCGGGGTGGATTGGACGTATTTCCTTTTCAATGATTTCAATTTCTTATATTTGAGATGGGTTCATTTAAGGAGATAAAACAACATCATTAATTACCGGTTTAATGCCTACACCCTTTAATACTAATCACCTATAAACTTTAAGGATCAATGTTTTTATCACTTCAAGGTAAAGGTTCGTATTAGCACTTGAAGTGTGTGGCCTTAAATTCAACAAGGATGATGGAGTTTAAAAATCATCAAATAGAAATATCAATTAAAGAAGTGATTATACATTAATGGGGTCATAAATAACATTAAATACATCCCCTTGATACTCCCTTGGATTAATACATAAGTGTGTTAGCCCTCCATTGATCTCATGGTTTCAATGGAAGCGGAAAGTAGACTCATGAGGGAGGAAATGGAGAAGTAAAGAAAACAACAAAAATAAAATGATCAATCCACCGTTGTGTGAATAATTTCACAAGGTTTGGTGTGAATAAATTCACACCTTGATCCAACGATATCAAAGTGATATTAAGAAAAATAGAATAAGAGTATAATAAGAACTTTTATTAAGAAACTAAAGTTAATTGAACAACTTACATGTGAAAGACAAATTTGAGACAACAAAATTGCAGCATAACATTACAATTGAAAAAAGCACCAAATGTCCTAAACTCCTCCAACACCACTGCCTTAAATAGGCATTTTTTGAGCCTTTGGTAGAGCCTCCAACAGTAAAAATCTTCCCACTTGAGTATGGTAGGTCTAGGGTGGTGGAAATTTTGTGGAAATAAGACTTTCCACCCTTGACCCGAAAATGCATCCAGCTTGCATCTACCAAATAGAGGTGCATGAAACACCTTATAGATGGCATAATTTGGGTGGGACATAGAAGACTTAAATTAATATCCTGATGTCCCCTAACATAATGTAAAATATCATCCCAAAAGGAGTTATTTTTTTCGAGATATGGTTTAATTGGTGGGCTATTTTCTGGGCCGAAGATTCTGGCCCAGATTTTGATATAATATTTGGGACGCCTAAATGACCACAATGGAGGCCGAATTAGCACTGGATCATGAAGAATGATTTGTTTATATATATGTCTTATATCCTCCCACAAAATTTGGTCTTCATTGGGCCTGTATTGTGGGTCTCACAGTCTCATCAGTGGGCTGGTGTCCAATCTGACTTCTCCAGAATTGTTTCCTTTCATCACAAAATATCCCCATCTTATTCCATGAATTATCCATTGATCCCTAAATTAAAAATGTTCATATTGAAGTGTAGATAAATTTACCAAAAAAAATAAAAATAAAATATAGATAATTACATTCCTTAAAACCAGATTAATCATTGGGTACTTCAAATGATGTTAAAAAAATGTACCACATAATAGTGCATTTTAAGAAGGTATTACAATCATAATGTGAAATGATGTTCAAAGTGTAAAATGAACTAAAATTGTGTTTTTGAATAATAAATAAAATGAATATTATATATATTAACAATTAATATTAGCCTCATTTAGTGGCTAATCAATATGTGTTGGAATTTTCATCTGATTTCTCTAATCAGAAAAAATACATGATCAAAAATAATTCAAAGATAAAGAGACATCAAGGGATTATAAGGTAAAATACTTACCAAGAGGGATCCATAATAATATATGACACATAGATCGGTGATGAAATGGTATCAAAGGATCTCATGGAAGCCAAAACCTCCCATTCTCATCCCAATTCTTATAAGGAGTTCATGGAAATGGAATATGAGGATTCTAGATTAATCCCATCATTTTAAAACATCCATAAAACTAACTATGATAATTTCATGACATTAAACATGGTTTCACATCATGAGAATTCAGGATATAAACTCCAAAAATACAGGCCACGATGGTTCACGACGTTCCACAATATATCACAATGTGAGTCCTTCCCGCAACACTCAATTGCTGTAAGAACCCCTTTGGATTCACCTAAACTCACTCCTGGATCACCTAACACCTCCATTATTACTTAAAAACATCCATTATAGGTGTTCCAATCCTTTTATTGTATCCTTGATCTCCTACCCAAAAAAATAACCATCCACAAAAAGGAAAATTTTAATTTTCCCATGGAATTCCATACCATAATGATGTGGTTTGTTACAATCTCCCCACTATAACACATATTTTTTTTTGAAAGGATATGGTATAATATGAACCAAGTCACACAATCCACCATGATCATCATCCTCAATGAGTTCTCCATGTTCCATCACTGAACTCCAAGCACTTTCTCAAGGTTGTGCTCACTCTTAAATGCCAACCACACTACCACTGTGTGACTCCAAGGATGAACACTAGAAGTCGAGTCAAAATATCACCATTTAAAAAATCAAGATCATGATCACTACATCTAATTAACACAACGCACCATAGTGTCCTCAACAGATTCCTCTTATAGCATCATGATGCTCCCCACCAAAGGAATCTCCATACGGTTCATGATTTCTGGCAGTCTAATGACACACCCAGTGTGGTTCATTCTATCGCACTTGATCAAAACAATACATGGGTTAGAATTTGATACCAAAAACTTGTTCCTAATTTGAAACCAATATGATCCTTTATCAAATAAATCAACCCAAAAAATATGACCTTTTTTGAAAGGCCCTAGATAATTTCAAACACATCAGTCGTACCCGATACGATGAGCTTCATGTGGTTCCAACACACCGCATTCAAGTTTATGTGGAAACACTTGTCATCACATCTCTATTCATCTTCCTACAAAGGTAATCAGCCTAAAAAAACTGACACCACATGAAGATACTGATCATAACACCATAAGCCTCACAGGAATCGTTAAATCGGTCCAACATCGATACCGAAGTCCGAATTGATTCAGAATGAATTTATCTTTTTAATTCATCAACTACTTGCACCATCCACAAGGATCTTAACCATGATTCCACACACCAACGATTTGACTCCCTCTTAGTATGAACCAATTTTTCCTGATTCCAAAGTCGGTGTCTAGTCTCCATTCAGTTCTATTTCTGAATCAAGCATCGTACCTTCAATATTGAACAAGATACTCTTGGGTCCACTACAAATCAGTTTTTAGGAGTCTTCACAGTCATCCAACAGTCATTATTACATAAGAAAATGACATTTACCACAAGGGATGTGACTCATTAGAGACTAAGTTGATGCTCCCCACTATATGAGTATCCTTATCTATCACCCCGTAACGCTTACATCAGTTTACCTGGCCCTGAATAGTTCATCATTGAATGCGATGACAAAGTGTGACCATCTATTTAGCCAATAGGCAAGCAACACACCAAGAATTGCACAAAACTAGATTACTCAAAATGAATTTCATTGCATTTAATGATTCATTCTTGATGTTTATAATGTTCTTCAACATCCTAGTCATAGGTTACTATAGGATCCTAACCTTATTTTTTCACTTAAATTGTGCCCCAAGCCAATTGGCCACAAGGCCTTAGGCGCACCTCCCTTTATGTCAATGGATTCCGACTCGCAGTGAGGGTCTGGTTAGGTGATAGTGGGGAGTATATACCCTAAAGTGATGATAATAATAGTGTTACATATATATATAACACAGAAGTAGTAGGACCATACAATAGCGGAAGCATAAATCAAACTCAGTAGAAGTATAATAAATAACATCGGGAGTAACCCAAAAAAAGATACCATTTGTAGATGCATGAACATGTCATAACATAAAACATAATAAATAGGTAAGTGAGGTTTCTTGTGGCTAACCATATCAGTACATACATGTATAAAACATGACAAGATAAAAGAAACTACAGGTTGATGTTGAGGAACCACTAGTTCCACTGCCATCCATCCCATGAAAAAGGTGCATCCATGATCACTAAGGTCTAGCTCTTGAGTCTGATTCCTTACCTAATCTCAAAAGAATAAAGTCTACATGTGTCCCGAGGGTCCTATGTTGGGTGTGAGAATGAACATAGTAGTCTACCACCAATGTGCGTCTGTATTACATCCATAACTATGAAAGTGTGTGTAGAATATAAAAAAAGTCAATGCACACCCATTACAATAATTAACTCACTCCACTTGTACTCAACAACCCCAAATGAGAATTCACCTACATTATCCATTTCTAGTAATCTCTGAATAGATGCCCCCAATTATATATATGGAATACAGTATATGTATGCATATATATAATTGCAGTGGTGAGGACCCATGTCTTAGTGCCCATGCATCCCCTAAAGAATATCATACCAAGTGAACCCTTAGGTTCTCCCTATAAAAACATAACCTGGCACCTCCTTCCATTAATAAAGTGCCTAATGTCCCAACGAAACACCCAAACAATAAGTCCTAGGTCCCTTGGACCACCGATTAGAAATCCCATGTCAGCTCAACAGCCTGACGTCCAAAGGCATAATGATGTCTATCCTCTAATAAATAATCTTCGTCAGCTCAAGAACCAATGTCCTGATGCACGATGATATCTATCCTCCCATAATCCCATTCCATCATCCTCATGTGTAATGAAAAGACTCAGCCACCACTGATGGTCTCAACACCATCTCTTGATGGTCCATCACCATACACATGGATTTCTATAGTGATCACGGTTAATATAACTGATGGTCAACGCCATACCCTAATACGTAATAAATATGGAGGCCTCCACTCACAACGAGTGGTAAAAACCACCTCGACTAAGTCCTATATATGTGAACACGACTCCAATAGTTCATCGACAAACAATAGTGAGTGAAAATCACCAAAAAACCTAATCCACATCATCTGGAACCTCATGCCCCTATGTCCATATTGCTAAATCCTGATGGTCAACACCATCTCACAGTCACATTGGCCATGCCCTCATCCCGATGACCTCATTGCCTCAATCTGACAACCATGTTGCCTCAACATGGTGATATACATCACCTCACATATCTCGGTCTATTCCCATCCTAATGAACCACATTGCTTCAATCCAGGCGATCAACATCACCTCATTCCTCAGTCCATGCCCATCACGTTCCCATAAAACCATAACATTCATAAAATGATTAATTAATTCAAATTATACATACAGCCTAAACTTTCCAAATAGTATAATCCCCTTACCTAACTTAATTCATATATAAATAGGCTAGGTCATACCCAACGGCATCCCATTACTACATTTAATCAATTTATAAGAATAAATTTAATTATTAGGGGTCTCTCTCATACTACCCACCTGAGTGTATTTATAATTCACCCCCAAAACACCCATAAAATTAAGGATAAATCTAGGAACCACTTACCTTGTACTCTTAGGTGATTTCTAATCAGATATCGGCCTCTAACTTGAGATGAAATGAGAGAAATCAGGGTTTTATACAAACACCCTCAAAATAGGGTAAAAGGGATCGCATGGATTTAGCATATCGTATAGAAATATAAACAAAGAAGGGAAGAAATAGGATTTAAGACCTTACCGATACACTTAAAATTCACCCAATAATGTTCAATTCGGAGTTCGATTAAAGGAGGAGGCACAAAGACTATGTGAGGAATAAATGGGAGGATCCCCCCTATGTTGCGCGTGAAATGGAGGAGAAAAGAGCAAGAAAAGAAGAAATACATAGTAGGGGTAGAAAACTAATTTCACCCCTTTAAAATACTTGCATGGTTTGGATACATGGTTTGACTAATTTTGCACCAACTGTGTGGTTCTAACTGTCTAAGCACCATACTGCACACGGTTAGGAACACGATTTTCAAAACCGTGCATAGACCATGCATATCCCCTCTGTTAAAAACTATAGAGGTCTCACCCAGCCATGCACCCCCACCCATATGGTTTGAAAACCATGTCGAGTGCAATGGTGGTCCACATAGTTTCCCCTTGTAGGATGTATGGTTAAATCTATCAATGTGCCTCTGTTTTCACTTTCCTAAAACTAAGTTTTTAGGGTATGATGCACCCAAAAATCATCAAAAACCCTGAGGCACTTGTCAGTCCTTAAACCTTGTCTAAAAAATAAGGTCTTAGGTCAAAAAATCTCCCGTAATTTGGTTTCTAAGATCAAGATAAAGGTAGGTCTAACCACCAAACATGAAAATTCAAAAAGGTTGAGGAATTTTTGATCTGCTCAAAAACCCAGGATGTTGCAGTCTCCCTACCTTATAATAGCTTATCCTCGAGCTATCAATATTTACTCTGAGATGGTACCAAGCATACCCATCTCATTTACATCAACCTGGTCTGCCCCAGTTATTAGTTTATGGGCTAATTCCCATGGGGTGCTCCCCACCTTGGGAATTACCTACTCGGTCGCTCCCCAGCTCAAAATCAAACATTATGATAGTCCACTGACCATCCCCATACATACAAATCCTCCCATGATGCATCATCATTCTTGCACCTCATCAAGCGACCAAATCATTCCCATGTCATACCTGACACCCATAAAAGTCCCATACCTCGTCATATTCCCATTTTGTACCTATTCCATACATGACTCCAAAGATTCCCACATCTTATCAGATGTCCCCAAATAATCATGCGTCATATATACATATGCATGCCCATCAAAATATTGATTCAAACTCACCTCATACAAAACCCACATTGCATCGATGTCCTCAATAATTCTTGGTGCCTACACACCACACACACACACAGATATATATATATATATATATATATATATATATATCATGCATCATAACTAATTCCAACCTACTAGATAGTTCTTTATTAGTCTAAAAATAATACTCATGTACCTCATAAACCAAAAATTTCCATTCCAAAATAAAATAAAACCTGATCAAACCAATGATGTACCTTTAATCATCTTCATCTCGCTGGCTTGCTCTACACCTGGAAACTCAACTATGTGCATCTAGCTTGAAGCCCAACTACCTGAGTTCTGACCTCCTTATAGAGATACACCAACTATCAGCCAATAAACCCACTAATGTGTTTCTCTATCTCTGCCATGACCTCTGCATGCAGCTGAATCTCAGCTACCATCCCTTGGAATTGATCATGGTCCTACATCAGATCCCTGAGTCTGACCTGGTCCCTAGATCCCAACCTTCTGAGAAGGCTTACTATGTAACCTCTTCAAATGGACCATTTTTTATTTAGTTACTTCATTAGTTAATTTTACATCGGATGTTTTGAGGATGTTTGGTTCATAACTTCAAAATAACTTCTGTATGTTGATCATGGTCAAAGTGATAATTATTAAATAAAATAAAGAATAATATAAATGAAATAATTATATTTTTTTATAAATTAATTATACTTTTATAATTAACTATGTAATATGGTTATGAAAAATGAATTATGTTACAATCATGGAGACGATAGACCACACATACGCATGAGTAACATTTCCATTTTTAAACAAACATGAGGGAAAGAAGGTAAGTATAATTTTATATTACTATAATTATTATTATATAATAAATATAATATTATCTCTTTAAATACATTTATATATATCATCTATGTGAGTTGGTGATGAAAAACGAATCACATCACTTCGTGGAGGTGGTAATCTACACGTATGCACGAACAACATCATCATTTTTCAATGGATGTAATGGTAAGAAAATAGATTCTATATTATATTTAAATAATGATAAAAATTTCATGAATATAATATATATAATTTAAATCCATCAATATAACCAGTTGTGAGAGGCGGTGATGGAAAACAAATTACACCGGGTCGCAAGGTGGTAGTCCGTCATACACACGAACAATGGTTTCGTTTCCCATTAGATGAAGAATGAGATGAATTAAAGTTAATACATAAACATAATAACATATAATTATATATTAGATACTTAAGTTATTATATCAAAATGTTTATAAGAGTTTTGGAGTAGTTATAAGAATAAATAAAACTAAAAACATTTAGTTAAAAGTTATACCTCTTCTTCGGACAACCTCCTTTTCTTAACATATTAATCCCTATAAAGTTGATATTATGCACTAAATAAGACCTCTACGATATGTGGAGGTATTTTAGGAATGTATTTTGGGATTTATTTTCTGAATAAAATTCCTCTTTGGGTGTGGAGAGGAGAGGAGAGGGGGTGTCCTTTCATAAGTGGGGGAGATGACACACATGAAATTTTTCAAAAGATTAAAAAATATAAATGTCATAGTCATGTAAATTGGAACCAAGGAACTAAATATTAAAATATTAATTGTTATAGGGTTTGAATTCACTCAATAAATCAAATTTAGACAAGTTTTTAATGTATTTTAATCCTTATCTCCTAGTTAAACTACCTTAAACTCATTTTAACCTTAACCATGACAATGTAACTTTTTATCATGATATCTTAATTAACAAGAAATAAAATGCACCTTCTAAAAAAATTATAAATTTTTATTATAAATTTTTAATCCATTATTTAATATTCAATTTCTAAAGGTATCATAAATTTCATTTAATATAAGAACACAAAACACATATAAATAGTTTTTAGGAAAATACCCGATTTAGGAGTAAAAATAATTTTACCTTGAAATCATGTAATAAAATGGTTTCCATGAATTTTTTTGTTAAATAATAAAAAAATGAAGGTTTTTATACTTTTGGATCAATACATAACCAAATGTAATATTCCAACCATATCATTAAATGAAAAGACCCAAAAATATTTTTTAATTTGAATAAAATATAACTTATCTTCACAAAAGTCAAGTTTGAGTTCCCAAATTTAAAATAATATTTTAAAATATATTATTTAACTCCTTAAAAATATATTTGGTCTAAAAAAATCTTCAAATATGATAAATTCAAGTGTTAGAGATATTTTAAAGTTTTTCCCCGTAGTTTTAACCTAGTTTGACCTCTTTTAGCGAGGTGACACGTATTTGATATGGTTACTATTCATAAGGACAAAACAATTAGTTGAAACTATTAAATTATATTAACTATTATGATTCTAAATATTGAATCCATTTTATCAAATTAAATTCACCAATATATTATAATTTAATTTAAAATTAAACATGCAAAACATGATGAAAAACGGTTTTCCAAAAATATGTCTTTTTAAATATAATTTTTTTTATCAAAATCAAGTATAAAATTGATTAAAAATACATAAATTAGATTATTACTAATATAAATAAACTAATTTTACTTTTAAACCATTTAAAAAAATTTAACATTGTAAATTCATGAAACGAAAAGATAGTTTTCAATGAAAATTGGTATTTTCATTATTCATTGAAAAATAAAACTTTTCAAAAAATTATAAAAAATTCACTGTAAGAAAATTTTGAAATGATTATTTAAATGAATTTAATTTTTTCAAATAATTTTTATAAAAGTGTTATAAATTAATTATACTTTTTTCTCACAAAAAGCTATAAAAATCATTTTTGAAGAAAATATATTTCTGAAGCATATATCAACATTACTAAAAATTTAATGCTTATTTACTATAAATTTATCAATAAATTTTTATTGATTAGTAACTTTATGTATATTTCATAATTCAGTTACTTCTATTAATACCATCCAATTCAATAGCTCTATATTTAAATAATAATATTTCATGGTTCTTTTAATCTCGATGTTGTGTATCATATACACTATCGAATATAGTGTTATTTTAAAATATTAGGGTGTTACATTATCCCTACTTTAATAAATTATGTCCTTAAAATTTTAACTTGATCTCTAAATTAAAGGGTTTAAAACATATTTAGAATCAATTTCATGGCGTGGAAGATAAATCATATGATCATGAAAGGGGGACCTTTTTAATATTTAAAAATATCTTTGTTGAAAACCCACATCATAAAAAGTGATAATAAAAATTTATTTTGAAAATAGGGATAGGTAAATAAGAAGATAATTTGGAATAACACATAATTAGGTTACCAGATAGAAGAACCTTAGTATGAAGTGGAAATATGTACATAGAGGAAAAAATTAATATCCAAATAATGATGAAGAGTGGAAAAGAACATTGATCACAAAAAAGTGATCATGAGAAGTTCAATGAACACAAAACCATAAACTAATGATGCATGGAAAATACCATATATTTTTCTAAAAAAGGTAATATGATAAAAAATTTATTTTAAAATCATTTTCTTGGATTTTAAGTAATTCTTTTACCATATAAACTAATAACATAAGGAAATATACTTACATAATTTTCTTCGAACCTATAAACGAAATTTCATCATTTGGTTGCAGGTTTCAAAAAGATTCCACCTTTATCTCATCTTTTACTCTAAATTATGAGTATTAATATTCAATACCTGAAGGACTATAATCAATTTCTGATTGACCATGAGGTATATAAGAGGATGAAAATCTATTTTTTATGTATTTAATAAATCCGGAATTGTTAGTGCATGATAATTTAATACCCAAAATGTATAATCCTTTATATAAATAAATAATACATTAATATCCAAAATTCAACAATAACACCAAAGGATGAACTTATATCATTAAACAAATAAATAACCATATACCCTAAATGACTTAAAAAGCCTCAACATTGAAGAAATATTTTATCCTCAAAGTTTATATCAAACCTTTCAATTTATATCCCCAAAAATGTAAAATAATTCTCCTAAAATAATCCTTCACATTAAACCTAAGGGTTATATATACCTCAACCCAATAATATGTCTCCAAAATATTAGTAATCACTTTAAAATATTATCACTTATAACCTCAAAAGGGGTATTTATCCCATTGAAAATATGATCAACCTTAAACTTATGAATCCATGATGGTATCCGTAACTCATAAGTTAACCTCACATGAAAACATTCTAATCTTAAAATTTATCTAAACCCTCCTCTCATACTAACTATAATGGACCTAGACCCGCACTCTCAAATATGGTTTTAAAGACATAATCTCTACATTTCTGGATTTTATACTAATAAACATGACCCAATTTCAACCATCCAAAAATTACAACATCAAATGGAAATATTAGATCACTTATATACCCAAGTACCTTTTTATGTTTAGAGTTTTAGATAATTATTAAAAACTCTTAAATAACAATAACCATGCATTTAAGTGAGTATTTTTCCTACTATTCCTAGATTTTATTTGTCAATGTTAAGTTTTCATCATTGTTCCATATCAACCTTAAACACTATGAAAATCATTTTAAAATATGGTATGAGAACAAAAATATCAATAGGGGAATATAAGAAAAGAAACTTGTTAGTATATTTCAAAACCATGATATCATAAGAGAGAGTTTGTCTTTAACATAATAAATATGAGATTAAATAATAATTTAATTACATGTGAAATAAAATTTACTACCAAAATTTTTTCATAAAACACTTTATAAGAAAATAAAAAGGCAAAATCATAATCATAAATCTTTTGTAGAAAACACGAGAACCCTTGAAAAACTTTTTCTTAAACAAATACCTTTTTACCCTTAAAGGGCATAATATTTCCTTAAAAACAAAGATATTAACTTATGAAATCAAAATATTTTTATGAAAACTCATTAGAAAGAATATAAAATCCAATTAGGTAACTTGGGACATCATTTTCATATCACTATTACAACCACTCTTACAAATGGAATAATCTAACAGACAACTTCCAATATAATTATCTGGAGAACATAATCATTACCCAATGAATAGTAAATCTATATTGGGGTTATCCGATTATAAAATATGTACAAGAATAATAACATGAATGAAACACATAAAATATTTCATTTCCATTATCAAACTCATAAAAATGTACTTTTGAACCCATAATCAAAACATTTTCAGATATTGATATATACCTTTCCTTTAAAAAATAGTTTTCAAAACTAAAATACCTAGAAAAAAGTGAAGGATGGTTTTTCTTTGAAATAAACATGAAATATTATAAATGAATAAAAACATCATATAATGGTTATGGTGGTGTTAAAAACCACTAATGTCGTATATATTAAAATAGAACATTCATTTCCCCTTTTTATGAAAATGTTCTATTTAAAAAATATAAAAAGATTCCTTTTAAAACCATTTTAAAGGAAGTAAAAAGATACCTAAAATTTAATTTATAATTTATTTATTTCCATATAAATACTTCCATAATTTTTTTTATGAATATGGACAAGGAAGAAAAATATTTAGAAAATAAATCTTTAAAATATTTAAAACAAGATTTATAAGGTAAAGTGTCCCTTACGCTTTGATAAATTTTGAACCAAAATTGAAGGAAAGAAATTTTAATGTATTTTTAATAATGATAAAATACATTCATGAGGAATTATTATATACCGCACAAAAGAAAACATATGCTGAAAATAACATAAGTCTCAAAGAAGGGGAATTGAGACTATAAATCCATTACCTTAAAAATCGTCTAACGTTACAATTTATTTAATTACTAAATAATAAAATTATATTAGACATTAAATTTATTAAGAAACATTTTCATGTTCATTACATTATCATTATCCCTTTTCTATCATTTATGAACATGTTTTACTTATTTACTTCATCAGTCATCTGATGTTTTGAGGACGTTTTGTTCATAACTTCAAAACAACTTTGGTATGTTAACCATGGTCAAATAGGTCACTATTCTATAATATCTAGAATAATATACATGTAATAATAATAATTTTTATAGATTAATTATACTTTTATAACCAACTATGTAATATGGTTATGAAAAATGAATTATGTTACAATCATGAAGACGGTATGTCGTACATACACATGAGTAACGTTTCCATTTTAAAAAAAACATGAGGGAAAGAAGGTAAGTATAATTTTTTATTTAAAAAATAATTATTATATCATAAATATGATATTATTACTTTAAATACACTTATATACACTATCCATGTGATTCGTTAAAGAAAAAATAATAGCATCACTTCATGGAGGTGGTAATTCACACGTATGCACGAACGACATTATCATTTTTAAATGGATTAAATGGTAAGAAAATAGATGATATAATATATTTAAAGAATGATATGTATTTATTGAATATCATATATATTATTTAAATCTATCATTACTATTGTTCATGATATTTGGTGATGTAAAACGAATTACATCGGGTTGCGAGGTGGTAGTCTTCCGTAGATACGAACGATGGTTTAGTCTCCCATTATATGAAGAAGCATATGGATTAAAGTTAGTAAATAAACATAACAGAATCTCATTATATTATAGATACTTATTTTATTATATTAAAATGGTTAGAATAGTTTTTTATGGAGGTACAAGAAGAAATAAATCTAAAACATTTGGTTTAAATCTATACCACTTCTTCGGACAACCTCCTTTTCTTAACACCTTAAACACTCTAAGGTTGATATTATACCAAAAATAAGAACTATATGATATGGTTATGGATGTTAGGAGTGGATGTTTTCAAGTATTTTATGATCCAAATAGATCTTTATGTGTGGAGAGGAGAGGAGAGGGGTTCCCTTTTATAAGTGGGGTAGGGGACACACTTGGAATTTTTAAAAGATTAAAAAATATATATGTCATAATCATGTAAAGTGAAACCAAGGAACTCCATATTTAAATATAAACTATTATAGGTTCTAAATATACTCAACCAATCACATTTATACAAGTTTTGAATACATTTTAATCCTTATCTCCTTGTTAAATTACTTTAAACTTATTTTAACCTTAACTGTGATAACTTAAATTTTTACCGTGATAAATTTATTATATGGAAAAAAACAAAAGGGTCCTTCTAAAAAAATCTAAACATATTGATTACAAATTTTAAATCCATTTTATCGAATTCAATTTCTATAGGTATTATAAATTACTTTTAATATAAGAACACAAAACAGATAAAATATAGTTTTCGGGAAAATATCTGTTTTAAGCGTAAAAATCATTTTACCTTGAATTCAGGTAATAAAATGGTTTCAATGATTTTTTTAAAATTATAAACAAAGAAATGGTTTTATAATTTTATGATCCAACCAAAACTGAATTGAATTTTCCAACCATACCATTAAATGCAAAGACCCAAAAATAGTTTTTACACAAGTTTGGGGAGGTGGATTACAAAGAAACATAGATAACTACCACGCCTATAAGAAATTAGGGATACTTGACCCTAATACCTCCAAAAATACCCCTAAAAGTTATAACCACTAGGCTATGCTTCTAGGCCCACCCAAAAATAGTTTTTAATTTGAATAAAATATAACTTATCTTCACAAAAGTTAATTTTTGGTGATCAAATTAAAAATAAATTTTTAAAATATATTATTTAACTCTTTAAAAATAAATTTGGTCAAAAAATCCCATAAAATATTATAAATTCAAGTGATAGAGATATTTTAAAGTTTTACCCCATAGTTTTAACCAAGTTTTGCCTCCTTTATCGAGGTGACATATATTTACTATGGTTATTATTCATAAGGACCAAAAATTTAGTTTAAATAATTTAATTATTTTGATTATTTTGATTCCAGATATTAAATCTATTTTATTATTTTTGATTCATATAAGTGGTAGAATTTAATTTTAAATTAAACCCATAAAACGTGATGAAAAGTAGTTTTCCATAAAAAATGTCTTCTAAAATTTAAAAAGTTTTTATATCAAAATAAAACTTAAAATTGATTACAAAGACTTTAATTGGATTATTCATAATATAAATAAACTGATGTTACTTTGAAACCATTTTAAAATAAAATGAAACTTTTTAAATTATTGAAACAAAAAGAAAATTTTCAATGAAAATCAGTATTTTCACTATTCATTGAAAAATCAAATTTTTCATAAAATTCTCAAATATTTACTCTAAGAAAATTTTTACATGTGTATATCAAAAAATAATTTTATTTTATCAAATAAAATTTATAAAAATGGTAGAAATTTATTATAATATTCACTTCTAAAAAATAAATAAAAATCATTTTTGAAGAAAACATATTTTTGAAGCATAAAATGTCATTACTAAAAATTGAGTGCTCATTTGCTAAGAATTTATCAATAATTTTTTATTAATTTGGATATTTATATATATTTTATAATTTTTTTAATTCTATTCATACCCACTGTCATAATCCAATCCACTGAGGCCCACCTAACCAGCGACATGTTGGGTGAGACAACCCCAAGCCTACCTCCAATAGGCTAGGGGCTAGAGACAAGTGATGAGAAGGCATAAAATGAAATGGAAGGAATTATCCTGATACACCTATACACACACACATTCATCTCTATGAAAAAGTGTATAGGAATAATAAGACTACAACATCTAGAGTATAAACATGCATGAAATAATCTCTAGGGAATACATCAAAGTATGAAAATATAAAACCAAAGTGTAAAGGAGAAAAATACACACCCAACTAGAAATGAAGTATCAACCTAAAAAAACTAGAAAAATAGTAAAAATAAGAGAGATAAACTTCGGATCTTCAAGTCCGACCACCGAACGTATTCAATATACCCAATTATTTCTATACTCCACCAAAGTCACCAGTAATCTGCTTATCATATGCACTTGACACAACAGGTGCAGGAAACATCCATGAGGGGGTGAGTATATACATACCCAGTAGGAAGCCCCAAAAACCCCAAAGGGAGAAATATAAAGATATAATAGAATTCATCTCAAACCATAACAAGAGGGAGACAAAAACATAAGATAAACGCTCATAAATAAACCCAAAAAAGAGAGAAATATGAAATCCATATCCACAGCCCAGTAAAGGATGACGAGTCTTACTGAATTTCCATAGGTCCATATCTAATTCCCAGCATCTCGTGTGTTTGTAAAAGAAACTGTGTGGAGTACCCACACCTCTCCACTATGCTTCATAGTTGAGGGGCACAATCTCCAATATAGTAACTAATCCCTAGTGTGATATGGGTGACACTCAGTTGATAGAGGACCCATTTCATGGTGTATCAGGGGGGGGGGGGGGGTCCACTCAGAAGATAGTGGACTTATGCCCTAGTGAGAAAGGGGGTGCTACTCAATAGGTAGAGGACCTGCACCTTGGTGCGATAGGGGGGTGACACTCAACCTGTGTAGAGAGAATGGGGGACCTACACCTTGGTGAAACAGAGGGGTTTCTAACCCTAGCATATTCATGATGGTCCTACCTAATCACTTATATCATTCAAGTGTTTCCTAAAGAAGAGTCATTCTCACAATACCTCATGTTGTATCTCAAAAGAAACTATGAGGGCTACCATCATGTTCTGCATGGGAAACTACTCAGGATAGGCTACCCACGGGCTAACATCTGAGTTCTAAAGAAAGATACAAGGAAGGTAGAAGTTCCTGGGATAAGTACACAATGTGTATGTGGGGCCACATGAGGTGTTACCTCACCTCATCGCTTGGATGTGTTCTCCCATTTACACGACTTGGGAATACATATATTACTACATGGAATATATAAGAGGTACACAGTGTGTTTCTTACACCTAAGTCCCAACCGTGTCCTTTCGGCTCGTGCCTATGTACACTAACCTTACCCATGTACCCTGGCCATGTTCAAGTATATAGTCGTGCCTATGTATTTTTGTTGTGATTATGTCCCTATCCATTTTTGTGCCAATGTACTCCCGCAGTACATAATAATCCAATAGCAACAGATCACATGATGTTTATATCTCCATACATATCATGTGATATTTATCTCTATCTGAAACCCTATCCCTCGCATCCAGGGGACTACACGACGTGTGTTCTTCCATACTACACGTTGTGTAGTCTGGGTTTTCATAGGTAGTAAATCCTATTATTTACATTGTTTCCTAATTCACCACTTCCACCAAAATCCTAGGTTTTTTGACCACATGAAATAGAAGGGTCCATCACCTAACATTGATCCTCAGCCTCTAGTGGATAGAAATTAGGAATATAATAACCCATGCAAAGTCGTAGCTTCTCTCATCACCACTCTGAATCCCAAATCCATGGATCAATCACCTTCATCATGTATCGAACCTTGATCCATCCACAAACCATTGATATGTACATCATTCACACAAACACCATGAATATGGGGGTTAAATCACTCTTTAACCCACCCTTTAAATCTCAAATCATGACCCCATGGGCCAATGGTGAATAAAATGATTAATGGTGGAGTAAAATCACAAGAATGAGATAAATCTATCATTGGAAGATGTGATCATGGAAAACGTGTTGAATTTGGTTCCCTAGAACAAAATTTTGTATACTTTATGATAACCTATATTCATTATTTTGAATTTTAATAAACTTTTTATTATATCATGACTATTCTTATGTGTAACATAGCATCTCATAATGTCCTAAGAGTATTTCTCACACTGAAAGGTCATAGTAGTTTTCTGCTATGATGAGAACCCATAAGTTCCATGATATTATTATTAAATCTATGTTCTATAACTGAATGAGATCATTTTAGGGACACAAATGATAAAGGATATCAGAGGTTGAGACTCATAGGACTTTGAGGCACATTCTCATTGTGTATTCCCTTAATAATATCCAGTGTAGGATATTATGAGAATGAGACCCACCAGTAGGAAATCCACATTTATATGTGTCATTGGATGTTCCTATTTATATATGTGTGTATTGATCATTAGACTTTAATATTATTATTAATGAGTATTATAAGTCACATACTTTGATGTATTGATGAAAATCATGATGACATATGTTCGCAGAGAGGTAGGATATGTTGGGTGCGACATAAGTAATATTTCATTAATGAATAATACCAGAAAGGATATTTCCTGTATGTTTTTTAATAGAAGTTGATATCTTATTCCCTTTGATAGAAATGATATAGCCTAAATAAATCAATGGCCCTGGTGTTCTATAGGCAAGTTCGATTTTTGGAAAGCCAAAGAAAGAGACATTGAACACATAGGTTGATGACACTAGCATGCAACATGTTTGATTAAAGATATCACGATAAAGGAATTATATTACACCGTAAGCATACATATGAGGTATTATATTTTTGTGTCATTAACTTATTTATCTATGAGTGCCTTGACATGTTTCTTGATACTAACCTTGGACTTTAGGCTACTTCACCTAATGACACTGATAAAGAGGCCTAGATGTTCACACACTAAGTGTATCCATAACCTCAGTTAAATAATATATTATTATTTATTATTTAACAAGTTTAATAAATATTATTCCTACATGTTGTTTAATAATTATTCATCTTTTCTTGATAACATATATTTTGTCACCAGTTATTTGAGAGAATATTTAATGAACGGAATATTTAATAAATATTTATTTTCTATTTAGTGAATATAATATTTATTTATTTATTTATTAGTAAATAATGCAATGATATTTATTTATTAAATAAATATCCATTATTCAAGGTCTGATAAATATTTTGGATGAATGAAATATTGATTCTAAAGGTCTGGTGAGAAATAATATATATTGAATATTATTTGAATAAATAATATTTAATTTAATTAACAAGTTTAGTGCATGTTAATAAATAATAATATTATTATTATCATTATTATAGACATGGGGATCCGTAGGGATTACTAAAATAATAAGGTCACATTTGGAATTATTATTTTCTAACCCTAGTGATATATAAACCCAATTATATTATTTTCTTAATAGAGAGCCAATTCATTTGTTGTTCACAATGAGATTTAGAGAGAATAATCTCAAAGACCTTGAGATCCTACTCTCCAAGTATGCTCTCAAGAATAGAGAGTGATCCTCCTCCACCACCACTCTCAAGTATAAAGATATTGAAGAGAATACTTCCTTGAATCGATTCTTGGGGCGGTCAAAGATGAATGACACAAGTGTTAGGATCTACTATGCTAGCACCTAAAGATTCATATGATGAAGGTCATAGGATTGTGGAACATGTGTAGATCACCACTTGAGGGAATCTGCTCTTGATTACTATAAAAACGATAGTAGATACATTGGAAGATCCATCAACGAAGAAATAATTTGTTACAAGGTAATTATTTAATTGCTTGAATTAATTATAAATATTATGTGATGACACTACTCTTTGGTTTCATAGTTTTTGTATTCTCTATATTATTTGATTCAATTCTATAGATTATAGCATTTAGTTTTGTGTAAATATCAGATTAATCATTTATCATGATAAAAATCTAAGTAGGGCATTCCCCATCCACTACTTCAACTACACCTGAAACCTTCAAGTGGTATCAGAGGGGTCATATGATTATTTATAATTATTTAAATATCGTTGATTGATTTACACATTTTTCATTAATTTTTAATTACATTGTAATAATTATTTAATCCTAATTGTGATATCTTGTTTATTACTCTTAGTTTCTTGAAAATATAATCAAATTGGTTAATTTTATGAGAAAAATAAATTTGGAGATCTCATATGGAGGTATCGAGGAATTTGGCCAGACAACACAAGAGTACACGCCATGTAACCTGGAGGTACACACCGTGTACCCATGTTTAATATACCATGAATTAATTTGGAATTAATTTGATCCATGTGAATTTATTACATGCTGTGAATTTAATTACACACCACGTGTTGACTGGGACAGCCCGGCGCACGATCAACTGAAATAGACATTGTGTAACTTCCGTACACGACATGTAGTCCTTTAGTCACAAAAAATCTATCTATATTTTTATACATCCTACATGATTGGTGACCATGTAACTCAGATACCACATGTTGTTTATCCCATGTACATTCCATGTACTCCAATATTTTCTCTAGCACAGTTACACGCCGATTCCCTAGGCATGTATCACAGATAGAAGGTGAGAATAATACATAATGTGCAGTTGTAATGTATACCCCGCACACTTTTACAAAATTATGTAGAATTAAAAATTAATTTATTATACTATTCAAAACTTATCAACATGTGTTATGTGTGGTCATTAAGTTGATAGTCACACCATGTGATGAGTTATATATATAAATGTCTAATTAATTTCTATATAATTTTAGGATTTTCATATTGTGTATAAGTTGTTTTACAGTTATTGCTCTATGCACATTGAAGCATAACATGATACATAAATACCATATGTTTTGTGTTTTCATTAAGTTGATATTACATTCTATGAAATTTCATGATAATTCATGTATTCCACAAATCACAAGAGTAAACAATATATGAGTATAATAGACATTAAGTAGTTCATACAGGTACTCATTGTGTTTCCTGCAGGGTAAATTTGTTTATACATGATTAATTTTAAATAAATTTATTTAATTTGTTTAAAATTATGATGGATGAGAATCTCAAGAAAATTTGGATGAGAATTATGATAAAATTATTTATTAATTAAATAAGATAATTAATTGATTTGAGTGTGATTTATCTTAAATAATAACGATTAGAATTGAATGCTAATTTTATTAAATACATAATTCATTGCATGTATATGGATGATAAAGATCCTAGACCAGACCTTTGTATGTGATTGGTTTCTTTTAATTTAATATTAAATTAAATTATTGGCATGTGTGTCATCACTACTCTCATTATGTAAGGGATTTTGTGCCCATGATTTCTTTTATGTAAACCCCTTAACCAATCCTTTGGTTCCCTTCGCCCATGTGTGAGTAAAATCATATGTAACGAATGGAGATCCAAATCTAGTGGAGGTGGTTCAAGTTTAGAGCTGAGGTGAAACCAATCCAAGAGAGATACATAAGTGGACATGTGGAAAGCTGCAACACGAACCATAAATGGTTCAATGTGTTTTCCCCTATGTTAGAAGTTAGTTTATCATCCTCTAGATAAACTAACCATTAGTAAAATCTCATGATCAAACCACGTTATTATTCTAAGAACCTGGATCTTCTTTTCAGGTATGTTTTCCTTTTTCCAGTGTTTTTTAGGAAAAGAGGAGTTTCTGGAAATTTTTAAAGTACACGTCGTGTACTCGGTTACCGAAAATAGCCATGTGATGGGTGTGTAACGTTTGTGCACACGGCTGTGTGTGGTGACCTGAAGGCCGCCTAAAGTGGGGCTCGATAAGGGCAAGTAGATTCTGTGTACCTTAAAAGTACACGTTGTGTACTTTTTTTCATTAAACGTACTAGGGTCGCGTCTGACGAACAGAAACACCTCCTTATCAACCTAGTTCGTCTGAGAGCGTCCATACGGCCGCGATTTTTCCCCAATCCCCCAATCGAGCATCCGTTATCTGAATCGACCACCACTGATCATGTTGGGATCACCACGGTAAGCTCTTCCTTCTTCTAGACTTAGTTTCCTGATTCTTCTTCTTTCAAGAGTTATCCTTGGTTGAGCGTTTTTAGAATTTTTGTAGATCTACAGTGTTCTTGGGAAATTCAAGGGTAGAGGTTCACGTATAGAGATCCTCCAACACCGAGGTAGGTGGTTTGTGCCTTTCCGTATAAATTCTTTGAGTTATATGTGAAAATTTTCCCAATACCCTTGATCGGGGTATTGTTTGTTTACTGTTTTAGCCCTGTTAATTGTCTTCTATGCTTGTATGCTGGAATAGAGGTTAAATGAATGTGAATCAGGTAAATTGTTGTTCTTTGGAAGTGTTTTCCCATGAATGTTTGTTTATGACTGTTTGGTCCTGTTTAGCCTGTTAGGATGCCTTATTTTTCACCATGCCTAGTATTTTAGGATGGATTGAATTGTTTATCTGACATGCTGTTATGTTATATACTGTTATCGAAGTAGTTCTTGAGGTTTACTTTGGCCAATATGAATTTCCATGCTTGCTTGACTTACACAGGTCTGTGAGAACCTAGTGTAGTAGACCATAGGGAGAATAGACGTAAGGGATTCTCCAGAGTCTCTGTTTTTACTTAACGATACGAGAACATAGAGGGAATTAATGTAAGTGCTTCCTCAGAGTGTTTTTAGTTCCTTGACGTGGGCCACAAGGGGAATGTGACGTAAGTTCTTCCCCAGAGCGCCTTTTAGTTACTGATACGAGACTATAGGGGGAATTGACGGTGATTGATTCCTCAGAGAGTCTATACTTAAGCTGAACCAGAGGGGTTAGACTGTGTGTACTTCCCAGAGGGTTTCTTGTGTTGTTTTGGTTGAACCAGAGGGGTTAGGATGAGAGTACTTCCCATAGAGTTTCCTTATTTGATTAGCTTCTTACTTGATATGTGGAATTGAATGCTTTGAACTGTAGGAATGTTTACTGTTGAGTACTTCCTTGTTTAGTGCTTTTTTTTACTTATTTCCTGCCATATTAATTCACTGACTGTTAGGCATAGATCTTTTGGTGGTTGCCTACTGGGATTAGTCTCACACCCTATTTGGGTCATGATTTTGGGCCCAAATAGATTATATTACTATAGGTATAGATAAGGGAAAGTGGCCTTCTACTTTAGGTACTTGACTGATGTGGAGCTGGAGAGCATGAGACCAAACTGACGCTTTAGATGCTGAGGAGTTTTATCTGTTTTCTTTTATACTTCTTTTTAGTAATGTATTTCATCATTGTGACATGTTTGGATGTTTTCCTAGACATATGTATCATTCATCATTTATATATGTGCTCCTGTTGTTTCTTACTTTCAGTCTTCCACTGTATACTGTTGTATGGTGTTATTACTACTTCAGCTATTGTATATATGTTTTACTTTCACTGTGTTACTCTTCCAATGAGGGCATAGTTTCCCCACTATCACACCCAATGCCCTCACTACTAGTCGACAGCCTCTAGCGTTCGGGGAAATGCGCTTGAGGCCATGTGACCAACCGGGTACGGGGTGCCTCTGGGCGGCTTTCAAAACTGGGACGTTACAAAGTGGTATTAGAGGAATTATTTTCATCTTGACTTATTATTTAGAGCCTATAGTCAAGGATAGGATGGAATTGGTACTTGGTAATAAATTATGCCCGGGAGTAGCTAACCCGTGTACAGGGAAAAGCCAATCTACCTCGTTATTGCAAATTTTTTGGTTTTACAATTTTACAGTTGATTTGATTTCACCATTGGGTGATTCTCATGTTTTGTTTTATTATTGTTGATGTTATTGAGGTTCTATTTTTGTTTCAACCCGATGATATGAGGGTATTCTATCTCATGCATCATATAGGCACTTCCTAGAAATAACATGTCATTCACTCTTACTATTCCATTTTGGGTGCATTAGCGATTGCACGTTGTTGTGATAGATGTTGTGCTAGATATGCATGTTGTTGTGATAGAAGCCTTGATAGAATACCTGCTTTCGATAGGGTATTGCTTTGCATAAGTCTTTCTTTTAATGAACACCAAACTTTGGTTCTTGAGGTGTTATAGGCCCTCGTGGACCGGAATTTGGTGGATCATTGCCTTGTTTTCCTTGTATATGACATGTATAAGATTCTAACCTTTGATTCACATGGATTATGGGCCCTCAAAAATCAGAATTTGGTACTTTAATGTTTGTTTTAGTGTTTTTCTGGGTTTCGGAGAAGTTTTTGAGGCTTACTGTCTGGAAAAACCCAGAATACATGCCGTGTAATGATGAATACACGCCTTGTGTTCTGTTCAGGAAGAAACTATTTTTCTTAAGTACATGTCGTGTACTGTATGTACACGTAGTGTGGTCACTAACCATGTCTCAGACTGTATGGGTGGGGACACGGGGTTTGGAATCTTTGGTAGGACACGCTGTGTACCAGATGTACACACTATGTTGTAAAATCGTGTAACTGGCTGTGTCACTAACAATATGAGTTGGTTGAGTCTTTTATAATACATGTTGTGTCCATATGAAACATGTCGTGTAGTGTAAACCGAGTACCCAGCCGTGTAACGAACAACACGGGTCGGAAAAATCTTCCTAGTATACACCGTGTCCATCTGGAACACGCCGTGTAGTGTGAGCCGTGTATCCAGCTGTTCAGCGAACAACACGGGTCGGAGAAACCTTTTTGTACAAGTCGTGTCTGGAAAGAACACGTTGTGTAGTCTTGTTTTAGGAGAACCATGTGGCTTAGCCATGTAGAAGAAATCAGGCAGTGGAAGAGGATTCAAGTACACATCATGTGTTAGGACAACACGATGTGTGTATGGGGCATTACATGACCTGGGTTGGCAGAAGTACACGCCCATGTGAAAGGCTTAAGGGAACACGCTGTGTAGGAATTATACACACCATGTATCCATGTTTTGAAAAACTTGAATACTTTCTTTCTCATGTTCCCTTCTTAAACTTCTAGTTTTCAGTCTTTGACAATATTGATCTAAGGTGTGTGCTTGACCATACAGAGTCATGCCACCAATATGTCCTCTGGTTATACGCCAGTTGCAAGGCAATGATCAGACACCGGACATGGCTAGTCAGGGACTACTGGCAGATCCTCTAGTTTTTCCAGTCTTCACACCAGCCATCATTTCGAACACAGGTGCCGATGCACAGTTCCGAGAGGGCTTTATAAGGTTCATGCAGACCTTCCGCGGAGTACCGCATCATGCCCCGTCTATGGTAGAGTTGACGCGGGTTTTACAGTAGCAGCATCCTCCCACTTTCATAGGGTAATAAGGACCTCAGGCTGTAGAGTCATTGTTGGAATCCATGCTTTCCATCTTCGAGCATCTAGAGATGCCTCCAGAGAGGAGGGTCAAGCTCACTACATATATGCTTCGGGATTCCTCTAAGAGATGGTGGGATGTGATCTCACAGGCAAGATAACAGCAGTTTATGGCTTGGGATGAGTTCCAACGTACCTTCTATGACTACTTTTACCCATAGACTTTTAGGGCCGATCGAGCCCAAGAGTTCATGAGTCTGGAGCAGGGTACTCTTTCTGTTATGGAGTATTCTTCTCGCTTCACAGAGCTGCAGTGCTTCACACCTATTCTAGGAGGTGATGAGTTATTCCTAGAAAGGAAGTTCGAGGATGGTCTCAGGCAAGACATCCGATCACAGATGGTCCATCTTCAGCGTTTCTGTCAGATCTTATCACCAGTAGCTGGTGACAAGGGTTCTTCTATAACTCCTCGTACAGAAGCATCACCACCAGTTTCTCACCAGTCTGGGAAATGGAGTTCTTCCAGCCATTCAGGATGAGGTGGAGGTCGTGACCATGATATTCAGTCACCGGGATTTTAGCAAAAACAGGGTGGATTGGCTCAGAGTGGTCAGGCAGGGTCGCAGGGTCACAGGGTAGGTCAGACTTTTGCAGTGGAGCAGACCCAGTAGGAGCAGGATCCTGGACCCTCTACAGTTCGAGGTACGATCTTAGTTGACTCAGTTTTAGCTTATTCTCTTTTCGATATGGGGGATTCCCATATCTTTATATCTGTTGTTGTTGTGGAGATCCTTGTTCTCTGTATCTTTTCTTCTGCTGATGTCTTGACGCTAGACATACTGTTGGGGATAAGAAAGGATGGTGTACAGCAGTGCAAGGAGTGCCCTCTAGAGGTTGGTGGATGTCACTTCTTATGGGACCTTTATTTCCTAGAGATGACATGCTATGATGTCATTCTCATAATGGACTGGTTAGTTCCATTCCAGAAAGTTGTCAATTTCTATCTCTGTAGGGTGAGTTTCACATCACCAGAGGGCAGATCGTTTCTTCATAAGGGCAAGTGGGATGTCCAGGCGAGCAGAGCAGGACCCGAGCATCATGGGTTAGGAGGAGTTACATCCCATATTTCTAGTCTATATCTGGATGACCAAGGGACTTCATAGAAGGACTTTCCTCTAATGGTGGATCGTTTCAGGGACCTCTTTCCAGAGGACTTTTCAGGTTTGCCTCCGGAGTGTGAGGCATACTTCTCTATTGAGCTTGGGCCAGGAGTGGCACCGGTATCCATCCCTCCTTATAGGACGGCTACACCTGAGTTGTAGGAGCTCAAGAAGAAGTTATAGGAGTTGTAGGAAAAAGGTTTCATCTGACCCAGTACATCTCCTTGGGGTTCGCATGTCCTTTTTACAAAGAAGGAGGATGGTACCCTCAGACTTTGTGTGGATTACCGGAAGTTGAACCAGTTGATGGTCAAGAACCAATATCCTTTGTCAAGGATTGATGATCTCTTTGATCAGTTTTGAGGATCCCAGGTGTTCTCGAAGATTGACTTGAGATCCGGTTACCATCAGTTGTGCGTTAGACAATCAGATGTACCTCTTACAGCCTTTCGGAGCAGGTATGGTCTATACGAGTATGTGGTTATGTCGTTCGGTCTCACGAACGTGCCTTCAGTTTTCATGGCACTGATGAACCGAGTGTTCCATCCATACTTGGATACTTTAATTGTAGTCTTCATGGATGATATCTTGGTTTACTCTCACACTCGACACGACCATGCCACACATTTTGAGATTTTTTTGAGTACACTAAGAGAGCATCATTTATATGCTAATATATCAAAATGCCACTTTTGGATGAACCAAATTCACTTCTTGGGTCATGTTGTATCAAATATAGGAGTATCAGTAGACTCAGAAAAAGTGAGAGGAGTAGTTGGGAGCAGCCGAAGAACGTCTTTTAGGTACGAAGTTTTCTAGGGCTGGCTAGATACTACAAACATTTCATAAAGGACTTTTCACACTTAGCAGCGCCACTAACGGGCCTGACTAAGAAGGGTGAAAAAATCTTGTGGTTGGTTTTTTGTGAGTCATCCTTTCAAGAGCTGAAAGGGAGGTTGAATTCAGCACTTATACAAGTATTTCCAGATCCAGGAAAGAGCTATACTTTTTACTATGATGCTTCAGGTATCAGTCTGGGAGCTATGCTTATGTAGGGAGAAGAAGTCGTTGTGTACGGGTCTCGGCAGTTGAGGCCACATGAGAGAAATTACCCGACGCATGATCTCGAGTTGGCTATAGTTGTTCATGCTTTACGTTGTTGCAGACATTATCTTCTAGGAAATTATTTCTTGGTTTTCACCGACCACAAAAGTCTCAAGTACATCTTCACTCAACGTGACCTGAATTTGAGACCGTGAAGGTGGGTTGAGTACCTTCAGTCCTTTGACTTTGATCTTACCTATACGCCTGGGAAAGGAAATGCAGTGGTTGATGCGCTGAGCAGGAGGACTTAGATACAGGCAGTTCAGGAGGCCAGCAGTGAGTGGCACCTTATGGTTCTGTTCTCTGAGATGCATTTGGAGGTTCACGACAGACAAGGGCAGATGTTTCTATCTTCTGTAGTTGCTACCTCTACTCTTCTTGATCGAGTGAGAATGAGGAAGCTATCGGATTCTGAAGGCCTAGTCCAATGAGAAAGTGTGTCAAGAGAGGACCCTATTACAGTTGATTTGATTTTACTATTGGGTGATTCACATGTTTTGTTTTATTATTGTTGATGTTATTGAGGTTCTATTTTTGTTGCAACCCGGTGAGATGAGGGTATTCTATCTCATGCATCATATAGGCACTTGCTAGAAATAACATGTCATTCACTCTTACTATTCCATTTTGGGTGCATTAGCGATTTCACGTTGTTATGATAGATGTTGTGCTAGATATGCATGTTGTTTTGATAGATGCCTTGATAGAATACCTGCTTTCGATAGGGTATTGCTTTGCATAAGTCTTTCTTTTAATGAACACCAAACTTTGGTTCTTGGGGTGTTATAGGCCCTCATGGACCGGAATTTAGTGGATCATTGCCTTTTTTTCCTTGTATATGACATGTATAAGATTCTAATCTTTGATTCACATGGAGTATGGGCCCTCAAAAATCAGAATTTGGTACTTTAATGTTCGTTTTAGTGTTTTTCTGGGTTTCAGAGAAGTTTTTGAGGCTTACTGTCTGGAAAAACCCAGAATACACACCGTGTAATGATGAATACACGCCTTGTGTTCTGTTCAGGAAGAAACTATTTTTCTTAAGTACATGTCGTGTACTGTATGTACACGTCGTGTGGTCACTAACCATGTCTCAGAATGTATGGGTGGGGACACGGGGTTTGTAATCTTTGGTAGGACACGCTGTGTACCAGATGTACACACTATGTTGTAAAATCGTGTAACCGGCCGTGTCACTAAAAATATGAGTTGGTTGAGTCTTTTATAATACATGTTGTGTCCATATGAAACATGTCATGTAGTGTAAACTGAGTACCCAGCCGTGTAACGAACAACACGGGTCGGAAAAATCTTCCTAGTATACACTGTGTCCATCTGGAACACGCCGTGTAGTGTGATCCGTGTATCCAGCTGTTTAGCGAACAACACGGGTCGGAGAAACCTTTCTGTACAAGTCGTGTCTGGAAAGAACACGTTGTGTATTCTTGTTTTAGTAGAACCATGTTGGTTAGCCATGTAGAAGAAATCAGGCAGGGGAAGAGGATTCAAGTACACATCATGTGTTAGGACAACACGATGTGTGTATGGGGCGTTACATGACCTGGGTTGGCAGAAGTACACGCCCATGTGAAAGGCTTAAGGGAACACGCTGTGTAGGAATTATACACACCATGTATCCATGTTTTGAAAAAATTGAATACTTTCTTTCTCATGTTCCCTTCTTAAACTTCTAGTTTTCAGTCTTTGACAATATTGATCTAAGGTGTGTGCATGACCTTACAGAGTCATGCCACCAATATGTCCTCTGGTTATACGCCAGTTGCAAGGCGATGATCAGACACCAGACATGGCTAGTCAGGGACTACTGGCAGATCCTCTAGTTGTTCCAGTCTTGGCACCAGCCGTCATTTCAAACACAGGTGCCGATGCACAGTTCCGAGAGGGATTTATAAGGTTCATGCAGACCTTCCGCGGAGTACCGCATCATGCCCCGTCTATGGTAGAGTTGACGCGGGTTTTACAGTAGCAGCATCCTCCCACTTTCATAGGGTAAGAAGGACCTCAGGCTGTAGAGTCATTGTTGGAATCCATGCTTTCCATCTTTGAGCATCTAGAGATGCCTCCAGAGAGGAGGTTCAAGCTCTCTACATATATGCTTTGGGATTCCGCTAAGAGATGGTGGGATGTGATCTCACAGGCAAGATAGCAGCAGTTTATGGCTTGGGATGAGTTCCAGAAGTTTATGGCTTGAGATCCGGTTACCATCAGTTGTGCGTTAGACCATCAGATGTACCTCTTACAGCCTTTCGGAGCAGGTATGGTCTATACGAGTATGTGGTTATGTCGTTCGGTCTCACAAACGTGCCTTCAGTTTTCATGGCACTAATGAACCGAGTGTTCCATCCATACTTGGATACTTTAATTGTAGTCTTCGTGGATGATATCTTGGATTACTCTCACACTCAACACGACCATGCCACACATTTTGAGATTGTTTTGAGTACACTAAGAGTGCATCATTTATATGCTAATCTATCGAAATGCCACTTTTGGATGAACCAAATTCACTTCTTGGGTCATGTTGTATCAAAGATAGGAGTATCAGTAGACTCAGAGAAAGTGAGAGAAGTAGTTGGGAGCAGCCGAAGAACGTCTTTTAGGTACGAAGTTTTCTAGGGCTGGCTAGATACTACAAACATTTCATAAAGGACTTTTCACGCTTAGCAGCGCCACTGACGGGCCTGACTAAGAAGTGTGAAAAATTATTGTGGTTGGTTTCTTGTGAGTCGTCCTTTCAAGAGCTGAAAGGGAGGTTGAATTCAGCACTTATACAAGTATTTCCAGATCCAGGAAAGAGCTATACTTTTTACTGTGATGCTTTAGGTATCAGTCTGGGAGCTATGCTTATGCAGGGAGAAGAAGTCGTTGTGTACGAGTCTTGGCAGTTGAGGCCACATGAGAGAAATTACCCGACGCATGATCTCGAGTTGGCTATAGTTGTTCATGCTTTACGTTGTTGCAGACATTATCTTCTAGGAAATTATTTCTTGGTTTTCACCGACCACAAAAGTCTCAAGTACATCTTCACTCAACGTGACCTGAATTTGAGACCACGAAGGTGGGTTGAGTACCTTCAGTCCTTTGACTTTGAGATTACCTATACGCCTGGGAAAGGCAATGTAGTGGTTGATGCGCTAAGCAGGAGGACTTAGATACAGGCATTTCAGGAGGCCAGTAGTGAGTGGAAGCTTATTGTTCTGTTCTCTGAGATGCATTTGGAGGTGCACGACAGACAAGGGAAGATGTTTCTATCTTCTGTAGTTGCTACCTCTACTCTTCTTGATCGAGTGAGAATGAGGAAGCTATCGGATTCTGAAGGCCTAGTCCTGTGAGAAAGCGTGTCAAGAGAGGACCCTATTCCTGGATGGATAGTAGGCAAGGATGAGATCTTGCATTTTTAGGGGTGTGTATGGGTGTTAGCAGACATACGTGAGGAGCTGATGCAGGACTTTCATTCCTCTGTTTGGGAAGTTCATCCTGGTGTCACGAAGATGTATCGTGATCTACACCATCAGTATTGGTGGTTAGGTATGAAGAGAGATGTTGTTGGTTTTTTCATGAGGTGTTCCACCTGTCAGTAGGTGAAGGCAGAGCATCAGTGACCAGCAGGGATTTTGCAGCAGTTACCCATTTCTGAGTGTAAGTGGAATGACGTCGCGATGGATTTCATGATAGGTTTTCTAATATTGCCTCGAGAAAATGATGCAGTATGGGTTTTCATTGACAGACTCATGAAGGTTGCTCACTTCTTGCCAATCAAGGAGACCTTCAATGTTGATGAGCTAGGAAGGTTGTACATATGAGAGATTGTACATCTACATGGGGTTCCACACTCCATTATTTCAGACAAGGATGCATGTTTTACTTATCGGGTCTGGCAGGGGCTTCAGAAGGCTTTGGGTACACAGGTACTTTTGAGTACAGCTTACCATCCCCAGACAAATGGTCAGTCCGAGCATACGATTCAGGTGCTTGATGACATGATTTGAGCATGCATCCTAGATTTTGGAGGTTCTTGGGAGAAGCACATACCTCTTGTGGAGTTTGCCTACAATAATAGTTTTCAAACAACGATTCAGATGGCACATCACCTCATCGCTTGGATGTGTTCTCCCCTTATAGTCTATTAAAGTGCAAGAATAATGAAGGAAAATAGTAGAATAACTTACCTAAAATCACCGTTGAAAACATCCAAGATTAACCCCTCTTTAAAGGGGAATCAATAAAGCAATGAGGGGGAGGAGACATCAAAAATGGCTCTCGCTAGGGGTTCTAATCACAAATTAAACCACCATACAGCCCCCCTCCACAACAAGATCCTTCCCTCATGGCCACTTCCACAACGTGATCCCTCTAGTCATATCATGACCACCGTTATCAGAAAAAACCAAAAACTTGAGACCTCGAACTTCATAACAGTCTTCATGCTCCATGATGCGACACCTCCTCTTAGGCCAACCTTAGCGACATGGCCCAAGGGTCACAGCCTGACCACATTCCTCATGAAATTATCACTAAGGCAATATGTGAGGTTTTTTCAAACTCATACATAAGAGTCATCGTCCAGGAATGACACCCCCCCCATGGGGGTCTAATCACAACATGACCCCACTACGTGGCCCAACTCTGCAGCGTGACCCACCATGGTCGCCCTTCCACAACAAGATCCCAGTAGTCACATCATGACACGCCCTTACTAAGTGAAACCAAAAACCTAAGGCCTCGAACGTCATGACACTCTCCACCCTCCACGACGTGATACCTCTTCTTGGACTAGCCTCAACGACATGGAAAAAAGGTCACAACGTGACCACATTCCTCGTGAGAAATCTCACAAAGGGAATATGTGACATTTTTTCAAACCCATACATAAGACTCGTCATCAAGGCATGACACCCCTGAGCACAATGTGACCATACATAAGGTCTTTGATTTTGGAAAAAACCCATACAAAAACCACCACATCATGACACTGACTTATCAATGTGTGCCCCACTACCATCATGTCAGGGTGCCTCCCTCAACCATAGTGTGATCCCTTCACTAGCACTTCATCAAAGCATGACTATCATCAATCATAGTGAGATGAACCATCAACAATAAAAATCATCAAAGGGGTTCTGACATTCACCTAAGCATCCGAAATAACTCTATCCTTAAAGGAGTAAGGGCTTAATTAGAAATTAAAAAAAAAGAAAAAATGATTCCCCATGAAGGAGAAGACAACCACACTGTAACATGAAGGAGACCATGATAAAGTTTATCATAACATAAATTTTATCATGGTTCAGGTCCTAATGATAATGGTTCAAAGATAAATTCAAAGAAATCCTTTTATGCCACAACAAGGTAAAAACTACATAATTTTAGACATGGTGAAGACAAAACGAGTTAGTGTTAAGGGTTTTAAAAGATTAATCATGGTTCTTTCAACAAAAGAAAACAAAATGTTGAGAAACATCATCTTACTAATCATAGCTATAGAAAACAATTAGAAAAAGAGAAAAAATAATCCAAATTTGGCCACAACGTAATAGATATCATGAAGAAGCATCATGTAACATCCCGCCACCCCGATCCACTAGCAGATGCTCGAACTGACAGTTGCAAAAGTATCTCAGGCACACGTCCCAGAACATCAGAGGCTATCAACTAACAGTGTGCAATAGCTGCACAGACAAGGTGTTTGAAAAAGGCACCACCGACGTGGTGTCATCCCAACTGGCATATGTAGTGATGCACACATGGACGCAACGTGATCTCATCCCATCACATGGCCCAACCCCGCAGCATGACCCTTCCCCCTGTGGTCGCCCTTCAATGACGTGATCCCTCTAATCACATCATGACATTCCCTTAATGAGAAAAACCAAGAACCTAAGGCTCTGAACTTCACAACAGTCTCCACAATCCACAGTGTGACGCCTCCTCTTGGACTAGCCTTAGCGACATGGTCAAAAGGTCACAACGTGACCACATTACTCATGAGAAATCTCACGAAGGCAACATGTAACATTTTTTCAAACTCATACATAAGAGTCATCATCAAGGTATGGAACCCCCGAGCACAATGTGACCATACATAAGGTCTTTGATTTTGGAAAAAACCCACACAAAAAATCATGTTGGGGTGCCTCCCTTAATCAGTGTGATCACTTCACCAACACCTCATTCAAGCATGACTATCACCTATCATAATGTGATGAACCATAAAAAAATAAAAAAAACATCAAATGGGTTTTGACATTCACCTGAGCATCCGAAATAACTCTCAAATCCTTAAACACATCCAAAAACATCTTCTTCAGATGCATCAAACCCCAGAATCCTAATCCTGGAACCATCTCCTGCTTCAGGATGAAAATTTCATGTTTTCTATAAATTTTACAACCCATAATAATAATGGTAGTTACATCTAAACACCTCAGAATTATAATAAAACCATAACATGTTAAATATAGAGATTATAGAGAAGATATTAAGCTTGTTTGAAGATTAATTTATCAATTTGGTTTTTATAAATGTTTTGATATGATAATATTGTCCATCCCAGCTTATTAAGGCATTCAAAGGAGTAAGGGCTCAATTAGAAATTAAAAAAAGGAATAAAAAAAAGATAACTCATGAAGGAGAAGACAACCACACCGTAACATGAAGAAGACCATGATATAGTCGACCATAACATAAAGTTTATCATGGTTCAAAGCTAAATTCATAGAAATCCTTTTGTGAAACAACAAGATAAAAAATACATAATTTTAGACACTGTGAAGACAAAAAGAGTTAGTTATATGGGTTTGAAAAGAGTAATCATGGTTCTTGTGACTAAAGAAAACAAAATGTTGAGAGACATCATCTTACTAATCATAACTGCAAAAAACAATTAGAAAAAGAGAGAAAAAATAAGCCAAATTTGGCCACAACATAATAGATATCACGATGAAGCGTCAGGTAACATCCCGCCACCCCGAGCCACTAGAAGATGTGGGAACTAATAGTTGCCAAAGTGTCTTAGGCACACGTCTCTGAATGTCAGAGGCTGTCAACTAACAGTGTGCAATAGCTGCACGAATGAGGTGTCTGAGAAAGGCACCACCAACGTGGTCTCATCCCAACTGGCATATGTAGTGATGCACACGTGCCACATTCAAAATAAATAAATAACTTCTGAATAAGAAATAAAATAACCAACAAACTTTCTTCAACCCGATGTTGAGTTGTCTTTGAACACGTCATGAAATCATGTCAACCACAGTATCAATGGCCTCCACTAAGAATTTTCTTTTATCAAGGACATGTGTCGAAAGGTATTACATATCACCCTTATGAGAGTGCTCATCTGGTCATAAGCCCCATATGTATCACAAACATGAATCCAAACTCAATCCAATATACCTAACCAACCATGCTTCGACAAATAACAGGGGACCCCACTTGTAAATCACAGGCTTCGAGCCCCCACCGAGCTCCTAATCCAAGGTAGCTTCTGTATCTGGCTTAACCCAACCATATCCAAGCTCCTGATCCAAGACAACTCCAATCGTATTCAAACTCATGGCAGCCCATTAATACAACCTACTTCCCCTATGGGAGTTTTCTCAACACTGGCATAAGCCCAAAGAGCATCTCAACTCACCTCCCCTATGGGTGCCTTCCATCCATCCATCAAACCACCCCATAACGCACCATACATTACACAAATACCACCCATATGGGAAACCACCGTTTAAAACCTTGCAAAGCATCTACTAGAATGGTGCCTAAGTATACTAAACACCCAAGGGAGCCAAGGATGAATCTTATCATCCCATGCATTCCTACGTTGCTCAACAACCAAAACCTAGGAAAAAACCTCAACATCCTCAACAACACTGCCACATCCCATCATGCTCATAGGTTAGGTCTCTCGCTTCTATCCACAACCCCTTAACTCGCATCATGAGTATAGTTTCTAAGGTGAAACCCATTAACATATTTACCCATAATGCACCCTCACTCGAGGGAATATCAATTATTGAGGCACCCAGTTGGGTCCTTCAAGTCACATCACAAAAAGGGCACCCTCACATGATCCCTCCATCAAGGTCTAGGTCTTCGACCAATAATCGATACTCAAGGCATACTACGTCCTCTGGCATCACAACCAAAACATCACGGCCATACCGACTTTGTAGGGGTATCACATCAAAAACAATGAAGAGATGACACACTACCCGTCTTAATTTTTGAGGTCTGACAAAGTTAGTCCGCTCAATTCCTCATTACACTGAAACTACCACCAACAACCTACAAGAGGTATGCATCAATCGTATATTTAATTTAATTAAAATTTAGGGTAAAACCATAAAAAAATTCCCTCTAGCATTATACCTTGTTGAATCACCAAACAATAGGGATCTCCTTTACCAAAGCCGAGTGAAAGCCCTATGGTACAAAACTAATTCCATCATGGTCCACTAGAATCGAATATAAAATCTTTTACAAAGGAACTCAAAAATTTAAGGGAAAGGACAACAAAAACAGAAGCAACGTAAGGAGACTCACCTAAAACATCAAAGGACACACCATGAATCACTCAAATCTGAGAAAGAACAAAGGGATGAGGAGCTCGTTCGGCTGGGGTGTGCTCGTGCAACGAAAAACGGTGATGAAGCCTTAAAAGATCAGAGGAAAACTAGTCTTTTTCCTACTTTTTAAACGGCGAATGGTTTTTCGCGTTGTTGATCAAACTGTGCACTAACCATGTGTCTAATACCACAAAAAACTCAACAACATGTACAATTAAAGCACGTTGTTTTGCAAACCATTCACCAGGCTTTGACTTCATTCCAAGTCCAAATATTTTCCTTTAAGAGTTACAATCCTAAGAATTCCACTATGAAAGCTGATTCAAAATATAAGTCCTCCATTAAACCAATGATTCACATTCCTTTGGAATTTAAACCATTGATACAGGGGTTTTACAAACAAGTTTGATTCATTGTTAAAAATAAAGAAAAGGAGACAACATGTTTTTAAAGCAAAATGAGAAAATGATCATTATCAAAAAGAAAAAACAACTAATTATACTAAACGCCAAAAAAATATTTCGAGGGATGATTTTTTACATTTTTTTAGAATAAGCATGATATTTCACAATGCATGTAGTCTAAAAATTTAAAAAGAAAGAAAAATGGGTGAAAAAAACTATTACAAGGAAAGTCATCCAAGGAAGAACAACAAGATCAATATTCTCAGATGAAAGTTTCTGAAAAAGTCAAATCCAATAAGGATGTGAATGTTCTCAAAATATCAAATGATAAGAAAGTTTTAAATAAAGTTAAAAAGAAAGTTGAGGTAGTTTCGAAACCTAATGTAAATACTCAATATCGAAACCTCCCAAACCTTTAGGTTCATCGAATTCAGAGGCAACCATTACACAAAAAGGTTTTGATTATATTTGTCAATCTTTGAAAAGGTTACAAGACACCATAGCTTAAAGCAAGGTGTCAAATTATTCAAAACAGTATTAGTGAGAAATCAGAGTCGTTGAAAGTGATATCTGAATCAGTTATCTGTATTGAAGCAGAGTTGAAAACCTTTCAAGAAAAGTCAAAGAATGAGAAAAGATCATACAATCAGATGATTAAGTGGTCCAATCAAGTGGATTGTGACATGAGGGAACATGATGATCAATTTCTAGATGTAAAGAATCTTTTTTAGAATCATCAAATTCTTCTAACCAGTTATCATGTGATGTATCTGATCGAGTGAAGTTCGTGGATGAATTTAGAGTTACAGTTGATAAGTCATAAAATAAAAAGTTCAAAATTTGGAGCTGAAGATTACCCATATTAGGACGTCTGAATGTGAACTTTTCTTTTTAAAGGAAGAAAATAAAAATTATTCTGAGGAGATTGAAATATAGAAGACTGAAATTCAAAAGTAACATGCTTTAGAAGAAAATATCGTAAAGCTTTAGAGTTATTGACATGAGTTCATAAAGATGAAGGCCTTCATGAAGAACCTCATTAAGAAAGATTTCTTTCATTTTATTCTTGGATGAATAGTTAGTTCATATGTTAAAATTGTTTCGTATGTTATTTCTCCTATAACATTTCAGGAAACTATGTAAACTTTACCATTCTTTTTGAAAATCACAAAGGGGGGGATTTTATAGAGGGAGAATATTTTATAAAAGGTCATAAAGGTTTTATAAAGGGTAAGATATTATACTAATGGGGAGATGGTTTATTTCTTTTCATCGTATTAAAAGAGTTACAAACTCAAGGAGAGTTATAAATAATAACTTCAAAGTTATTAAAAGAACAAAGGATTGTAAGATTTTCAAGTTATTATTTTTCAATTTTCAAGTATTATGGTTTGTGCTTTCAAAAAAGAGGAGATTGTTGAGTCAGAAGTTTCATTTCTTACTTTAATTTTGGAAATGACACCTTAAAAGTATGCTTACTAACTATTTATATTCCAAGTATTTTAATATTTTTTTTATAGAAAACATTACTTTCTACCAAATATAGAAATGTTTCTAATGTATTGAGAACATAAACTTTACATTACCCAATCTGATCCAATGGACTGAAAGTGTGTCCAATATATCAGAACGACCTTTGTTCAGACCAGTGGTTAGGCTTATGTCTTGTTTTCCTCACTGACAAAAGTAATGACCATCGAACTGCCATTGGTACTGATACATCAAACAAACCCTTATTCAATTCATCGAATTGATAGTAAATAAAGAAGTCCATCAGACTAACTGCAGTTTATAATCAAAGTACCTAAGATTTATTAATATCATAAGGAAAACACATTAGCATTGTAATGGTTATAAACAAAAATGTCGAACATTCCGTTAACGGGCCCCGCTTGGGAGTCGAATCACAACTTAAACCACCACACATCCCCCATCCACAGCGTGATCCTTCCCCCGCATCCACCCTTCCACGACGTGATCCCTCTAATCATGTCATGACATGCCCTTAACGGGCAAAACCAAAAACTTGAGGCCCCAAACTTCATGACATTCCACACTCCACGACGCGACACCTCCTCTTGGACCAACCTTACCAACATGGCCCAAGGGACACGGCTTAACCACATTCCTCGTGAAAATCTCACTAAGGAAATATGTGAGGTATTCCAAACTCACAAAAAAGAGTCATCCTCAGGGCATGACACCCACGGGCATAATGGAACCATACATGAGGTTTTGGATTTTAGCAAAGACCCACACAAAAACCACCACATCATGACACACACAAATCAATGCATCACCCACTGCCTTCATGTAGGGGGGGATCCCTCAACCATAATGTGATGCCTTCACCATCACTTTATCATTGAAAGGAATGAGGGAGTGGAGACAACAAAAATGGCTCAACCCGCCTGGGGACCTAATCACAACATGACACCACTGTGTGGCCCAACTCTACACCACAACCCTTCCCCCATGGTCGCCCTTCCACAACTTGATCCCTCTAGTCGCATCGTGACATTCCCTTAACAGAAAAAACCAAAAACTTGAAGATTCAAACTTCATGACAGTCTTCAAGCTTCACAACACAAAACCTCTTAGACTAGCCATAGATATGGTGAAAAGGTCATAGCGCTGCATTCCGCATGAGAAATCTTACAAAGGAAACATGTGAAATTTTTCCAAACTCATACATAAGAGTCAACATCAAGGTGACACCCCCAAGCACAATGTGACCATCCAAAAGGTCTTTGATTTTGGCAAAAAAAACACACAAAAAATCATATCAAGGTGCCTCCGTCAACGTGTGATCCCTTCACCAACACCACATTAAAGCATGATTATCACCTATCATAATGTGATGAACCATCAATAATAAAAATCAATGGGTTTTGACATTCGCCTGAGCATCTAAAATAACTATCAAATCCACACATCCAAAAACATCTTCGAATGCACAAAAACCCCAGAATCCCAATCCTCTTCATGATCAAAAAAACTCTAGTTTTCTCAAAATTTCACAACCCATAATACTAATAATTACACCTAAAAACCTTCAAATTATAATAAAACCATAACAAGTTAAAAGTAGGGAGTTTATAGAAGAGATTAATCTTGTCTGAAGAGTAACTTATCAATTTGTTGTTTATAAATCTTCTGATAAAATAACATTATCCATCCTACCTAATTAGGGCATTTAAAGGAGTAAGAGCTCAATTAGAAATTAAAAAAAAAGGCAAAAAAAATGTCTCATGAAGGAGAAAACCATGTCGTAGCATAAAGGAGACCATGATGTAGTCAACTATAACATCAAGTTGGTCATGGTTAAAATCCTAGTGATCATGGTTCAAAGTGAAATTCAAAGAAATCATTCTATACCACAAAAAGGTAAAAACTGCATGACTATAGTCATAAGGAAAGACAAAACAAGTTAGTTATCAAGGTTTAAAAAGATTAATCATGTTTCTTTCAACTCAAGGAAAACAAAATGTTCGGAAAAGACATCATTTAATTAATCCTAGTTATAGAAAACAATTCAAAAAAGGAGAAAAAATAAGACAAATTTGACCACAACATAATAGATATCATGGTGTAGTATCATGTAACATCCCACCACCACAAACCACTAGAAAAAGCATAACTGTCTCCAGATTAAGCTTGTTTGAAGAGTAATTTATCAATTTAGTTTTTATAAATCTTTTGATAAGATAACATTGTCCATCCTAGCCTATTAACATTTAAAGAAGTAAGAGCTCAATTAGAAATAAAAAAAAGCAAAAAAGGATGTCTTGCAAAGGAGAATAAAACCATGACCTAACATAAAGGAGACCATTATGTAGTCAACTATAACATAGTTAATCATGGTTCAAATCCTAGTCAACATGGTTCAAAGCTAAATTAAAAGAAATCCTTCTATACCACAAAAAGTTAAAAACTACATATATTACAATGTGTATGTGGGGCCACATGAGGTGTTACCTCACCTCATCGCTTGGATGTGTTCTCCCATTTACACGACTTGGGAATACATATATTACTACATGGCATATATAAGAGGTACACAGTGTGTTTCTTACACCTGATTCCCAACCGTGTCCTTTCGGCTCGTGCCTATGTACACTAACCTTACCCATGTACCCTGTCCATGTTCAAGTATATAGTCGTGCCTATGTATTTTGGTTGTTCCTATGTCCCTATCAATTTTTGTGTCAATGTACTCCCGCAGTACATAATAATCCAATAGCACCAGATCACATGATGTTTATATCTCCATACATATCATGTGATATTTATCTCTATCTGAAACCCTATCCCTCGCATCCAGGGGACTACACGACGTGTGTTCTTCCAGACTACACATTGTGTAGTCTGGGTTTTCATAGGTAGTAAATCCTATTATTTACATGGTTTCCTAATTCACCACTTCCACCAAAATCCTAGGTTTTTTGACCACATGAAATAGAAGGGTCCATCACCTAACATTGATCCTCAGCCTCTAGTGAATCAGGAATATAATAACCCATGCAAAGTTGTAGCTTCTCTCATCACCACTCTGAATCCCAAATCCATGGATCCATCACCTTCATCATGTATCGAACCTTGATCCATCCATAAACCATTGATATGTACATCATTCACACAACCACCATGAATATGGGGGTTCAATCACTCTTTAACCCACCCTTTAAATGTCGAATCATGACCCCATGGGCCAATGGTGAATAAAATGATTAATGGTGGAGTAAAATCACAAGAATGAGATAAATCTATCATTGGAAGATGTGATCATGGAAAACGTGTTGAAGTTGGTTCCCTAGAACCAAATTTTGTATACTTTATGATAACCTATATTCATTATTTTGAATTTTAATAAACTTTTTATTATATCATGACTATTCTTATGTGTAACATAGCATCTCATAATGTCCTAAGAGTATTTCTCACACTGAAAGGTCATAGTAGTTTCCTGTTATGATGAGAACCCATAAGTTCCATGATATTATTATTAAATATATGTTCTATAACTGAATGAAATCATTTTAGGGACACAAATGATAAAGGATATCAGAGGTTGAGACTCATAGGACTTTGAGGCACCTTCTCATTGTGTATTCCCTTAATAATATCCAGCGTAGGATATTATGAGAATGAGACCCGCCAGTAGGAAATCCACATTTATATGTGTCATTGGATGTTCCTATCTATATATGTGTATATTGATCATTAGACTTTAATATTATTATTAATGAGTATTATAAGTCACATACTTTGATGTATTGATGAAAATCATGATGACATATGTTCGCAGAGAGGTAGGATATGTTGGGTGCGACATAAGTAATATTTCATTAATGAATAATACGAGAAAGGATTTTTCCTGTATGTTTTTTAATAGAAGTTGATATCTTATTCCCTCTGATAGAAATGATATAGCCTAAATAAATCAATGACCTTGGTGTTCTGTAGGCAAGTTCGATTTCTGGAAATCCAAAGAAAGAGACATTGAACACATAGGTTGATGACACTAGCATGCAACCTGTTTGATTAAAGATATCACGATAAAGTAATTATATTACACCGTAAGCATAAATATGAGGTATTATATTTTTGTGTCATTAACTTATTTATCTATGAGTGCCTTGACATGTTTCTTGATGCTAACCTTGGACTTTAGGCTACTTCACCTAATGACACTGATAAAGAGGCCTAGATGTTCACACACTAAGTGTATCCATAACCTCAGTTAAATAATATATTATTATTTATTATTTAACAAGTTGAATAAATATTATTCCTACATGTTGTTTAATAATTATTCATCTTTTCTTGATAACATATATTTTGTCACCAGTTATTTGAGAGAATATTTAATGAACGGAATATTTAATAAATATTTATTTTCTATTTAGTGAATATAATATTTATTTATTTATTAGTAAATAATGCAATGATATTTATTTATTAAATAAATATCCATTATTCAAGGTCTGATAAATATTTTGGATGAATGAAATATTGATTCTAAAGGTCTGGTGAGAAATAATATATATTGAATATTATTTGAATAAATAATATTTAATTTAATTAACAAGTTTAGTGCATGTTAATAAATAATATTATTATTATTATCATTATTATAGACATGGGGATCTGTAGGGATTACTGAAATAATAAGGTCACATGTGGAATTATTATTTTCTAACCCTAGTGATATATAAACCCAATTATATTATTTTCTTAAGAGAGAGCCAATTCATTTGTTGTTCACAATGAGATTTAGAGAGAATCCTCTCAAAGACATTGAGATCCTACTCTCCAAGTATGCTCTCAAGAATAGAGAGTGATCCTCCTCCACCACCACTCTCAAGTATAAATATATTGAAGAGAATACTTCCTTGAATCGATTCTTAGGGCGGTCAAAGATGAACGACACAAGTGTTAGGATCTACTATGCTAGCACCTAAAGATTCATATGATGAAGTTCATAGGATTGTGGAACATGTGTAGATCACCACTTGAGGGAATATACTCTTGATTACTATAAAAATGATAGTAGATACATTGGAAGATCCATCAACGAAGAAATAATTTCTTACAAGGTAATTATTTAATTGCTTAAATTAATTATAAATATTATGTGATGACACTGCTCTTTGGTTTCATAGTTTTTGAATTCTCTATATTATTTGATTCAATTTTATAGATTATATCATTTAGTTTTGTGTAAATATCATATTAATCATTTATCATGACAAAAAGCTAAGTAGGGCATTCCCCATCCACTACTTCAACTACGCCTGAAACCTTCAAGTGGTATCAGAGGGGTCATATAATTATTTATAATTATTTAAATATCGTTGATTGATTTACACATTTTTCATTAATTTTTAATTACATTGTAATAATTATTTAATCCTAATTGTGATATCTTGTTTATTACTCTTAGTTTCTTGAAAATATAATCAAATTGGTTAATTTTATGAGAAAAATAAATTTAGAGATCTCATATGGAGGTACCGAGGATTTTGGCCAGACAACACAAGAGTACACGCTGTGTAACCTGGAGGTACACACCGTGTACCCATGTTTAATATACCATGAATTAATTTGTAATTAATTTGATCCATGTGAATTTATTACATGCTCTGAATTTAATTACACACCACATGTTGACTGGGCCAGCCCGGCGCACGATCAACCGAAATAGACATCATGTAACTTCCGTACACGACATGTAGTCCTTTAGTCACAAAAAAGCTATCTATATTTTTATACATCCTACATGATTGGTGACCATGTAACTCAGATACCACATGTCGTTTATCCCATGTACATTCCATGTACTCCAATATTTTCTCTAGCACAGTTACACGCCGATTCCTTGGGCATGTATCACAGATAGAAGGTGAGAATAATAAATGATGTGCAATTGTAATGTACACCCCGCACACTTTTACCAAATTATGTAGAATTAAAAATTAATTTATTATACTATTCAAAACTTATCAACATGTGTTATGTGTGGTCATTAAGTTGATAGTCACACCATGTGATGAGTTATATATATAAATGTCTAATTAATTTCTATATAATTTTAGGATTTTCATATTGTGTATAAGTTGTTTTACAGTTATTGATCTATGCACATTGAAGCATAACATGCTAAATAAATACCATATGTTTTGTGTTTTCATTAAGTTGATATTACATTCTATGAAATTTCATGATAATTCATGTATTCCACAAATCACAAGAGTAAACAATATATGAGTATAATAGACATTAAGTAGTTCATACAGGTACTCATTGTGTTTCCTACAGGGTAAATTTGTTTATACATGATTAATTTTAAATAAATTTATTTAATTTGTTTAAAATTATGATGGATGAGAATCTCAGGAAAATTTGGATGAGAATTATGATAAAATTATTTATTAATTAAATAAGATAACTAATTGATTTGAGTGTGATTTATCTTAAATAAGAACGATTAGAATTGAATGCTAATTTTATTAAATACGTAATTCATTGCATGTATATGGATGATAAAGATCCTAGACCAGACCTTTGTATGTGATTGGTTTCTTTTAATTTAATATTAAATTAAATTATTGGCATGTGTGTCATCACTACTCTCATTATGTAAGGGATTATGTGCCCATGATTTCTTTTATGTAAACCCCTTAACCAATCCTTTGGTTCCCTTCGCCCATGTGTGAGTAAAATCATATGTAATGAATGGATATCCAAAGCTAATGGAGGTGGTTCAAGTTTAGAGCTGAGGTGAAACCAATCCAAGGGAGATACATAAGTGGACATGTGGAAAGCTGCAACACGAACCATAAATGGTTCAATGTGTTTTCCCCTATGTTAGAAGTTAGTTTATCATCCTCTAAATAAACTAACCATTAGTAAAATCTCATTATCAAACCATGTTATTATTGTAAGAACCCAGATCTTCTTTTCAGGTATGTTTTCCTTTTTCCAGTGTTTTTGAGGAAAAGAAGAGTTTCTGGAAATTTTTAAAGTACACGTCGTGTACTCGGTTACCGAAAATAGCCATGTGATGGCTGTGTAACGTTTGCGCACACGGCCGTGTGTGGTGACCTGAAGGCCGCCTAAAGTGGGGCTCGGTAAGGGCAAGTAGATTCTGTGTACCTCAAAAGTACACGTTGTGTACTTTCTTTTTTTCATTAAACGTATTGGGGTCGTGTCTGACGGACAGAAACGCCTCCTTATCAACCTAGTTCGTCTGAGAGCGTCCATACGACCGCGATTTTTCCCCAATCCCCAAATTGAGCATATGTTCTCTGAATTGATCGCCACTAATCATTTCGGGATCACCACGGTAAGCTCTTCCTTCTTCTAGACTTAGTTTCCTAATTCTTATTCTTTCAAGAGTTATCCTTGGTTGAGCGTTTTTATAATTTTTGTAGATCTACAGTGTTCTTGGGAAATTCAATGGTAGAGGTTCACGTATAGAGATCCTCCAACACCGAGGTAGGTGGTTTGTGCCTTTCCGTATAAATTCTTTGAGTTATATGTGAAAATTTTCCCAATACCCTTGATCGGGGTATTGTTTTTTTAATGTTTTAGCCCTGTTAATTGTCTTCTATGATTGTATGCTGGAATAGAGGTTAATTGAATGTGAATCGGGTAAATTGTTGTTCTTTGGAAGTGTTTTCCCATGCATGTTTGTTTATGACTGTTTGGTCCTGTTTATCCTGTTAGGATCCCTTATTTTTCACCATGCCTAGTATTGTAGGATGGAGGGATTTGTTTATCTGACATGTTGTTATGTTATATACTGTTATCCAAGTAGTTCTTGAGGTTTAATTTGGCCAATATGCATTTCCATGCTTTCTTGACTTACACAGGTCTGTGAGAACCTGGTGTAGTAGACCATAGGGAGAATAGACGTAAGGGATTCTCCAGAGTTTCTGTTTTTACTTAACGATACGAGAACATAGGGGGAATTAATGTAAGTGCTTCCTCAGAGTGTTTGTAGTTCCTTGACGTGGGCCACAAGGGGAATGTGACGTAAGTTCTTCCCCGAAGCGCCTTTTAGTTACTGATATGAGACTATAGGGGGAATTGACGGTGAGTGCTTCCTCGGAGAGTCTATACTTAAGCTGAACCAGAGGGGTTAGACTGTGTGTACTTCCCAGAGGGTTGCTTGTGTTGTTTTGGTTGAACCAGAGGGGTTAGGATGAGAGTAATTCCCATAGGGTTTCCTTCTTTGATTAGCTGCTTACTTGATATGTGGAATTGAATGCTTTGAACTGTAGGAATGTTTACTGTTGAGTACTTCCTTGTTTAGTGCTTTTTTTTACTTATTTCCTGCCATATATATTCACTGACTGTTAGGCATAGATCTTTTGGTGGTTGCCTAATGGGATTAGTCTCACACCCTATTTGGGTCATGCTTTTGGGCCCAAATAGATTATATTACTATAGGTATAGATAAGGGAAATTTCCCTTCTACTTTAGGTACTTGACTGATGTGGAGATAGAGAGCATGAGACCAAGCTGACACTTTCGATGCTGAGGAGTTTTATCTGTTTTCTTTTATACTTTGGTTTAGTAATGTATTTCATCATTGTGACATGTTTGGATGTTTTCCTAGACATATGTATCATTCATCATTTATATATGTGCTCCTGTTTTTTCTTACTTTCAGTCTTCCACTGTATACTATTGTATGGTGTTATTACTACTTCAGCTATTGTATATATGTTTTACTTCCACTGTGTTACTCTGCCAATGAGGGAATAGTTTCCCCACTATCACACCCAATGCCCTCACTGCTAGTCGACAGCCTCTGGCGTTCGGGGAAATGCGCTTGAGGCCATGTGACCAACCGGGTACGGGGTGCCTCTAGGCGGATTTCGAAACTGGGACGTTACAAAGTGGTATCAGATGAATTATTTTCATCTTGAATTACTATTTGGAGCCTATAGTCAGGGATAGGATGGAATTGGTACTTGGTAATAAATTATGTCCGGGAGTAGCTAACCCGTGTACAGGGAAAAGCCAATCTACCTCGTTATTGCAAATTTTCTGGTTTTACAATTTTACAGTTGATTTGATTTCACCATTGGGTGATTCACATGTTTTTTGTTATTATTGTTGATGTTATTGAGGTTCTATTTTTGTTGCAACCCGATGAGATGAGGGTATTCTATCTCATGCATCATATAGGCACTTGCTAGAAATAACATGTCATTCACTCTTACTATGCCATTTTGGGTGCATTAGCGATTACACGTTGTTGTGATAGATGTTGTGATAGATATTCATGTTGTTGTGATATATGCCTTGATAGAATACCTGCTTTCGATAGGGTATTGCTTTGCATAAGGATTTCTTTTAATGAACACAAAACTTTGGTTCTTGAGGTGTTATAGGCCCTCGTGGACCGGAATTTGGGGGATCATTGCCTTGTTTTCCTTGTATATGACATGTATAAGATTCTAAGCTTTGATTCACATGGAGTATGGGCCCTCAAAAATCAGAATTTGGTACTTTAATGTTCGTTTTAGTGTTTTTCTGGGTTTCGGAGAAGTTTTTGAGGCTTACTGTCTGGAAAAACCCAGAATACACGCCGTGTAATGATGAATACACGCCTTGTGTTCTGTTCAGGAAGAAACTATTTTTCTTAAGTACATGTCATGTATTGTATGTACACGTCATGTGGTCACAAACCATGTCTCAGACTGTATGGGTGGGGACACGGGGTTTGGAATCTTTGGTAGGACACGCTGTGTACCAGATGTACACACTATGTTGTAAAACCGTGTAACCGGCTGTGTCACTAACAATATGAGTTGGTTGAGTCTTTTATAATACATGTTGTGTCCATATGAAACATGTCGTGTAGTGTAAACCGAGTACCCAGCCGTGTAACGAACAACACGGGTCGGAAAAATCTTCCTAGTATACACCGTGTCCATCTAGAACACGTTGTGTAGTGTGAGCCGTGTATCCAGCTGTTTAGCGAACAACACAGGTCGTAGAAACCTTTATGTAAAATTCGTGTCTGGAAAGAACACGTTGTGTAGTCTTGTTTTAGGAGAACCATGTGGCTTAGCCATGTAGAAGAACTCAGGCAGGGGAAGAGGATTCAAGTACACATCATGTGTTAGGACAACACGATGTGTGTATGGGGCGTTACACGACCAGGGTTGGCAGAAGTACATGCCCATGTGAAAGGATTAAGGGAACACACTGTGTAGGAATTATACACACCATGTATCCATGTTTTGAAAAACTTGAATACTTTCTTTCTCATGTTCCCTTCTTAAACTTCTAGTTTTCAGTCTTTGACAATATTGATCTAAGGTGTGTGCTTGACCTTACAGAGTCATGCCACCAATATGTCCTCTGGTTATACGCCAGTTGCAAGGCGATGATGAGACACCGGACATGGCTAGTTAGGGACGACTGGCAGATCCTCTAGTTGTTCCAGTCTTGGCACCAGCCGTCATTTCGAACACAGGTGCTGATGCACAATTCCGAGAGGGCTTTATAAGGTTCATGAAGACCTTCCGCGGAGTACCGCATCATGCCCCGTCTATGGTAGAGTTGACGCGGGTTTTATAGTAGCAGCATCCTCCCACTTTCATAGGGTAAGAAGGACCTCAGGCTATAGAGTCATTGTTGGAATCCATGTTTTCCATCTTCGAGCATCTAGAGATGCCTCCAGAGAGGAGGGTCAAGCTCACTACATATATGCTTCGGGATTCCGCTAAGAGATGGTGGGATGTGATATCACAGGCAATATAGAAGCAGTTTATGGCTTGGGATGAGTTACAACGTACCTTCTATGACTACTTTTACCCATATACTTTTAGGGCCGATCGAGCCCAAGAGTTCATGAGTCTGGAGTTGGGTACTCTTTCTGTTATGGAGTATTCTTCTCGCTTCACAGAGCTGCAGTACTTCACACCTATTCTAGGAGGTGATGAGTTATTCCTAGAAAGGAAGTTCGAGGATGGTCTTAGGCACGACATCCGATCACAGATGGTCCATCTTCAGCGTTTCGGTCAGATCTTATCACCAGCAGCTGGTGACAGGGGTTCTTCTATAACTCCTCGTACAGGAGCATCACCACCAGTTTCTCACCAGTCTGGGAACTGGAGTTCTTCCAGCCGTTCAGGCTGAGGTGGAGGCTGTGACCGTGATATTCAGTCACCAGGATTTCAGCAAAAATAGGGTGGATCGGCTCAGAGTGGTCAGGCAGGGTCGCAGGGTCATAGGGTAGGTCGGAATTTTGCAGTGGAGCAGACCCAGTAGGAGCAGGATCCTGGACCCTCTACAGTTCGAGGTACGATCTTAGTTGCCTCAGTTTTAGCTTATTCACTTTTTGATATGGGGGCTTCCCATAGCTTTATATATGTTGTTGTTGTGGAGAGCCTTGGTCTCTGTATATTTTCTTCTGCTGATGTCTTGACGCTAGACATACTGTTGGGGATAAGAAAGGATAGTGTACAGCAGTGCAAGGAGTGCCCTCTAGAGGTTGGTGGATGTCACTTCTTATGGGACCTTTATGTCCTAGATATGATAGGCTATGATGTCATTATCAGAATGGACTGGTTAGTTCCCTTCCAGGAAGTTGTCAATTTCTATCTCCATAGGGTGAGTTTCACATCACCAGAGGGCAGATCGTTTCTTCGTAAGGGCAAGTGGGATGTCCAGGTGAGCAGAGCAGGACCTGGGCATCATGGGTTAGGAGGAGTTACATCCCATATTTCTATTCTATATCTGGATGACCAAGGGACTTCATAGAAGGACTTTCCTCCAATGGTGGATCGTTTCAGGGACGTCTTTCCAGAGGAATTTTTGGGTTTTCCTCCAGAGTGTGAGGCAGACTTCTCTATTGATCTTGTGCCAGGAGTGGCACCGGTATCCATCCCTCCTTATAGGATGGCTACACCTGAGTTGTAGGAGCTCAAGAAGAAGTTGTAGGATTTGTAGGCAAAAGGTTTCCTCTGACCCAGTACTTCTCCTTGGGGTTCGCATGTCCTGTTTGCAAAGAAGGAGGATGGTACCCTCAGACTTTGTGTGGATTACCGGAAGTTGAACCAGTTGATGGTCAAGAACCGATATCCTTTGTCAAGGACTGATGGTCTCTTTGATCAGTTTTGAGGATCCCGGGTGTTCTCGAAGATTGACTTGAGATCCGGTTACCATCAGTTGTGCGTTAGACCATCAGATGTACCTCTTACAGCCTTTCGGAGCATGTATGGTCTATACGAGTATGTGGTTATGTCGTTCGGTCTCACGAACGTGCCTGCAGTTTTCATGGCACTGATGAACCGAGTGTTCCATCCATACTTGGATATTTTAATTGTAGTCTTCGTGGATGATATCTTGGTTTACTCTCACACTCGACACGACCATGCCACACATTTTGAGATTGTTTTGAGTACACTAAGAGAGCATCATTTATATTCTAAGCTATCGAAGTGACACTTTTGGATGAACCAAATTCACTTCTTGGGTCATGTTGTATCAAAGATAGGAGTATCAGTAGACTCAGAGAAAGTGAGAGCAGTAGTTGGGAGCAGCCGAAGAACATCTTTTAGGTACGAAGTTTTCTAGGGCTGGCTGGATACTACAAACATTTCATAAAGGACTTTTCACGCTTAGCAGCGCCACTGACGGGCCTGACTAAGAAGGGTGAAAAATTCTTGTGGTTGGTTTCTTGTGAGTCGTCCTTTCAAGAGCTGAAAGGGAGGTTGACTTCAGCACTTATACAAGTATTTCTAGATCTAGGAAAAAGCTATACTTTTTACTGTGATGCTTCAGGTATCAGGCTGGGAGCTATGCTTATGCAGGGAGAAGAAGTCGTTGTGTACGGGTCTCGGCAGTTGAGGCCACATGAGAGAAATTACCCGACGCATGATCTCGGGTTGGCTATAGTTGTTCATTCTTTACGTTGTTGCAGACATTATCTTCTAGGAAATTATTTCTTGGTTTTCACCGACCACAAAAGTCTCAAGTACATCTTCACTCAACGTGACCTGAATTTGAGACAGTGAAGGTGGGTTGAGTACCTTCAGTCTTTTGAATTTGAGCTTACCTATATGCTTGGGAAAGGCAATGCAGTGGTTGATGCGCTGAGCAGGAGGACTTAGATACAGGCAGTTCAGGAGGCCAGCAGTGAGTGGCAGCTTATGGTTCTGTTCTATGAGATGCATTTGGAGGTGCACGACAGACAAGGGTAGATGTTTCTATCTTTTGTAGTTGCTACCTCTACTCTTCTTGATCGAGTGAGAATGAGGAAGCTATCGGATTCTGAAGGCCTAGTCCTATGAGAAAGCGTGTCAAGGGAGGACCCTATTCCTAAATGGACAGTAGGCAAGGATGAGATCTTGCATTTTTAGGGGTGTGTATGGGTGTTAGCATACATACGCGAGGATCTGATGCAGGACTTTCATTCCTCAGTTTGGGAAGTTCATCCTGGTGTCACGAAGATGTATCGTGATCTACACCATCAGTATTGGTGGTTAGGTATGAAGAGAGATGTTGTTGGTTTTTTCATGAGGTGTTTCACCTGCCAGTAGGTGAAGGCAGAGCATCAGTGACCAGCAGGGCTTTTTCAGCAGTTACCCATTTCTGAGTGTAAGTGGAATGACGTCGCGATGGATTTCATGATAGGTTTTCTGAGATTGGCTTGAGAAAATGATGCAGTATGGGTTGTCATTGACAGACTCATGAAGGTTTCTCACTTCTTTCCAATCAAGGATACCTTCAATGTTGATGAGCTAGGAATGTTGTACATATGAGATATTGTACATCTACATGGGGTTCCACACTCCATTATTTCAGTCAAGGATGCATGTTTTACTTATCGAGTCTGGCAGGGGCTTCAGAAGGCTTTGGGTACACAGGTACTTTTGAGTACAGCTTACCATCCCCAGATAGATGGTCAGTCCGAGCATACGATTCAGGTGCTTGATGACATGCTTTGAGCATGCATCCTAGATTTTGGAGGTTCTTGGGAGAAGCACATACCTCTTGTGGAGTTTGCCTACAATAATATTTTTCAAACAACTATTCAGATGGCACCTTATGAGGCTTTTTACAGTAGGCTATGCCGATCACCCTTATGCTGGCTGGATATAGGAGAGGAAGCTATTCTGGGACCTCTTCTTGTCCAGGAGACCACGAAGCAGATCGAGTTGATTTGGAAGAGTATGGTTACTGCACAGTCGCGACAGAAGTCTTATGCTGATCAACGGAGATGACCTCTGGAGTTCGAGGTCGGAGATCGGGTGTTCCTGCGTGTCACACCGAGGTTGGGACACAGGAGGATTATGAGGTAAGGTAAGCTTTCACCGAGGTATGTCAGGATGTTTGAAGTGTTGGAGAGAGTTAGGCCGGTTGCCTATCGGTTGTAGTAACCTCATAGGTATCGGGAAATGCACGACGTCTTCCAGGTTTCTCAGATTTGACGTTACTTCTCAAACTTGTCTCGTGCTTTTCAACCCGAGGAAGTTGAGCTAGCGGTGGATGCATCTTTTGAGGAGCATCCTATCCAGATTGTTGATAGAAGTAAGAAGGTTTTCCTTGGTCATTCTATTCCTCTGGTACGAGTTCTATGGAAGCATGGGCGAGTACAGGATGAGATATGGTAGAGGGAGGTCGATGTACGATCATAGTGGCCGGAGCTATTCAGGGATTCTTCTTCTACGCTGCCTTGCTAAGGAAATTCGGGGAAGAATTTATTTAAGGGGGGAAGTTTGCAAGAACCTAGATCTTCTTTTCAGGTATGTTTTCCTTTTTCCGGTTTTTTTGAGGAAAAGAGGAGTTTCTATAAATTTTTGAAGTACACGTTGTGTACTTTATGAGTACATGCCATGTACTCGATTACCGCAGGTAGCCGTGTGTGGGCCGTGTAACGGCTGTACACATGGCCGTGTGTGGTGACCTGGAGGCCGCCTAAAGTGGGGCTTGATAAGGGAAAGTACACGCCATGTACCTCAAAAGTACACGTCGTGTACTTTCTTTTTTTCATTAAACGTATCGGGGTCACGTCTGACGGACAGAAACACCTCCTTCTCAACCTAGTTCGTCTGAGAGCATCCATACGGCCACGATTCTTCCCCGAGCCCCCGATAAATCATCTGTTCTCTGAATAGACCATCGCTGATTACATTGGGGTCACCATGGTAATCTCTTCCTTCTTCTAGAGATTTGTTTCCTGATTCCTCTTCTTTCAAGAGTTATCCTCAGTTGAGCGTTTTTAGCGTTTTTGTAAATCTACGGTGTTCTTGGGTGATTCAAGGATTGAGGTTCACGTATAGCAATCCTAAAACATTGAGGTAGGTGTTTTGTGCCTTTCCATAGAAAGTCTTTGAGTTATATGTGCAAATTTTCCCAATACCCTTGATCGGGGTATTGCGTGTTTACTGTTTTATCCCTGTTAATTGTCTGTTATGCTTGTGTGTTGGAATATAGGTTAATTGAATGTGAATAGAGTAAATTGTTGTGCTTTGGAAGTGTTTTCCCATGCATGTTTTTTTATGACCATTTGGTCCTACTTAGCCTACTAGGTTGTCTTGTTTTCCACCATGCCTAGTATTGTAGGATGGAGTGATTTTTTTATCTGACATGTTGTTATGTTGTAGATTGTTAGCCGAGTAGTTATTGAGGTTTACTTTGGCCGATACGCATTTCCATGCTTTCTTGACTTACACAGGGTCGTGAGAACCTGGTGTGGTAGACCATAGGGAGAATGGACATAAGGGCTTCTCCACAATGTCTATTTTTACTTTATGATGCGAGACCATAGGGGGAATTGACGTAAGTGCTTCCTCATAGTGTCTTTAGTTCCTCAACGCAGGACACAGGGGGAATGTGATGTAAGTGCTTCCACAGAGCACTTTTTAGTTACCGATATGAGACTATAGGGGGAATTGACAACGAGTGATTCCTCAGAGAGTCTATACTTAAGTTGAACCAAAGGGGTTAGACTGTGTGTACTTCCCATAGGGTTGCTTGTGTTGTTTTGGTTGAACCAGAGGGGTTAGGCTGAGAGTACTTCCCAGAGGGTTTCCTACTTTGATTAGCTACTTACTTGATATGTGGAATTGAATGCTTTGAACTGTAGGAATGTTTATTGTTGAGTACTTCCTTGTTTACTGCTTCTTTTTACTTATTGCCAGCCATATATATTCACTGACTGTTAGGCACAGATCTTTTGGTGGTTGCCTACTGGGATTAGTCTCACACCCTTTTGGTTTATGCTTTTAGTCCCAAACAGATTATATTGTTGCAGGTATAGATAAGGGCAAGCGCCCTTCTACTTCAGGTACTTGACTGCTATGGAGCTGGAGAGCATGGGACCAAGCTGAGGCTTGTGATGCTGGGGAGTTTTATCTTCTTTCTTTTGTACTTTGGTTTACTACTATATTTCAGCATTGTGATGTGTTTGGATGTTTTCCTAGACATATGTATCATGCATCATTTATATATGTGCTCTTGTTGTTTCTTACTTTCAGTCTTCCGCTGTATACTGCTATATGGTGTTATTACTGCTTCCACTATTGTATATCTATTTTACTTCTATTGTGTTACTCTTCCAATGAGGGAATAGTTTCCCCACTATCACACCCAAGGCCCTCGCTGCTAGTCGGCATCCTCTGGCGTTTGGGGAAATGCGCTTGAGGCCATGTGACCAACCAGATACGGGGCACCTCTGGGCGGCTTCTGGAACCGGGATGTTACAATTATTTTATTCATATCAAGTTTCATGGTTATTTCATTATATATTTTTTATCACAATCACATGAATTAATGAATGAACAAGAATGGAAGATAAAACTAAAATAAGATGGATTATGCATAAATATTATTTAAGACATGGTTAATCACATAATTAAATTCACTTAATGTTAAAAAGAATGTAATAAAGATAATAATTGGAAATTTATTCATAATGATAAAATACCTCAATTATATATATTAAGTCGATATAGACTTCCACTATATAAGTTAAAATTAAGCCATAGTTCAATGTGCTTGGCCAGCCAAAGTTGGGGTGATTTCAATTATAGGAGAATTCTAACTTGATGTTTTGGGTTGAATTGACTTAGTTCACATCAAGGGTTGACTACCAAAGAAGGACTTGGTGTAACTAAGAGGTAAAGGTTAAGGAAATCCAATTTAAGGATTTCAGGATTAGGGATTCCACTCAACAGATCAAGGAACTTTAAGTTAATGTAGTTTGAATTTGGAATGCCTACCTAAAACCCTTCAAATACTTAACTGACCAAATTTGGGGTGATGAGAAGAGGAATATGGATCCTTACCACTAGAATGTCCAAGAAATAGGATATTATGAATCCAATGGTGGGGGATACTAGATTTTGATAAAATATTAGGAGATTAATAAATATAATATTTATTTATTTGTCTAAATTTTATTAGATAAAGTACTAAAACTCTACTCATCTTATTTGTAGAAACGACAATAAACATGATTTCAAAAATATTGTTGAAACCCACACTTTAAAATGATAACCTTCTCACTAACACAAATTTCCAAGAGTGAAAAATGCACTTAACTGTTATCATATGCCATGAAAGAAAATTGTATGTGCTAGAAGAACCTAATCCTGAAGTTCATAGTAAAGAGGCAAGTGTGGAAGAGTAATCTCTCTATGAGAAAATTTTTAAAGGTTCCATATATGTTTAGTTTTTCATGCTATCATCCATGAAAAATGAGCTTCTGAAGTAACATGAAGACATGGATGTGTATAACATGATATCTAACCTTCCCGATATTTATCAAGAGAAGGTGAGACAAGAGAGATATGAGATCTACAATACTTTGTTTACAACTATTCTTAGAGATTTGGTGCCATATAGGCCTCATGTAGTTAATATTATTGGATACATTGAATGCTTAGACATATTAGGGATTAAATTCCCAGATGATTTGCACATAGATCTCATAATTTATTTACTATCTATGCCCTTCTCTAGTTTTATTGTTAATTATAACATGATCAATAACGAGAATAGTCTTTCAAAACTTCTTACTTTGATTCTCCAAGTATACAAGGATATAGGGCATGAAAAACCTATGATCCTTATGGTGAATAAGAAAGATAAGAACAAGGAGAAGGGTACCAAGACTCATAAAAATTCTAAATATCTTGAGTACCATCATTCCAAGAAGATAAAGATTTAGAAGCAGGGTATGGAAAAGGAAGCAGTATGTTTTTCATGTGGAAATCAAGGTTATTGGAAGAGGAATTGAACCTAGAATCAAGGGGAAGATAAAGGTGAATTCATTATCAAGTTTAATATTTCAATATCTACACATTGGGTATTAGATATAGTTTTTGGTGCTCACATCTATATCCAAATGAACGAAATAAGTATATTTTGAAAGATTTCTAAAGGAGAGGTGGGTTTACGAGATGACAATTGTGTGAGGTTGGCTGCTCTAGCCATTGGTGACTACCACCTTTCATTTCCAACAAGAATGATATTGGTTTTAAGAGATTATTATTATGTACCAACTGTTACCAACAACATAATTTCGGTATCATGTCTAGATGAAGATGGTTTTTTTCAAATTTGGAAATAAAAGTTGTTTATTTTATAAAGATAACATATGTTATGGTATGACACATTTAAATAATGGTATTTATGTATTAAATTAGAAAAACCAAGTGTTGTCAATAGATTTAGAATCATGTTCACACGACTCAAATAACACCCATCTATGGAATCACTATCTTGGTCATGTAAACAATAAGCATTTGATAAAGCTTTATCAAGATGGTTATTCAGACTCTTTTAGCTAAAACCACTTGAAGTATGTCATTCTTTTTAAGAAGGAAAAAAGAACAAACCACCATTCGGTGGATAGGATGAAAGATCCATAAATATTTTAGGATTGGAACACGCTGATGTGTGTGGACCATTTCCAGTAGAAGATAGAGGTGCGTATTCTTACTTCATAACTTTTACTAATTACTTGAGTAGATATGACTATGTCTACTTGATGAGGTATAAGTCTGAGTCCTTTAAAAATCCAAATAATTCAAGAATGAAGATAGAATCAACTTGGAAAGAATATAAAGAAGATTTTATTGGATCGAGGTGGTGAATATCTTAACCAAGTGTTTATCAACTTTCTATAGGATTTTGGGATTCTATCTTAACTCACTCCACCATACACACCATAGTGGAATGGTGTTAGTGAAATGAGGAACCATACCTTGTTATAAATGGTACAGTTTATGATGAGTCATGTAGATCTTCCATTATACTTTTGGGTATGTGCATTACAAACTGCGACATATACATTAAATCGGGTACCAAATAAAGAATAAAATGGAATTACCTTTGAGTTATGGAGTGGAAAGAAACCCTTATTATCACATAAGCCTGTATGGGGTTGTGAGGAATTTGTTAAGTCCTTCTCAGGCAAAAAACTAGCACCCTAGGGCACAAAGTGTATCTTTATAGGGTATCCTAAGGGAAAAAATGGATAATACCTATACAACTCCTCAGACAAGAAAGTGAATGTCACCAAACAAGCCATATTTCTTGAGAGGTATCACATCCTCAAAAAGGATAGTGGGAGAAAGATTTACTTAGATGAATTTAATACTCAAGATATACAAGAGTTTTTATAGGGATAATTTCCATAGTTCTGAATGGAAGAAGTAGTTCCTAAAACACAAGTACTGCATAAGATCACTGGAGAGGTAAAAGAACCATGGAGATATGGTTTTCTAGTCACTGAAGATGGTGAATCGTTATTGGTTAACAATGATGAACCTCTCTCCTACAAAGAGGAAATAGAGAGCTTTGAAGCTGTAAGATGGAAATAATTTATGAATTATGAAATGGATTTCATGTATCAGAACCAAGTTTGGGTTTTGGTTAATGCACCAGTTGATGTAAATCTCATAAGGTGAAAATGGATATTTAGGAGAAAACTGGGCATGGAGGGTAAATTAAATGCATATAAATCAAAGCTAGTGGATAAAGAGTTTAAATAGAACCAAGGAATTGACTAAAATGAAACCTTTTAACCAGTTTCCATGAATAAATCCATCCAAATTCTACATGCTACAATAGCTTACCATGACTACGAAATTTGAAAGATGGATGAAAAAACTACTTTCCTTAATGGGAACCTTCAGGAATATGTCTATATGACACAACCAGAAGGTTTTGTGACTCAAAGTGATGCCAAAATATTTTCAAGTTACAGAGATCCATATATGGATTGAAGCAAGAATCTAGTTCATGGAACATTCAATTCGGTGAAACTATAAAAGAATTTTGTTTCATTAAGAATGAATGTGATCCATGTGTTTATAAGATGTTTAGTGGGAATGAATTTGTTATCCTAATAGTATATGTTGATGACATATTACTTATTGGAAATGACATACCAGTCTTGCAGTCTATTAAGTACTGGTTAAAAAAGTGTTTCTATATGAAGGACTTAGGTAAAGAATCCTATATTCTAGGGATCAAGATCATTCATGATATATCTAAGAGGCTAATTGGGTTAAGTCAAAGTTCATACATTGACCAAATACTAAAGAGATTTAGTATGGAACAATCCAAGAGGGGATTGGTTCTAGTGTCACATGGTATACATCTTTTTAAGAAAATGTGTCCTTAGACAAAATAGGAGAAAGAGAGAATGAGTAAGATCTCATAAGATTCAGTAATAAGATCAATCATGTATGTCATATTATGTACCAGACTTGATGTTACATATGCTTTGAGAATAGTAGGTAGATATCAAGATGATCCAGGAGAACAACATTGGTTTATTGTTAAGGATATCCTTAAGTATCTTAGAAGAATTAAGGATATGTTACTATTGTATGGAGGAGATGAGAAGCTGGTCATATAACAACCCCATATTTTACGGTATGTCTCTTTTTAAATAAATTTAATCTCTTCGATAGCTTATGTTTCATGCAACACCGAGCTTGAATAACCAACTAAATATTATTATTTAAATGTAACCATTATAACCTAGCCATTAAATTGGAAAAAATACATAGTATTAACCGAATTATGAAATATATAATGGTCCTAATAATTTATAATGTATTAATTTCATGTTTTTTAAAAAAGTAATATATTTTTAGTAAAGTAATTTTTATTTTTTCAAAACAATAAAATATGTTTTCTTCAAGAATGTTTTTTATTTATTTTTATGAGTGAATATTATAATTAATTTCTAGAAGTTTTATAAAATTTATTTTACAAAATGAATTTCATATTTTGAATTCATCATGTCAAAATTATATTAAGATGAATTTTTTATAATTTTCTGAAAATATTGATTTTTTAAGGAATAGTGAAAAATATTGATTTTTATTGAAAATTGTATTTTATTTTTAAATTTTTTACAAGGTAAAATCATGTTTTGGTTAGTTTTAAATTTTAATTAGTTGAATTTTCTTTTATATAATACAATAATGGTTTTTAAATGGATTTAATACTTGAATTTAGAATAAAAACATTTTATATTTAAAAATGTCATTTTTTCAAAAAACTATTTTTCGTTGTGTTTTTCCTGTTTAATTTTAAATTAAATTCTACAAATTTTGTGTTTTGAATTTTTAAAAATGGATTACATAATTTCAATCAAGATTTAAAAATTTAGTAAATATGTCCCTTTTATTTTTGGACAATATGAATAGTAAATTTAGTAATTTTTATTACCATGGTTAATGATAAATCGGGTAATTTAGGTTAACAATAAAATGATAAGAACTATCAATGACTCAAAAACATACCTAAATCATATTTGATGAGTAATTTTAGACCTTAATAATCAATGATTCTAATTTATTACCTTTTGGAACTACTTGGTCGACATTAAGGCATTTATAGTATTTTGTTTAAGGAAAAGTTAAACAAGTCACACTCTTGTTTTTAATAAATGAAATATTTTTAATATGGTATTATACAGAAGTTATGTTATAGTAAAAATAATATTTTAAAATATAAAATATTTATCTTAATCATGGTAATTTATTTTTAATTTTTAGGGAATAAATATTTACCTAAAATTATTGCACAACACCGATGTAGTAATTATTTAATTAATGAAAAAATTAAATAAATGATATTAAAAATATTAAAATAAATATAATTTGAATTGATTAAGGTGATCCACGAATTTTATATTTGAATGTAACATATTATGGATGTATTAAAATATATTTTTTTTTTTGAATTTATCTTCTTGTCTTCATATTTTTTAAAGTCAAAGTAACAAATAGTGTCAAAATTGGCAATAATGATATTTCATGAGTATAATATTTTATAAAATTAATTAAAAATCATAAAATTTTAAATAATCATAAAGGGGATAATATATGGTCAAAAATTTATCCTAAGTTCATTTGCAGACCATTTTTAAGTATGTGTCACTAGAATAGTCTTATTATAATTTAATATTTTGAGAAATTCTGAAAGTACCCCTCACCTCAATTATAAAAGGGTACCCCTTCCTTCAATTCTTCACACCACTTTGAGCCATTTATCCCAACAAAAATAAACTGATTTATCTTATAAACATACTTATCCAAGTTTTATAGGTTCTGGTCCTTCCAAAAGACCAACCCTAGATCCCTTAAGAATAGATCTAATGGAAGTTCGTCGAATGAGAGGTAATCATCTTTACCAACTCTGTCAAGTTTATTTCTTCTTTTAATTCCTCTTCACGAGTTTTTTACATGATAAAATAAAAAATACAGTATCATATATATGATTATATATTATTATGATTATGGGATAACCCTATTCCACCTTTTATCCATCCTACGAAAAATGAAAGCACCGTGCATGCGTACGTACGGCTTACCGTCTCCATGCAGTGGTGTAATTTGTTTTTCATCACCACTCTACTTGAATAGTTATAATTATTTAAATAATGAATATATATTATAATTATGAAATTATATTAATTCTTTAAATTTAATATATAATTCACTCCCTTACTCATTCACCATTAAGGGAATGATACCATCGCTCGTTCATACATACAACTTACCGCCTCCACGACACGATGCGATTCATTCTCCATGTTGAAAATTGAAGATTGGTTCTAAAAATGAATTTAATGATTAAATATGGTGTTTATAACACCAATATAATTCTAGAAATTATGTATCTATATCCTATGCAAAATAACTGAGATATTCATGACAAAACATGCATGAGAAAACAAGGCAATTGACACCCTAAACAAAAGAAATAGTGAAATATTATTAAGGAAAAGGTGGTAAAATGTTATAAAAGTATCATATAAGATATTATAAATATTAATATGTTTTTGGAATAAATTAATAATATTCTTTAAACTATTATATAGGAGGTTAAAGTACACATAACTATAGAGAAGCGTGAGGTAAGGGATTTCTTAACTTAATTTCCATTCATTAGGTTAAACTTCTACTTAATTGATTATGTCATGATAATATTATGTGTGAAATGAATTTTTATTATCTTATGTTGTATTCCCACTAGTTTTGTGTGTATTTACAGTTGTTACACATAATAGATTCATTTTATTAACACTCACTTTAATGATATGTTCTTTTTAAGGGTTTTCTTAACTCAATTTCAATTCGTTGGGTTAAACTTATAATTCATTGATTATTTCAGGATAAGATTATGTGTGAAATAGATTTTTATTATCTTATGTTGCATTTAAACTTTTTTTATGTGGATTTATAGTTGATACACATAATCGATTCATTTTATTAATGCCCAATTTAATGATATGATCTTTGTAAGGGAATTCATCTCATTTTTTTGACGTTGAGGCATATATTGACGTTATGCACTTATATTCATTTATTAGTTTTATATAAATCCCTTATGAAATGTTATATCATGAATTTATTTATTCTCATGATATTCAAAGTTTTGTTAAATGTTATTATTTCATAGGGCATACGATTCGACTAATTACAAAGTTGTAAGGGAATTCATCTCAATTTCAGTTCATTGAGGCATGTATTATTATTATGAACCTAATTTATTTTATATGGTTTATATAAAGAACTTTTGATTTATTTATGATAATCATTCATTAAAAGTTACATTTCTCTTAAATATTCATATTCTTGTATCATGGGTACGATTATTGCCTAAATTGTATACTGTTTTTTACATATTGTGATTACTTTAAAAGTTATTTGAATAACTAAGGAAATATTGATAAATAGGTATCCTTTAATCAATGTGGATATTTGTTTATAAGATACATTTTTCATGAATTAAATTGATTATTCAATATAAGAGAAATACTTTGAACATGAAGATATGAGTGGGGTCCAGTTATGGATAACCCCTCAATACATCAGTAGGTCTCATTAGACAAATTAGTTGGCCAAATTAAATTGATGTTTATCTATAATGATTAAACGATCTTGTGAAAGGTCTTGACAGCATAGATACCATGATGTTTGAGATCATGGCTTCCAATATTAACCATTTCCCTCATTAAGCTTTCAAATATCATTATCCATGAGATTTTCACTGTGATATTATTCGTGGTTTCAGATTGTGAACAAGTTATTGATTAAATGACATTTGTTTACAATTATTTATATTTCTATAATGATTATGCCTTATATTCTCAGGATATAAAAGCTATTGATTAAATGGATTGTGTGTTCAATTATTTAAATTTCTATATTGATTATGTTTCATTTCTTATTGGTTCATGATAGATTTCGTTGTATGCATATTCTCACTGATCATTTGAGATCACCGTTATTATGTTTTATTTTCCCCAGTATTTGAAAAAGGAATATTTGAATAAGTTTAAGAATAAACTTGCTCTATTTTCTAACCTTATAATCATACCTATGATTGAATTTGATATAACCCTTGGTGTGGATTGGATTTCAAAGTATGATGCAAAAATTTATTGAAAATAAAATGAAACCATAATTTGTGATGGAGTAGAAATCATTATATTTAGAGAAGAGACTTCATCATTTGAGTCATGTCAAGATCCACCTCCAATAGCTTTCCTGAATGAGATTCTTGGGGAGGAAGAAAAGATGGATGGAAAGGTTAATCTGCTAATCGAGTTTGTACCTATTGTATAGGAATACATTGATGTGTTTCCTAAGGAATTACCTGGACATCCACCAGAGCATAAAGTTAAGTTTTCATTGATTTAATCCCTGAGACAAAACCTATATCAAAAAAATACCTATAGAATGGACACTGTGAAATTAGTGCATTTAAAGAAACAATTAGAGGAGTTATCTAAAAAGGGATTTATACGTCCTAGTGTTTCACCTTGAGGATCCCTTGTTCTTTTTGTCAAAAAGAAAGACGAATCTATGAGGCTCTTCATTGACTATAGGAAAATCAATACTATTACAATAAAGAATAAGTATCATTTACCTCGCATTGATGACCTATTCGATCAAATTCATGGAGCTCAATATTTTTCAAATATTTACCTTCATTCCATGTATCATCAATTGTGATTAAAGAAGGAATATATTCCAATGACAACATTCCATATGAGGTATGAACATTATGAGTTTACAGTAATTCCATTTGGACTCACTAATGCACCCTCTATTTTAATGGATCTAATGAATAGATTATTCAAGGAATATCTTGATGATTTTTTTACGGTATTTATTAATGATATCTTGGTATATTCTAAAAAATATGAGAACCATGAAAATCAATTGAGGATCATTCTTGAGACTCTTAGAAGAAAAGATTTATATGATAAATTTGGCAAGTGTGAATTCTGGAATGATTCTTTTCTTGGCCATATTATATATAAAGATAGAATCTCAGTTGATCATGTGAAGACAAAGTAGTCCGTGAATGGACTACACCAACAAACATAACTGAGGTATGTAGTTTCATTGGTTAAGTCATGTGATTGTTATTTATTCTTCAGGTGAAATTATTCTCACTGGTCATATCCTTGATGCCTAGGTCATTATCACCAACTTGGGAGGATCATGAATTCCTCTCAAGCCTTATCATAAGCAGGCTTGGGTGCCCAATCCAGGGTGGACCAGGTTGATTCATGAAAATATAACACACCTTACTCCCAAACAATATCCATCGATGACTAAGAGACCCATCAAGGGTTACAACCTTGATTTGTATCAAGGGTTCTATATCTCAAATATAAAGCTACAAAAACACAATACCATCATAAATGAATATTAATAATTTATATCATTGTTTCTATCAAAGAATACATGACTTAAATAATCATGGGTCAGTCACAGTCGGTCTCCATCATCAATTTTAACAATTTTTTTAATTCATTTGAATATGTTTTAACCAGGTTTTAAGAGGCATTAAAACAATTTAATAATGGATTATAGTAGTAATAACATCAAATAAACACGCTCAAGTAGCATTCTATCATCCCATGCAATATATATCAAACAATTATTGGAAAACAAATAAATATCCACTAGAAAAAATCAACCAACAGCTATCAAGTAAGAGAGATATAAGCTATCAAACAAACCATCAATGGCTAACCACCAAAATTTTCCTCCAGCTTCAACCAACCATCACTTCATCCCCACATATATCCAAGTTAACCATTCCTTTTCACATAACAAACTATATTCTCTCAAGGATATCGACAATATTCTATAATGCTTGGTTTTACAAAGCATAATCTTGGGATGATAAATCAACACCCACAAAACCAAGCTTGGTGCTTTAAGAAAAACATTCACAAAAATGGAATATTCCTTTTAAATGCTTTCATAGTTATCACATACCTTTAACAAATTCATTCATTGACACTTATTATGTTTTTTATTTAAGAATAACATAATAAATCATGTAGAAAATTCAAATCATGTGCAATATAATCATACACCAAATTGTAAACCATGTTATAACTTTAGAAACTTATCATACTCAACATGACCTAACAATAATCAACATGTCACATAATTCCGTATGTTTTCATAACTACTAGTCATTTAGTAATAGTAGTCATGTTCTTTATATTAAATGGTTTATATATATCACATTCCATTTTAATTCAATTCATGCATCATTCGCCCCTTTTAAGCATTATATATATACTAGGCATGCTTCACATCATTTCATTGACTCATGCTATGTAAAAAATATTAAAAATTATAGCATGAACTTTAACAAAATAAATCCATGCTTACAACTTGTATTCAGTTCCAACAACTTTCTAAATTACCAATTTAGCTTAGCATATAAAATTATATTTTATATCAAAAATATGTTGGAGTTTTAAACATGATGCTAAAAACATTTCTTGAATAATTTATTAACTTAATAAACTGTTTATCAAAAAAATGCTTAAACAAGAGAGTCTTCAAAATAATTTTAATGTAAAACTTGTTTCCTTACACATGGAAACATATAACCCTTTACTTTTAAAATAACTCATTCAAATTATAACATGCTTTCAGGTTTACTAGTCACATGCATTGATCTTCCAAGCATATATCTTAAGATGGAATATACAACTTCTAGACAAGATTTTCCAATAATAAAATCATACAAGCATACACCAGAATAAATTTAAAACACTTCTAATTCCCAACATTCTCTACTGGTTTATTAATTAACATGCACCAATTCTTAAAGAAAAAATTTGTCATGGTATATCAAGAAAGAAAACTCGACACTCTTTATTCCATGAGTTTTAGATAGCATGTTTTACTAACATGAATCAATTTATTAAAATTTTAATTTAACAAAATTATTAAGGTTGCAATATAGAAATATGAGTTAGCATAATACTTGATATCATGTAATAACATCAAAAAATCATAAGTAACAAATATGAAATGAAGGGGCACAAATCCCCCTACATAAGAACTCCACCCCTTGAGGTGGAGGTTCAGTGCAAGGCAGCCCAAAAACTTGATATCACTGTAATAACAACAAAAAATCATATAGGTAATAAATAAGAAATAAAGGGGGCGCAAATCCGCCTACATAAGCAGCCACAGACAAATTGATAGAATAAATGATCAAAATATGGGTTAGCATAATAAATATGCAAGCATTACCACAAATCAAGATCTAAATCAAGATGAAACCTATGAAAATGATTCATGCACCCTTCCTAAAAAAATTATACCCTAAAATTAGTTCATTTTCCACCTAAACATGTTCAATTGGATATCACGGTCCTTACGTTGGATCATAAAGGGGCACGATACCTAGATCCTAACTAACCTCTGTGACATTGAGGTTTTGGCATAGTACATAAGAGGCCCTAAAAATCTATGTGCTCGTTAAGCCCTCCTTTCCATTACTAGTTAGGATTAATTAACACTATTTCCTTAGCAACCACACGCAAGTATTACATGTGCCTAACTCCAAACATCATAAAAACTCTCAACCAAAAGCACTAATAGAACTATCACAACTCGCCCCCACTTAAACCCCACCCAGATCGGCATAAGAGGGGAGAGCGGCCCACAAGTCCCACCTCCAATAGAACCTCATATTGAAAACTAGCACCTAAGGCATCTGTCATGAGAATGGGAGGTCATACCCTTTTTAATTCCCAATATAAGAGAATAAAATCACCGATCAACACTCAAGAATTCCCATATAAGATATATCGATTCCCTCAACCCAACGCTATTTATATGTCATACATCATCAAAGAAAAATATTTACATACAATAATGGCACTGAAAACTTCATATCTTCCTCTAACTCCATCCAAGATACCTGAACATCAGCTTTGATCTCTTCTGGTCTATCATGCAAACAGTTAGCAAAATGTGATGATATGGGCACTAAGAAGTGCTCACTAGGTTCATATTACTATGAAATTCTATATCATAAGAAATAAAATTTAGAGATAGACATACAAGGAAACATCTAAGCAAGACAAGTGTGACAAAAACTAATAAATAGAAAAATGATCACACCCTATTCAATTAAAAGCATCACTTGCAGATATCTTATCATACCAACAATTTATCACAAGCACAAGAAAATCTTTATTTTCAGATATTTATAATAATCGATGAGGAAGTACATAATATAACAAAAGTGAATAAGTATACCATATCAAAATTACTACAATAATATCACAATTGTGAGATTATTTAGATAAGAAAACAAGCCTATCTCTCAACCCACACCAGCCATCTCATCATTATAATTGTGTGCCCTGTGCACCCATATCATCATATCACCACATCCATGCACCCCGTGCAACCACATCATCACGTCACCTCTTTTTTGCATATGTAAATAAATTGTATAGATAATCCAATTAATTAAGGACCAAGTTTCTTTTGGGTCCCAATTCGAATAGGATCCCCATCCATTTCCATTTCGGGTTAAGATGTGAAAGTTCTCTATAGACTATAGAGAACAAAACGGTGTGTTGATGAAGTGGTATAGAGGGTTTGAATTGGCTCTGTATCAAGGACAGAGTTTGGTTTTTTGAGGATGATAGTGGAAAGGTTGACAAATAGGTCACCCTGACTGTTACTCTACAGAACCGTACACATTTAGAATTACACAGAAAAGACTATTTATCTTAAAGAAGTATCTTTCTCAATCACTTTCCCCGATTCTTAGAGAATCGTCCTTTGAAAGTTTTCATTTTTTTCATTTTTCTCATTTCAACATCCCATGCACCCACATCATTATATCACCACATCTCTGCACCCCATGCAACCTCACAGCCCACAGCTTCATGATGAACCCGGAGACATCACAATCAGAGGTTATGTGTACATGTTTAACTTTAAGGTATTAAAATGCATAATGAAATGTGTGTCATAACCTTGATTCATTATAGCTCACCTATGTAAATATATGTAGTCAAACCATGGGTCATCACAACCCAAAGCAAGCAAACAACACAAATTGGAGGTAGGCAGACAATCATACAATGAATTAATTAAATAAAAAAACATGTCATCAAGCAGCCACACAACAATAATAAATAATCATTCAATCAATCCTCTATACAAAGGGAACAAATAAGAACAATCATACAAGTAATCAATCATACATCGAAATAAAGATAGTGCGATATCTAGTGAATCAACATTCAAATCATCACTTATTTCATTCATCGAGATAATTTCACTGAGGTAGTAAGACAACCTAAGCTCAAAATCTCCTCGAACAAGTTAATATCAATAATACTCAAATGACCTACATCATTTTATTACAAATTCCAAATTACTCCCTATTCATAGCCACTTGAAACACCCTTTGTTACTTTAATGGGAATTCCAATTTATTTTTTCAATCCTATATTTAATTCTTTGCTAAAAATTAGTATTCATTACATGCTTATCTAACCTAGTATAAGAATTTTAATCTAAACATTATCATGTATCCACATCAATATATATATTCCAATATATAAACATCATCACATAACAACATCCATAATAAAACCATCAATTAATGTCAAGCCATATATGTGAGATATAAGTTTAGCAATGAATGAACAAATATTAATGGTAGGATAATAAACATATCGTTTTCTTGTGTTTCTTTCAATTATTCTCGATTTTCTTCTTTACATTCAATCCAGAATATCCCCACTTCAAATGGGCAGTTGCATAAAAGGATTCAATCGATCATTATTACCCTTGAATATTCCTCTTATAATTCCAAATCTTCTTCTGCATAACCATCTCCAAAATATTCTCAATTTCTATGAATGAGCACAAATTAGCGGAGCAACTCTATCCAAATAATAATAATGAAAACTAAAGTTTTTGTGCAACAATTCATGAAGCAATAATAACTATAACAAGGAGGGAATTTAATAACCCCAACCTGGACCAAGAAAGGGCTTGAGAAAAGAGTGCAATAATAAAATACTAAACCCCTCCCTAAGTTAAATCAACAACACCAAACATGAGGAGATAGAATAATCTTTCTAGGTAGGTTTGGCAAAGATAGGAAAACAATTTGATGAAACTTTTCGAGAATATGAGTTTCAATAAAGGAAAATGAGAAGGGATCCCTGCACTCATTCCAAAGGGATGTCAAGAAAAAAATGATCATTCTGTAATAGAGGTTGATAATTGAGAGGTTTAAGATTTCAACAAAGCTTAAAAGTTTTGCCAAGATATAAAGAATTATATTTCAAAGATAAAGCATGAAATCTCCTACTTGTGATGTGAAGCTTGATTGTTTTTTGTGATACACCCACAATTCCCCAAAACATGTCTATCATCAACCCAAGTCAAGAAAATGAACATGCAAATGGAGAAGTTATAACTTCAAAAGTCAAAGAAATGCGATCAACATGTCTCGTTTTACAATAGGAATCTAATATTGACATTAATTGCATGCAAGGGACTCATAAAAATCAGATAATAAATTTTCATAATATGAGATCGCAATGTATTAATTAATATCTTAAAATTTGAAAAAAAAATCTTAAAATGTTTTGAGAAAAGTTTTCAAAAATTGTTTTGAGAAACATTTTTTTGTAAAACATTTTCCTAAAACATTTTTTCAAGTCTTAAACTATTTTAAGCATAGCAATTTCATTTTTTTTTTCATGCTTTAAATATATATTATTTATTGTTATTATATTTTAAATGTTACCATGAAACGTTTCACATGGAGTTTCTAATTACAATTCAATCATCATTTTTTTTCTTTTAGAACAATTCCAAAATCTCTACGTTTTAAAAAAAATGGATGCCAAATAACTTATTACAAAACATTCAGAAAAAAAAACAAGACTAAATAAACACGTAATAATTATTTTCATATTATTTTAAATAAATAATAGACTACTAATTAATTAAGCTATGAAAATATACGTAGTAAAATTTCATTACTTAAGATAATTGAAATACATACATAAAAATATTGAGTAAAAAATTGATATGTAATAAATTAAAAACTCACACCATTCACTCCCCTCTCCCTCGCGGTAGGTCTCACTATCACATCTTGACCGATACTTTCTCACTCAACATAAGGTAATGTCATCACCTTCTCACTCAATATGGGGTCAACCGTCCAGTTTCATCATCTGACATACACATGCCACAACAGAAAAGGCACCAAATCCCGTCTCACAAGCTCATGAACTCATCATTAGGATGTTAGTCCCTCAAGACCAAGCCCTGCGTCTCAAGTACATCCCATCATCCATCTATGGTTATCCACCTCAAGGTTGTCCAGACACATAAGCACAATATGACGAACCTCTCAACATCTTTATCTCACTTCAACCTCTACTTATCGATATCAGCTCGCACTCATCACCTCATGGTTACCTCGCACCCCAAAGGCCCTTCCCAACCCAAGACTCAAGAAATCGATTTTATCATCTTCCAATTCTAGCTTCACAACATAATCTACTAATCAGGGACCATCTTAAGCTAACTCGCACAAAGGCCCTCAACATCCCAATGCAAAGTCATCAAAACAATTATAACGACCCATTCTTGGGTCAACCCCACATCTCCCCTTATAATCTATTAAAGTGCAAGAAGAATGAAGGAAAAGAGTAGAATAACTTACCTCAAATCACCGTTGAAAACATCCAAGATTAACCCCTCTTTAAAGGGGAATCAATAAAGGAATGAGGGGAGGAGACATCAAAAATGGCTCTCACTAGGGGGTCTAATCACAAATTAAACCACCATACAGCCCCCCTCCACAACAAGATCCTTCCCTCATGGCCACTTCCACAACGTGATCCCTCTAGTCATGTCATGACCACCCTTATTAGAAAAAACCAAAAACTTGAGACCTCGAACTTCATAACAGTCTTCATGCTCCATGATGCGACACCTCCTCTTAGGCCAACCTTAGCGACATGGCCCAAGGGTCACAGCCTGACCACATTCCTCATGAAAGTATCACTAAGGCAATATGTGAGGTTTTTCCAAACTCATACATAAGAGTCATCGTCCAGGAATGACACCCCCCCCCCCATGGGGGTCTAATCACAACACGACCCCACTGCGTGGCCCAACTCTACAGCGTGACCCACCATGGTCGCCCTTCCACAACAAGATACCACTAGTCACATCATGACACGCCCTTACTAAGTGAAACCAAAAACCTAAGGCCTCGAACGTCATGACACTCTCCACCCTCCACGACGTGATACCTCTTCTTGGACTAGCCTCAACGACATGGAAAAAAGGTCACAACGTGACCACATTCCTCGTGAGAAATCTCACAAAGGGAATATGTGACATTTTTCCAAACCCATACATAAGACTCATCATCAAGGCATGACACCCCTGAGCACAATGTGATCATACAAAAGGTCTTTGATTTTGGCAAAAACCCATACAAAAACCACCACATCATGGCACTGACTTATCAATGTGCGCCCCACTACCATCATGTCAAGGTGCCTCCCCCAACCATAGTGTGATCCCTTCACCAGCACTACATCAAAGCATGACTATCACCAATCATAGTGCGATGAACCATCAACAATAAAAATCAAAGGGGTTTTGACATTCACCTAAGCATCTGAAATAACTCTATCCTTAAAGGAGTAAGGGCTCAATTAGAAATTTAAAAAAAAAAAGAAAAAACAATTCCCCATGAAGGAGAAGACAACCACACTGTAACATAGAGACCATGATAAAGTTGATCATAACATAAATTTTATCATGGTTCAGGTCCTAATGATAATGGTTCAAAGATAAATTCAAAGAAATCCTTCTATGCCACAACAAGGTAAAAGCTACATAATTTTAGACATGGTGAAGACAAAACGAGTTAGTGTTAAGGGTTTGAAAAGATTAATCACGGTTCTTTCAACAAAAGAAAACAAAATGTTGAGAAACATCACCTTACTAATCATAGGTATAGAAAACTATTAGAAAAAGAGAAAAAATAATCCAAATTTGGCCACAACGTAATAGATATCATGAAGAAGCATCATGTAACATCCTGCCACCCCGAGCAACTAGCAGATGCTCGAACTGACAGTTGCAAAAGTATCTCAGGCACACGTCCCAGAACATCAGAGGCTATCAACTAACAGTGTGCAATAGCTGCACAGACAAGGTGTTTGAAAAAGGCACCACCAACGTGGTCTCATCCTAACTGGCATATGTAGTGATGCACACGTGGACGCAACGTGATTTCATCCCATCGCATGGCCCAACCCCGCAGCATGACCCTTCCCCCTGTGGTCGCCCTTCAATGACGTGATCCCTCTAATCACATCATGACATTCTCTTAATGAGAAAAATCAAAAACCTAAGGCTCTGAACTTCACAACAGTCTCCACAATTCTCCACAATCCACAGTGTGATGCCTCCTCTTGGACTAGCCTTAGCGACATGGTGAAAAAGTCACAACATGACCACATTACTCATGAGAAATCTCACGAAGGCATCATGTAACATTTTTTCAAACTCATACATAAGAGTCATCATCAAGGTATGGCACCCCCGAGCACAATGTGACCATACATAAGGTCTTTGATTTTGGAAAAAACCCACACAAAAAATCATGTCGGGGTGCCTCCCTTAATCAGTGTGATCGCTTCACCAACACCTCATTCAAGCATGACTATCACCTATCATAATGTGATGAACCATAAAAAATAAAAAAACATCAAATGGGTTTTGACATTCACCTGAGCATCCGAAATAACTCTCAAATCCTTAAACACATCCAAAAACATCTTCTTCAGATGCATCAAACCCCAGAATCCCAATCTTGGAACCATCTCCTACTTCAGGATGAAAATTTCATGTTTGCTCTGAATTTCACAACCCATAATAATAATGGTAGTTACACCTAAACACCTTAGAATGATAATAAAACCATAACATGTTAAATATAGGGAGTATAGAGAAGATATTAAGCTTGTTTGAAGAGTAATTTATCGATTTGGTTTTTATAAATGTTTTGATATGATAATATTGTCCATCCCAGCTTATTAAGGCATTCAAAAGAGTAAGGGCTCAATTAGAAATTAAAAAAACGAAGAAAAAAAGATAACTCGTGAAGGAGAAGACAACAACACCGTAACATGAAGGAGACCTTGATATAGTCGACCATAACATAAAGTTTATCATGGTTCAAAGCTAAATTCAGAGAAATCCTTCTATGCAACAACAAGATAAAAAATACATAATTTTAGACACTGAAGACAAAAAGAGTTAGTTATATGGGTTTGAAAAGATCAATCAAGGTTCTTGTGACCAAAGAAAACAAAATGTTGAAAGGCAGCATCTTACTAATCATAACTACAAAAAACAATTAGAAAAGGAGAAAAAATAAGCCAAATTTGGCCACAACATAATAGATATCACGATGAAGCGTCAGGTAACATCCCGCCACCCCGAGCCACTAGAAGATGTGGGAACTAACAGTTGTCAAAGTGTCTCAGGCACACGTCTCTGAACGTCAAAGGCTGTCAACTAACAATATGCAATAGCTGCACGAATGAGGTGTCTGAGAAAGGCACCACCAACGTGGTCTCATCCCAACTGGCATATGTAGTGATGCACACGTGCCACATTCAAAATAAATAAATAACTTCTGAATAAAATAACCAACAAACTTTCTTCAACCCGATGTTGAGTTGTCTTTGAACACGTCATGAAATCATGTCAACCACAGTATCAATGGCCTCCACTAAGAATTTTCTTTTATCAAGGACATGTGCCGAAAGGTATTACATATCACCCAAATGACGGTGCTCATCTGGTTATAAGCCCCATAAGTATCACAAACATGAAGCCAAACTCAATCCAATATACCTAACCAACCATGCTTTGACAAATAACAGGGGACCCCACTTGTAAATCATAGGCTTCGAGCCCCCACCAAGCTCCTAATCCAAGGTAGCTTCTGTATCTGGCTTAACCCAACCATATCCAAGCTCCTAATCCAAGACAACTCCAATCGTATTCAAACTCATGGCAGCCCATTAATACAACCTACTTCCCCTATGGGAGTTTTCTCAACGCTGGCATAAGCCCAAAGAGCGTTTCAACTCACCTCCCCTATGGGTGCCTTCCATCCATCCATCAAACCACCCCATAACGCACCATACATTACACAAATACCACCCATACGGGAAACCACCGTTTAAAACCTTGCAAAGCATCTACTAGAATGGTGCCTAAGTATACTAAACACCCAAGGGAGCCAAGGATGAATCCTAGCATCCCATGCATTCCTACGTTGCTCAACAACCGAAACCTAGGAAAAAACCTCAACATCCTCAACAACACTGTCACATCCCATCATGCTCATAGGATAGGTCTCTCGCTTCTATCCACAACCCCTTAACTCGCATCATGAGTATAGTTTCTAAGGTGAAACCCATTAACATATTTACCCATAATGCACCCTCACTCGAGGGCATCTCAATTATTGAGGCACCCACTTGGGTCCTTCAAGTCACATCACAAAAAGGGCACCCTCACATGATCCCTCCATCAAGATCTAGGTCTTCGACCAATAATCGATACTCAAGGCATACTACGTCCTCTGGCATCACAACCAAAACATCACGGCCTTACCGACTATGTAGGGGTATCACATCAGCAACAATGAAGAGATGACACACTACCCGTCTCAATTTTTGAGGTCTAACAAAGTTAGTCAGCTCAATTCCTCATTACACTGAAACTGCCACCAACCTACAAGAGGTATGCATGAATCGTATATTTAATTTAATTAAAATTTAGGGTAAAACCCTAAAAAAATCCCAATAGCATTATACCTTGTTGAATCACCAAACAATAGGGATCTCCTTTACCAAAGCCGAGTGAAAGCCCCATGGGACAAAACTAATTCCATCATGGTCCACTAGAATCGAATCTGAAATCTTTTGCAAAAGAACTCAAAAATTTAAGGGAAAGGAGAACAAAAACAGAAGCAACGTAAGGAGACTCACCTAAAACATCAAAGGACACACCATGAATCACTCAAATCTGAGAAAGAACAAAGGGATGAGGAGCTCGTTCGGCTGGAGTGTGCTCGTGCAACAAGAAGCGGTGATGAAGCCTTAAAAGATCAGAGGAAAACTAGTCTTTTTCCTACTTTTTAAACGGCGAACGATTTTTCGCATTGTTGATGAAACTGTGCACTAACCATGTGTCTAATACCACAAAAAACTCAACAACGTGTACAATTAAAGAACATTTTGCAAACCATTTACCAGGTTTTGACTTCATTCCAAGTCCAAATATTGTCCTTGAGTTCCAATCCTAAGAAATCCACTTTGAAGGCTGATTCAAAATATAAGTCCTCCATTAAACCAATGATTCACATTCCTTTGGAATTTAAACCATTGATACAGGGGTTTCACAAACAAGTTTGACTCATTGTTAAAAATAAAGAAAAGGAGACAACATGTTTTTAAAGCAAAATGAGCAAATAATCATTATTAAAAAGAAAAAACAACTAATTATAATGAACGCCAAAAAAATATTTCAAGGGATGATTTTTTACATTTTTTTAGAATAAACATGATATTTCACAATGCATGTAGTCTAAAAATTTAAAAAGAAAGAAAAATGGGTGACAAAAACTATTACACGGAAAGTCGTCCAAGGAAGAACAACAAGATCAATATTCACAAATGAAAGTTTCTGAAAAAGTCAAATCCAACAAGGATGTAAATGTTCTCAAAATATCAAATGATAAGAAAGTTTTAAATAAAGTTAAAAAGAAAGTTGAGGTAGTTTCGAAACCTAATGTAAATACTCAATATCGAAACCTCCCAAACCTTTAGGTTCATTGAATTCAGAGGCAACCATTACACAAAAAGGTTTTGATTATATTTGTCAACCTTTAAAAAGGTTACAAGACACCATAGCTTAAAGCAAGGTGTCAAATTATTCAAAACAGTATTAGTGAGAAATCAGAGTCGTTGAAAGTGATATCTAAATCAATTATCTGTATTGAAACAGAGTTGAAAACCTTTCAAGAAAAGTCAAAAATGAGAAAAGATCATACAATCAGATGATTAAGTGGTCCAATCAAGTGGATTGTGACATGAGGGAACATGATGATCAATTTATAGATGTAAAGAATCTTTTTAGAATCATCAAATTCTTCTAACCAGTTATCATGTGATGTATCTAATCGAGTGAAGTTCAGGGATGAATTTAGAGTTACAATTGATAAGTCATAAAATACCCGTATTAGGACGTCTAAAGGTGAACTTTTCTTTTTAAAGGAAGAAAATAAAAATTATTTTGAGATTGAAATCTAGAAGACTGAAATTCAAAAGTAACATGATTTAGAAGAAAATATCGTAAAGCTTGAGAGTTATTGACATGAGTTCATAAAGATGAAGGCCTTCATGAAGAACCTCATTAAGAAAGATTTCTTTCATTTTATTCTTGGATGAATAGTTAGTTTATATGTTAAAATTGTTTCATATGTTATTTTTAATATAACATTTCAAAAAACTATATAAACTTTACCATTCTTATTGAAAATCGCAAAAGGGAGGATTTTATAGACAGAGAATATTTTATAAAAGGGCATAAAGGTTTTATAAAGGGTAAGATATTATGCTAAGGAAAGATGGTTTATTTCTTTTCATCATATTACAAGAGTTACAAACTCAAGGAGAGTTATAAAGAATAACTTCAAAGTTCTAAAAAAGAACAAAGTATTGTAAGATTTTCAAGTTATTATTAAAATTTTCAAGTATTATGGTTTCTGCTTTCAAAAAGGAGGAGATTGTTGAGTCAGGAGTTTCATTTCTTACTTTAATTTTGAAAATGACACCTTATAAGTTAATGACAAGGATCAAAAGGCACCACTAATGTGGTCCGATACCAATTAGAAAATGTAGTGATGTGCATGTGGTAGGCTCAAAATAAATAAACTACCAAACAAGAAATAAATTAATCAAAAAACATAAGGTCAAAATGTCTTTGATAACATCACAAAATAACTCAACCACAATATCAATGGCCTCCGCTAAGAATTTTTTTTATCAAAGGACATGTTGAAAAAGTATTACACATCAACCCTGAGTGCTCATCCAGGAATAAGACCCATACGTATCACAAACTCACAATCAAGATCACTCCAATATACCTAACCTACCATGCTACAACAAATAGAAGCCCCCTACAAATCAACTTCAAACCCCCACCAAGCTCCTAATCCAAGGCGGCTTCAAACCCCCACCAAGCTCCTAATCCAAGGCAGCTTCAATCGTATATGGCTCAACCCAACCATATCCAAGCTCATTATCCAAAGCAACTCATATCACATACTTTCCCTGTGGGAGTTTTCTAAATGTAAGCATCAGCCCAAAGAGCATCTCTACTCACCTCCACTACGGGTGACTTTCATTGATCCATCAAACCACCCTATAGCATATACCTTACATGACACAAAAACCACCCCTATGGGAAAACTATATCTCATTTACTAGACGATGCAATAATAAATATACATCTCAACACACATACCAAAGTACACAAAACAATAATAAATGATTAAAAATAATAAATGAATAGGGACAACAATTCAAGTACCAATGTGTCATTGTTGCACGAACAAAGTGCTAGAAAAAGGCACCACCATCATGGTCTTGTACCAACCAGCATATGTGGGATGCACATGTGACACTCAAAATAAATAAACTATTGAACAAGAAATAAAATAACCAAAAATACCCGATGTCAAAATATCTCTAAACACATCACACAACCACAGTAATAATAGCCTCCATTAAGAATTTTTTTATCAAGGACATATGATGAAAGGTATTACATCACCCCCATGAGAGTGCTCATCCGGGTACAACTCATAAGTATCACAGACCCAAAGCCAAACTCACCCTGATATGTTCGACAAATTGTGAGATCATACTACCAAAGACTCACCCCAAACAAATGAAGCATATTGTTTTACAAACCTTACACGAGGGGTCCAATTGCCCTCATAGTGCAACTTCATCGGTAGCAGCCCCTACATAATACCAACAAAGACTCAAATTCAAGTCTCATAATGTACTTACCTGCATGTGTCAACTACAACGATGACTTGAAAATAGATGAGGACCGAATATTCATCTTTGATGATATGTAAAACAAATTTTTAGATTTAAATACTACAATTATAAATAGATATCAAATTATAATCTTTCTTTTATGGAATATTACAAACCAAAAATAACTAAAAACCATAAATAAACAAACGCAAACAAAAAAAAAAACATGCCAATATTGTCAAAACGTTTCAGTGACAAAATCAACTATTAACAGGATCTTGTATCCGAACTATGATTAATGACAACAAAATATTTATAAAAACTCGTAAAATTTCAAATGCCAACCAGACAAGTTCATTTTTAACGGCAAAAATTAAAAGAGTTGCCCTTCTTAAATAAAATATGACAAGATATCGCAAAATTCAAAAATAAAAAACCCTTCAATAATTATAGACAAACAAAAAAGTGACGATTAATGAAATTGACGTAAAAACTACCACAACAGGACAATAATTTATCAAGTGACTTCACAGTTTCAAATAGCAAAAACATAAAATCAGCTGAAAAATAAGAACAGATGGGTATCCTCACCACAACTCGTACACCAATATTAAACAAAAGTCAGTAGCACTTAACTCATTTGTGACTTTACAGTTTCATATAACAAAAACATAAAATCAGCTGAAAAATAAGAACAGATAAGTATCCTCACCACAACTCGTACACCAATATTAAACAAAAGTCAGTAGCACTTAACTCATTTGGCAATCAAACATAGCTTAGCAAAGTAAGCAAACCATATTCCTCAACCTTGATGTGTACAAAACAAGAGATTTTTCCTTGCATGTTGAAACACTGTATAGGTCAAATGGTATTAAAAAAATATATAATTCTTCAAAATAAACTTTCTCCTTCAAATAATGAGAAATCAACCATCATGTTCATGTTATCAAAACATGTATATAATCCACTAAATTTAATTGAACATCAATGAGAACAATGAAAAAAACACAAATAAACTGGCCGCTTTATTTTTAAGATAAAAAAAAAACCCATCAAAAGATGATCAATGTGACCCAACCAACAAAATGACATAATATTATATTATCTTTAAAATAAATCATACTTCTATATATTTAATATTTAAAATCATTACTATCAAATGTTTTATTAATATAATAATATTTTAAACCCCACAAGTAAACAAACCAGGCTTCAAATCAGGATATTTTAAAAAGATCAGAATAGGTTTCACGGGTTGATTTTTTGAATATCATTAAAATTCAGCTGGCCAAGTCAGAAACGACCAAGCCCAAGTATAAACCCATAGTCATCAGCCAACGGTACTACTAGGGTAATCAGTTTGACAAAAAATTAGAAGCGAACTCTGGACAAAATGATGCATCATTGTAAAAACATAAAATAGATCCAAGATAAGAAATCATTGGGGAAAAGGTTGTATTCTTGCCCTTCATTGCCCTTGCCATTTCAAACAGAACAGGGCAGGGGGTCACCAATAAGATCAAGAACTTGCTATTGCACCAAGCTCGTCCAGTCTGAAAAACCAGCATCAGCAGACTGAGAAAAATGGGTGCCCAAACCTCTACTGTCAGAATTTGAGATAACATTTTTTCAAGTGACTTCACAGTTTCAGATGGCAAAATCAGATGAAAGGTAAAAATACTTGCACCTTTAAAACCATGAAGCACATATATCAAGCACAGTAGATGCAATCAAGGCATCAACCATGTAGGGTTAGAATCTCTTACATTGCATTAAAATATGACAATAGAACAACAACATGCATCAAACTCCGATATGATAATCGAAGAAAAATGAGCAGCAATTAACAAAGCAATCAGAGAACTTTGAAGACCATTGTTATTGCTTTCTTCATGATAATTTCAGATATACAGCATCATCATTTTACTTTGCCTTACACAAAATGTCTAGCCAGACTAATGAAAAGTAAATGCACCCACAAAACAACATAAAATAAAATACAACAAGGAGGCCACCAGTGGTACTCATAAAAAGGGATTGTCTTGATAAAGGAGCTTAAAGAAACATGGGTAACAAGGTAATCAGAGAACATCGGAACAGCATTTAATGAAAGGGTTTCCACACCACAAATTCAGGTGAAAATAGCAGCATCATATTGCTTTGCTCTTTCTCGGATGAAATTAGAAGACCAAGCATACAAGTGAAAAAAAATTGATATTGGCACAGCAGTGCTAAAATAGACTTGTCATTCAAGATTCAGATCCCAAACAAATGACCCCTTCAAGCAAACAGTTTAACATTTAAAAAAAACATTTTTATTTCAAAAAGAAACATTATTTTGCTACCGTAACAAAAAAAAAATCATAGGTGTGCCAATTATGTAAATGCAGCACCCACCTATGTTTCCCTGCAACTAAGGAGCAAGGGGCTAACTGGTGCAAAATAGTAACTGAATTAGAGAAGAGTTGCTTTTTTTCACACCTTATCCACACAACTTTAAATTTAGCCCAAAAAACGAAATTTATATCTTGAAATGCAACAGAAAGCTTAATTAACAACAATATAAATTGCTTTTTACATTCTTATATCCCAAAGTTCATTTTGACTAAATTTCCTTTGGGTGCGCGTAATGATGTGGAGAGGTTGGCGTGAAAAAAACACTGTCAAAAGAACAACTTCCGACGTGTCAATAGAAAAGCAGCTCAGTATTTTGCTTTGAAAGCAAATGAAAATTGTCCAAACGGAGAGCGCCATGGCTGGCCATGGTTTACTACCCCATGCATATCAGACTACAAAATCATTAAAAAAACAGCAGTGCTTACAGAACAAAAAGGCAATTGGCTCGTGACAGATAAAATAATCACAGAAGATAGCCGCATGGTGGCGTGAACAATGTTTCAAAATCTCAAGGGAAACAACTATGCAGTAGAGAATGAAAGGCAAAAAATACATGGGGATAAAACTGATGACAAACTGTAAGAGGGAGGGGGAGCAGGGAGGGGGGCATCCAAAATTAAAGTAAGATCGCACAAAGGCGTTTCCTCAGAGATTTCACCTCATCCATGGTTAATCAGTTTTCTTGGGCACAGGTTCTCCAGTTTACTTGGCCGCGGTGCTGGAATACCTAGCAGCCGATATTCTTGAGTTGGCTGAGAACGCGGCTCGGGACAACACGAAGAACAGGATCAGCCCGAAGAATTTACAACTGCCTGTGAGGGGCTCGGAAAGCTTGTTCCGGAATGACGATTGATCATGGAGGTGCCCTGCCCAAGAAAACGGATAAACCCATGGAAGATGCAAAAGCTCCAATGAAGGCAACGAAATCTCACAATAAAGTTACGAAATCTCCAAATAAAGTCAGGAAAGCTTGATTTATTTGGTGTGGGGGTTGTTGTTTCAAATCAGTTTCTTTGAATCAGAAATTATCAAAAGAAGAAGAAGAAGAATACGACAGCTAATGTAAGTGAGGAAGACGAGCCGATAGACACATCGTATTGGTGAGTATTTATATAGCTAGGGTTTGACGTCGCCGAATGAAAATGCGCGTGGGGGGTCCCTTTCTTCGTTGGCGTGTTTTTCTTTTACTAAAAAATGAAAAAGAAATGTTTTTAAAAACACTTATTTGTATTCTAATATTTTAAAATGTATTTATGAATATAAGCATACACATTTTCACCCCTAGGTGCAGCTCAGTTGGTAGCGGCCCCGCGGGGTCTCGGCGAGGTCTCGGGTTCGAATCTCGCCGAGTTCTTTCCTGTTAGTAGTGTAAGGATTTTCTTGTATTTCCCCCCTCCCCTGACAGTTGTAATAAGCATACACATTTTCAAATATATATATATATACATATATATAATAACTCGTCCAAATCCAAGATTAAAAAATATCAGTACGATGCGCTTTTAAAATGTCTTTACGAAGTGGTGAATGCTCAGTGTAGAGGCGGTGTCTAACTCATGGTGCCCTGTGGTGGCAGAGGCCTCGGCCATCCTCCAGAGGCTTCACTACTAGAAAAATACAAACTGTTGGTATAGGTCTTCAAACCGTTGGTATAGCTTATACCAACGGACCAACGGTTCCATAAAACCGTTGGTATATGTATTTCAAAAAAAAAAATTTGGTGGGATTTGATCCCAGGACCTCTAGTTTATCTTTCAACAACCTAACATGACTTTTGTGAACATAATTTTATATATATATGTATATTATCATAATTATTTTAAATTTTTATTTATATAATGTTCTCGGTAAGAAGGTTTGATAAAAAATCAAAGGACTTATACCAATGGTTTTGACAACCGTTGGTATAGGTCCTTTGATTTTGGGAGCGACGTTGGTATATGGGGGACTTTTCCCAACGGTTTGGTCAAACCGTTGGAAAAGCCATACCCTTTCCCAACGATTTGGCCAAACCATTGGGAAAAGTGGTCACAAAGTACCCTTTCCCAACGGTTTGGGCAAACCATTGGGAAAGTCATACCCTTTCCCAATGGTTTTGGCAAACCGTTGGAAAAAGTGACCTCAAAGTGGGCTTTCCCAACGGTTTGGCCAAACCGTTGGGAAAAGGGACCTATACCAATGGTTTTTACAAACCATTGGTATCAAAGTGTTGGGAATGTTGAGATTTCCAGTAGTGCTTCTTTTTGCTCGTTCAATATTTTGGCCCAAGATTCTGGTGGAATTTGACTGCCTCTAAGTGGTGAATGCTCTCTCAACAAAAGAGGAGGATTCTCAACCTTACTGTCTCATCTCGAGGAAGATCTGGTTCCTGACCGATGGATTCGATGCATGCAAATTTTCTTTTATCAAAAGAGATGGTAATTCAAAAGCCCATCGTTTGGCTCATTTTGGGAAATGTTGGGGTGATCATTGTTGGATGAACTCGTTCCCTGATTGACTTTGTAATCCTGGTTTTCTTGATCAGTAATTTATCTTTTCCTCTCAAAAATATATATACATATATATATACAACAACTCATCCAAATCCAATATTAAAAAATGTCGGTAAGACGCACTTAAAGTTATTTTGGATTTTATTTATTTTTAAACATAATGTAATATTTACAATATTAAATTATATTAAAATTGCATATAAATTAACAATATAATATTTAATAAACCTTTCCTTTTGATATTAATGTTATGAGGGATTTTAAAAATGTTTGTTGGTAATAGTTGTTAATTATTTTAAGTAAAATAGTTAAAAAATCATGTAAAAATGGGTGTTATGGATAAAGATGACAATGATTTGGGTACCCGACACAACTAGCCACCGAGACCCCACCCGGGCTAGCAGTGAGTCGAGCGTGTCACCTCAAGCTCGCCTCCAATAGATCTTGATTTGATGGCTAGTGTAAGAACACGATTCTAATTTTTGAGGTACGAGTTTCTTCTTTTCTCTTTTCCTTAAGTGTTTTTGAGAAAATAAGGGAAATGGGGAAAATCCTAAATTTTGGGACTACACGCCGTGTACTTTTCCACACGTCGTGTACTTTGGTCGTGTGAGATGAGTACACAGGGTGTGTAACCATGTCGGCGACAAAGAGTGTAAAAACCGACTACACGCCGTGTAGTGGGTATTTACACGCCGTGTAGTCAGTCGGCAGGTGAATAGTAAGGCGGTGGAAGCAGCCGCCAACCGGACGACAGTACATGCCGTGTGATCAGGAACACACGTCGTGTACTCATGTCGATAGATGAACAGTGCCACGCTGGCGAGAAGCCGCCGAAGGAACAATAAAAAAATGAAAAGTACACGCAGTGTACTTGAGAGGTACACACCGTGCAGTTTTTTTTCCGCTTAAAATGGGCAGTAGCCAACCCTGTTCACAGGATTGGCTTAGAACCGGAGGAAGGAGTCGGGAGAGGAGGCCGGACCTTCGAGGATCTCCAGATCGAGCGTCGGGAATTTGTTTCCGCCTCTGACGATCTCGTTGGAACCGCACGGGTAAGCTCTCCACTCTCCTTAAGTCGTTCTTGTCAATTCTTCCTCTAAGGGAAGTTATTTGAGTTTGAACAGAGATTTCCTTCACCTCAGATCTACGTCGTTCTTGGACGATTCAAAGATCGTCGTTCGCGTATACCGTTCAGGGGCATTTAAGGTAGGTGGCTTAGTGTTTAAATTCCAAATACTATGCATTTTTGTGTATCGTTGTGCTATGAACCCATGTTGGGGTGTCGTGTGACTGAGGTCTTGGCTGTTTAAATACCTAGAATTGTATAGGTAATTAAATGTGATAATAACCTGTTGTTTGGGATCACTGCTTGGATCCAGGACCACTCTGAGGGTGCGTTCCTCTATTTAGCCGTTTGGCCAGGATACCCGAGGGTATGTCATTGTAATAATGTTTGTTAAATTGCCTTGAGAGGAATTGTATGTGAATTGCTTATTTACATGTTGGGCATGACCCGATTACTTGCGCCTGAGGGCAGTGTTCTTTTTAGCCTAAGGGCATTGTTTGTTTAGCCTGAGGGTAATGTACTGCTTAGCTAGAGGGCAACGTCCTATTTCACCTGAGGGCAACTTTTCGTATGCCTGAGGGCAGTGACTTCTGTGTCTGGGGGTGACACTTCATACGCCTGAGGGCAATATCTGTTATGCTTGAGGGCAAGATTCTGATTACCTGAGGGTAAGGGTTTGCGTGTCTGAGGACACTGACTGTTTACATAGAAAATTCACTATGGTGGTTTTCTTATATTGAATGATTAAAAGAATAATAAAATGGCAATATAACTGGTAAAGTTAGTTACTTTTGAGTACTGCTTAGTTTATTGCATTTACTTTTGCACATTGTTGATGCATGTTTTCACACAATTGTGCACGAGCCTTTGGTGGGTGCCTACTGGGATTTATTTCTCACACCCTGTTTGGATCATGTCTTCGGCCCAAACAGATTACATTTTTGCAGGTGTGGATAAGGGCAAGGGTCCCTATACAGGTACTTGATTGCTACTGAGGAGTAGGGGAGCATGAGACCGAGCTTAGACTCACGATGCTGCCAGTTGTTTTGTTGTGCTCTGTATTGTACTGTACTGTATTGTTGTGTAACATGTTCTGGTTGTTTTCTTAGAACTTGAGACATGTTGCATCATTATCTATATAACTGTTGGTTATCTTTTACTGTAGTTGTTTATTTTAAATGTGTATAGTTTATTGCTTCCGCTGTTATTGTATGCTTTTTATTTTATTCCGCTGCACTACACTTTGACAAATGAGGGCATAGTTTCCCCACTATCAGACCTGAGCCCTCGCTGCTAGTCGGCAGCCTCTGACATTTGGGGAAATGCGCTTGAGCTCATGTGACCAACCGAGTTCGGGGCACTCGGAACCAGGACGTTACAACTAGCACCGAGAATACATATTACACACATGAGAGGCCTTAACCTGTGAACTTTCATAAAGTATAGCAACACAAAACCATATATATAACCCATTTATAGTGCACCATGCATGTGACTCGTGATAAATGCCAACAATACAACAAAATAAATACCATTAAACAAAGGCAAAATATAGGGCTTAATGTCCTATAATAAAGACTATCCTCAACAATTGGGGGAGGGGAAACTCCACGTTACACCAATATCGACCAGAGCACCGCACCAATGACCGCCACCAAACACTATCATGTTTCAGGTGCACCAACACCACAATCACCAAAGTCGCTGTTAATTGTGTGTCGTCTACACAGATACAACATGTGTGGATAGAATACTTGTGCATGGGTCAGTATAAATATAACCAGTAAGGTACCCAAAAAACATAGAATAAAACGAAAAATTAACACGTAACAAAAAAACATATAGGTTTAATGGTACAAAAGAATCAATGGTTGTAACGACTTGACTTTTCTCAAAGGTATGAAGCGTTTATTTTCAGCTCAAATTCCTTTGTTTGAACCTTCACTACCACAAAACTGGGTTTTCGCAGCATCACCCTTTAACAGCGCTAAAAAACACTGATAAAGGCATCCCCTTTGTCATCACTTTTTTATTAACACTGATAAAGGGGGGTTTTATCAGCATTTTTTCCTAACGCTGATAAAGTGTATATTTCAAAAAAAATAAATTTTTATAAAAAATAATATATTGATATATAAGTATATTTATATTGATATAAATATAATATATATTTTTAAAATATGTTTTAGATAAATATAAATAAACATTTTTCACTTAATATGTAAGATATGTAGTGAAAATGGATTATAAAATATCTTAAAAAATTATAATTAATAATTTTATAATTTTCACCGACTAATAATTATTTAATAACAATTTGAAGACACAAAAAATCAAAAAAATTAATAAAAGATCAAAAATAAGTTGAAAACGTAACTCAAACTTCAAACGGCCATAACTTTTGATCTGGGTGTCCGTTTGAGCTCTATAGTATATCAAATCAAATTATTTGATGACCTCTACGCGCTAGTGATCCAAGTAAACCTTTTGTCACATTTTTTGAGGCCAAAAAAGGCCCAGAAGGCCTCCAAAACTGAGTTTTTAGTCGAGATACCCCGATTTTTTAACATTCAAATAGCTATAACTTTCGATCTAGATGTTCATTTGGCTTTTACCACACATCATATCGAATATCGTTTCATGTTCTTCAATTTGACTAGTTGTGGAGTTGAAACAGACTTCTGGATTATAAGTTATGGTCGTTTTAACATTCTATGGATTTTCAGATACACATATATATGTATTTATTCGTAAATATATGTGTGTGTGTGTGTGTGTTGTATATATGTATGTATGTATTTATTTATTTATAAACACACATAAGAAAACATATTTAATAAATTTATTTAAAACCAATCTTATAAATATATATTAATATGCTAATAAATATACGAATAAAAAATTATAACTATATATATATATATATTAATATAACTATATATATATTAATATATATATGTTAATATAAATATATATTAATATACGAGTAAATATAACTAAATATATATAAATAAATAGATATATTAATAAATGAAAAATAAAGTAATATGGTGGAGTGGTAAAGGTTTAGGCGCGCAAACAAGAGGTCCCGAGTTTAAATCTAGGGAGAGGCAGGTCGCGCACGTGGGTGGAGAATTATGACTAGTGTTGATAAAGGGGGTTGGGGTGTTGTTAAAGGCTTTGGGGGGTTGTTGGGGTGTGCAGGCTGGGGTGGGGTGGCAGGACACTGTTAAAGGGGGCTTCAAGCGCTGTTGAAGCTCCTACCCGAATTGCAGATTTTATTTATTTTTTTAATATTTTTTTAACTTTTATCAGCACTTTTTTAAAAGTGATGATAAAATACCCCTTTTATTAGAACTTTTTTTAGCACTGATAAAATGGTTCTTTATCAGTGCTTTTTTTAGCGTTGTTATAGGGCCCCCCTTTATTTTCGTCTCGGTTAACAACGCTTTTTTAACGTTGTTAATGCCCTTTTCTAGCACTGATAAATGCCATATTTGCAGTAGTGATTGCAATGTTACCTAATGGATTCATGAAGGTCACAAGGGTGTCTGGGGTTTGTTCAGAACCCGGAGCCCCGAAATCATGGAAAATAGACCTGGCAGCATAGTTAGTGGAATTCGTGCCACCCAACCCGTGCACTTTCTCCTAAATGTGCAAGGCATTTAAAAGGGGGGTGGGGCCGTACGGTTGTCTGTAACTGTGCGAACCGAGGCGCATGCCCGTGCAAAAAATTCATACATCTTAAGAGTAGACTTTCGCACAGCTTGCGCATTGTTAGGCAAACCATGCGCCTAACCCGTGTGGGGTCTCTCCTTAAGCAGTGGTGTGGCGCACAGTTTGGCCAACTGTGCGGCCAAACTGTGTGACCCTACATGGATGAATGATTTTACATTTTTTTCATTAAATGGATTAAAACCTCACCTATCCTTTTTTTCTATCATTTCCAACAAACCACTCCTCCCTCTCATGTGGGTTCCTCCTTAGCCTAATACAGACTTCTTGATTGCTCCTCCATCGGAACTCCAAATCGAACATCGTTGAAAGCATTGGATAACTAGAGGCATGATCTCAAATACTCTTGATTTCTTTTATCATTTCTCTTCCTGCCTCTTACGCTATTTTGGTGCGAGCTCATTCACTCTATTTTCAAGGTGTTGGACCGTTTCTCTGATTTCTTCCGTTCTACTTCAAATCTATAGCTAATATTGAATGAGGAGTCATATACAACCCTAAGATGGGTGGTCTGGATTTATTTCCTGAAAGTTTTAGTGTTTTCATAGCTTCATCATTGCGCTGCACGTTGGTCATTGTTGCGTGTCGCCTTAAAATGGATTCTTCCTCTTTAAATCAATTGAATCATGTTAATATACTCGTGTTGACCTTTGCTAAATGGTAATAGGATGTCCCCTCATTGATTCCCACCCCTTTGGGTGTGCCATCTTGAATTTCCCCTTTTTATATAATTGATTAATAGACTAAACACCAACTAAGTGTTCGAATTAACTTATAAAAGGAATTTCCCTCCTTTATAGATATGTCCAGTTGACTAAACACCTTCTAAGTGTTTGGCTTGCCCGATGCAGTTTTAACTTGCCTTATAATTAAACGACTTAGCTCTCAATATGGTTTTCCTCACTTAATTAATTAAATGGATTAATTATAATGAATGTTAATGGGTGGCAAGGCCATGCCAAGTGATGAATGCTTTTATATTTGAATTATATGGATTGTGACACCCTTGGTTGTTTTGGGATTGATGGTTATAAATTCATTAGAGGTGATCCCTCATATTATTATTATTATTATGAGTATGTCATAATTATGGGTTGTTGAACGATAGTTAAGGAATTTGTTGAGCATGACGTTTCACTCCCCCTTACATCAGGTGTTGAGCAAGATGCCTATTACCGTTATACTTATATTTGGCAATGGCCATGATGCTCCACGTTTCACCATATCAAGTGTTGGGCATGAAAACTCACCCCACCGATCTCAAATGACGGACAAGATGTCTCATATTCATCATGATATTTAGGGATTGTACCCTTATTGGAGCCTATAGCTCATTAGACTAGTTATGGACACTTGAGGTACGCCCCAGGTCCGACTAGCACCTAGAATCCATGCATATGCCTACTTATGTCCTCATGTGCTCAGTGTATATACGTGTATACAATATATGACCACACACACACACACATGATTACTGATCAGACTCTTACACTGGCCTATGACAAAGCAGGTAGAGCTAGCCAAGTGTCCTATAGGAACCTAAGTCAGCTGATATTTATTTTTCAGCATTGTTTATTATTCATTATACCTACCCACTACTATGCTATGGACACTAACTGAATTATTTTTAGACACTGTTGGTGGTGACCTACTGAGATTTTATCTCACACCCCACTCGAGTCGTCTTTGATACCTAAGTAGACCTTATGACTGCAGGTATGGATAAGGTCAAGCTTCCTACTGCAGATGTTTGACATGATTTACTTATAGTTTGGAGCATGGGAGTAGAGGACCGAGTATATACTCGTGATGCTAATGGAGCAATCTTTTATCTTTTTTGTATTTTTGTATAGCATGATGTATATGTTTGTCCCTTGTATCTCATGTTTCCCTTTTTTTATATCAGTATGCCATGACATTATCATATATATGATTCAGCCTATGGGCTTTTGATTATTATTTAGTTGCTTGGTTATTTACTGTAACGCCCCGACCCCAGCTACCCAGAGTCGGTGCATTACTTCGTAACATTGGCATGATCACAAAAGATCAAGTCTCGAAAGACCGATTAGTTTAGTAGCCTTGGAAACACTAGATACATTCGTAAACGTTACATTACATCATAAAGTGAAAAACTACAATAACAAAGTCTCCATAGTCCACACTCATATCCTCTTCTGACTATCCGCGCAGGTTATTCATAAAATACTTCTTCACATCCTGGAAAATATTAAAACATTGAAAGGGGTGAGCTCAGATGCTCATTAAGGATAACAATATTGCGGAAGCTTTCATAAGAAAACATAATCATTTAAGGCAATGTATAACTAAAACAAAAGCCTTTTAAACTTGAACATCAACATAATATGGCAAAAGTAAAATGAGATAATGCCATTTACTTTCTTCACATGGATATTCTACTGGTCGAATAATCACATGCAATATCAATAACCACTTTCATAATGATGGAATGCATAATGCCAGACTATCATAACCACGTAGTCAAGGCCTCGTGCCAAGACCACAAATAAGATTTTGTCAAGGCCTCGTGCCAAGACACTAGTTTGTCCCATGAGACCTGCCGATGCATCGAGGAGCTATAGCGGGCTCCACCCGTCACTTATTAAGTCCAATGCATTCCTCATATGAATAGGTTTAAACATATCATAAACCATAACATAATCGTATCACATAAAACATGCGTAAAGGAAACATAACATTTCCACATTTCAATCACAAGATGTCAATACAACACATTGATATAATAAAAATGCTTTCAAAACCATTTTCTATACCAAAATAAAAGCAAGTTAAAACTTTGTATTTATTTTTCATTTAAAAAAAAGTGATGGCTTCTAGAGGAAGCCGAAACTCAAATAATGGTCACGGCGGCGGAGAAGTTGTTGTCGCCGCATAAGTACGGAAAAGAAAAACATTACCTTTTGTCGTTTAGCAAAACGCTTCGTGTAAAAAGATTCCTTTTGAATAAATGTAAAAGTCAAAGGGGTTTATACACCGTATAAAAGAAAGTTGTGTATAAAATAAAATATGCCTCAACGAAAGGAGATTGAGACGAAGTCCCATACAAAGATCATTTTTAAAATAAAATAGATATATTATGTGTATTCACTATAGGTACACATAAATAACATAAAAATACAAAATAGGACATAATAATATCATGACATAATTTGAAAGTAGGAGATTAACCCAAAGAATGGAAGTTGGGTTAAGAAGATCCCTTACCTCGTGTCTGACTTGACTCAACCGTTCTTTAACCTCCTCAAAATCGGGTAACTCTTTTTGATTTGAGCCAAAGGCTTCCTTGGGAAGAGTTCTGCCCAAAGTGAGGCTTCTATGAGTAAGGTAAGAATGTTGGGAGAGTATTTGGGCAGAGGTTGGCCGAGCCAAATGGCTTGAAGGTGTGAATAAGGTGGGAGAGGTGGGGGCCTTTTATAAGTGGAGAGGAGGGGCTCTTTTGGAAAGATTGAAATTTTACATTATTTACACAATGCTTTTCGGATTCTAAAGGTCCCACACTTATATAATTCGAGGCTAAGGTGATAAGGGTTCTAAATCTCCTCATCCAATTAGCTTTGGACAAGTGTAAGTCTTGGATTTTTCATTATCTTCTCATTTTATTTAAATCGTTAAATAATGAGGTCATCGCCACATCATAATGATGTCATAAATAATTTAATTTATTTAATGTCTAAAAATTATAAAAAAAATACTATGATGTAGGAAATCTTTTTAGCTTTCTAATGAATATTTATAATCAAAAGTTGGACTTGTGTAACCCCACGTAAAAATTGTTTTAGTAAAACATTTTATGTTTGTGTCATTTTTTACTTTAACATTAAATAAAAGGTATTTATGTCATTTTCCAACTAAAGTGGCTCCATGGGGTCCCCAAGTTGACCCATGGGTTGTCTTGGTCGGCCATGACTCATCCAATAGGAGTAGGACAAGTGTCATGCTCATCTCATATTATAAAAACATTGTTTTTACCTTAAACTACACTAATTACCTCTAATCGCGATTAAGAACTTAAAAGTTACTATTCACCAAAAAATTATTTTAATCTCATTGAACCACATTTTACTTCTTAATGACAACCATGTATGTCGGATTTTTGAAAATCAAATCACAGAAGTGGTAATATTTCATTTAAACGAAAAATCAGTTATTTAAATACCACTTAGTGGTTTCACTATTCATCAAAAATTGAAGTTTTTCAGAACAAGGCCAAAATTTCACCCTAAGCTATAATTGATATTACGAATTCAAAAATGATGTCTATTTTACAAAATTCCAAACATATTAGTTGCATTAATTAATTTTATAATTAATTCCCGCTGTTACAACAAATAGCGTGTTTTTAAGAAACAATTTATATCAAAAGATTGGCAATTGTTTATGTCCAATTTCAATGTTAAATTAATTCTAATGACCACCATTGGATAAAATGGTAAAAATATATTCTAATTATACTTTAAAACCACTAAATATTACAATTTATCACTATAAATTATTTTGAATAAAAAAGTTGTTTTTAAGTATTTTTCACTATTCATAAAAATTTAGAAGTTCTCAGAAAAATACCAAAAATTCAACATAGGCTAATTTCAATATTCCGAATCCAAAAATGAAGTCCATTTTGATAAATAAAATTTATAAAATTTCAAAAAGTAGGTATTACTATTCACAACGGCTAGTTTAGTTAGTTGTGGTGTGTGTTAGAGCTCGAGGTTGCGTACAACACACGCCATTGCATTATTGAATGAGAAGCGTATCATGGAAGCTCGGGGTGTTACATTCTCCCCTCCTTCAATAAATTGCGTCCTCGCAATTTGATATTTTTCTTTGAAAATAAAAGGTTGAAAATATAAAATACCTTTGTGGAAAACCCACATCGGAAATAAGGTTAATAAAATTTAGGCTTAATAAGAGGGAAATGGAAATAAGAAAGTCACCACCAAATTATGATCTCGATAAGGAGAACATTGGTGGCAATTAGAGACATATAATTGGAGGAAAAACGTAAATATTTGTAGGGAGTGATTGAGGTCATCAATCACAATCAACTGTCAAATTGAGGGCCTCAAAGCCTTCTATCTATGTTGATTTAAAATATCATCAGTTCAAGAAGACATAAGATATTAGGATAACACATTTTTTTTTGTTTTAATATCCCTTTACTAAAGTTTAAGAATTAATTTATTCATTTAATAAGAGATAGGTATATATATATTTATGCTTGACAATTAGAGTTTCAACCTTCAACTCATCTTTCACTCAAAAAGATAATAGAACTCAAAAATATTATACTTATCCTAATTGTATAAGGTTCCAAATGTTAACACATACCATTTAGATTAGTAAAACTATTTTGTAATAACCAGGGACTTCCTGTAGGCTAGTGGTAGGAAATAAAGGCCTGTCGCACTATGGTTGTGGGTTCAATTCCTGCAGCTTTGTCCGACGCGACGGGTTATGCCCCACCCTGCAGGTTGTCCTTTTCCTAAAAATATAGTACCATACTATTCCAAAAATAATCTTCATAAATGTTTTAACCTTAAACAATACTATCCAAAGATCAACTTAATCCATTCCAACCTTTATAGTTATCCAAAATACCTCCGTCCAGACTTTCTCTAAAGGGTCGTTAAATTACAAAATCAATTGTAACCTCAGATTCCCCAAACAAAGTAAAGTTTCTCTTATTGTCATATACTAAGAATATGATTACCTTCATCATATTAAATCCTTAATGAAAACAACATGTACTGCAGTACAATCCTTATATATATCACATTATTCTTATAACCATAATCTAGTTCTTGAGTCCAAAAACACAAATACAATAATTATTCCGCTTCAACTGTAGTCACAGCATAAGATTGGCCTTGATACCTTGGCCTTTTCTGAGGTAAGTTTCCCTGACGCTTAGGACATTCATTTGCATAATGACCCATTTCTCTACAATTGTAGCATTCAACTTTGACAGCCTCTTTCTTTCCCTTGCAATCACGAGCCTGGTGACCCTTTTCTCCACATTTATAACAAACTCCCATTCCTTTTAGGCAAGTACCAGGGTGATTCTTCCCACAATTATCACATAACGGAAAATCCTTCTTTCCCTTTTTCCCTTTATCTGTCTCTTGTTCCACCGTTCTCTTCTTCTCTTGCTTTACTTTGTTTTCATAAGACTTAGAGAATTCCTTTTCTGTCTTGATAGCACACGAGACAATATCTTCGTATGATGAGAAGGATTGTGATACCAAAGCTCGACGGAGAAATGGTTTTAACCCATCAAAGAAACGATCAATCTTACTCCTTGGGTTACGTATGTAATCTGCAGCATACCTTGCTAACCTTGTAAAGTTAGCCTCATACTTTGCGACATTCTCATCCTCCTTCTGCCTCAGACTCAGAAATTGTCTTTCCATATCTACTCGATGGTCACGAGGAAAGTATTTTTCTAAGAAAAGCTCTTTGAACTCCCTCCATTCCATATTCGATACGTCATCATCTTCCTTTGTGTTTCGAATTAGCGACCACCACTGATCGGCATCTCCAGTGAGGCGGTAAACTACCATGACAACCTTCTCCCTTTCACTACTCCCCAAAGCCTGAAATATTTTCTCTAGGGAATTTATCCATTGCTCTGCTACTAAGGGATTTGTACTCCCATTGAACGTTGGTGGTTGTTGCCTCATGAATCGATCTAACATTGATCCTCCACGCTGTGGATCAGGGTGCTCCATACGGGTAAGGTTATTATTCATAACCTGAGTAAGTTGTCCCAGTATGGTGATTAGCTGATCGGCCCCAGTTGCATCACCAGCCCCACTATAATTATCTTGAGCAGGAGGGCAATCCCTACATGGAGTGCGTGCATTGATACAGTTTCCATTCCTTCCACTAGGCGCCATTTCTAAACAATGGAATAAACTAGATTAGTTTATGAATCAAAATACATAATCCCATACTTATAAAACACTTAACATAAATTGAACTATTTATGGATATAATCCATAATCATAAAAAGAAATGTTTCCTTTGATGAAGTATATACTCATAAACCCTACATAATGGTTTGTAAAGAAAATGAGAATTATCCTAAGCATATCCCCCAGGAGTGTCGTAACCAAGAGTGCAGCAAGGCCCGTTGTCGTACACCAGTTGCCGTTCGAGTCTAGCTCATAGCGGTGTTTTCGGGTTTTACCCCTAGGTACATCTGTGTCAGAGCCGCCTCTACCTGCTCGTATCCAGACAGGTATGTATTGCTCGGAAAACTCATAACATCTCTATAATACCAAAATTCTAGGAAGTTCTTCTATACTAATCCTCAAAGTCTATCTTTGGGCTATGTGCTCTAATCAGAGTTTATCTAAATCTAGCTTCCAAGGTTAGTACTAAACTGCCTCTGATACCAACTGTAACGCCCCAACCCCAGCTACCCAGAGTCGGTGCATTACTTCGTAACATTGGCATGATCACAAAAGATCAAGTCTCGAAAGACCGATTAGTTTAGTAGCCTTGGAAACACTAGATACATTCGTAAACGTTACATTACATCATAAAGTGAAAAACTACAATAACAAAGTCTCCATAGTCCACACTCATATCCTCTTCTGACTATCCGCGCAGGTTATTCATAAAATACTTCTTCACATCCTGGAAAATATTAAAACATTGAAAGGGGTGAGCTCAGATGCTCAGTAAGGATAACAATATTGCGGAAGCTTTCATAAGAAAACATAATCATTTAAGGCAATGTATAACTAAAACAAAAGCCTTTTAAACTTGAACATCAACATAATATGGCAAAAGTAAAATGAGATAATGCCATTTACTTTCTTCACATGGATATTCTACTGGTCGAATAATCACATGCAATATCAATAACCACTTTCATAATGATGGAATGCATAATGCCAGACTATCATAACCACGTAGTCAAGGCCTCGTGCCAAGACCACAAATAAGATTTTGTCAAGGCCTCGTGCCAAGACACTAGTTTGTCCCATGAGACCTGCCGATGCATCGAGGAGCTATAGCGGGCTCCACCCGTCACTTATTAAGTCCAATGCATTCCTCATATGAATAGGTTTAAACATATCATAAACCATAACATAATCGTATCACATAAAACATGCGTAAAGGAAACATAACATTTCCACATTTCAATCACAAGATGTCAATACAACACATTGATATAATAAAAATGCTTTCAAAACCATTTTCTATACCAAAATAAAAGCAAGTTAAAACTTTGTATTTATTTTTCATTTAAAAAAAAGTGATGGCTTCTAGAGGAAGCCGAAACTCAAATAATGGTCACGGCGGCGGAGAAGTTGTTGTCGCCGCATAAGTACGGAAAAGAAAAACATTACCTTTTGTCGTTTAGCAAAACGCTTCGTGTAAAAAGATTCCTTTTGAATAAATGTAAAAGTCAAAGGGGTTTATACACCGTATAAAAGAAAGTTGTGTATAAAATAAAATATGCCTCAACGAAAGGAGATTGAGACGAAGTCCCATACAAAGATCATTTTTAAAATAAAATAGATATATTATGTGTATTCACTATAGGTACACATAAATAACATAAAAATACAAAATAGGACATAATAATATCATGACATAATTTGAAAGTAGGAGATTAACCCAAAGAATGGAAGTTGGGTTAAGAAGATCCCTTACCTCGTGTCTGACTTGACTCAACCGTTCTTTAACCTCCTCAAAATCGGGTAACTCTTTTTGATTTGAGCCAAAGGCTTCCTTGGGAAGAGTTCTGCCCAAAGTGAGGCTTCTATGAGTAAGGTAAGAATGTTGGGAGAGTATTTGGGCAGAGGTTGGCCGAGCCAAATGGCTTGAAGGTGTGAATAAGGTGGGAGAGGTGGGGGCCTTTTATAAGTGGAGAGGAGGGGCTCTTTTGGAAAGATTGAAATTTTACATTATTTACACAATGCTTTTCGGATTCTAAAGGTCCCACACTTATATAATTCGAGGCTAAGGTGATAAGGGTTCTAAATATCCTCATCCAATTAGCTTTGGACAAGTGTAAGTCTTGGATTTTTCATTATCTTCTCATTTTATTTAAATCGTTAAATAATGAGGTCATCGCCACATCATAATGATGTCATAAATAATTTAATTTATTTAATGTCTAAAAATTATAAAAAAAATACTATGATGTAGGAAATCTTTTTAGCTTTCTAATGAATATTTATAATCAAAAGTTGGACTTGTGTAACCCCACGTAAAAATTGTTTTAGTAAAACATTTTATGTTTGTGTCATTTTTTACTTTAACATTAAATAAAAGGTATTTATGTCATTTTCCAACTAAAGTGGCTCCATGGGGTCCCCAAGTTGACCCATGGGTTGTCTTGGTCGGCCATGACTCATCCAATAGGAGTAGGACAAGTGTCATGCTCATCTCATATTATAAAAACATTGTTTTTACCTTAAACTACACTAATTACCTCTAATCGCGATTAAGAACTTAAAAGTTACTATTCACCAAAAAATTATTTTAATCTCATTGAACCACATTTTACTTCTTAATGACAACCATGTATGTCGGATTTTTGAAAATCAAATCACAGAAGTGGTAATATTTCATTTAAACGAAAAATCAGTTATTTAAATACCACTTAGTGGTTTCACTATTCATCAAAAATTGAAGTTTTTCAGAACAAGGCCAAAATTTCACCCTAAGCTATAATTGATATTACGAATTCAAAAATGATGTCTATTTTACAAAATTCCAAACATATTAGTTGCATTAATTAATTTTATAATTAATTCCCGCTGTTACAACAAATAGCGTGTTTTTAAGAAACAATTTATATCAAAAGATTGGCAATTGTTTATGTCCAATTTCAATGTTAAATTAATTCTAATGACCACCATTGGATAAAATGGTAAAAATATATTCTAATTATACTTTAAAACCACTAAATATTACAATTTATCACTATAAATTATTTTGAATAAAAAAGTTGTTTTTAAGTATTTTTCACTATTCATAAAAATTTAGAAGTTCTCAGAAAAATACCAAAAATTCAACATAGGCTAATTTCAATATTCCGAATCCAAAAATGAAGTCCATTTTGATAAATAAAATTTATAAAATTTCAAAAAGTAGGTATTACTATTCACAACGGCTAGTTTAGTTAGTTGTGGTGTGTGTTAGAGCTCGAGGTTGCGTACAACACACGCCATTGCATTATTGAATGAGAAGCGTATCATGGAAGCTCGGGGTGTTACATTTACGCTTCCACAGTTGCTTATTTAGATTATTTGTTTCTGTTGTACCATCTGTAATATCATGATTCCACTAGTGACTGTTTATTTATCTTATCTATTGTGTCACTCTAATATAAAGATATATTCTCCCCACCGTACCACCACAGACCTTCACTGCTAGTTGGCAGCCTCTGGCGTATGAAGAGGAGTGCTTGAGGTCATGTGACTTGCTGTCTCAGGACACCGATTGAGTGGATCCTGGGTCAAAACATTACAAAGTGATATCAGAGCATTTATTTTTCTTTGTCTTACTGTTTGAGTAATAGACAAGAGACTGAGAGTATTAGATTTTGGTAATGAGCCTGTCTTTGGGAGTAGCTAACCCGCATACATGGGAAACCCAAATTACCTAGGATGGGTTATTGATGTTTTGATTTTTCACCTGTTACAATTGATAAAATCTCATTGTTGGGTGACACATGCTTTGTGGTATTATTATTATTGATGTTATTGATTTTGGACATGGTCCTTGGTGTGTTAAGGTAAGGAATTTTCATCTCATGCATCATTATAGGCACATTAGGATTGACATGTCATTCATTTTTCCATGCCACATCTACTTCTTGCGTGCATTTACCTATTGCATATAGTTAGTGCCTGATTATTATATATAGAGACGTGTTGACATTTCTTGCAGGGGAAAAAATATAATTGGATTAATTAAAGTGACTACATCAATCTAAGTGGTGTTTTCCCGCATAGATTGGTGATGACACCTTAATTAGCCAATTATATCATATTGTGGGTTTTGGACCTACTAGTTTTGGACAATGATATATATATATATATATATATATATATTTTACATGAAAGACTATGAACAAGATGAAATTAAATCTTTATAACTGAAATGGTTACCGTTAAAGGAGATGTTAATTGTAAAGTGTGTTTTCCTCTATACTTTGCAATTGAAACTCCATATACCGGAACCCCTACTGAGTTATATATGACCTAGACCTGAACCCGACCTTAGTAGTGGGTATTTGGGAGTCTTATATTCTTACAACATATTATGGACTTTCCTACCACCTAGGCCTGACTTTTGGAGCAGGCAGAGAGGTGTGATCTTTTATATAAGAAGGTTGTGTACCTATCATGTTTATCTATCTGTAAATATTTCAACTATTGAAATATCTTCTAAGGAGTGTGTTTGGAATTGTAGGATCATTCCACCATGATAGACTCGAGTCATACGCTAGGAAGGCGTTGATGACCATGCACTTGAGGTAGCGAGACCTGAGCCACCAATGATACCTCGTGCAATGCCACTTATGGCAACGCCAACTATTCTTGGTATGGGCACAAAAACCTAGTTTCGAGAGGTTTTTTTTTTCATATGATGTAGTCTATGTAAGGTGTCACTTGACGTGCCCTAACTATGGAAAAGTTGGCAAAGGAGTTCCAACAGAACCATCCTCCAACCTTTTTGGGGGATGCCAGATCTCATGCTACAGAGCCATGGCTAGAGGCCATGCTTTCTATTTTTGAGCATCTGGAGATTCATCCAAAGTGGAGGGTCAAACTCATTGCTTATATGATGAACAATCCTTCCAAGCGACGGTGGAATGTTATTACCTAGGTAGACCGACATCATGATATGATCTGGATAGATTTCCAAACGATCTTCTACGATTATTTCTTTCCACAGACGTTGAGAGTTGACAAGGCAAGAGAGTTTATGAACCTGCGCCAAGGATCCATGTCTGTTATGGAGTATTCTATTCATTTTACAGAGCTGCAACGTTTCATGCCGAATTTATCTGGCGATGATCTTATGACTGCGAGGCGATTTAAGGATGGGCTAGTATACTCCATCCAATCATAGGTCAATTCCTTTCAGCTGATGAATATTTCAGAGATAGTTAGCCAAACCCTCATAACTGATAGAAATTTGAGGGAAGACAATAGTGGGAACCAAGGAAGTTCATCACCCATATTTTTCAATGTTTCTTCTAGTGGGTGAAAGCGACATTTCAAGGTTTCTCGCGGGGGTAGCAACAGTCAGCCAATTCGTACTGATAGCTTCCTTACATGTCACCAATGCAGGAATCTGGGACACACAAAACCTCAATGTATGTGGGATCCAGTGGAATGTAGAGGCTATGGTATGATGAAAAATATTTAGTGATTCTTCAGAATTTTCCCCCAGTTCCCAACGAGCGGGGATCTGCACCTACCTCACATTCTAGAGTGGGGCCATTAGTATCTCTCCAGACAGGAAACTAGAATACCATCGACCGCTCAGGCCAAGGTGGTGGTTGAAATTGAGGTATTCAGACTCAAGATTTACAATGCCAACAAAGCGGGCCTTCTCATGATAGTCAGGTTATGAATTAGGGTCATGGTACGAGCCGGTTACATGTCGTGCAACCTATGCCAGAGGAGCAGAGCGTCAATCCTTCTACTGTTAGAGGTACTCTTCTAGCATCCTCTACTTTAATGTATGCTTTATTTGACACAAGAGTGTCATGATATTTTATATTCGAGGCAATTATGGAGAGTATGGGCCTCAAGATAGAATATTTCTATGGCATAATGACACTCGATACCCCATTAGGTATCTAATTAGAGAGTATTCACTGATGTAAAGATTTTCCTCTTGAGATAGATAAATATCTTTTCATATGAAAGCATTTTGTCTTCAACATGACAGGGTTTGGTCTTATCATCGTGATGGACTGATTAGTACCCTATTGAGCCCATATTTATTTTTATCATCGAAAGATGGTGTTTATATCACAAAAGTTAGGTAAATATATTTACAAGATAGAATGGGATGTTCACGCGTCTCGAGTAGGACCTGAGCAGTAGTGGTTGGGCAGAGTGACTACCCAGGTTACTAGTTTTTTTTGGATGATCAGGGGTTACGACCAGTTATTTTTCCTCCTATGGTGAATCATTTCAGGGAATTATTTCCTGATGAATTTTCTAGGCTACCTCCAGTGAGAGGTAGAATTTACTAAGGTTGTATATTAGCATCACATGCATTCCTACGTGACTCAACAACTGAAACCCAAGAAAAACCACAACATCCTCAACAACATCATCATGTCCTAACATGATCATAGGTGAGGTCTCTTGATTTTATCCACAAACCCTTAACTCACATCATGAGTACAGGTTATAAGGTGACACCCATAACGTACCCTTTCTCGAGGTGATCTCAAACATCAAGGCACCCACTTGGGTCCTTCAAGTCCCATTACAAAAAGGGCACCCTCTCAAGAGTCCTCTATCAAGATCTAAGTCTTGTACCAATAATACACTCTCAAGGAATGTGATGCCCCTTGACATCATAGTTAATGCACATTGTTTTGCAAACCACGCACTAATCTTGGACTTGATTCCAAGTCAAAATAGTGTCATTTAAAGGGTTACAATCCTTAGAAATCCACTCCAAAGAAACAATTCAAAATATGAGTCCTCCATGAAACCAATTATTCAAATTCTCTTAGAATTTAAACCATCGATACATAAATAAGGATTTACAAACAAGTTAACTTCATTGTTTTTTAAGAAAAAAATAAAAGGAGACTACGTGTTTTCAAAGAAAAATGAGCATATGATCAACACAAACACTATATATTTGAGCATTTTACTATGAAGATATTTTAAAATAAAGAACAAATTAAAGTTGAATGAAAATCGCCTAAATTTTTAACATCACTAAAGAATTAGAACTAGAGTTACTTAAGATAAAGAACAAAAGTCGATCTTATAAATATAAACAGATAAACTAGAGAGAATTTCAGAGATGGAAAAAATTGTAACCTAGCCAAAATTTGGAGCCCAAATAGAGAATCAATAATTAATTTTAATACAATCTAGAAAAAATGTAGGAGAAAAAAATGACTTTGAAAAGATATTATCAATTATTAAGGTAATGATAGTTGTTATTAATCACCAATCAATACACCCACACATGATTATCAATACATATAAAAATGCATCATAAAGAGATCACTCCATTAAAAATAAATAAATAAAACTTAGAAAAAAACTTTATGATTTTATCACAACAATGATATTGTTAGTAAATTAATTAAATTTCAATTTTGATAACATGCAATTAAATAAATTTTATAACAAAATAAGATTATCACAAATTATGTGATCATTACATTAATATCAACGAGCAATCAACATCACGATGATAGATAAACATATTCAAAAAAAATTCTACATTGATATTACATCTTCAAATAATCTTTATAAGATAGTATTATCAAAGGATATGTTAACCAAATTGATATCAAGAAAGTAAATGGCTATATACCCATATTTAAAAAACTATAAAATTTAATATAAAATGTCAACCATACAATATGAATTTTAAGAGCAAAAAAAATAACAATCACACTTACCAATTAAAATATGGAGAGAAATTGAGACAATTGTATGGAGAATATTGACTATTTTATATTATAAAATAACAAATACATTATCAAAATAAAAATGACTAGTTATACCCAACCCCAAAACCAATATATGGTTAGGATGGTCGACCGAATGATAGGATAATATATTATTTCAAAGATAAGTAATATGATCATCGGATTTTTTTTAATATAATGATATCTCAAAGTCCTTGAAATAAAAGAGAAGACTTGGGATGGATATATCGAGCATGTTTCAAGGGAATATTTTTCATATTTTTTTAAGATAAACTTGATATTCCACAATGCATGTAGTTTAAAAAATTAAAAAATGTAGAAACATGGGTGGAAAAACCTACTTGAATGGGAAAAGAATTTCTCCAGTGACTTTACAGTTTCAAATAGAAAAAACAAAGGAACTCTGATAAAAAACAGATAGGTTTCTTCACCACACAACACTTACACCAGGAATAACAAAAGTAAGGAGCATTTATCAACTCATCTAGCAATCAAACATAGTTTTTCAAAAAAAAACAAACCATATTCCTCAACCTTAATATATTAAAAATACCAAGAAGATTTTTCCTTACATGTTGAAATGTGGGATAGGTCAAATGGTATTACAAAAAATCATAATGCTTAAAAATAAACCACTTTCTCCCTCAAATAATTACCACCAAATCTCAATTCATTCTTCAACAAAACATATGCATGTTTCAACTGATCAAAAATATTATCAATTCTCATGAGAAAAATACATTTTATATAACAAAATTAATTGTTGTTATCTAAAGGATGGATTGGGCATTAGCATGCAACCGTCATGAAGAATCTCAAGTCACTTGAAATACATGATCATCAATACATACTAATGTGGCTAATCAAATTTCATGTTAGATGTTATAAAGTCATGTATATAATCCACTAAATTTAATTGAAAATCAATGAGAACAATGAAAAAAACATAAAATGAAATGGGCCTCTTACATTGTTTAACATAATTTTTAATATAAAAATAAAAGAAATTAAGAGCCCAATTAATCAAGTTGGCCCCCGACAACAAAAGATTATCAATGTGACCCAACCCAAAAAATGAAATAATATTATATTGTCACTAAAATAAATCATAATATTATAGATTTAATATGTAAAACTCAATGAGCCATGTCAGAACCGTCCAAGCCCAAGTATAAACCAATGATCATCAGCCAACGATTCTACCAGGTCATCAGTTCAACAAAAAATTAGAAGACACTGGATAAAATGCATTATTATAAAAACATAAGATGGAACGAGGATAAAAAGAAATCATTAGAAAAAAGGTTGAAATCTTTCCCTTCATTTCCCTTTCCATTTAAAACAGAATAGGACAGGGGGCAATAATAAGATCAAGAACTTGATATTGCACCAAGCTCATCTAGTTTGAAAAACCAGCATCATCAGACTGAGAAAAATTGGTGCCAAAACCTCAATGGTCAGAATTTGAGAGAACATTTTTCTCCAACAGTTTTAGATGGCAAAGACAGATGAAAAAATGGGATCAAAGGTGAAAAAACTTATACCATTAAACCATGAAGCACACATATCAAGCACAATAGCTGCAATAAAACTGCATGAAACAAGCATCAACCATGTGGGATTGGAGTCTACATTGCATTAAAATATGACAATAGAATAAAAAAATGTGTCAAACTCAGACATGATAATCAATAGAAATGCAAAACGGGCGGGGCGGGGTGGGACGGGTCAAGCCCGCATGGGCTTGAGCCTGTGGGGGTTAGACCCGCAAAAGCCCGCATAAAAAATGGGTGGATTTATCAATCTCACCCAACAACAAATACGAGAAAACCCCTAGGCAACCCACATTCATTATTTTTTTTATAATTTTTTACATTTTAATATGTTTTTAAAAATCCTCATAAAAAATGAGTGGATTTATGGTTGGAAAACATGAGAATGAAAATGTAAGATTATAGAATAACAAAATGTGTCAAACTCGGACATGATAATCAATAGAAATGTAAAACGGGTGGGGCGGGGTGGGACGGATCAAGCCCGCATGGGATTGAGCACGTGGGGGTTAGACCCGCAAAAGCCCACATAAAAAATGGGTGGATTTATCAAGCTCTCCCAATAACGAATACGAGCAAACCCCTAGGAAACCCACATTCATTATTGTTTTTATAATTTTTTACATTTTAATAGGTTTGTAAAAACCCTCATAAAAAATGAGTGGATTTATGGTTGGAAAACATGAGAATGAAAATGTAAGATTAAAAATATAAAAATAATAATTTAAAAAATGATTGTAATGAATATTCAAAATTCCACATAATTATAAAATTGTCCATAATTAATATAAAAAGTCCAAATTTTCAAAATCAAAGCTACAAATACAAAGTATATACAACAATCAATAATAAATATAGAATGAGACCGATCTATTTCACATGCTTCTTCAATATCACATGCACCCTTGTCTTCTTTAATGTTTCCTCCAAATCCTACATCAAAACACAATTAAGAATAGATTTCAAAAAAAATATAAAATAAAAAATAGTAAAAAATAAAAGAATTGATGCATTTGATTTTAATAAAAAATCTTATTAAAATATATCAATAAATGATAAATGAATGAATTTAAATAATTATATAACTTTATTAAAATATATCGATTGGTCCGGGCAGATTGAAAACAAAAGCAGAAGAAAGAAAAACAGGGAGATGAATAATTTAAGCAAGGAAGACGAGCCGATCGATGTATCATCTTGGTGAGCATTTATATAGCTAGGGTTTGGCATCACGAAATGAAAATGCGGGAATCCCTTTCTTCATTGGTGTGTTTTTTACTAAAAAAATGAAAAAAATGTTTTTAAAACACTAATTTGGATTATAATAGGTGTTATGGATAATAATAACAATGTGTCAGGTACCTAACACGACTAGCCACCGAGACCCCACCTGGGCTAGTAGTGAGCCGAGTGTGTCACCTCAACCCTGCCTCTAATAGGTCGTGATTTGGCAGCTAACACCAAGAATACATATTACATGCATGAGAGGTCTTAACCTGTAAGCTTTCATAAAATATGGCAATGTAAGACTATATATATAACCCATTTGTAGTGTACCATGCATGTGGCTCGTGATAAACATCCCAACAGTACAAAAAAATAACACCATTAAACAAAGACAAAATATAGGGCTCAATATCATGTAATAAAGACTAGCCTCAACAATTGAGGGAGGGGAAACTCCACATCACACCAACATCGACCAGAGAACCAACATCAATGATTGCCACCAAACACCACCATGTTTCGGGTGCACCAACACCCTGATCACCAAAGTTGGAGTTAATTGAGCATCGTCTATTCAGCGACAACATGTGAGGATACAAGACCTGTGTAGGGAAACTCAAAAAACAAAGGAGAATAAGACAACAAATTGAAATGTAACAAAAAAAACATATATGTTTAATGGTACAAGACAATCAATGGTTGTAACGACCCAACTTTTCCCAAAGGTATGGATCATTTTTTTTATTTAAATTTATTTTTTGTACCCTTGTAATGTTACCTAATGGAGTCACGGAGGTTACAAGAGTGTCCGGGGTTTGATCGGAGCCCAGACCGGGCCACACAGTTAGTGGAAACCGTGCCTCCTAGCCCACATAGTTTCTCCCAATTGTGCGAGGTATCTCAAAGGGGAGTGGGTGGCTTCATAGTTGTCTACAACCATGAAAATAGAGGTGCACGCTTGTGTGGAAAGTTTAGACATCTTGATAGTGGTTCTTCACACAGCTTGTGCGCTGTTTGGAAAACTGTGCACCTAACCCGTGTGGGGTCCCTCCTTAGTTAGCGGTGTGACACACGATTTGGCCAACCATGTGACCCTTTATGGATGGGTGATTTTACAATTTTTCACTTAAATGAATTAAAACCTCACCCCTCTCCTTTATTCTTTCATTTCACTCCTCCTCCCTTTCATGTGAGTTCCTCCTTTGCCTAATACAGGATTCTTGATTACTCCTCCATACAAAATCCAAATTGAACATCATTGGAAGAGTTGGATATCTAGAGGTATGATCTCAAATCCTCTTGATTTCTTTTATTATTGCTCTTCCCATCTCTTGTGTTGTTTTGATGTGATCTCATTCACTTTATTTTTAGGGCATTGGACCTCTTCTCCAATTTCTTTCGTTATACTTCAAATATGAAGTCGATATTGGACGAGGAGTCATCTACGACCCTATGGTAGGTGGTTTAGATTTATTTCCCTAAAGTTTTAGTGTTTTCATGGTTTCGTTGTTGCGTTGCACGTCAGCCATTGTTGTGTGTCGCCTTAAAATGCATTCTTCCTCTTTAAATCAATTGAATCGTGTTAATATACTCTCATTGACCCTTAATAAATGGATAGAGGATGTCCCCTTATTGATCGCCACCCCTTTGGATGTGCCGACTTGAACTGACCCTTTTTATATAATTGTTTAATTGACCAAACACCAACTAAGTGTTCTACTTAACTTATAAATGGAATTTTCATCCTTTATAGATATGTCCAGTTGACTAAACACATTCAAAGTGTTTGACTTGGCCCTGAAGTGGTTTTACCTTGCCTTATAACTGAACAACTTAGCTCTCAAGATGGATTATCTTGCTTAATTAATTAAATGAATTAAATGGATTAATTATAATGAATGTTAATGGGTGGTAAGGCAGCACCAAGTGATGTATGCTTTTATTTTTGAATTGTATGGATTGTGACGCCCTTGGTTGTTTTGGGATTGATGGTAATAAACGCATTAGAGGCGATCCCTTATGCTATTATTGTTTGTCACCATTATGTTTATATCTCGACGATGGGCAAGATGCTTCACGTTCCACCACATTGGGTGTTGGGCATGATGACTCACCCCGCCTATCTCGAATGACAAACAAGATGTCTCGCATTCATCATGAGAGTCAGGGCTTGTACTTTTGTTGGATCCTATAGCTCACACTACTGAAAAAATGGATTATTGCGACGGGTCTTTTGCGACGGGATCCCGTCACAATTAGTTTTTTGCGACTGGATCCCATCGCTAATGACCCATTGTGAAAAATGGCATTGCAAATATAACGTTTTGCGACAGACCGTCACAAAAACATTCGACGAATTTTTTAAGAAAGTATTTGTGATGACCCAACGATTACTATTTGCGACAAGCCGTCGTAAATAGTTGAAAAATAAACCCTTTTGCGATAGAACATCACAATTACTATTTGCGACGGGCCCATCACAAATAGTTGAAAAAATAAATAAATAAATAAATAAAATAATATAATATTGATAGTAATATAATATTAATATAAATAAAATCATAATATTAATATTAATAGAATAAAATTATTTATAAAATAATAAATATAATATAATATTAATATTAATATAATATTAATATAAATAAAATACCAATATTAATATTCGTAAAATAAAATTAATTATAAAATAATTAATTAATATAATAATAATATTATTAATATTAATGAAATAATAATATTAGTAATATAATAAAAACCTGAGTATTCACAAAAATATAAAAATATATTAATTAATAAAATAATAAATATAATAAAAATATTAAATAAATAATAAAAATCTGTAATATTCAAGACAATATAAAACACACACTATTTAAAACTATAAATAGTTAATATTACAAAAAAATGCATTCAAATGTTTCATCATAAATTAAAAATATATCACTGAGGGGGAGGTTCATCTGGAGGAGCTGGAGGAGATGGTGGATAGAACTCATCCCTAAACTACGAGTCAAACGTCGCATGTACTCCATCTGCTCCTGCTCCTACTCCTACCGTCATCGATGTATCTCATCCTGCATCTTGTGTTGTTGCTGCTATCATAGGAACTCTTCCTACTACTGCTGCTACCACTAACACATCTCCTCCTGCTCCCTACGCATAGTCTCCATAAGCTCACTCTGACTTCATTGCTGCTCCTGATACTGTGCATGAGATGATGACGACTCTCCGTGAGCTCCTCTCGAGCTGGATGCCAACATTTCAGAGGTTCCATAAAACCCCCAAGGGTCATTCGAGAGCCGATACCAACAACTCGGTCTTTCTTGAAGCCATACTGGGTCGCCTATATCCATGTTGCCTCATTAAATCGGGGCACTAGTCTGACCACTGGTCTCGACTTGACTCTCAAAATATGTTTGAGACGTCGTGGCCTCATATGACTCATTAAATTGTAATTTAAAATTAAAATGGTTAAAATATTATTTGTAGTTAAATTTAAAACTAAAAAACTTATACTGACTACAATCTGACGTTGACGAGCACCTCTAATCTCATTAGTGGCTGGATCATTGTACATCTTCTTATAAATGTCATACTCCGTAATATCGGGTTGCACGACTACCTATATGAATATAAAATAAACTATTTACATTTAAAGTTATATAAAATATTTAAAAAAAATGTACTTAACATATGCTTCCTATGCATACTGAATGTACGACTACCAACTTGATGTGCCAACTCCTATCTCCCTTGATTTTTCCGACCTACTGATGATCTACTCTGAAACCGCTTACTCAACCAGTGTGTAAATAATCCATCCCAAACTTGAGATGAAATATAATCAGATCGGTGGACGTGACATGTCTCATCAAACTCCTTCACTCCTGCTTTATCCATTACTTTCTTTTTCAAATTGTGCAAAAACTGAGTGCAACTCAAACGCATAGCTCCCTACCATTCCTTCCAAATAGCCTCACTCATGCTCTCTTAAATTAGATACCATAAACCCTATAAACAATTTATTATATCAAGTTATTAATTAAATTAATTTCAAAATAAATATTATTTATTTATATACCAACCAATGCTCGAACATGCGCTGCTGAATATCGATGACAATATGATCCCATGACACCCGTGCATTAGAAAAATAATTGCACAATATAGCGCTTCCCTGTCCAACAACTATATGCGTAAAGCTGTGAAAAAAAAGAATAATTAATCAAACAATTAGAATATAAATAAATTAATGGAAACTAACTAAAATTCACAGGTAAACATACCTCTGCGTGTGTGGATCGAACTCAAGATGTGGACATCACTCGGGGATAAGGTCAGAAATCATCAATCAGGAAAGACCACGCCCCCTTCGAGTGATCCCTAAACTTCCAACAATCTGAGGGTTGGATGATCCAACCTCCTGCTCATCTAAAGGTAGATCAACCTCCTGTAACATACGATACAAATCATCATCTATCTGAAACAAAAAATTATTATTGTTAGAAAAAAATTGAAAACAACTATTATATATATATATATTATATATGATTATAGACAACAATTTACTATGTCAATGTCCATCTTCATCCTCATCTTCATAGTTATTAATGTCAATGTCTTCATCTTTTCCTCAGTATCATCAATTTTCACATTAGTTTCAGTTTCACTATCTCTTGTCATTTCAAATTCAGTTGTAACATCATTAACATTATCGTCATTATCGACATTTAACTGTGAGGTGTTATCAAAGATATTCGCGTCTCTTCTTAAAAAAGATGGATTCAGAGCAGTCTCTTGAAAAATTTCAATTCCTTGTATTTCAGTGGAACCAAATTCACTTTCAGTAAACTGATTCTCTCAAGATTTAATTTTCATTATACTCCACCAATAACCCAAATCCCTTGAAATAGAACAGTAATTTGCATAATAAATTTGATGTGTCTGATGAGCCAATAAAAATGGTTCATTTACTGCAAGAAAACTTTTATATTTAATATCAACAATACCATGGATCCAATGAACACACAAGCCTCTCTTAATATCCAACCACTAACATTTAAACATCGTTATGTAATGTTGTCCCAGATAACACAGTTTAATGATTTCTTCCAACATGTCGTAAAAATAAACTTCAGTTTCTCTATGATGTGATCCTCTTAAGTAAACACCACTATTCATTGCTTTTTTGATTCCCCATATGCACGTGAATGAAATCGAAAACCATTCACCACATATACATTATAAGATTTAACCATTTTCGATGGTGGGTTACTCAATACAGAAAATTGATTATCAATTTTATCAGCATGTTGAGATACCTGAAAAGTTGTAAAAAAATTATCACTATAAAAAGTATTAAATTGATTTTTTACGTGAAATGAAAAATAATTTATGTTACCAGTTTTTGAAACCAATATGAATTTTTTTTGATGTCATTCTTCAAGAGAAACTACTGTAATTTGTGGAAACTGCTTCTTGATATGATTATCATATAACCTATAAATAAAATATGGTTAATGTATCATTATAAAAATTATAGAATAAGTGATAGGAGCACTTACAATACAAATGGTGTTATTTCTTTACAGTTGATCAGAATATATGTATGATCTCTGTGATATTCATCATCTAAAATCCATCATTCATGAACTCCACCAAATCTGTGTTCGGGATGATTGAAAAATGATAATTGATTTCTCATGTCATCGTCAACATTTCTATCATTACGACTCATGCGATTGTGTTTTTAAGGATATTCATATTGAAAGTAATAAAAGAAGAAAAATAATTTTCTTCTTACAAATAAGCTTCTACAATTGAGCCTTCAACTGATGCTTTGTTACATATTTTTTTTTTCAATTTCTACATACATCTCTCAAATGGGTACATCCATAGAAACTATACTAGACCTCCACATTTTGTTTTATGAGGAAAATGTAATATCAAATGTTCCATTAAGTTAAACAAATCTGGCAAGAATATTTTTTCTAGTTTACAGAAAATTAAAACGACATCTTCTTGTAGTTTGCTTATGGAATCGTAGTCTGTTGTTGACGCACAAATGTCTCGAAAAAAATATAATATATTTTTAAGTGAATCCCAAATCATAAGATTTAACAAACCTCTTAATCCAATTGATATAAGTCTTTCCATTAAAACATGACAATCGTGACTTTTCAATCTAGTAATATGACCATTTCTGACACATCTTCCCAAATTAGAAGCATAACCATCTAGAAGTCTCAAATCTACAATCCACTAACAAAATAATAAGCGACTCTCTTTGAACATTGTATAAGATACTTTTGGATTCATTAACTTCTGTGATCTGACATTTCCAAATAGTTCAAGTTCTTGTCGTTTGCAGATTTGGGAAATATCTAATCATACCTTTACATTATCTTTGGTCTTACCTAGTATATCCAAAACTATATGAAATAAATTATCAATATAGTTCTTCTTAATATGCATCACATCCAACATGTGACATACTAAAAAATCAAACCAATATGAAAAATCCCAAAAAATACTTTGTTTTATCCAATTGTGATCTTTTCCAAACCCATCAATTTTTTGTTGGTTTATTATTGGTCCAAATGTGATGGGAGGTAATGAAGAGATAATTGATATCAACTATGTACCTGAGATCGTTATTGGAGGCCTATCTTTTTCAACTATTCCTTTTCTGAAACGATATTTGTTTCTTCAAAAAGAATGATTGGTTGGAAGAAATCTGCGATGACAATTAAAAAAATAAAGTTTTTTTCTATTGACGAGCGTAAATGCTTTGCTATCTCTCATACAACATAGACATGATTTTAGACCATGTGTACTCCAGCCAGATAATATGTCATATGACACATGAGCCTCAGCCCGATTGGTGAGGACTCAGAAAGTACATCCAAGAGACCCGAGATCAAATCTGGGTGGAGACATATTTATGAGTACTGTAGCAGTACTATAGCAGGTACTGTTTGGGACTGTACCAGCTGGAACTATTCATCCATCTGGGTCTCTGGGCCACCAGTTTTCTCCTCGGGTCCTGCAAGGCTTTCAGGGCCATCCAAGGCCTTCGGGCCACCCAAGGCCTTTGGGTCAGTTGTCTCTCAAGGCTTTAGGACCACCTTAAGGCCTTAGGGCCACCCAAGGCCTTAGGCCCACATGATTATATAGATGTACTAGTCAGAATATAAGGGACAAGGCTTCATATAAGGATTTAGGGTAGACACATTCACTAGAGCAAAGCTAACCATAATTGGAAGAATGAGAGGGTATGACATTTCCATCAATACCAAGCCTATGAAACTTTGCATATGACATCTAGTCGACAAGCCCTCTGAAGGTGGAGTACTGATATCATGATATATGATGGGGATGAGGAGTTCCAAGTTGTCTTGTCTGGGTGATTCCCTTTAAGACCTACGAGTCATGTAATTGTCTCTAAGCTTTTGAGCCCTATAATTATTCCACCTCACCCCTTGAAAGGTGGATTATCAAAAATAAAAAATGAAGGCCTTTGGGCCATTTTGACCAGATAACATGCTATATGTTGGGAAGTCACTAATTGTCCACATCAATTCAACTTTCAGTAGGAAGTTTTGATTCATAGCAACATCATATGTACTGACACATTACTCCACAGTGAATTCAACTCATCAATCAATGGTTTCAAATAAACATAGATATATTTTTTCGGATGACCTGGAATTAATAAGGTCAAAAAGATATATGTATCCTTTATCAACATTCATGAAGGTAAATTATATAGATTTATAAATATAGGACAACATGAATACTGGCTACTGTAAGAACCAAATGGATAGAAACCGTCAATATAAAGACCCAATCGCACGTTTCGAGCTTCTAAAGAAAATGAAAAATGTACTTGGTCAAAATGTTTCCATGAATCACCATCAGAGGGATGATTTAAGCTTTTTTGGTCGAAATTTTGGTTTTGTGTTGTAACATCAATGATGTTGTGTTTTGATACATAAATAAACGCTGCAATCTAGGTGTGAGTGGGAAATATCTCAATTGTTTTACAGGAACAAATCCAGACTTCCTTGGTTGAGCTTCTTTATACCTTGATTGTCTACATATAGGACAATTATCTAACAACTCATTTGCACCATAATATAAGATGCAGTCATTTGAACATGCATGAATCTTCTGGTAACCAATACCCATATTACGAACTGGCCTCTTGCTCTCATAGGAATTTACAGACAATATATTTCCTTCAGGTATCAGTGTTTTTAATAAAGAGAATATCTAATCAAAACAACTATTTGACATTCCATTATCTGATTTAATGGCCATAAATTTAGCAACTGTTTCAAACTTTCTTATCTTGAAACCAGGATATAAGGAATCCTCAGTGGACCTCAATAACTCATATAAATGATATGGTTCCAACTCAGAAGTTAAATCAATATCATACCGAGTTTCAGTTTGTTGAACATACAGACCTGCCACATCATGCACTAAATTTTGAAACCGTGCTAGATCTGGAATCAAATTATTAATATCTTCTCTGAAACTACATTTACCATGTTAATACCAAAAAACATAATCTAGTTGAAAACCAAAATGCAATAAATGACCTCCAACATTTTCAAATGTGTCATACGTACTCAGAGCACATTTTTTACAAGGACGCTTAAATTATCCCTTCTGAAACAAATTTTGGTTTCGATGATACAAATGAAAAAAATATTGAACACCCTCAATATATACAAGATTTAAACCAGAACCGTTTAGATTTCTATGCTGAGTTATCCAAGAACGATCATCTAATAATGACTGTTTTCGACTTCCTCATTCCATATTTTTCTAAAAAATATGAAATAATTAATTATTTTTTATAATTAGATACAAGATAAACACTATCCAAAAAAGAGAATACAATTAAATTCTTTTTTAGAAATTTATAATAATTTCTATTATTTTATAATTATTTATACTATTTTTTAAAATTTTATACTAATATACACTTATTTAAAATTTATACTAATTACCACTAATTATTATTAATTTCAGGTATTTTGTACTAATTATTCTTAATTATCAGCAACACAATTTCCAATGGATTGGCGGCATCTCTTTTGCCCAACGAACCATCCACTTGTAACTTTCTATGACGAAAAGTACTATGAAAAGTCTCCTTCAACGTATGAATACTCATTTTCATATGCCCGAGGATGGAGAGAAGGGATGCCTCACTATGCTTCTCTCCATGTTCTCATGTATACTAAAATGAATATTCATACATCGGAACAGACTATTCATAGTGATTTCAGTCGCAGAAAGTTTCAAGAGGATGAGTCGTCGGGCAAAAGAGCCTCTTTTGTTGGACGACTCAACACCTTGCAACTTTCTATAACTTAAATCACTATGAAAAATCTTCTCCAACGTATGTATGAGAAGATTTTTCATATTGATTTCATTGGAAGAAAGTTTCAAGTAGCCAAGGCGTCGATCAAAATAAATGCCGCCAATCTGCTGGAAATTGTGCCAGTTTATCAATCTAGTCAAATTTATTATGATTTGTTATGATTTATTACTAATTATTACTAATTATTACTAATTATTAATAATTATTACAAATTATTACTAATTATTACTAATTATTAATAATTATTACCAATTATTCTTAATTATTACTAATTATTCCTAATTAATTTTAATTATTCCTAATTAATCCCAATTATTTGTAGCAGTCTAGAATTACTTCCAGTGGACTATAATTGATACCTATCAGGGCACTCCATGGGTGGCTACACCCCCTGGGCAGGACACACCACCATCCCCAGTGGCATCCATTTCCTCATGAATCCCTTGGGCGGAGAGCCATGCTTCGTCCAACGCTCACATGTGAGATTTCCCAAGGATCGAATACATTCTTACCTCCTTTGCCTCTAATAACAACTGTAGAGGCCCGAAGCTCGACATACATGGACATTACATTACTTTTTCGGAATACTTAATACATAACAAAAACAGACACACAAGGACCATAATAGTTTAGTGTCTTTGGAAACTCAGAACGTAATCTTCTAATCGTGGTGAAAGATCTTCAAAATCTCCCATAAAGATCTTCCGCTTTTGGTTTTCTTACCTAAAACCTTTCTTTAAATCCCAGGGAAAAGAAAACATATAAAGGGTGAGCTCAAATTCTTAGTAAGGGTAAGCATGGATAAAATAAAACAAATCATATATATTTGAACTTCAAAATATGAACATAATATTTAAACATCAAAATCTTGAGCAATGACATAAAACATGGAAGTACGTAAGGCATAGATCATAATGGGACATCAATCATGATAAAATAGCATGGGAATAAAACATGTATTTGTGTCAAAACATTAAGCACATGATATGATTTCCAGAGTATCCAAGGCATTGCTGCCAAGACCATCTTAGTGGACAAAGTCCCTTTCTGAATCGAGTTCACTCCTTGTTCCAGTCATGTATTACTGAACCAGTTTAACTTTCCATTCCAGCCATGTCTATCTCATGAGATATAAATCTTTACCTAATGCATTGGAGGGAGATATAGGTCCCACCCATCTCATAATGAAATCATTCTTTCATGTGCCACAAAATCATAAATCATACATCATAGCATAACCCATGTAACAGAATGAGATTCTTAAACATCATGCCATCATAACATAATCCATACAAAAAAATGGATATAATTTAATCATAAGAAAAGTGAAACCATGTAAATCATAAATACATTATACTTGAAAATACACATATGAAATAATGTCATTTTAGATGGAAAATGGTTTTGATAAAACACTTGAAATGAATTCTTGGGGAAAATATCCTTTCTTATTTAAAATCATTTTCTTTTCAAAAAATATCATGCATTTTTAAAAGAAAAGGATTTTGTTGAAAATAGTCATGAAATATTTTGGAGTAATTTTCATGAAAATAAGGCTTTATAAAACCATAAAAATCCTTTCATGCCTTATAAGTTAAAAAAACATTCTTCTCGTACTTTTACCGGAAAAGTCAAAAAGTACCTCGTATGGTAAAAAAAAGATTCATTCCATACCATGTAGTAAAATTAAAGAATGGGTAAAAATGACTTTAAACATACATGAAAACACTTTTAGAAAACATGGACATGGATGATAAATATAACCCCAGTAAATACTTACGAATAAACAATCTCGGATAAAAACGAGATTGGAAAAGTTATCCCTTACCTTAGATTCGATATGCTTCATACGTATCCAAACCTCATATATAATGATTTAAATAATTTCATTGACTTATTAAAGAATCATATTAATTTTTATGATGTCATAAATGGTTCACTTATGACTTTATATTACCCGCTCTTTTGTAAATTCCATGTTAAAGAAGCGTTTTGGGTAAAATCGTTTAATTCATTGTACGTGTTTGGACTTGTTGTTCTTGGTATTATTACTTATATCCTGATTTAATTAATTACAGAATGTAAAACATGATTTATATATAATATATATTCATAATATATATATATATATATGATAGATCGATAAATGGAATGAAATACACCGTTCATGGAGATGGTTGGCCGTACGTACGCATGAACGCTGTTTTTGTTTCCTTATTGAATTGAATGGAATTAAGTAGATGACATACATATATATATATATATATACATAAATCCAGTATCATTATTATGTCATATATTTCATGATTACTTATTATATATACTTTATAATCATTCATGAATGGTTAACATGGAGAATGAATCTCATCGCGTCGTGGTGACGGTAGTCCGTACGTACACACGAGCGACGATATCGTTTCCATGATAGTGGAATTGTATTGAAGTGTATGTATACTAGTTCATATTAAATATTACTTTACAATTATCACATATAGTTATTCTTTACACCATTATACCCATCCAATTAAGGTGGGGGTGTAAAACTGATTACACCACGGCGTGGAGACGGTATTCCGTACGTACGCACGCGCGGTGATTTCATTTTCCGTAGGATGGATAGAAGGTGGAATAGAGTTATTTCATATATATAATAACATATCAGTATATGAGTGATACTGATGTTATTACTTCATAATGAAACAACTAAATAAGAGGAAGTAGAAGAAGAAATAAATTTGAAAGAATTGGTAACTGATATTACCTCTTCTTCGACATGCCTCTTTGAAACCTCCTCTTAGGGAACTAAAATTGGTCTTTGAAGAAGACCAGGACCTCTAAAATATTTTTAGGGAAGTTGATAAGGGAAATGGGTAGGGGTTTTCCAAGCTTGAAGGCTCAAAGTTGTGTAAAGATGAGAGGGAGGAGGTGCCCTTTTATAAGGGAGGAGAGGGGAACCTTTGGAATCCTCAATAATATTAGTTTAATATAAATTCAAAACCCACATAAAAACCAAAAAAAAAAATGACTCAATTCGAAGATTATATGAGATAGGGTTGTAATCTCATCAACCAATCAAATTTATACATGTTTTGATCTTATTTTAAACCTTATCATTTAGATTTATCCTTATTTAATCTATTTAAGTTTATTTGTGGTAATAAAATTCTAAATTATAAATGGTTATAAATAATCACTCATGTGTTGTTAATTTTATATAATTGGATAATTTATGAAATTTTCGACTATATAAATTTCAATTTATAATTTTTAAATATTTTTGTGATTTTTAAACAATTTAATAATATGTTATTTTTAGAAAATAACAATAGTGTCAATTTTGACACTATTCATTTATTTGAATTTAAATAAAATCTACACAGAGTATATATTCAAAATAAAATATTTAATAGATTCCTAAAATGTCAAATTTGTCTATAAAATTAGTGGATCACATTAAATAGTTCATATAATATTTATTTTAATATTTTAAAACCATTTATTTGGTATATCTCTTAATAAAATAATTAGTACAACATTTTTGTATAATTATTTAATATACTTATTTGTTGCATAAAAATTAAAAATAAAATCCTTTAATGAAGATAAATATCAAATATTTTATAATAATAATTTTACTCGAATTTATCATCTTAAAATCACAATATTTAAATTGTTATATTTATTAAATTATGAAGGTGACAACTTTGGCATCATTTAAAATAAAATAATATAAGTGTCATAATCGCTTTTATAAGGCTCCAAATGGTCAAATATTAGACCATTGGATGATTATGGTTTACATTTACATGAAAAATAAGTTTTGTTCAGGGTTTTGTTCTTTTTATGGTCACTATTAATTTAATAAAAACTACATTTTTGATTTTTCACTAGATAAACAATTTCTGCATCACTATTGTGTCACAATTAATGATAATTATTTAATCCCTAAAAATTATAAATAAATTCATATTATTTAGATAATGTTATTATATTTCTGTATACTATTCATGTTCGAAGTTTCATGAAGTTTATCACTAAATTAAAATTAATATACTTATAAGATTTAATAGAGTGACATGTTGTCACTTTCTTTGGTTTTAATAATAATTAAATTATTTTCAAGGAAACGAGTCCATAAAATGAATCTATTCTGACCCTTAGGTGACATGGTTTGACTTTTAGTCATTCAATAGAATTTTGTATGGTTTTAGGGTAATTTTATAATCTTATATTTACCCTTAATTACCTGATTTACCTTTAACTATGGTAAATAAAATTTACCGTAGTTACTATTCATAATACCCACAAACAAAAAGTAGTCTATTAATATAATTTGGACCCACTGATTCCAAATATGGAATCCATTTTTCCAAATTCAATACACATAAGTTGCAGAAATTAAATTAAAATTAATCCAGTTGTCAAAAGAAAACGAGTTTTTGTTTAAAACATTGCAAAAGATTGAATTGATTTAACATATGAATTTAATGTAAAATCAATGCTAATTAAATACATTATATTAAATGGTAAAAATATATTCTATTTATACTTTTAAACCATTCAATATTATAATTTAACCACATAAATTATTACGATGAAAAAAAGTTGTTTTTAATTAAAATATAGCATGTTTTTACTATTCATCAAAATACGAAAGTTATCAGAATAATATGACAAATTTATCCAAATTAAATTTTTATATACTTATTCCAATTAAGAATTTTATTTTGTCAAATTTAACTTATAAACATGTTAAAACTAGATTTAAAGTGGGTGTTCCATCAAAAGGTGACAAAACTGCACTTTTTGAAAAATACTTATTTTACCTGAAAAATTTATTTTGTTCTCATACCATGTTCTAGAAAATGTGTAAGATGAATTATAATGTTATAAAATTCAAAATTTAGTTAATACTATTCATAACGGCTAGTTCATAATAATATTATAATAATTTATCATTGTTTAGTGAAACCCAGTATTGCGTACAACACACGCTATCGAGAAAGGTCGCGATTGCGTGTAATGCAAGCCAAGTAAGGGTTGCGTGTAGTGAAAGACTCCTTTGTTGTTTCATATAAGAAAATCCAACCATATTTCATTTATACATTGAATATATATATATATATATACTCAATGTTGCGTAGAATAACTACTATCAAACAAACTTGAAATTGTGTGTAACACGATCCAAGATTAGTGTTGCGTATACTACAAGCTAATACAGTGTTGCGTATAGCGCAAGATAATCTTGGTGTAGCGTACATCAGAAGACATCAAAGAATTTAAAAAGAATAATTCTCATAAAATCTCGGCTTGTTACATTCTACCCCCCTTAAAATGAATTTCGCCCTCGAAATTCGTCGGGGTTATAAATGGTTTTCTACTTGAAAGTTTCTTTAATTGAAACCCACATCGTAAAATGGAATCCCAAAACTTAACTTTAAAAACTGAAGTATGAAATGTAATGGTTACCCAAATTAACTAATCACTGAGTTTCCATATAGGAGAACATAGGTGAAAATATGGATATGGAAGTGAAATATAACCATCAAGTTCTAATGGAGAGTGGTAGAGGACATGGCTATGATAAAGCCAACAGTCAAAAAGTCGTAAATTTGTGATGATCTAAGGTACCATCTGATTCATCGGATATAAGGGCATTAGAACAACAATTTTTTTTGTATTCAAAATCATTTCCCTAAAGTCGAAGAATTGTTGAAAAAGAAATACTTACTTGATTTTGGTACAATATCACCTTTGGTCGTTCCTTGGACAATTTCCACTTCATATCTTAAAGAAATGAAGTTGAATTTTTCATTCGTGAAGTGTTAGCAGATCATGTGATAGAATGATAGGTCATTCCATCTGTCTCAAACAAAAAGTTAGCAAAAGTTATCAAATATACATAAGTCCATCTATAGTGAGATTAATCATATATGGACTTATACTTCATATATCATACTTTTTAATATAATAAAACTAGTTTCTACTAACCAGGGACTTCCTGTAGGCCTGTGATAGGCGATAAAGTCCTGTCACACTTCAGTTGTGGGTTCGATTCCCACAACCTTGTCCGACACGACGGGTTGTCGCCCGTCTTGCAGGTTGTCCCTTTAAAACTATATTATAATAACATTCCTGCAATAATATCGAAAAAAATTCCTAGCCTTAAACAATACTATCTGATTTCTGACATAACCCTTTCCAATCTTTAGACTTATCCAAAATACATCTGTCCAATCTCATAGTATAAAGAAAATGATTACTGGAAATGTCACATAACAAGAACATGAATAACATAATTTTATCATACAATATATCTTGTTGGTCACATTCCAAACATGTGAATTCCTTAATCATGTGTTCTCTTGAAACATAAATTACCATATAACCTTAGTGAAAACATGAATGCTGTCAAAAGGTAACTCTTTCCACATACAAAAATCCCAAAATTTCTATATACTCAAACCATGATATAAATTTTTCCTTTTATTAGTCATGAGCTCATTTCATTTTATCTTTATCCCTTCCTTATGCGCTTATCATCTGCTTTCCAAAAATATTTCAATCACTTTTCATGGTTACCGGTACCATATTCTTATAGAAAACCACAATGGACCAATACATAAATATTCCAATATTCCATGATACTATATACAACATTATTTTAGAATCCCATTACATAAACACTTAATCATTCCACCACATCGTTGTCATATTCAACATCACCAGTAGTGATTGCATGTGACTTCCCTTTTTTCCTTTGCCTTAAGTGGTTGCTCATGTCGATCATCACTAACCCTTGGATTAGGGAATTTATTAGCATAATGCCCCATTTCCTTGCACTTGAAGAATTGAAGTGTTGGTAGAGAGTTCTCTGTAGTCTTTTCTCTATTCACATCATTAGCAACCTTTTTCCCATTACTTAGACAATCAAATGCTCGATGGCCTTCTTTTCCACACTTAAAACATTTTCTAGTACCTTTTAAGCAATCTCCACCATGCTTCTTTCCACACTTTGAGCATAAAGAAACATTCATTTTATTTTCACCATTGTTCTGAGATTTTTCCTTGAACTCCATCTTTCGTTTCTTGTCAGAACCATGAGATGGATATGTAACAAAAACTTCCAGTTATACATTGATAGCAAAATGCACAATTTATTCATATCTACTGATGTATCTTATAGCTAATGCCCTTCGAAGACTTGGTTTTAAGCCACTAAAGAATCGATCAACTTTACTTTCAGGTTGGATGATAAATCCAGATGCATACCTTGCAAGCCTTGTAAAATTAGCCTCGTATATACCAACAGATTCATCATCCTTTTTCTTAAGCTCAAGGAAATCCTCTTCCATCTTTGTTCTAAGAATAAGAGGGAAGTACTTATTGAAAAATAAGTTCTTGAACTCATCCCATTCCATGGATTCAATTTCATCTTGGGGCATTGTATTCTTAATTAGAGTCCACCACTGGTCTGCTTCACCTTCTAAACGGTAAACAGCCAAAATGACTTTTTCATGCTCTGAATAGCGAAGTATGGAAAATATCTTTTCAATGGTACTGATCTATTGTTCAGCAACAAGTGGATCAGAAGACCCACTGAAAGAAGGTGGATGTTGCCTCATGAAGGACTCAATAGAATATTGTTCACTTCTCTGCTCATTTGGAAGTCCAGAATGATTCATAGCTTGTGTAAGTATAGCAATAAGATTTTGTACTCCATATCCCATCACATTTGGTTTTTCAGTAGGAAAATCATTTCATTGTCCATTACATTGATCAATACGGTTCCTTCGGGTTCCAGCAATCGTCTAAAACCCAAAAAGAATAGTGTGAGAGGCAAAAATCATGCTAGGGAAAAACAACATAATAAAGGGGGAGTACCTTCAATATCTAACATCTTAGGTTTAATTATAATATTGTTACCGTAATTCTAGGATTATAACCTATACTTATACTTAACCTTAGGGACATACCTAGACATACCTTAGAAATATCTCTAGGGATCTCACTAAAGTTTTCGCATCCTAGTTTCCAAAGGTTAACTAAACCTTTCCTCTGATACCAACTGTAGCGGTCTGGAATTACTTCCAGTGGACTATAATTGATACCTATCAGGGAACTCCATGGGCGGCTACACCCCCTGGGTGGGACACACAACCATCCCCAGTGGCAGCCATTTCCTTATGAAGCCCTTGGGCGGAGAGCCATGCTTCGTCCAACGCTCACATGTGAGAGTTCCCAAGGATCAGATACATTCTTACCTCTTTTTCCTCTGATACCAGCTGTAGAGGCCCAAAACTCGACGTACATGGACATTACATTACTTTTGCAGAATACTTAATACATAAAAAAAAACAGACACACAAGGACCTTAATTGTTTAGTGTCTTTGGAAACTCGGAACATAATCTTCTAATCATGGTGAAAGATCTTCAACATCTCCCATAAAGATCTTCCCCTTTTGGTTTTCTTACCTAAAATCTTTCTTTAAATCCTGTGGAAAAGAAAACATATAAAGGGTGAGCTCAAATGCTCAGTAAGGGTAAACATGGATAAAATAAAACAAATCATATACATTTGAACTTCAAAATATGAACATAATATTTAAACATCAAAATCTTGAGCAATAACATAAAACATGGAAGTACGTAAGGCATAGATCATAATGGGACATCAATCATGATAAAATAGCATGGGAATAAAACATGTATTTGTGGAAAAACATTAAGCACATGATATTATTTCCATAGTACCCAAGACATTGCTGCAAATACCATCTTAGTGGACAAAGTCCCTTTCTGAATCGAGTTCACTCCTCGTTCCAGTCCTGTATTACTGAACCAGTTTAACTTTCCGTTCCAGCCATGTATATCTCATGAGATACAAATCTTTACCCAATGCATTGGAGGGAGATATAGGCCCCACCCATCTCATAATGAAATCATTCTTTCGTGTGCCACAAAATCACAAATCATACATCATAGCATAACCCATGTAATAGAATGAGATTATTAAACATCATTCCATCATAACATAATCCATATAAAAAATGGATATCATTTCATCATAAGAAAAGTGAAATCATGTAAATAATATATACATTATACTTGAAACATACACATATGAAATAATGTCATTTTAGATGGAAAATGGTTTTGATAAAACACTTGAAATGAATTCTTGAGGAAAATGCCCTTTCTTCTTTAAAATCATTTTCTTTACAAAAAATGTCATGAATTTTTAAAAGAAAAGGATTTTGTTGAAAATAGTCATGAAATATTTTGGAGTAAGCTTCATGAAAATAAGGATTTATAAAACTGTAAAAATCCTTTCATGTCGTATAAGTTAAAAAACCATTCTTCTCGTACTTTTGCCGGAAAAGTAAAAAAATACCTCGTATGGTAAAAAAAAGATTCCTTATACACCATGTAGTAAAAGTCAAGAATGGGTAAAAAGGATTTTAAACATACATAAAAACACTTTTAGAAAACATGGACATAGATGATAAATATAACCCTAGTAAATACTTACGAATAAACAATTTCGGATAAAAATGAGATTGGAAAAGTTATCCCTTACCTTAGATCTGATATGCTTCATACATATCCAAAACTCCTGTATAATGATTTAAATAATTTCATTGACTTATTAAAGAATCATATTAATTGTTATGATGTCATAAATGGTTCACTTATGACTTTATATTACCCTCTCTTTTGTAAATTCCATGTTAAAGAAGCGTTTTGGGTAAAATCGTTTAATTCATCGTACGTGTTTGGACCTGTTGTTCTTGATATTATTACTTATATCCTGATTTAATTAATTCCAGAATGTAAAACATGATTTATATATAATATATATTCAGAATATACATATATGTATGATAGATCGATAAATGGAATAAAATACACCGTTCATGGAGACAGTAGGCCGTACGTATGCATGAACATTGTTTTAGTTTCCTTATTGAATTGAATGGAATTAAGTAGATGACATACATATATATATATATACATAAATACAATATCATTATTATGTCATATATTTCATGATTACTTATTATATATACTTTATAATCATTCATGAATGGTTAACATGGAGAATGAATCTCATCGCGTCGTGGAGACGGTAGTCCGTACGTACGCACGAGTGATGATATCGTTTCCATGATAGTGGAATTGTATTGAATTGTATGTATTATTTACACCATTATACCCATCCAATTAAGGTGGTGGTGGAAAACTGATTACACTACGACGTGGAGACTGTATTCCGTACGTACGCACGCACTGTGATTTTATTTTCCATAGGATGGATAGAAGGTGGAATAGGGTTGTTTCATATTTATAATAACATATCAGTATATGAGTGATACTGATGTTATTAATTCATAATGAAACAACTAAATAAGAGGAATTATAAGAAGAAATAAATTTGAAAGAATCGGTAACGGATATTACCTCTTCTTCGACACGCCTCTTTGAAACCTCCTCTCAGGGAACTAAAATTGGTCTTTGAAGAAGACCAGGACCTCTAGAATATTTCTAGGGAAGTTGAGAAGGGAAATGGTTAGGGGTTGGACAATCTTGAAGGCTCAAAGTTGTGTAAATATGAGAGGGAGGAGGTTCCCTTTTATAAGGGAGGAGAGGGGCACCTTTGGAATCCTCAAAAATATTAGTTTAATATAAATTCAAACCCCACATAAAAACCACCAAAAATGACTCAATTATAATATTAGATGAGATAGGGTTGTAATATAATCAACCAATCAAATTTAGACATGTTTTTATCTTATTTTAAACCTTATCATTTCGATTTATCCGTATTTAATCTATTTAAGTTTATTTGTGGTAATAACATTCTAAATTTTAAATGGTTATAAATAATCACTTATGTGTTGTTAATTTTCCATAATTGGATACTTTATGACATTTTAGACTATATAAATTTCAATTTATAATTTTTAAATTTTTTGTGATTTTTAAACAATTTAATAATATGTTATTTTTATAAAATAACAATAGTGTCAATTTTGACACTATTCATTTATTTGAATTTAAATAAAATCTTCACAGAGTATATATTCGAAATAAAATATTTAATAGATTCCTAACATGTCAAATTTGTCTATAAAATTATTGGAACACATTAAATAGTTCATAGAATATTTATTTTAATATTTTAAAACCATTTATTTGGTATATCTCTTAATAAAATAATTTGTACAACATTTTTGTATAATTATTTAATATACTTATTTGTTGCATAAAAATTAAAATTAAAATTCTTTTATGAATAAAAATATCAAATATTTTATAACAATAATTTTACTCGAATTTATCATCTTAAAATCACAATATTTAAATTGTTATGTTTATTAAATTATGAAGGTGACAACTTTGACATCATTTAAAATAAAATAATATAAGTGTCATAATCGCTTTTATAAGGCTCCAAATGGTCAAATATTTCACCATTGGATGATTATGGTTTACATTTACATGACCAATAAGTTTTGGTCAGGGTTTTGTGCCTTTTATGGTCACTATTAGTTTAATAAAAACTATATTCTTAATTTTTTACTAGATAAACAATTTCTCCATCACTATTGTGTCACAATTAATGATAATTATTTAATCCCTAAAAATTATAAATAAATTAATATGATGTAGATATTTTATTATATTTCTGGAGACTATTCATGTTTGAAGTTTCATAAAGTTTATCAGTAAATTAAAATTAATATACTTATAAGATTTAAGAGAGTGACATGTTGTCACTTTCTTTGGTTTTAATAATAATTAAATTATTTTCAAGGAAACAAGTCCATAAAATGAATCTATTCTGACCCTTAAGTGATATGGGTCTACTTTTAGTCATCCAATATAATTTTGGAAGGTTTTAGGGTAATTTTATAATCTTATATTTACCCTTAATTATCCGATTTACCTTTAACTATGGTAAATAAAATTTACCGTAGTTACTATTCATAATGCCCAAAAACAAAAAGTAGTCTATTAATATAATTTGGACCCACTGATTCCAAATATGGAATCTATTTTTCCAAATTCAATACGCAGAATTTGCAGAAATTAAATTAAAATTAATCCCATTGTCGAAAGAAAACGAGTTTTTGTTTAAAACATTGCAAAAGATTGAATTGATTTAACATATGAATTCAGTGTAAAATCAATGATAATGAAATACATTATATTAAATGGTAAAAATATATTATATTTATACTTCAAAACCATTCAATATTATAATTTAACCACATAAATTATTACAATGAAACAAAGTTGTTTTTAATTAAAATATAGAGTGTTTTTACTATTCATCAAAATATGAAATTTATCAGAATAATATGAAAAATTTATCCAAATTAAATTTTTATATCTTGATTCCAAGGAAGAATTTTATTTTGTCAAATTGAACTTATAAACATGTCAAAAACTAGATTTAAAGTGGGTGCGCCATCAAAAGGCGACAAAACTGCATTTTTTGAAAAATACTTATTTTATCCGAAAAATTTATTTTGTTCTCATACCATGTTCTAGAAAATGTGTAAGATGAATTATAATGTCATAAAATTCAAAATTTAGTTAATACTATTCATAACGGCTAGTTCATAATAATATTATAATAATATATCATTGTTTAGTGAAACCCGGTATTGCGTACAACACACACTATCGAGGAAGGTCGCAATTGCGTGTAATGCAAGACAAGTCAGGGTTGCGTGTAGTGCAAGACTCCTTTGTTGTTGCATATAACAAAATCCAACCATATTTAATTTATACATTGAATATATATATATATATATACACTCAATGTTGCGTAGAATAACTACTATCAAACAAACTTGAAATTATGTGTAACACGATCCAAGATTAGTGTTGCATATACTACAAGCTAATACGGTGTTGCGTATAGCACAAGATAATCTTGGTGTAGCGTACATCAGAAGGCATAAAAGAAATTAAAATGAATAATTCTCATAAAATCTCGGGTTGTTACATTATTCCCAATTAATCCTAATTATAATTAATTAATCCTAATTATTACTAATTAATCCTAATTATTACTAATTAATCCAGATTTTTACTAATTAATCCAAAATATTACAAAATATTACAAAATATTACTAATTATTACAAATTATTCCTAATTATTAAAAATTATTCCTAATTATTACAAATTAATCCTAATTACTACAAATTATTCCTAATTATTACAAATTATTCCTAATTATTACAAATTAATCCTAATTATTCATAATTAATCCTAATTAATCATAATTAATCCTAATTATTCCTAATTATTCCTAATTAAGACTAATTATGACTAATTATTCCTAATTATTCCTAATTAAGACTAATTATGACTAATTAATCCTAATTATGACTAATTAATCCCAATTAATCCTAATTATGACTAATTAATCCCAATTAATCCTAATTAACCCTAATTATATCTAATTATTCCTAATTATTACAAATTATTACGAATTATTACAAATTATTACAAATTATTACAAATTATTACAAATTATTAAAAATTATTCCTAGTGGAAGTATCGCTACAAGGATGTGTCAGGTAGTTCCCATTATGAAAAATAAACTTGCTCTATTTTCTAGCCTTATAATCATACCTATGATTGAATTTGGTATAACCCTTGGTATATATTGGATTTCAAAGTATGATGCAAAAATTTATTAAAAAAAATAAAACCATGATCTGTGATTAAGGAGTAGAAATCATTATATTTAGAGAAGAGACTTCACCATTTAAGTCATGTCAAGATCCACCTCCAATAGCTTTCCTGAATGAGATTCTTGGGGAGAAAGAAAAGATGGATGGAAAAGTTAATCTTCTAATTGAGTTTGTACCTATTGTGTAGGAATACATTGATGTATTTTCCGAGGAATTACTTGGGCATCCACTAGAGCATGAAGTTGATTTTTCATTGATTTAATTCCTGAGGAAAAATCTATATATAAAAAATACCTATAGAATGTACACTGTGTAATTAGTGGATTTAAAGAAACAATTAGAGGAGTTATATAGCAAGGGATTTATATGTCCTAGTGTTTCACCTTGGGGATCCCTTGTTCTTTTCATCAAAAAGAAAGATGGATCTATGAGGCTGTGCATTGACTATAGGAAAATCAATACTATTACAATAAAGAATAAATATCCTTTACCTCGCATTGATGACGTATTCGATCAAATTCATGGAGCTCAATATTTTTCAAATATTTACCTTCATTCCATGTATCATCAATTGCGAGTGAAGAAGAAAGATATTCTAAAGACAACATTCCGTATGAGGTATGGACATTATGAGTTTACAGTAATTCCATTTGGACTCACTAATGCACCCTCTATTTTCATGGATCTAATAAACAGATTATTCAAGGAATATCTTGATGATTTTTTGATGGTATTTATTGATGATATCTTGGTATATTCTAAAAACTACGAGGACCATGGAAATCAATTAAGAATAATTCTTGAGACTCTTAGAAGAAAGGATTTATATGATAAATTTGGCAAGTGTGAATTTTGGATTTAGAATGATTCTTTTTTTGTCCATATTGTATATAAAGATAGAATCTCAGTTGATCATGTGAAGACAAAGTAGTCCATGAATGGTCTACACCAACAAACATAACTGAGGTATGTAGTTTCATTGGTTAAGTCCTAGGATTGTTATTTATTCTTCAGGTGAAATTGTTCACATTGGTCGTATCCTTGATGCCTAGGTGATTATCACCAACTTGGGAGGATCATGAATTCCTCTCAGGCCTTGTCATAGGCAGGCTCGGGTACCCAGTCTAGGGTGGACCAGGTTGATTCATGACAATATAACACACCTTACTCCCAAACAATATCCACTGATGACTAAGAGACCCATCAAGCCTCGACTATTCATACTGATGATGCCTCGATGAAAAACATAAAGGAGAATAATATCATACCTGATTCAATACTTTTTATATCATCCATATCTGGGTATCCATATCATATCCCCCATTATCTCTATGCCATTTTCAAGGTGAACAAACAATGTTAACATATATGTCTTATGAATCACATCAACTAACCCCAAATTTGGTTCTAGCCTTGATTTGTATCAAGGGTTATATATCTCAAATATAAAGCTACAAAAACATAATACCATCAGAAATGAATATTAATAATCTATATCATTATTTCTATCAAAGAATACACGAATTAAATAATCATGGGCCAGTCACAGTTAGTCTCCATCATCAATTTTAACAATTTTTTTAATTCATTTGAATATGTTTTAACCAGGTTTTAAGAGGCATTAAAACAATTTAACAGTGGATTATAGTAGTAATAACATCAAATAAACATACTCAAGTAGCCTTCTATCATCCCATTCAATATACATCAAACAATTATTGGAAAATAAATAAATATCCACTAGAAAAAATCAACCATCATCTATCAAGTAAGAGAGAGATAAGCTATCAAACAAACCATCAATGGCTAACCACCAAAACTTTCCTCCACCTCAAGCCAACCATCACTTCATCCCCACATATATCCAGGTTAAACATTCCTTTTCACATAACATCAAACTATATTCTCTCAAGGATATCAACAATATTCTATAGTTCTTGGTTTTAAAAAGCATAATCTTGGGATGATAAATCAACACCCATAAAACCAAGCTTGGTGCTTTAAGAAAAAAATTCACAAAAATGGAATATTCCTTTTAAATGCTTTCATAGTTATCACATACCTTTAACAACACATAACTTCCATCACATTCATTCATTAACACTTATTATGTTTTGTATTTAAAAATGGCATAATAAATCATGTAGAAAATTCAAATCACGTGCAATATAATCATGCACCAAATTTTAAACCATGTTATAACTTTAGAAACCTATCATACTCAACATGACATAACAATAATAAACATGTCACATAATTTAGTATGTTTTCATAACAACTAGACATTTAGTAATAATAGTCATGTTGTTTATATTAAATGGTATATATATATATATATCACATTTCATTTTAATTCAATCCACGCATCATTCACCCCTTTTAAGCATTATATATATACTAGGCATGCTTCACAACATTTCATTTACTCATGCTATGTAAAAAATATTAAAAATTATAGCATGAACTTTAACAAAATAAATCCATGCTTATAGCTTGTATTCAGTCCCAACAACTTTCAAAATTACCAATTTAGCTTAGCATATAAAATTACATTTTATATCAAAAATATTTTAATAGTTTTAAACATGATGCTAAAAACATTTCTTGAATAATTTATCAAATTAATAAATTGTTTATGAAATACATGCTTAAACAATAGAGTTTTCAAAAGAATTTTAATGCAAAAATTATTTCATTACACATGGAAACATATAAGCCTTTACTTTTAGAATAACTCATTCAAATTATAACATGCTTTCAGGTTTACTAGTCACATGCATTAATCTTCCAAGCATATATCTTAAGATAGAATATACAACTTCTAAATGGGATTTTCCAAAAATCATACAAGCATACACCAAAATAAATTTAAAACAACACTTTTAATTCCCAACACGCTCTACTTGTTTATTAATTAACACACACCAATTCTTAAAGAAAAAATTTATCATGTTATATCAAGAAAGAAAACTCAACACTCTTTATTCCGTGAGTTTTAGATAGCATGTTTTACTAGAATGAATCGATTTATTAAAATTTTAATGTAACAAAATTATTAAGGGTGCGTATAAAAATGATTCATACACCCTTCCTAAAAAAATTATACCCTGAAATTAGTGTATTTTCCACCTAAACATGTCCAATTGGCTATCACGGTCCTTACATTGGATGATAGGGGGGCACAATACCTGGATCCGAACCGACCTTTGTGACATTGAGGTTTTGGCATAGTACATAAGAGGCCCTAAAAATCTATGTGCCCATTAATCCCTCATTTCCATTACTAGTTAGGTTTAATTGACACTATTTTTCTACCAACCACATAAAAGTCTTACATGTTCCGAACTCCAAACATCATAAAAACTCTCAAACAAAAGCTCTAATAGAACTATCACGACTCGCCCCCAATTAAACCCCTACCAGATTGGTATAGGAGAGGAGAGTGTCCCACAAGGCCCACCTACAATAGAACCTCATATTGAAAACTAACACCAAAGGCACCTATCATGAGAATGGGAGGCCATACCCTTTTTAATTCTCAGGATAAGATAATAAAATCACCGATCAACACTCAAGGATTCCCATATAAGATATATCAATTCCCTCAACCTAATGATATTTATATGTCATAAATCATCAAAGAAAAATATTTACATATAATAATGGCACTAAAGACTTCATATCTTCCTCTAACTCCGTCTAAGCTACCTGAACATCAGCTTCAATCTCTTCTTGTCTACCATGCAAATAGTTAGCAAACTATGATGAAGTGGGCAGTAAGAAGTGCTCACTAGGTTCATATTTTTATGAAATTATATATCATAAGAAATAAAATTTAGAGATGACATGAAAACATATAAGCAAGACAAAAGTGTGAAAAAACTAATAAATAGAGAAATTATCACACCTTATTCAATTAAAAGCATCACCTACAGATATCTTATAATACCAATAATTTATCACAAAAACAAGAAAATCTTGATTTTCAGATATTTATAATAATTGATGAGGAAGTACAAAATATAACAAAAGTGAATAAGTATACGATATCAAAATTACTACCATAATATCACAATTGTGAGATTATTTAGATAAGCAAACAAGCCTATCTCTCAACCTACACCAGCCATCTCATCATTATAATTGTGTGCCCTGTGCACCCACATCATCATATCACCACATACATGCACCCCATGCAAGCACATCATCATATCACCTCATCGCATCCTGATATCCCATGCAGCCACATCATTATATCACCACATCTCTGCACCCCATGCAGCCTCATAGCCCACGAATTCATGCTGAACCTGGAGACATCACAACCAGAGGTTATGTGTACATGTTTAACTTTAAGCTATTAAAATTCATAATGAAATGTGCGTGTCATAACCTCAATTAATTATAGATCACCTATATAAATATATGCTAGTCAAACCATGGGTCATCACAACCCAAAGTAAGTAAACAACACAAAAAAACTGGAGCTAGATAGACAATCATACAATCAATTAATTAAATAAAACAAAACATATTTCATCAAGAAGCCACATAATAATAATAAATAATCATTCAAGCAATCCTCAATACAAAGGGAACAAATAAGAAAAATCCTGCAAGTAATCAATCATACATTGAAAGTAAACCACATGCAATTAAATAAATGCATCAACACAATACATAATAATAGAAATAAAGATGGTGCAATATCTAGCGAATCAATATTCAAATCATCACTTCTTTCAATCACCGAGATAATTTCACTGAGCTAGTAAGACAACCTAAGATCAAAATCTCATCGAACAAGTTAATATCAATAATACTAAACTCTAAGTACAACCTACACCATTTTATTATTAATTTCAAATTACTCCCTATTCATAGCCACTTGAAACACCCTTTGTTACTTTAATTATAATTCCAATTTATTTTTTCAATTTTTATATTTAATTCTCTGCTTAAATTTATTATTCATCACATGCTTATCTAACCTAGCATAATAATTTTAATCTAAACATCATCATGTATCCACATCAATATATATATTCCAATATATAAACATCATCACATAACAACATCCATATTAAAACTATCGATTAATGTTGAGCCATGTATGTGAGATATAATTTTAGTAGCGCATGAACAAATATTAATGGCAGGATAATAAACAACATATCATTTTCTCATGTTTCTTTCAATTATTATTGATTTTATTCTTTACATTCAATCCAGAATATCCCCACTTCAAATGGGCAGTTGCGTAAAAGATTCAATCGATCATTATTACCCTTGAATATTCCTCTTCATTATTCCAGATCTTTTTTCGCATAAACATCTCCAAAATATTCTCAATTTCCATGAATGAGCACAAATTAGTGGAGTAACACTTTCCAAATAATAATAACGAAAACTAAATTTTTCGTGCACCAATTCATGAAGCAATAATTGTTGGGAAATACAGGAAAGTGAAAAATGCGCAAACAATAGAAAAAAAATCAAACGCATAGCGAAGATAAAATCTTTCCCTCCAAATAAAAGTAGATGCGTAGTGATAAAATTAAGTGCAGAAAAAAAAGTTGACATCAGAAATTTTTACGTGGAAAACCCGAAAGGGAAAAACCACGGGACCTAGTTCAGAAAGAGATATCCACTAAAATCAAGAGGTACATGGTAGAGACTCCCCAAAATGGAAGGGATCTCAAAATTAATACTCAAGAATAAAAGTGTGGATCAAAAGATGGAGAGTAAGAAAAGATGATCATCGGAGAAAGGCGATCACCAAATGGGATTTGCTCTCGATGTTGTTGCTTCCGGTGATGATGAAATGGCTTGCTGCTGCCTCCTTATATAATAAAAAGAATCAATGTCCAATAATGTCTCCACGTCAAAATCATGTCACCATGTGAATTAATTCAATCGATCTTGGCCTGCATTAAAAACACCTCATTAATAGAGAAACCGCGTGGTGCTCCAATTGAGGAGGCGTTATGCGGTGCGTCAACCAGGAAGGTGCCCAAAAAACTCCCCCTCTGACTCAAGTGGGGATCACCACCAACCCTACAATCAGTCATCAAGTCTCAAATTTCCCTATGGGTAAACTCTTGGTCAACATGTCTAACTGTTGTCATCAGTGTGGATCTTCTCAAGCTCTAACTGTCTTGAATCAAGGACGTTGCGGATCCAATGATATCGAACATCGATAGGTTTTGACCTGCCATGAAAAGTGGAATTCTTTCCCAAAAAAATAGCACTCTGACCATCACAAAATAAAACAAACCTGTCCTGATTTAAATTGATCTCTCAAATAAACGTTTTCATCCACAACAATTCTTTGCACGCCTCAGTAGCTGCAATAAACTCTGACTCTGTGGTAGATAAAGCAACACATCTCTGTAATCTAGACTACCATGATACAAATCCCCCACAAAAGTGATCAAATAGCCTAAATTAGAATTCCTCTAATTGATATCTTCTTCCATATTTAAATCTATAAAGCCACAAATCATAGGTTCCCCTTTTCCAAAACACAATCTCAGATCAAAAGGACCATGAAGATAACAAAAAATGTACTTCACTGCTCTCTAATTCTCTCTACCTAGATTTGATAGAAAACGACTGACCTCACCAACTGCATGAGCTATATCAGGTCTAGTACATACCATTGCATACATCAAACAACCAACGACAAGTGAATAAGGTATGTGTTTCATCTCCTCTATCTCTTTATTGGTAAAAGGTGACTGACTTGTGTTGAGTTTAAAATGTAAATCTAGAGGAGTACTAACCACTTTCGCTCTATATATAGAAAATCTCTGGAGAACCTTCTCAATGTATCTCTCCTGAGATAACCATAATTTCTCGACCTTTCTGTCACAGGAGATCGTCATGCTAAGAATCTGTCGTGCTGGCCCCAAGTCTTTCATCGCAAAAGACTGACAAAGACCCTTCTTCAATCTGTCAATTATAGAAGTATCATGGTCAATAATGAGAATATCATCAACATAAAGCAAAGGTATAATAAAATCATCATAAAAAAATCTCTGAAAAAAACACAATGATCAGAAGATGTCTTCCTGAAACCTTGATGAGAAATGATAGATTCAAACTTCTTATACCACTACCTCGGAGCTTGATTCAAACCATAAAAACTCTTCTTCAACCTGTAGACATGATTTTCTTTACCTGTTTCAATAAAACCCTATGGATGCTCCATATAAATCTCCTCCTCTAAATCTCCATGGAGGAAAGTTGTCTTCACATCCATCTGCTCAATCTTCAGATCCAAACTAGTATCCAAACTAAGAACAACCCGAATGAAAGACATTTTGATAATAGGTGAGACAATATCATCAAAATCAATACCTTTCTTCTGATGAAAGCCTTTAATAACTAACCTTGACTTATATCGTGGAACAGAACTAGATTCTTCATTATTAATATGATAAATCCACCGATCTTACAAAGCTCTATTCCCTGTCGGTAACTTCACAAGCTCAAAAGTGTGGTTGTCGTGCAATGATGTCATCTCGTTATCCATTTTCACAACCCATATGTCCTTCTGTTCACTCTCCATTGCCTCATCAAATGATTCTGGTTCTCCCCCTTTAGCGAGGAGCATATACTAATTAGGTGAATATCAAGTAGAAGTGGTGCAATGCCAAGATGACCTCCAGAGTGGAACTGTGGGTTCATTAATAACCCCTGGAACCAGATCATCAGAAACAAAAGGTGCATCAGAAACATCAACTCCAACCTGTTCACCTTGAGCATCATTTTGTATATCAATGTGATCATCAGAATCAACAATATGAGGTAAATGTGAATCATAACCTATCTCAAGACTGACAAAACCATCAGAAGTTGGAGAATCATCTTTTTATCCCTTATCAATGTCTATAATAGTCTGATCCTCCTTAAACACTGCATCACAGCTTCTGAAAAGTTTCTTCAAAATAGGACCAGTTAACCTGTACCTCAAATCATCATTTCCATAGCCAATAAAAATACACTGGTGTGTCTTACCATCCAACTTGGATCTCTCATCTCTAGTCACATGAATAAAAAGCCTTGCAACCAAAAACACGTAAGTGGTCGTACCTGATCTATTTGTCATACCAAAATTTGTCAGGAGTGTCTGTATGCAAAGTAACCACAGGTGATAAATTGATAATATAAGTAGTAATAAGTAAAGACTCACCCCAAAAATGTCCAGGAAACTTTGCCTCTGAAAAAAAAAACGAACTATTTTCAACAAAGTCTTGTTCATCTGCTCAGCTACACCATTCAGCTGAGGTGTCTTGGGCAGTGTCTTCTGATGCCAAATATCTTCCTTCCTACAATACTGATCAAACAAACCACAATACTCTCCCCCATTGCCAGTGCGAATACATTTCAATTTCTTTCCCGATTCTCTCTCAGCAGAAACATGAAATTTCTTAAAAACACCAAGCACCTGACTTTTGGAATTCAAAACATAAACCCATAGATTTGATGAGTAGTCATAAATAAATGTAATAAAATAAAGACCACCACTAAAGGTATTAGATTTTAAAGGACCACAAGCATCAGAATGTACCAATTCAAGTACCTGTGACTTCCTGTGTGGAGGATGACTGCTGAAAATCACTCTACTCTATTTCCCAGCCATGGAATGATCACATGTGTCCAATTCGACACTCTTCAAATCTAGAAGAAAATTTCTCTTGGCCAAGAAACCAATACCTTTATCACTGATGTTACTGAGCCTCTTATTCCACAACTTGGACAAAACACTGCACTCAACAATGCAAGCAGTATTACAAGAAATAAAAGATTTAGTCCAGTACAAACCTGATTGCTTATTCCCTCGAGCCACAATCAAAGAACCCTTGGAAATATTCCACTGGAAATCACCAAAAGTGCTGATAAAACCTTCATCATCAAGAATGCTGGTAGAAATAAGATTCAAACGAACCTTGGGGAATGTCGAACATTCTTCAAAATCAGCTTACTTCCTGTACTGGTCTCTAAAAAAACAGTCCCGATGCCTACAATGTCAGCATGGCCATAATTTCCCATATTCAAAATCCCAAAACTACCTAGGATGTAAGATGTAAAGAACCCCTTCTTCTATGTCACATGAAAATAGGCACCACTGTCAAAAACCCAACAAGAATCATCAGAAGCAATGTTAATGGAGTCATAAACAATAATAAGATCACCCCCTGTAGTAGTGGAAACATGATCATCTCCATCGCCATTTTTATTCTATGGATTTTCCTTTAATATGTTATCTCTTTTAAACTGATAATAAAAATTCTTAACATGTCCCTTCTTACCACAATGATGACATTCAAAATCTCTCTGCTTCGGTCTGGATTTGCTTCTGCCTCTGCTCTTACCTCGACTGCTCTGCCCTTGGTCCTGGCTTCTCCCCCTGTTCTCTGTGACTAAATGCTCAGAAGAAGATTTCTCCTAAGTGCATCTCCTGACTTCTTCATTTAAAATATAAAACTTGACAAAACTAAATGTTGCAACACCATTAGAAGAAAAACTGGTTAGAGTAACACGTAAATTCTCCCATGAATCGGGTAAAGTGTTAAATAGAAAAAGAGCTAAAATCTAATCTTTAAAATTGATACCCATGCCAAAAAACTGATCAAAACATCCTTGATATTCACTTAAATAATCATAAATAGACATACCTTCTATGTACCTCAAGTTCATCATTTTCTTGAGAATAAACAATTTATTGTTTCTCGTCATGAAAGCGTAGGTCCTCTCAAGCTTCTCCCACAAAGTTCTAGCATGAGAGATGTTGACACTGTGGTTCATCACATTATCTTAGACCCATTGGAGAATTAATCCACAAACCATCTCATGCTCGAATTCCCATTCTTCATCTGACATCCTCTCTGGATTCTGGGTAATAAACATTGGAAGATGCATTCGCTTGACAAAAAGTAGATCCTTCATTTTAAGTCGCCACATATGGTAGTTGGTACCAATCATAAAAATCATCCGACTGTAATTGGCCTTCATAATAAATATGAAATAAAAAAACCTCCCTATGATACCAGATGTTGGGAAAGATGGGAAAGCAACGAACGTGTAAACAATAGAAAAAAGGTGAATGCGCAGTGGAAATAAAATCGTTCCCTCCAAATAAAAGAGGATGTGCAGTGACAAAATTAAGTGCAGAAAAAAAAGTTGACACTGGAAATTTTTACATGGAAAACCCAAAAGGGAAAAACCACGAGACCTAGTTCAGAAAGAGAGATCCACTAAAATCAAGAGGTATGAAATAGAGACTCCCCACAATGGAAGGGATCTCAAAAGTAATACTCAAGAATAAAAGTGTGGATCAAAAGACGGAGAGCAAGAAAAGATGATAATCGAAGAAAGACGATCACTAAATGAGATTTTCTCTCGATGTTGTTGCTTCCAGTGATGATGAAATGCCTTGCTGCTGCCTTCTTATATAAGAAAAAGAATCAGCATCCAATAATGTCTCTACGTCAAAAGAATGTCACCGCGTGAATTAATTCAAATGGTCTTGGCCTGCATTAGAAACACCTCATTAATAGAGAAACCACATGGTACTCTAATTGAGGAGTCATTATGCAGTGCACCAACCAGGAAGGTGCCCAACAATAATAACTATAATAAGGAGGGTAAACAACACCAAACATGAGGAGATGGAATAATCTTTCCAGGTAGTTTTGGAAAAGATAGGTAATCAATTTGAGGAAACTTTTCAAGAATATATGGGTTTAAATAAAGGAAAATGAGAAGGGATCCCTGCACTCATTTCAAAGGGATGTCAAGAAAATGATGATTCTGTACTAGAGGTTGATAATTGAAAGGTTTAAGATTTCAACAAAGATTAAAAGTTTTTGCAACATATCAAGAATTATATTCCCCAAAAAACATGTCTATGATCAACCCAAGTCGAGAAAATGAACATGCAAATGGAGAAGTTATAACTTCAAAAGGCAAATAAATGTGATCAACATGTCTCATATTAACAATAGGAATCTAATATTCACATTAATTTCATAAAAGGGACTCATAAAAATCAGATAATAAATTTTCACATGGATTTTCTAATTACACTTCAATCATCATTTTTTTTCTTTCATAACAATTCCAAAATCTCTATGTTTTTAAAAAAATGGATTCCAAATAACTTATGACAAAACATTCAAAAAAACAAGACTAAATAAACATGAAAATTCACTTCCCATCATCCATCTATGGTTATCCTCCTCGAGGTTGTCTAGTCACATAAGCACAATATGATGAACCTATCAACATCTTTATCTCACCTTGACCTCTGCTTATCAATATTATCTAGAAATCATAACCCCATGGTTACCTCACACCCCAAAGGCCCTTCCCAACCATGGAACCAAGAAATCTATTTTATCATCTTCCAATTCTAGCTTCACAACAGTCTACTAATTAGGGGTTGTCTTAAGCTAACTCGCACTAAGTCCCTCAAAATCACAATGAAAAGTCATCGAAACAATTCTCACAACCCATGTTTGGGTCATTCCCACATCTACCCTTATAAGATATCAAAGTTCAAGAAGAATGAACGAAAATAGTGGAATAACATACCTCAAATTGTTGTGGAAAACATCCAAGATTAACCCCTCTTTAAAGGAGAATCGATAAAGGAATGAGGGGGAGGAGACGTCAAAAATATCTCTTACTAGGGGGTTTAATCACAAATTAAACCACCGTGAAACCCCCTCCAAAGTGTGATCCATACCTCATGGCCACCCTTCCACAACATGATCCCTTTATTCATGTCATGACCACCCTTATTAGGAAAAGCCAAAAACTTGAGGCCTCGAACTTCATAACAGTCTCTATGCTCCATGATGTGACACCTCCTCTTGGGCCAACCTTGGCAACACAGCCCTAGGGTCACAGCCTGACCACATTCCTCATGAAGTATCACTAAGGCAATGTGTGAGGTTTTTCTAAACTCATACATAAGAGTCATCATCAAGTAATGACACCCCCCGAGCATAATGTGACCATACATGGGTTTTTTCTTATTTTGAAAAAAACCCACAAAAAAACCACCACGTCGTGACACTCACTTATCAATGTGTGACCCCCATGGTCGCCCTTCCACAATGAGATCCCACTAGTCACATCGTGACACACCCTTACTTGGTGAAACCAAAAACCTAAAGCTCTGAACGTCATGACACTCTCCACCCTCCACAACTTGATACCTCCTCTTGGACTAGCCTCGACGACATGGAAAAAAAGGTCACAACGTGACCACATTCCTCATGAGAAATATCACAAAGGGAATATGTGAATTTTTTCCAAACCCATACACATATGACTCACCATCAAGGCATAACAACCTTAAGCACAATGTGACCATACATAAGGTCTTTGATTTTGGAAAAAACCCATACAAAAACCACCACATCATAGCACTAACTTATCAATGTGTGACCCACTACCATCATGTCAGGGTGCCTCCCTCAACTATAGTGTGATCCCTTCACCAGAACTTCATCAAATCATGACTATCACCAATCATAGTGTGATGAACCGTCAACAATAAAAATCATCAAAGGGGTTCTGAAATTCACCTAAGAATCCAAAATAACTCTTAAACCTTTAAAGGACCAAGGGCTCAATTAGAAATAAAAAAAGGAAAAAAAGATTCCTTATGAAGGAGAAGAAAACCACACCAGAACATGAAGGAGACCGTGATATAGTTGATCATAACATAAATTTCATCATGGTTTAGGTTCTAATGATAATTGTTCAAAGATAAATTCATAGAAATCCTTTTATGCTACAACAAGGTAAAAACTACATAATTTTAGACATGGTGAAGACAAAACAAGTTGGTGTTAAGGGTTTGAAAAGATTAATCATGGTTCATTCGACTAAAGAAAACAAAACGTTGAGAGACATCATCTAACTAATCATGGATATAGAAAACAATTATAAAAAAGAGAAAATAATCCAAATTTGGTCACATTGTAATAGATATCATGATGAAGCATCATGTAAAATCTTACCTCCTCGAGCCACTAGAAGATTCCCAAATTGACAGTTGCAAAATTATCTCAGGAACACGTTCCTGAACATCAAAGGCTATCAACTAACAATGTGAAATAGCTTCACAAACGAGGTGTTTGAGAGAAAGGCACCACCAACATGGTTTCATTCCAACTGGTATATGTAGTGATGCAAAAGTGGAACCAACGTGGTCTCATCTCACCGCATGGCCTAACTTTGCAGCACGACCCTTCCCCCCGTGGCCTCCCATCCATGATGCGATCCCTCTAGTCACATCGTGACATTCCCTTAATGGAAAAAACATAAGGCTCTAAACTTCATGATAGTCTCCACGATCCAGGTTGCGACATCTCCTCTTGGACTAGCCTTAGTGACATGGTGAAACGGTGACAACATGACCACATTACTCATGAGAAATATCACGAAGGAAACATGTGATATTTTTCCAAACTCTTACATAATAAGAGTCACCATCAAAGTATGGAACCCCTGAACACAATGTGACCATACATAAGGTCTTTGATTTTGGAAGAAAATTACACAAAAAATCACGACAGAGTGCCTCCCTCAACCAGTGTGATCCCTTCACCAACACCTCATTCAAGCATGACTACCACCTATCATAATGTGATGAACCATAAAAAAAATAAAAAAACATCAAATGGGTTTTGAAATTCACCCGAGCATCTGAAATAACTCTCAAATCCACATCCAAAAACATCTTCTTCAGATGCATCAAACCCCAGAATCCCAACCCTCGAACCATCTCCTTTAGGATAAAAAATTCACACTTTCTATGAATTTCACAACCTGTAATAATAATGGTAGTTACACCTAAACACATCAGAATTATAATAAAATCATAACATGTTAAATATAGGGAGTATAGAGAAGAGATTAAGCTTGTTTGAAGAGTAGTTTATCAATTTGGTTTTTATAAATGTTTTTATAAGATAACATTTTACATCCTAGCTTATTAAGTCATTCAAAGGAATAAGGGCGCAAATAGAAATAAAAAAGTAAAAAAAAGATACCTTGTGAAGGAGAAGACAACCACACCGTAACATGAAGGATACCATGATATAGTCGACCATAACATAAAGTTTATCATGGTTCAAGTCCTAATGATCATGGTTCAAAGCTAAATTTAGATAAATCTTTCTATTCCATGACAAGATAGAAAAATACATAATTTTGGATACCGTGAAATCAAAAAGAGTTAGTTTTATGGGTTTGAAAAGATTAATCATGATTCTTGTGACTAAATAAAAAAAAATGTTGAGAGACATCATCTTACTAATCATAAATATAGAAAATGATTATAAAAAAGAGAAAAAATAAGCCAAATTTGGCCACAACATAATAGATATCACGATGAAGCATCATCTAACATACTACCACCCCAAGACACTAGAAGATGCCCGAACTGACAGTTTCCAAAGTATATTAGGCACACATCCCTAAATATCAGAGGCTGTCAACTAACAGTGTGCAATAGCTGCACAAATGAGGTGTCTGAGAAAGGCACCACCAACGTGGTCTCATCCCAACTGGCATATGTAGTGATGCATATGTGGTACACTCAAAATAAATAAATAACTTCTGAATAAGAAATAAAACAACCAAGAAACTTTCTTTAACCCGATTCCAAATTGTCTTTGAACACGACATGAAATCATGTCGACCATAGTATCAAGGGCCCCCACTAAGAATTTTCTTCTATCAAGGACATATGTTGAAAGTTATTACATATCACCCCTATGAGAGTGCTCATATGGTTATAAGCCCCATAAGTATCAAAAACACGATGCCAAGATAAATCCAATATACCTAACCAACCATACTTCAACAAATAACAGGGGACCCCCTTGCAAATCACAGGCTTCAAGCCCCCATTGATCTCCTAATCCAAGGTATAGCTTCAATCATATCTGGCTCAACCCAACCATATCCAAGATCTTAATCCAAAACAACTCCAATCATATTCAAACTCATGGCAGCCCATTAATATAATATACTTCCCCTATGGGAGTTTTATCAATGTGGGCATAAGCCCAAATAGAATCTTAAATCACCTCCCCTATAAATGCCTTCCATCCATCCATCAAACCACCCTTATGGGAAACCACCGTTTAGAACCTTGCAAAGCATCTACCAAAATGGTGCCTAAGTATACTAAACACCCAAGGGAGAGAAGGATGAATCTTAGCATCCCATGAATTCCTACATGGATCAACAACCAAAACCTAGGAAAAACCTCAACATCCTCAACAACACCATTATTCCCCATCATGCTCATAAGCGAGGTCTCTCGACCCTATCCACAACCCCTTGACTCAAATCATGAGTATAGTTTCTAAGGTGAAACCCATTAACATATTTACCAATAGCGTACCCTCAATCGAGGGAATCTCAATCATTGAGGCACACACTTGGGTCCTTTAAGTCACAACACAAAAAGGGCGCCCTCACATGAGGCCACTGTCAAGGCCTAGGTCTTGGACCAATAATCGATACTCAAGGTATACTATGTCCACTAGAATCACAACCAAAACATCATGGCCTTACTGACTATACAGGGGTATCACATCAACAATAGTGAATATATGAAACACGACCCATCTTAGTTTTTGAGTTCTAACAAAGTTAGTTCTCTCAATGCCTCGTTGCACTGAAACTGTTGTTGGCAACAGCTTATTTGGAGGACGGTGCCGCCCCTTTTGTTTGTTAAAGGAGTTAGGCTTGTGGTAGGTGGTGGGTGGAAAAACCCCAAAAAATTCATCTAGTGGGAGAAAGGAAGGTAGGGGGAGAGGCATCCTATATAAAGGTCTCTCTCCCATCAACTTCAACATCACTTACAGCTTCACCATATCATCACCTGTGATCCATCTTTGAGTGTGTTATTTGTGAGGTTTACTTACCCGCTTATTCAAGAGAGATTTTACAAGGGTTATCTCCTTGTAATAGTGAGGGAGTGTGTACCCACTTTTACCCATAGTGATATCCTTCTATCTTCTCGTGGTTTTTTACCCCTTCCATTTGGGTGTTTTTCCTCGTTACATCTGGTGTACTTTTTTTTCACATTTTGCACTTTATTTTATCTCATGATTATCACTGCACCAGTGGGCCAATCATTTACGGTCCCAAAAAGTGGAATCAGAGGTAAGGTTATGGCCTGGTGTTGTTCACGTTTTTGAGTATTAATAATTCTCTTGAATTTGAGTATGCTCTGTGATTGCAACTCTGGTTGACCTGTCGCATTAGAAAAAAATTTATTGAGATTATTAAATACACTGTTGTGAAATGGAAGAGGTTTTGGACTGACAACGTGTCTAGATAGTGACGAAATTTGAGATCGAAAAATTCAACGGGATTAATTTTTCATTGTGGAAAATAAAGATGCAGACAATGTTGTAGAAGGATAATTTCCTACTAGCAATTGGCGAAAATCCGGTGGGTGTGACGAAGGAGAAATGGAATGATATGGATGGAAATTCTATTGCCAACATCCATTTAGCTTTGGAAGATGGGTTCCTATCAAGCATTGTGGAGAAACAAATGACAAAGGAAATATGGGATACTCTGACAAAGTTATATGAGCCCAAGTCACTGCAGAACAAAATTTTTATGAAGAGAAAATTGTACACTCTTAGGACGGTGGAATCATCATCGGTGACCGACCACATCAACAACCTCAATACCCTGTTCTCTCAGCTCACGATGTTGGGCTATAAAATTGGGGATACTGAACTTGTGGAGATTCTACTCCAGAGTTTTCCAGATTCGTATGACCGACTCATTATCAACCTCACCAACAATATCCTGACAGATATGCTACTCTTTAATGATGTTTCAACCATAGTTATTGAAGAAGAAAGTTGGCGCAAGAATAAGGAGGACAGACAGACAACTTCGCCCCAAGTAGAGGCTCTGTCAATGGAGAGAGGAAGGATGATGGAGCGTGGTTCTAGTGGGAGCCAAAATCATGGTAGGTCCAAATCAAGGAGTAAGAAGAAAAATGTCACATGTTTCAATTATGGCAAGAAGGGGCATGTCAAGAAGGATTTTTGGAATAAGAAGAGTGGTGAAAAAATATCTCAAGGGAATGTGGCGAGTACTTCTAGAAGTGAAGATATACTAGTCAGTGAAGCAGCAACGACTGTTGGAAGCAGACAACATCTCAACGATGTATGGATAATCGAATCAGGAGTAACATGGTACATGACGTCTTGGTGGGAATGGTTTGACCAGTATGAAACCATCCCGGAAGGACTTGTGTACATGGGGAACGATCACACCCTGAAGATCATTGGAGTCGGTACCATCAAACTAAAGATGCACGATGGTATTGTTCGAACCGTCCAAGGAGTACATCATGTGAAGGGCCTAAAGAAGAACATATTTTCTTTGGGAAAATTTGACTAAATCAGATGCAAGACTCACACCAAGAATGGATTGATGAGAATTGTGAAGGGCACGCTTGTGGTGATGAAGGCGGAGAAGATCTCGAAGAACCTGTACATGATTATGGGTGAAACGTACAAGGAGGTAGAGATAGTTGTTGCATCAACTACCTCTACGGAAGCACTGACGACGTTATGGCATTAGAAGCTTAGCCATATGTCAGAACGAGGCTTGAATATTCTTACGGATCAGAACTTATTGCCTGGGATGACAAAGGTATCCTTACCATTTTGTGAGTATTGTGTTTTGAGCAAGCAACACAGGTTAAAGTTTAGGACGTCAACATCACGAAGCAAAGAGATCTTATAGTTGATCCATTCTGAAATTTGGAAAGCACCAGTTATATCTATGGTAGGATTAAGGTACTTTGTATCATTCATTGATGATTATTCTAGGAGATGTTGGGTGTACCCAATTAAGAAGAAGTCAGATGTTTTTGAAGTCTTCAAAACATTCAAAGTGCATAAAGAGATTGACTCTAGAAAGAAGATCAAGTGTCTGAGGACTGACAATGGTGGAGAATATACAAGTGAGAAGTTTGATACTTTTTGTCAACATAAAGGAATCAAGATACAGTTCATGGTGGTGTACACTCCTTAGTAGAATGGAGTGGCAGAGCAGATGAACAGAACCCTATCGGATAGAACAAGGGAAATGTTGAAGACTGTAGGAATTGAAAAATATTTTTGGGAAGAAGAAGTGAATACCACCTGTTATGTGATAAATCAATCTCCTTCAATGCTGATTGATCTGAAGACACCAATGAAGATGTGGACTAGTAAACCCGTTGATTATTCTCAGTTACATACTTTTAGAAGTCCTGTATATCCAATATTTAATGACTAGGAAATATCAAAGTTGGATTTGAGATCCAATAAATATATCTTCTCTAGGTACGCTGATGGTGTGAAGGGTATCGTTTGTGGGATCCCACTGCCCACAAATTTATCATCAGTAGAGATGTCATATTTGTAGAAGATAAGGTGAAAATGACAACTGATCGAGACACAGAGAAGGAGAATACAAAAACTACAACAGTCAAAGTAGAGGACAAATCCAAGGAAGAACTGGTTTCCTCTGAGGTATTACCAGAGCACGATGATCAAGTACCGATTGAGTCTGGACCACAACAGTCAACTCGGGAGAAAAGAGAAAAATTGTGGCACTCAGACTATGTCACTGAGAGAAATATTTCATACTGCTTATTGATAGAGGATGGAGAGCCATATTCTTTTTTGGAGGTGACCTAAAGTCCAGATGTATCCTAATGGATGGCGGCGATGTAGGAAGAACTTGAAGCCCTACACCGGAACAAGACTTGGGATTTTGTTCTATTACCTCATGGAAGGAAGGATATTAGAAACAAATGGGTCTTTAAGATCAAAAGGGATGTAAAATATCAGGTGGAAAGATATCATGCATGATTGGTGGTTAAAGAATTTTCTTATAAGGAAGGTATTGATTTCAATGAAATATTTTCGCTTGCTATTAGACTGACGACTGTTCGGTTAGTTCTGGAGATGTGTTCTATATACAGCTTACATATAGAGTAGCTGGATGTGAAGACTGATTTTCTCCATGGTGATCTTGATGAAAAGATCTATATGCTCTAACTGTAAGGTTTTTCAGACGAAGGAAAAGAGATCTTGGTTTGCAGGTTTAACAAATCTTTGTATGGTCTCAAACAGGCACCGAGGTGTTGGTACAAGAGATTTGATTCTTATATCATGAGCCTTGGATATGAAAAACTTCATTCAAATACTTGTGCATATTTCAAGGGTTTGGATGGTAATGATTTCATCATTCTTTTGTTGTATGTGGATGACATGTTGGTTGTAGGCCCCAACAATGATCAGATCTAGGAGATGAAAGAACAGTTGGCTAGGTAGTTTGATATGAAGGACTTGGGACTAGAAAACAAGATTCTTGGGACGAAGATTTACCGAGATATAAATAATGGGAATATTTGGCTATCATGGAAGAGTTACTTATAGAGAGTCTTGAAACGCTTCAACATGCAAGACTGTAAGCCAATATTTACCCCTCTTCTCATTAATTTCAAGTTATCCTCCACGATGAGTCCTAATAGTGAAGTAGAGAGGATGGGAATGTCTCAAGTATCGTATGCATCAGCAGTGGGTAGTCTAATGTTCACTATGGTTTATACTAGACCAGAAATTTCACATCCAGTGGGAGCAGTTAGTCGGTACATGTCGAATCCAGGACGGGAGCATTGGAACATAGTGAAGAGGATCTTGAGATATATCAAGGAGACCTCAAATGCTCATTATGTTTTGGAGGATCAGATTTCACTGTCAGAGGATATGTTGATTCAGATTTTTTAGGTGATTCTGACTGGAGGAAATCCACTACTGGTTATGTGTGTACTCTTGCAGGAGGAGCTATGAGTTGGATTTTGAAGTTACAGTTAGTTGTGGCTTTATCCACGACATATGAAGAGTACATGGAAGCTGCACATGGTTGCAAAGAGGCAATTTGGATGAGAAAGTTGTTAGAGGATCTCAGAAACAGACATAAGTAGATTCCATTGTTTTGTGACAGTTAGAGCACTTTGCACATTGCAAGGAATCCATCTTTTCATTCCAGAATGAAGCACATTGGGATACAATATCACTTTTTCCGAGATGTGGTGGAGGAAGGAAGTGTGGATTTGCAGAAAATTCATACTAAAGAAAATCTGGCAGATTTCCTAACGAAGGCAATTAACTCTGATAAATTCATATGGTGAAGATCCTCGAGTGGCCTCACAGAGACTTGAGCAGCATGTTTGGAAGATATAAAGGATGTGTGGAGATGTGATTGATTCTCAATCAAATCTCCAAGTGGGATATGTGTTGGCAGCTGATAAAACACTATTTTATTGAATATTTTATTGATAATAAATGATATAATTTCCTCACATTGTGTTAAATATGTTTATTTATAAAATATTTGGGATTAGATCATTCATTTGAATATTTGATGAAAATTCCAGTTTTACCCTTTATAGTTCACTGTAGTATTTCGAATATAAATATTTTTATATTTATTATTTGGATTTAAAATTTTGTAACATTGTTTCTAACTTAATTATATACAACTTTTATTCAGGAAACTAGAGCTAAAGAGTTCATTTGGTTGTTGAAAGTGTGACATGAATTCAAAGTTGGGCTGGGCTCGCCAGAATGGAGAAGCTTCTGTATTTCGGACATAACTCCTTCATATGAGCCTTTATTGAGCCCAAATTTGGATATGAGATAGAAGACACATATACGCACATTTTATCCTTCTGAAAGGCCGGCCAATTCACGCTTTTTGGTGGTAAAATGTTCGGTTAAAGTTGGAATAAAATATTTGGCCGAATTTCCACATTCACACTTGAAACCACTTGTAACCTCTCCTCCCCTCCCCTCTATAAATTGGAGTTTTTCTCATTTGGAGGGGTTGGGAAGTGCATTGGAAAGTTGAGGGAAGAGGAGAAGTAGATCCACTCCAATTCTCCAACCATTTCAATAAGGGTATCTCTTGAAGCAAGGATCCCTTCGACGAAGCCTTCTTCTTCTCCTTCATGTTGTAATGATTTTGTTTATGTAATAAACTTCTTTGTTATTCTTTTATTTCTTCTCTTTTCTTCTGTTTTGTTTAAATTTCTTCTTCTCTTAATCTTCTTAATTGGGCTGGAATTCTTGAGTAGAATCGTTATTGGGTTATACCCATTTTAAACCTTTGCACATGCAAAACGCTTCTACGATGATTACGCCACCCATGGAAGAGTAGTTATTTTTAGTAATCGATCAACCTCTATCCTTTTTCATTCATTTATTTTGAATTAATGAGCTACTGTAATTCACATAATATGATCCATGAATTGTGTTTTTAAATTACAAGAAACTAAGCAAGCAATTGAACAATTAACACAAAAACACGCGAGGTCGGGATTTTGTGTAAATTGTGAGAGCGCGATCTTAATCGGTAATACAAGACCACACGGGATAAATTTGTAGAGTTCAAATATAATCCCTAAACACAATTCATCCTCATTTCCAGAATGTATATGTGCCTTAATTTACCACTGACCATAAGCTAATCTTAGAACATCAATCAAAGCAGGGTGCTGCGATTGCATGTTCCGAAGTTAGCCTAGGGTTAAATTCACATCATCTTTGTGGTAAAGTTAATTCTCGTAGGGTTCGGGATTTAAAAAATTAAGGGATAATAATTAAGTGAATGTTAATTTAAATGATAATGATTAATAATAAAGTGAATAGGTAGAGTTAGATCGATTACGCCTTTTAAATAGATTTCTAAAAAAACATCTTCTTGTTGTGTCATTTTAATTGAAATTCATTCCAAAACTAAAAACAAAAAAATTATACAATCTTCTTCCAGCAAACTTCTTCTAGATTCATAAACTACAACAAACCCCAATCCTTTAAAGTAGTGTTTTTATTCTATTTTTTTTAGAATACCTCTAATAAGTTGTTAAATTCACTTCCTCCTTTGAGAGACGACCTTGGTGAGCCACTCTACTGCACCTAAGTACCCCAAATCACACTAATCATTTGAGGGCGCCCACGACAGCGCTCTATCAAATTGGCTCCATTGCCGGGGATGCAAGTAATTATTTCAACCAATTAGAGGTATTTATTTTATTTTACATTTTATTCTCTTCCTCTCTTCTTTCTTCCTTCTTTACCCAATTTGATTTTTCTTCTTCTTCTTTTATTTTCTTCTACTTCTTTTTGGACCATCAACTCAAACTTCTCTTTTTTATTTTACTATGGTCCACTTTCTTTATTTTCATTTTTATTTGATCTATGACACGAACTAATCCCTAAGATCTCTTAGATCTTGACCCTGAGATTGAACGTAGCCTTAGGGCTCGAATCAGAAATTCTCAGTCTACGGGAAGTTTCAATATTCAACCAGTTGGTGAATTCCTCTATTCTGAAAACATTGAAATTGGAATCTATTCAAATTCAAACATAAAAGAGGAAACAATGGCTGAAAAAAATGGAAATGAACTTAATAGAACCATTCGAGAATTGGCTGCACCTGATATTAACTATCAACTAAATTGTATTGCATACCCAAATCTCGAATCGGACTTTGAACTAAAATCTGGGTTAATTCACTTACTTACAAAGTTTCATGGCCTCTCTGGTGAGGATCCCAATAAACATTTGAAAGAATTTAATGTGGTTTGCTCAACCCTAAAACCTAGAAATGTTTCTGAAGATCAAATCAAATTAAGAGCATTCCCATTTTCACTTGATGGAGCTGCAAAGGATTGGATGTACTATTTACAACCTGGAGATGTAACATGTTGGAACGATTTGAAACGTCTTTTCTTGCAGAGATTTTTTCCAGCATCAAGGACCACATCCATTCGAAAGGAGATATCAGGGATCAAACAAGCACAAGGGGAGTCAATGTATGATTATTGGGAGAGATTCAAGAAGTTGTGCACAAGCTGTCCGCATCACCAAATCAGTGAGCAACTCCTCATCCAATACTTCTACGAAGGACTCACACCCATGGAGAGGAGAATGGTGGATGCTTCAGCTAGAGGAGCATTGGTGGACAAGACACCAGCAGCTGCACATGCATTGATCGACAAGATGGCCCAAAATTCCCAACAATTCGGTGATAGAGGTACACCACATGTTCGAGGAGTACATCAAGTAAGTCCTTCTTCTCTTGAAAGTCATTTGATTGATACTAAGTTAGAAGAATTGACAACTATGGTGAGGCAGATTGCATTGGCTCAAAAGACATCCCAACCCCCTCCTTCAAGGCCTTGTGGGATTTGCACTGAGACAAGCCACCCAACTGACTGTCGCCCACAACTACAAGAGACAGAGGATTGTGCAGCAGTATTCCCAGGGAGACCATTTCAGCAGCAACAACCATATCCCCAAAAGAAGTTTGATTCATTTTCTCCAACATACAACCAAGGGTGGAAAGATCAACCGGACATGAGGTATGGCTCTGGACAACAACAAAGGCCCCCTTTTCAACCAAACTTCCAGCAGCCTCCGCCTTACTAGCAGGGTTTCCAACAACCCCAAAGGAGATTTGAAGCCCAAGAATCAACAAGCCAACAACAAGGGAATACCCCACCAAAGGTAGATTCTAATATTGATGATCTTTTGAAGCAAATTGTTCTTAATCAACATAATGAGCTGAAGAGTCAAAGTTCGGAGATGAGGGAGTTAAAGACTCAAATGAGCCAGATTGCCACCGCCCTCCATGAACTTGTAAGTAAGAATTCTGGAAATCTACCTTCCCAACCCACTCCAAATCCAAAGGGGAATGTTAGTGCCATCACATTGAGATGTGGGAAGCAAATTAACGATACATCTATACCTAACATTCCACCGGGATTCACCTCAACTCCAGAGAAGCCGCATTCCATACCAACTGATGAGCAATCCAAGGAGAAAGATAAAGGTAAGAAAAAGATTGATGATGTACCTCCTAAACCCCTTCCTTTTCCAAACAGGGTTGTTCAAACCAAGAATATGGTTGAAGAAGCAATGCAAAAGGAGGTTTTGGACACATTCAAGCGTGTGGAGATCAACATTCCTCTACTTGAAGCCATTAAGCAAATTCCAAGGTATGCAAAATTCTTAAAAGAACTTTGTACCAATCGAAGAGGGCTCAAGGGAAATGAGAGGATCAACCTTGGAAGTAATGTCTCGGCACTCATTACACCAACTCTAGAAATGCCAACAAAGTGCAAGGATCCCGGGACATTCACCATCCCATGTACCATAGGGGAGTTACACTTCTCTGATGCTCTTTGTGATTTAGGAGCTTCAATAAATGTGATGCCTCACTCTGTATTCTCTTCCTTGCAGGTTGGTGAGTTGAAGCCAACAAGAGTAGTGGTGCAATTGGCGAATAGAGCTACGACATATCCAGTGGGAGTTCTTGAGGATGTACTTGTTCGGGTAAGAGACATGATCTTTCCAGCAGACTTCTATGTGCTTAACATGGAGGATGATCAGGTAATTTCTCATGCCCCCATTATCTTAGGTAGACCCTTCCTCAAAACTGCAAAAACTATCATAAATGTCAATGAGGGTACACTTTCCATGGAGTTTGGAGATGAAGTTGTGATATTTAATGTTATGGATTCCATGAAGTACCCCTCAAAGGACCATTCTGCTTTTGTTATATCCCATTTTGAACCACCAAATAAAAACTCCATAGAATTTGATTGTCCTATGCTTAGGGAGATTATGAGTATTGGTTCGAGTTTGATGTCTAAGAGCACTTCCGCACATGTTGCTGATACACAATCCTATCTTGGATTTGATTTTGATGTGGATTCATATTCTGATTTTGATCATGTTCACTCTGATTATGAAATGGCTGTTGAGTATGCTGATGGATTTGATGCTTTATTCTATGATTTTGATGATGTCTATTCTGATACTGATGCTCTTTGTGCACATATTTCAGTTCCTTCAATGTCTCCATCCATACTACACCCTCCTTCATTAGAACTCAAGCCATTGCCACCAAATCTGAAATACTCATACTTGTTGAATGGTGAGAGATTACCTGTTATCATTGATAACAATCTCCCTTTTGAACATGAAGAAAAGCTTTTGAATATTTTGAGGAAGAACATCAGGGCGATTGCATGGACCTTGGCTGACATATCAAGTATTAGCCCCTCCATTTGCATGCATAGGATTCTCTTGGAGGATGGGGCTAAACCGGTGAGACAACCACAAAGGAGACTCAATCCCACCCTCCTGAAAGTTGTTAAAAAGGAAGTTGAGAAATTTCTCGAGGTAGGTATAATATTTCCCATTTCAGATTCTCAGTGGGTAAGTCCAATTCAGGTTGTGCCTAAGAAGAGTGGTGTTACTGTTGTTAAAAATGAGAAAGATGAGTTAGTTCCAATGAGGGTGCAAAATAGTTGGCGTGTGTGTATTGATTATAGGAAACTAAATCAGTCCACTCGCAAGGACCATTTCCCCCTCCCATTTATTGATCAGATGCTTGAGAGACTAGCTGGGAAGACACACTATTGTTTCTTGGATGGATTTTCTAGATATTTTTAGGTTTCTATAGCTCCAGAGGATCAGGAGAAGACTACATTCACCTGTCCCTTTGGCACATTTGCCTACCGGAGGATGCCATTTGGACTTTGCAACGCCCCAGGTACCTTCCAGAGATGTATGGTGAGTATTTTTTCTGATTTTATTGAGACCTACATGGAGGTATTTATGGATGATTTTACAGTGTATGGGTCTTCATTTGATGAATGTCTAATTAGTTTGGGAAAGGTGTTGAATCGTTGTATTGAGAAGAATCTGGTCCTAAACTTTGAAAAGTGTCATTTCATGGTAGAGCATGGCATTGTCTTAGGGCATGTAGTGTCAAAACATGGGATAGAGGTTGATAGATCAAAGGTAGATATTATTTCATCCTTACCATATCCTTCATGTGTGCGTGATGTTAGATATTTCCTAGGGCATGCAGGATTTTATTGGCACTTCATCAAAGATTTTAGTAAGATTGCTCTTCCTATGTCAAGATTACTTTAAAAGGATTTTGATTTTGTGTTTGATGTTTCTTGCAGGAATTCATTTGATGAGATAAAACAGCGTCTGACCACTCCACCTATCATACAGCCCCCACGGTGGGAGATTCCTTTTGATCTTATGTGTGACGCCTCCAACTTCGCGGTTGGAGCTGTCTTATCTCAGAGGGTGGAAGGACGTTCACATGTGATCGCCTATGCATCGAGGACACTGGATTCAGCCCAATAAAACTACACTACCACATAAAAGTAGTTTCTTGCTTTCATATTTGATTTAGATAAATTCCGTTCATATTTATTGGGCTCTAAAGTAGTTGTTTTTTCTGACCATGCAGCTTTGAGGTACCTCCTAAAGAAGCCAGATGCAAATTCATGACTTATCCGTTGGATGCTCCTTCTTCAAGAGTTTTACCTTGAGATAAAGGACAAGAAGGGGTCAGAGAATTTGGTGGCAGACCACATAAGTAGGCTTACTCACACACTAGAGGGTGACACCTTGGACCAGGTACCACTTCGGGACACTTTCCCCGATGAACATCTCTATACCATCTCAGGTAAGCATCCTTGGTATGCTGATTTAGTTAATTACATTGTTTCCTCTGAAATCCTATTAAATTTGAAGAAGCATCAAGTCCAAAAATTAAAAAGTGAGTCTAGGTATTATATGTGGTATGATCCTTACCTCTGGCGCATGTGTAGTGACCAAGTCATTAGGAGGTGTGTTCCCGATCATGAGTTTGAGTCTGTTTTTCATTTCTGTCATACACTTGCTTGTGGTGGACACTTTGGACCCCAACGGACAACTAGGAAAGTTTTGGACTCTGGATTATATTGGCCTAGCTTGTTCCATGATGCCCATTTGTTTTGTAAGTCATGCTCTCATTGCCAACACACTGGGAACATTTCTAGGAGACATGAGATTCCCCAACAAACCATACTATTTTGTGAGATTTTTGATGTATGGGGCATCAACTTTATGGGTCCTTTTCCTAGTTCATTTGGATTTTTGTATATTTTGGTTTTTGTTGATTATGTGAGTAAATGGGTGGAGGCCAAGGCCACCAGGACTGACGATTCTCATGTTGTTGTGGAATTTGTCAAAGCACAGATTTTTTGCAGGTTTGGAGTACCAAAGGCCATCATCAGTGACCAAGGGACACACTTTTGCAATAGTAATTTTTCTTCCCTCCTTCAGAAGTATTGGGTGACACACAAAACATCAACACCATACCACCCCCAAACAAATGGCCAGGCTGAGGTTTCAAATCGTGAGTTGAAACAAATCTTGGAGAAAACCGTGCAGCCAAATAGGAAGGATTGGAGCAAGCGCTTAGATGATGCATTGTGGGCTTATAGGACAGCATACAAGACCCCCATTGGTATGTCCCCATTTCGGATTGTTTTTGGGAAAGCGTGTCATCTCCCCGTGGAAGTTGAGCATCGAGCTTATTGGGCTATAAATAAATGCAACATGGATTTGGACCAAGCTGGAATTCAAAGAAAGTTGCAAATTCAAGAGCTTGAAGAGATTTGACTATCATCATATGAGAACTCAAGGCTCTACAAGGAAAGATCAAAATCAGCTCATGACAAAATGATCCAACAAATAGAGTTTCATGTTGGAGAGAAAGTCCTTCTCTATAGTTCATGACTCAAGCTGATGCCTGGTAAGTTGCGTTCTAGATGGTTAGGTCCTTATATTGTATCTAATGTTTTTCCTTATGGTGCAGTGGAGATCACACAAGAGGACACTGGAAGGAGATTTACAGTCAATGGGCAACGTTTAAAGAGATACATTGAGGGACATCCTACTGATGCAGTGGATTTTATCACACTGCATGACCCCATCATCACTTGATCACATTAGGCTGTTCCTAACCCTTTCACTTTTATATTATTTGTCCTATTTAAAAATTCTGCATTTCATGTGCATATATCATCTCACGGGTTCACATTGAGGACAATGCAATATTTTAAGTGTGGGGGAGGGAACCTTTTAGTTTAGTAATTTCAATTGTTTTCCTGTTTAAAAAAAACCAAAAAAAAAATTGCGTGTTTTTCAAAAAAAAAATTGTGTGTTTTTCAAATTTTGTGTGTTTATTTTACAATTTTCTGTGTGTTTTTGAAACTTTTGGGCTGAAATGATTCTCATCACCATTTTTAAATCCATATCAATAAGTGAAACAATTTACCCCTTGAAACTAAGCTTAAATGAATGCTGAAATGACTTTGTTTCAAGTTCAAATATTTAGTAATTTCATGAAAAGTACGCTGAATTTTGAAGCCCATGCCAATCTCACTGTCTTTATATTTGAAATCACTTTCCTGTGAGGCTTCTGAACCATTATTTTCATATTCTTTACATTCACCTCACTTCTTGAGAGAACCAAACCATGCTTGATTTAACCAGAATTTGATCTATTCCTGTCAAAACTTTAGGGTTTGAGGTACATATGTTTAAATGATTGAGGCATTTGTTTAGTATTAAAGCCCCTATTTCAAAGAATCCTTTTTATAATGGCCTACCTTGAATATTTAATCCTTGTATCCCTTAGAAGCCATGCACAACCTGTTAGGTTAAGCCACATTACAAGCCAATTTTCCCTATCCAACCAACTCTTGAAGTGGAATTGCATAATCTAGTTGAGCTTAAGTGTGGGGGAAGCTGTCTTGTGTTGTGCCACCACATTATGTGATACTTTGGGTGGAAAATTAAATTCTGAAGAGATGTGTTTGCTGCTAAATAAAGTCATTATATTGAAATCTGTGCCTTTTCTGGAGCTTTCATGACAAGTGAAGCTGTGCCTTTTCTGGAGCTTCTAATTGAGGTGGAAAGCTGTGCCCATCTGGAGCTTTCAAGAAAATCATGTTTGAGAAGATTGACATTTTTTATGCTGAAATGATGAATGGTGTAAACCTTTCATGACTTTTCATGATGATGGAGCTGAATTGATACTATGGGGATTGAAGAGAAGACCATATTTAAGTGAAAATTAGATTAATGTAATTTTGCTTCAAAAGAGTCAAGCCCTCCTCATTCAACCTCAGAGTTTTTCACATCTTAATCCTACCAACCGAAAGCCACAGAATAACCCTGAAAAGTCCTCATTATAAACATATGTCCTTGACTCACATCGGGTAGCGATGTAGGAATCTATCAAGCCTATGGTGACCCTTGTATGAGTTTGGATGAGAAAGACATTGCAAAAAAAATGATATATGAGTGATGAGAGAAAATTCAAGCGAGGTAAGTGTTTTGTGCATGGGCGGATAAATGAAGTAGAAATATATTGAATGATATAAATGGAGAACTTGAAATAAGGTTTTTTATGAGGCATGATATCTTTTGATTCTTGGTGTGAAATTGATTGATCTTAAGGATATGTGTTTTAAAATTGGTTTTAATTTGATATTGATGTTTACTTGATATGAGGTTTTGCCCAGGTGTGCAAAAGGGTAAGTGTGGGGGAGTTGATAAAACACTATTTTATTGAATATTTTATTGATAATAAATGATATAATTTCCTCACATTGTGTTAAATATGTTTATTTATAAAATATTTCTGATTAGATCATTCATTTGAATATTTGATGAAAATTCCAGTTTTACCCTTTATAGTTCACTGTAGTATTTCGAATATAAATATTTTTATATTTATTATTTGGATTTTCAATTTTGTAACAGTGTTCCTAACTTAATTATCTACAACTTTTATTCAGGACACTAGAGCTAAATAGTTCATTTGGTTGTTGAAATTGGGCCATGAAGTCAAAGTTGGGCTGGGCTCTCCAGAATGGAAAAGCTTCTGTATTTCGGCCATAACTCCTTCATATGGGCCTATATTGAGCCCAAATTTGGATAGGATATATAAGACACATATCCTCACATTTGATCCTTCTGGAAGGCCGGCCAATTCACGCGTTTTCGTGCTCAAATGGGCGGTTCAAGTTGGCATAAAATATTTGACCGAATTTCCACATTCACACTTGAAACCACTTGTAACCTCTCCTCCCCTACCCTCTATAAATTGGAGTTTTTCTCATTTGGAGGTGTTGGGACGTGCATTGGGAAGTTTAGGGAAGATGAGAAGTGGATCCACTCCAATTATCCAACCATTTCAATAAGGGTATCTCTTGAAGCAAGGATCCCTTCGACGAAGCCTTCTTCTTCTCCTTCATGTTGTAATGATTTTGTTTATGTAATAAACTTATTTGTTCTTATTTTATTTCTTCTCTTTTCTTCTGTTTTGTTTAAATTTCTTCTTATCTTAATCTTCCTAATTGGGCTGGAATTCTTGAGTAGAAGCGTTATTGGGTTATACCCATTTTAAACCTTTGCACATGGAAAACTCTTCTACGATGATTACGCCACCCATGGAAGAGTAGTTCTTTTTAGTAATCGATCGAACTCTATCCTTTTTCATTAATTTATTTTGAATAAATGAGATACTGTAATTCACATAATATTATCCATTAATTGTGTTTTTAAATTACAAGAAACTAAGCAAGCAATTGAACAATTAACACAAAAACACGCGAGGTCGGGATTTTGTGTAAATTGTGAGAGCGCAATCTTAATCGGTAATACAAGACCACACAGGATAAATTTGTAGAGTTAAAATATAATCCCTAAACACAATTCATCCTCATTTACAGAATGGATATGTGCCTTAATTTACCACTGACCATAAGCTAATCTTAGAACATCAATCAAAGCAGGGTGATGCGATTGCATGTTCCGAAGTTAGCCTAGGGTTAAATTCACATCATCTTTGTGGTAAAGTTAATTCTCGTAGGGTTCGGGATTTAACAAATTAAGGGATAATAATTAAGTGAATGTTAATTTAAATGATAATTATTAATAATAAAGTGAAGAGGTAGAGTTAGATCGATTACGCCTTTTAAATAGATTTCTAAAAAAACATCTTCTTGTTGTGTCATTTTAATCGAAATTCATTCCAAAACTAAAAACAAAAAAATTATACAATCTTCTTCCAACAAACTTCTTCTAGATTCATAAACTACAACAAACCCCAATACTTTAAAGTAGTGTTTTTATTCTATTCTATTTTTTTTTTAGAATACCTCTAATAATTTGTTAAATTCACTTCCTCCTTTGAGAGACGACCTTGGTCAGCCAATCTGCTGCACCTAAGTACCCAAAATCACACTAATCATTTGAGGGCACCCATGAAAGCGCTCTATCAGTAGCAACTTATTTGGAGGATGGTGCTGCCCCTTTTGTTTGTAAAAGGAGGTGGGCTGGTGGTAGGTGGTGGGTGGCCAAACCTCACCAAATTCATCCAGTGGGAGAAAGGAAGGCAGGGGGAGAGGTAGCCTATATAAAGGGCTCTCTCCCATCAGCTTCAACATCACTTGAAGCTTCACCATCTCATCACCTGCGATCCATCTTTGAGTGTGGTATTTGTGAAGTTTATTTCCCCGCTTATTCAAGAGAGATTTTACAAGGTTTCTCTCCTTTTAATAGTGAGGGAGTGTGTACCCATTTTTACCCATAGTGAGATCCTTCTATTTGCCTATGGTTTTTTACCCATTCCATTTTGGTGTTTTTCCATGTTACCTCTGGTGTCCTTTTTATTTCTGCATTTTTCACTTTATTTTATCTCGTGATTATCGCTGCACTGGTGGGCCAATCATTTACGGTCCCAACAACTGCAACCAACAACCTACAAGAGGTATGCATCAATCATATATTTAATTTAATTAAAATTTAGGGTAAAAAACTAAAAAAATTCCCTCTATCATTATACCTTACTGAATCACCAAACAATAGGGATCTCCTCTACCAAAACCAAGTTAAATCCCTATGGTACAAAACTAATTAAATCATGGTCAAGTGGAATTGAATCTCAAATCTTTTACTAAGGAACTCAAAAATTTAGAGGAAAGGAGAACAAAAACAGAAGAAACATAAGGATACTCACCTAAAACATCAAAGGACACACCATGAATCACCCAAATCTGAGAAAGAACATAGGGATGAGGAGCTAGTTCAGCTGGGGTGTGCTCATGCAATTAAAAAAGGTGATGAAACCTTAAAAGATCAAATAGAAAAAATATTATTTTCCTACTTTTTAAAAGGCGAACAATTTGTTGCATTGTTGATCAAACTGTTCACTAACCATGTGTCTAATACCACAAAAAACTCATCATCATGAACAATTAAAGCACAATGTTTTGCAAACCATTCACCAGGCTTTGAATTCATTACAAGTCCAAATATTGTACTTCAAGAGTTATAATCCTTATAATTCCACTATGAAGGTAGATTAAAAATACGAATCCTCCATGAAAGCAATGATTCACATTCTTTTGGAATTTAAACCATTGATACAAACAAAGGATTTTACAAAAAATTTTGATTCATTGTTTTTGAAGAAATAAAAGTGTTTTACAAAAAATTTTGATTCATTTTTTTTGAAGAAAGAAAAGAATATGACATGTTTTTAAAATAATAAGGTTTTTACAAACAAGTTTGATTCATTGTTTTTGAAGAAAGAAAATGGAATGACATGTTTTTAAAGAAAAATGAGCAAATTATCATCACAAACACTATGATTTTGAGCATTTTACTATGAAGATATTTTAAAATAAGGAACAAGGAAAATTTAGTGACAATTGAATAAATTTTGGATATCACTAAAGGATTAACACTAGAGTTTCTTGATACAAAAAGACATTAGTTGATCTTATAAATATAAACATATAAACTATGGATAATTTCAGAGACACTATAAAAAAAGAATAATCTTTATAAGAAAATAAGATTATCAAAGTAAGTTAACCACATTGACATCATGAAAGTAGGACCATATACTCATCTTTACAAAACTATAAAATTTAAAATAAAATGTCAACCATACAAATAGATTTTTAAGAGAAAAAAATTAACAGTTACACTTACCAAATAAAATATGATGATAAATCAAAAAATTCAAAAAAAAAATTTAAACCCTTCAATGATTACAAATTAGGAATTGACATAAATAGTGGTATGGAAATTATTGAATATAGATTTTATTATAAAATAAATAATGAAACATTATCAAAAGAAAAAAAGACTAATTATACCAGGCACCAAAAACAATATATATTTCAGGGGGTGATTTTTTATATATTTTTAGGATAAAATTGATATTTCACAATGCATGTAGACTAAAAAAATTAAAAAAGATAGAAAAATGGGCAACAAAAACTAATGAGATGAGACGTGAATTTCTCTATACAAAAAAAGGATAAAAATAAAAGGAAACATTGAAATCAAATTCATCTTCATAAAAATTTCCTTCTAAGACTGATAAGGATGAAAAATTAAAGGGGTCCCAAGAAAAATCCTCATCACAAAAACAACAAAAATCATTAACAAAAGAGGAAGGAAAGTCATCCTCAAAGGAAGAACAACAAGATCAACATTCTCGGACGAAAGTTTCTGACAAAGTCAAATCTGATAAGGATGTGAATGTTCTCGAAATACCAGATTATAAAAAAGTTTTAAATAAATTTAAAGAGAAAGTTGAGGTAGTTTCAAAACCTAGTGTCAAATACTCAATACTGAAACCTCGCAAACCTTCTTTTGGTTCATCAGATTAAGAGGCAACCATTGCACAAAAAAAGTTTTGATTATATTTGTCAATCTTTGAAAAGATTAGAAGACATCATTCCGTATTTTCCCAAGATTGAAGAAAGGTTTCAAATTATTCAAAACAATCTTAGTGAGAAATAAGAGATGTTGAAAGTGCTATCTGAATCATTTATCTGTATTGAAGCAGAGTTGAAAATATTTCAAGAAAAGTCAAAGACTAAGAAAAGATCACACAATCAGATAATTAAGTGGTCCAATCAAGTGGATTGTGACATTAGGGAACATGATGATCAATTTATAGATGTAAAGAATCTTTTTTTAGAATCATAAAATTCTTTTAACCAGTTATCATGTGATGTATTTGATCGAATGAAGTTCGTGGATGAATTCAAAGATACAACTGATAAGTCATAAAATAAAAAGTTCAAAATTTAGAGTTGGAGATTACCAGTCTTAGGACGTATGAAGGTGAAATTTTCTTTTTAAAGGAATAAAATAAAAATTATTCTGAGGAGATTGAAAGCTTGAAGACTAAAATTCTAAAGCAAGATGCTTTAGAAGAAAATATCATAAAGCTTGAGAGGGATTGACATGAGTTAAAAAAGATTAAGGTCTTCATGAAGAACCTCATTAAGAAAGATTAAACTTTTCATTTGAATTCTTGATGTATATTTTGTAAATAATTTGAATGGTCACACATTATACTTTTCATCAAACTACTTTGTGCTTGACTGTTTTCCAATTACGATTATATATACGTTCTTTCATTTTATTCTTGGATGAATAATTAATTCATATGTTAAAATTGTTCTGTATGTTATTTATCCTCTAACATTTCAGGAAACTATATACTTTTCTATTCTTTTTGAAAATAACAAAATGGGGGATTTTATAAAGAGGGAGAAGATTTTATAAAAGGGAATAAAGGTTTTATAAAGGGTGAGATGTTATACTAAGGGGTATATGGTTTATTTCTTTTCATCGTATTACAAAAGAGTTACAAACTCAAGGACAGTTATAAAGAATAACTTCAAATTTCTCAAAATAACAAAGGACTGTAAGCATTTCAAGTTATTATTTTTAATTTTTAAGTATTGCGGTTTGTGATTTTCAAAAAGGGGAAGATTATTGAGTCTGAAGTTTCATTTCTTACTTTTCCATTCTGTTAATTTTGGAAATGACAAAAATCTTAAAATTATGATTACTAACTATTTATATTTCGAGTATTTTAATATTTTTTTATAGAAAACATTAATTTATACCAAACATAGAAATGTTTCTAATGTATTACGAATATAAACTTTACATTACTCAATCTGATCCAATAGACTAAACATGTGTCCAATCTATCAGAATGACCTTTGTTTAGACAAGTGGTTAAGCTTATGTCTTGTCTACCGCACTGATAAAAGTAATGACCATAGAACTGACCTTGGTACCGATACATCAAAAAAACCCTCATTTAGTTCATCAGAGTGATAATCAATAAGGAAGTTCATCATACTGACTAAAGTTTACAATTAGAGTACCTAAGATTTGTTAATATCATAAGGAATACACATTAGCATTGTAATGGTGCTAAACAAAAACGACGTCAGAAATTACGTTACAGATAAGCTATCAAGCACCAGTTGTCTGAGCTCATTGTAAAAAACTCAGAAATATGATCACATGAGATTCTCCTATAAATAGCAGGCCATTTTAAGAGTTCTGAGCTGATACATTTCAAAAATCAAGTATTCTAAATATTGTTTAGCACGAACTGCTTGTTCTTATTCTCTGTAATGCTTTAAAAAGTTATCATTTTAAGGCATCCTTTTCAGGGTTGTTTCTTTTAAAACATTTGTTTTTGTATTCTGTATCAGATAATTGTTATGATCGAGGGATTCTGGGGATTGGAAGACAGTGAATCTGATCCATTGGATCAAGGGCTTCCAAAAATAGGAAGACAAACACTGATCATTGTATCAAGGGCTTTCGGGGATAGGAAGATAGAGTCTGATCGTTATATTAAGGGATTTCCCGGTAAAGAAAGACAAAGTTTATGATAAGTATAAAATTTTGAATACCTTTTTTCAAAGTTATTGACTACCTTTACTGTTAAGGCTAAAAGAGTGAAATATTTTAAATATGACTTTTAAGACATTCGTACTTTTATTAGTTATTATATTGATTGTTTTTACAAGTATTTACGATAGAAAGTTTGTTTTACAAATCTTTCTTATCAATTATTTTATCATTGTATATGTCATTATGATTAAAACATACTCTGAAATAATTAGACCCTTTCTAGTTTTGATTCTGACACTCTGATCATTGAACGATTTGTGAGTCCGATCTTTATTACTTGTGTTGATTTAGTTTAAAGTTTTTAAACTACAATTAAATATCTCTTATAAATATAGTCATCATAAGTTACTCTTATGATCCAACATCATTATCTAACATAAACATGCCACAACAGAAATGACATCAAATCCCATATCACAAGCTCATCATTAGGATGTTATTCCTTTAAGACCAAGCCTTATGTCTCGAAGCACATATTGACATCCATCTATGGATATCCTCCTCAAGAATGTACAGTCACATACGCACAATATGATGAACCTCTCAACATATTTATCTCACCCATAAGGGAATCCACTAAATCCCTCACATCAGCCCTGACCTCCGCTTATTAATATCAGCTCACAGTCATCACCCCATGGTTACCTTGCACCCGAAAGGCCCTTCCCAAACCTAGCCTCAAGAAACCGACTTCATCATCTTCCAATTATAACTTCACAATATAGTACTCTAATTAGGGACCATCTTAATCTAACTAAGTCCCTCAACTTCCCAATGTAAAGTCATCAAAAAAATTCTCACGACATGTGCTTGGGTCAATCATGCATCTCCCCTTAGATATGTGGCTATCAAAGTGGAATAATAATGAAGGAAATGAGTGGAATAACTTACCTCAAATCATTATGGAAAATACCCAAGATTAGACCCTCATTAAATGGGAATCAAGGGAGGAATGAGGGGGGGGGGAAATGGATCTCCCTTCTTGGGGGTATAATCATAGCTTAAACCACCACATAGCCCCCATCCATAGCACGATACTTCCCCCATGTCCATCCTTCCACTACATGATCCCTGCAGTTATGTTGTGACATGTCCTTCATGGGAAAAACTAAAAACTTGAGGCCCCAAACTTCATGACAATATCCAGGCTCCACGACGCGACACCTCCTCTTGGACCAACCTTAGAAACATGGCCCAAGGGACGTGACTTGACCACATTCCTCATAAAAATATCACTAAGGAAATATTTGAGGTTTTCCAAACTCACAAATAAGAGTCATCCTCAAGGCATGACACCTCTAAGCATAATGGGACCATACATGGGGTTTTTTTATTTTGGAAAAGACCCACACAAAAACCACCATGTCATGACACTCACATATTAATGCATGAGCCACTAACTTCATGTTTGGGGGGCTCCCTAAACCATAATGTGATCCCTTCACCATCACCTTGTCAATGAAAGGAATAAGGGGGGGGGGGAGACAACAAAAATGGATCATCCCGCCCTAGGGACCTAATCACAACTTGACGCCACCATGTTGCCCAACTCTACAACATGACCCTTCCTTTATGGTCTCCCTTTAACAACATGATCCCTCTAGTCACATCGAAACATTCCCTTAATGGGAAAAACCAAAAACTTGAGGCTTTGAACTTCATGACAGTCTCCAAGCTTTACAACACAACACCTCCTCTTGGACTAGCCTTAAAAATATGGTGAAAAGGTCACGACATGACCACATTCCTCATGAGAAATCTAGCAAAGGAAACATGTGACATTTTTCCAAACTCATACATAAGATTCAACATCAAGGTATGACACCCTGAGCACAATGTGACCATACATAAGGTCTTTGATTTTGGCAAAAAACACACAAAAAATAAAATCGGGGTGCCTCCCTCAACTAGTGTGATCCCTTCACCAACAACTCATTGAATCATGACTATCACCTATCATAATGTGATGAACCATAAATAATAAAAATCATGAAATGGGTTCTAACATTCACCTGATCATCTGAAATAACTCTCAAATCCTTAAACATATCCAAAAACATCTTCTTCGAATGCACACAACCCCCATAATCCCAATCCTTTGCTTCATGATGAAAAATTCAAGTTTTCTCTAAATTTCACAACCCATAATAATACTAATAATTACACCTAAAAACCTTGAAATTATAATAAAACTATAACAAGTTAAAATAGGAAGTATAGAGAAGAGATTAATCTTGTTTTAAGAGTAATTTATCAATTTGGTTTTTATAAATGTTTTTATAAGATAACATTATCCATCCTAGATTATTGAGGCATTTAGAGGAGTAAGAGCTCAAATAAAAATAAAAAAGGCAAAAAAGGATGCCTCGTGAAGGAGAAGAAAACCATTTCATAACATAAAGGAGACCATGATGTAGTCAACTATAACATAAAGTTAACATGGTTCAAATCCTAGTGATCATGGTTCAAATATAAATTAAAATAAATCCTTTTATACCACAAAAAGGTAAAAACTAAATGATTTTAGACATAGTGAATACAAAACAAGTTAGTTCTTAGGGTTTAAAAAGATTAATCATGGTTCTTTCAACTAAAAGAAAACAAAATGTTCAGGAAAGACATCATTTTACTAATCATAGTTGTAAAAAAGAGAGGAAAAATAAGATAAATTTGGCCACGGTGTAATATATATCATGGTGAAGTATCATGTAACATCCCCCCACCCTAAGACACTAGAAGATGCATGAACTAACAGTCTCCAAAGTATCTCAGACACACATCCCTAAACACCAAAAGTTACTGACTAACCACATGGGTCTAAAAATGTCTCATGGGAGAACTATATCTCATTTACTAGACTATGAAATAATAAATAAATATTTAGACACACATAAAAATGTGCACAAAACAATAATAAATGATTGATAATAAGAAATGAATAGTGAGAAGAGTTCAAGTACCAATGTGTAATAGCTGCACGAACGGGGTGCCAAAGAAAGGCACTACCATTGTGGTCTCGTACCAACCGAAATATGTAGTGATGTGCATTTTGTACGCTCAAAATAAGTAAACTAATGAAAAATAAATAAAATAAGAAAAATCAATGTCAAAATGTCTTTGAACATGTCACAAAATCATGTCAACCACAATATCAATGGCCTCCATGTTGCAGAAGCGTCAGGAGTCACAACGACAGAAACACGATACAAAAGAAAATATAGAAGAAAGAAAAACACATGGGACACAAAAATTTATGTGGTTCGGGAATAATCCTTATATACACGGAGAGGCATAACTTCACTATTTCGGGAGTACAAATTATAGATTTTCTCAGGTAAGAAACCCTAGCCCGAAACGGGCTACATATGGAGAAGACGATCCACTGTTCCGAACAGGAATTCCATGTCGCTATAGTGAAAGGAGGCCACCTTTGTCAAAAGTACTATAGTGGCTACCAGCTGGAAGTCAAAAGTGCTACAGTATAGTTGACTCTAAAGTCCGCACTGCTATAGTGAGAACAGTTCAAGTACAAGTGTGCAATAGCTGCACGAACAGGGTGCTAGAGAAAGGAACCACCATCGTGGCCTTGTACCAACCAGCATATGTGTGATGCACATGTGGCATACTCAAAATAAATAAACCGTTGAACAAGAAATAAAATAACCAACAAACCTAATGTCAAAATGTCTTTGAACACGTCATAGAATCATGTCAACCATAGTATCAATGGCCTCCGCTAAGATTTTTTTTATCAAGGACATATGTCAAAAGGTATTACATATCACCCCTATGAGAGTGCTCATCCAGGTATAAGACCCATATGTATCACAGACCCAGATCCAAGCTCACTCTGATATACCTAACCATCCATGCTTCGACAAATAGCACCACCCCTACCTATAAATCGCAAGCTTTGAGCCCCCACCGAGCTCTTAATCCAAGGCATATTCAATCGTATCTGGCTCAACCCAACCATATCCAATCTCCTAAATAAAAGCAACTCCAATCATATTCAAACTCCTAGAATCCCATTAATATCACATACTTCCCCTATGGGAGTTTTCTCAATGCAATAATAAGCACAAAGAGCATCTCAAATCACCTACCCTATGGGTTCCTTTCACCCATCCATCAAACCACCCTATATCATATACCTTACATGACACAAAAACCACCCTTATGAGCAACTACCATTTAGAACCTTCCACATAATCTACCAAAATAGGGCCTAAGTATACTAATCACCATAGGAAAGGATGAATCTTAGCATCTCATGAATTCCTGTGTTTCTCAATAATCGAAACAAAGGAAAAATTTCAACAGCCACAACAACACCATCACATCCCATCATGCTCATAGGTCAAGTATCTCACTTCTATCTATAACACCTTAACTCACACCATGAGCAGTGGTTCTAACATGACACACAATATCATATTTACCCATACATTACCCTAGCTCGAGGTCATCTAAAAAATCAAGGCACTCACTTGGGTCCTTTAAGTCACATCACATGAAGGGAACCCTCACATGAGTCCTCTATCAAGGTCCAGCTCTTAGACTAATAATCAGTGCCCAAGGAATACTATGTCCCTTGGCATCATAACTAAAACATCACAACTTGTCCAACTATGCAGGGTGTATCACATCAGCAATAGTGATGAGATGACACATGACTTGTCTCAGTTCTCAAGGTCTCAAAAGGATATCCCCCTCAATGCCTCACTGCATTGAAACTGCAACCAAAAAACTGCAAGAGGCATGTATCGATCACATATTTAATTTAATTAAAATTTAGGGAAAAAACCTAAAAAATATCTATAACATTATACCATACTGAATCACTAAGAAATAACATGCATAAGTCATCTCAATAACTCTGCAAAAGCCAAGAGAAATCCGTACTATACAAAACTAATTCCATCATGCTGTAGTGGAATCAAATCTGAAATCTTTTACCAAGGAACTCAAAATATGATAATGAAAAAAAGGGAAGAGGAGCTCATCCAACTAGGGTGTGCGCATGCAATGAAAAAGGATTATGGATCCTTAAAATATTGAATGAGAAAACCAATATTTTTCTACTTTAAAAAATTCAAACAGTTTGTCACATTGTGGAACAAATCGTGCAAAAATAGTGTGTCTAATAACATCAAAAACTTAACAACACACACAGTAAAAACACATTGTTTTGCAAACCATTCACAAGGCTCACGCTTCATTCCAAGTCCAAATAGTGTCTATTGAGAGTTACAATCCTTATAATTCTAATATGAAGGCCAATTAAAAATGAGTCCTTAATGAAACTAATGATTCAAATTCCCTTGGAATTTCAAACAAGTTTAATTCATTGATTTCAAAGAAAGAAAAATAGAATACATGTTTTAAAAGGAAAATGAGCAAATGATAATCACAAAAACTATGGTTTTGATCATTTTACTATGAATATCTTTTAAAATAATGAAGAAGGGAAAGTGGAGTGAGAATATCTTAAATTTTGGACATCACTAGAGGAATAAAACTCAAAGAACATTACTTGATCTTATAAATATAAACATATAAACTAAGGAAAATTTCAGAGAAACGCTAGGAAAAAAATATAATAATGAGTAACCCTAGACAAAATTTGGATCCCAAATAGATAATCAATAATTAATTTTAATACACCCACTCTAAAAGAAATGTAGGAGAAAAAATGACTTTACAAAAGATGAACCATATTATTAGTTCTTAGGGTAGAATATTATTAATCATAAATCAATACATTCATACATGATTATCAATACATATAAAAATTTATCAAGAAACAATCACTCGATTAAAAATAAATAAATAAAACTTCCAAAACAAGAATAAATGGTGCATCGATCGCATATTTAATTTAATTAAAATTTAGGAAAAAATTGTCAAAAATTCCAACTAGACTTACACCCTTCTCAACAGGTTTCTCCACTCCTCTAAACAAGATAAATGGAATCCCTATGGTAAAAGGCTAATTCCATCATACTAAAGTGAATTCGAATCTAAAATCTTTAATCAAAGAACTCAAAATTTAAGGAAAATGAGGAACAAGAGGAAGAAGTCTTACCTAAAACATAAAAAAACACATCAAGAATCACTAATATCTATGGAAGAACAAGGGGAGGAGAAGATACACAGTCTAGGATATTCAAACCCAAGGGAGAAAAGGGGGGATGGAGCCTTCAAATATTGAATGGACAAACCAAATTTTCCTATTTTTTAATAGGTGAGCGGTTTAACCGCATTGTTGATCAAATTGTGAGATAATACTCCCAAATACTCAACTCAAATAGATGAAGTGCATTGTTGTACAAACCTTACACCAGGTGTAGAATTTCCCTCATAGTGAAGCTTAATTGGTAGCATCCCCTATAGGATATCAGTGAGGTCTTGAGTTCAAGTCTCATAGAGTACTTCCCTGCATTGTAACTGTAACCAAATTTTGTAACCCAAATAGTGCATCAATAATAAAATTTAATAAATCAATATCACATCCTAATAAACATAATGAATATAGATAAATAACATATTCAAAAAAATCTTTTTGATATCATGTCCTCTAATAATCTTTTTAAGATAAAATTATCAAAGCTTGTGTCAACCACAATGATATCATGAAAATAGATGAGGACCAAATATTCATCTATAATGATGTGTAAAATGAATTATCAGATTTAAATACTACAATTATAAATAAATATAAAATTATACACTTTCTTTTAGGGAAAATTACAAACCAAAAATAACCAAAAACCATAAATAGACAAACGCGAACAAAAAAAGAAGCATGCCAAAATAGTCAAACGTTTCAATGACAAAATAAACTATTAACAAGATTTTGTATCCGAATTATGATTAATGACATCAAAATATGTATAAAACCCATAAAGTTTAAAATTACAACCATACAACTTAATTTTTAAGGGAAAAAAATATTAAGAGTTTCACTTATCAAATAAAATATAACGAGAAATCACAAAATTCCCCCCTTTATCTTTTCCTCGATTAACAGCGCTTTTCTAGTATTGTTAATGCCCTTTTCTAGCACTGATAAAGGCCATATTTGCAGTAGTTCCATGTAGTTTCTCCTAAATGTGCAAGGCATTTCAAAAGGGGGTGGGGGATGCACGGTTGTATGAAACTGTGAGAACCGATGAGCACGCCCATGCAAAAATTTCAAACATCTTAACAGTAGACTTTTGCACAGCTTGTGCACGGTTAGGAAAACCGTGTGCCTAACCTGTGTGGGGTACCTCCTTATTTAGTGGTGTGGAACACAGTTGGTGCACAATTTGGCCAACCGTGTGGTCAAACCATGTGACCCTATATGGATGAATGATTTTATGGTTTTGTTGTTAAATAAATTAAAACCTCACCCCTCCTTTTTTTCTCTCATTTCCTACAGACCACTCCTCAATCTCCTATGGGTTCCTCCTTTGCCTAATATAGGCTTCTTGATTGCTCCTCCATCGGAACTCTAAATAGAACATTGTCAAAAGCATTGGATAACTAGAGGTATTCTCTAAAATCCTATTAATTTATTTTATCATTGCTCTTCCTGCCTCTTACGCTATTTTGGTGCGAGCTCATTCACTCTATTTTCAGGGCATTGAACCGTTTCTATGATTTCTTACGTTATGCTTCAAATATATAGCTAATATAGAATGAGGATTCATCTATAACCCTAAGGTAGTTGGTCTAGATTTATTTCTGAAAAGTTTTAGTGTTTTCATAGCTTCATCGTTGCATCGCACGTCAGTCATTGTTGCGCATCACCTTAAAATGGATTCTTCCTCTTTAAATCAATTGAATCATGTTAATATACTCCTGTTGATATTTTCTAAATGGTAAGAGGATGTTCCCTCATTGATCACCACCCATTTGGGTGTGTTGGCTTGAATTTTACCTTTTTATATAACTGATTAATTGACCAAACACCAACTAAGTGTTTGAATTAACTTATAAAATAAATTTACCTCCTTTAAAGATATGTCCAATTGACTAAAAACCTTCTAAGTGTTTGGCTTGCCCTGATGTGGTTTTACCTTGCCTTATAATTAAATGACTTATCTCTCAAGATGGGTTTCCTTGATTAATTAATTAAATGGATTAAATGGATTAATTATAATGAATGTTAATGGGTGGAAAGTCCATGCCAAGTGATGCATGCTTTTATATTTGAATTATATGGATTGTGACGCCCTTGGTTGTTTTGGGATTGATGATTATAAATGTATTATAGGTGATCCCTCATGTTATTATTATTATGAGTACGTCATAATTATGGGATGTTGAACGATGATTAAGGGACTTGTTGAGAATGACGTTTCACTCCCCCTTACATCAGGTGTTGAGCATGATGCCTCTTACCATTATACTTATATCTGGACAATGGGAATGATTCTCCATGTTCCACCATATCAGGTGTTGGGCATGAAGACTCACCCCATCAATCTCAAATGACAGACAAGATGTCTCACATTCATCATGAGATTTAGGGATTGTACCCTTGTTGGAGCCTATAGCTCATTAGACTAGTTATAGACACTTGAGGTACGCCCCAGGTCTAGATAGAACCTAACATCCATACATATGCCTACTTATGTCCTCACATGCTCAATGCATATATGTGTATACAGTATATAACCACACACACACACACACAGATATATGATTATTGATTAGACTCTTACACTGGCCTATGAAAAAGTAGGTGGAGCCAGCCAAGTGTCCTATAGGAACCTGAGTCGGCTGATATTTATTATTCAACATTGTTTATTATTCACTATACCTACACACTACTATGTTATGGACACTACTGAATTATTTTTAGACACTGTTGGTGGTGACCTACTGAGATTTTATCTCACACCCCACTCGATTCGCCTTTGATACCTGAGTAGACCTTAGAACTGTAGTTATGGATAAGGTCAAGCTTCCTGATTCAGATGTTTGATATGATTTACTTATATCTTGGAGCATGGGAGCAGAGGACCGAGCATATAGTCATGATGATAATGGAGCAGTCTTTTATTTTGTTTGTATTTTTGTATAGCATGGTGTATATGTCTGTCCCATATATCTCATGTTTCCCTTTTTTATATCAGTATGTCCTGAAATTATCATATATATGACTCAGCCTATGGTATTTTGATTATTATTTAGTTTCTTGGTTATTTACGCTTTTGTAGTTTCTTATTTAGAATATTTGTTTCTGTTGTGTCATCTGTAATATCATGATTCCTCTAGTGACTATTTATTTATCTTATCTATTGTGTCACTCTGATATGAAGGTATATTCTCCCCACCGTACCACCATAGACCTTCGCTGCTAGTTGGTAGCCTCTGGTGTATGATGAGGCGTGCTTGAGGTCACGTGACTTGCTGTCTCGGGACACCAATTGAGTGGATCCTAGGTCGGAACATTACAAAGTGATATTAGAGCATTTATTTTTATTTGTCTTATTGTTTGGGTATTATACAAGAGATTGAGAGTATTATAATTTGGTAATTATCCTGTGCTTGGGAGTAGCTAACCTCCATACAGGGGAAACCCAAATTACCTTGGATGGGTTATTGATGTTTTGATTTTTCACCTGTTATAATTGATAAAATCTCACTGTTGGGTGACACACATGCTTTGTGGTATTATTATTGTTGATGTTATTGATTTTGGACATGGTCCTTGGTGTGTTAAGTCAAGGAATTTTCATCTCATGCATCATTATAGGCACATTAGGATTGACATGCCATTAATTTTTCCATGCCACATCTACTTCCTGTGTGCATTTACCTATTGCATATAGTTAGTGCCTAATTATTATATATAGAAATTTGTTGACATTTCTTACAGGGAAAAAATATAATTGGATTAATTAAAGTGCCTACATCCATCTAAATGGTGTTTTCCTGCATAGATTGGTGATGACACCTTAATTAGCCAATTATACCATATTGTGGGTTTTGGACCAACTAGTTTTGGATAATGATATATATATATATATTACATGAAATACTATGAACAAGATAAAATTAAATCTTTATAACTGAAATGGTTATCGTTAAATGAGATGCCAATTGTAAAGTAAAGTGTATTTTCCTCTATACTTTGTAATTGAAACTCCATATACTGGAACCCCTACTGAGTTATATGAGACCTATACCTGAACCTGACCTTATTAGTGGGTAGTTGGGAGTCTCTTACATTCTTACAACATATTATGGACTTTTCTACCACCTAGGTCTGGCTTTTGGAGCAGTTAGAGAGGTGTGATCTTTTCTATAAGAAGGTCGTGTACCTATCCTGTTTATCTATCTGTAAATCTTTCAACTGTTAAAATATCTTCTAAGGAGTGTGTTTGGCATTGTAGAATCATTCCACCATGATAGCCTCGAGTCATACACCAGGAAGATGGTGATGACCATGCACCCAAGGTGGCGGGCCCTGAGCCACCAATGATACCTCCTGCAATGCCACCTATGGCACCACCAACTATTCTTGGTATGGGCACCAAAACCTAGTTTCAAGAGGGTTTTTTTTCATATGATGCAGTCTATGTAAGGTGTCGCTTGACCTGCCCCGACTATGGAAAAGTTGACACAAGAGTTCCAGCAACACCATCCTCCAACCTTTTCAGGGGATGTCAGATCTCATGCTATAGATTCATGGCTAGAGGCCATGCTTTCTATTTTTGAGCATCTGGAGATGCATCCAAAGTGGAGGTTCAAACTCATTGATTATATGTTTCACGGTTTTGCCAAGCGATGGTGAGATGTTATTACCCAGGTAGACCGACATCATGATATGATTTGGATAGATTTCCAAACGATCTTCTACGATTACTTCTTTCCACATACATTGAGAGTTGATAAGGCCATAGAGTTTATGAAGTTCCACCAAGGAGCCATGTCTGTTATGGAGTATTCTACTCGTTTTAAAGAGATGAAATGTTTCATGATGACTTTATCTGGTGATGATCTTATGACTGCGAGGGGATTTGAGGATGGGCTAGTATATTCCATCGAATCGCAGGTCAATGTATTTCAGCTAATGAATATTTCAGAGATAGTCAACCAAACCCTCATAACTGATAGAAATTTGAGGGAAGCCAATGGTGGGAACCAAGGTAGTTCATCACCCATATTTTTAATGTTTCTTCTAGTGTGTGAAAGTGATGTTTCAAGGTTTCTTTTGGGGGTAGCCGTAGTCATCCAGTTCGTACTGATAGCTTCCCTACATGTCACCAATACATGAATCTGGGACACAAAAAACCTCAATGTATGGGATCCAGTGGAATGCAGAGGCTACGGTAGGATGAAAAATATATAGCGCTTCTTCAGACTTTCCACCAGTGCCTAGAGAGCGGGGATATTCCCTACCTCATGTTCCGGAGTGGGTCCATTAGTATCTCTCCAGGCAGTAAACTAGAATACCATCGACCACTCAGGCCAAGGTGGTGGTTTAAATAGAGGTAGCCAGACTTGGGATTTGCAGCGCCAATAGAGCAGGATTTCTCATGACAATCGGGTTATGAATTAGGGTCACGGTACAGGTCGGTTACATGTCGTGCAACCTATGCTAGAGGAGAAGAGCGTCAAGCCTTCTACTGCTAGAGGTACTAATCTAGCAGCCTCTACTTTAGTGTCTGATTTATTTGACACAAGCGTATCACACTATTTTATATCTGAGGCAATTATGAAGAGTCTGGGCTCAAGATAGAATACTTCTATGGCATAATGACACTCGATACCCCATTAAGTATCTAATTAGAGAGTATTCGCTGATGTAAAGATTGTCCCCTTGAGATAGATAAATATCTTTTCATATGAAATCGTTTTATATTCAACATAATAGGGTTTGATGTTATCATAGAGATGGACTGATTAGTACCCTATCGATCCCATCACTACCACAAAACGGGACAAGGCCAGCACCACACTTTTATCAGCGCTAACAAAAAATCACTGATAAAGGGGGGCACCTTTATCAGCGCTAAAAAAAAGTGCTGATAAAAGTACCCCTTTATCAGCGCTTTTTTTAGCGTTGATAATGGTGCCCCCTTTAACAACGCTTTTTTTAGCGCTGTTAAAGGTACCCCCCCTTTATCAGCGCTTTTTCGTTAGCGATGATAAAGGGGGGTCGTTATCAGTGCTTTTTTTAAAAGTGCTGATAAGGGGTCTATTTCTAAAAAAAATCATTACAAAAAATATATTAATATTTAAATATATAGATAGAGTTATATTGATATAAATATAATATATATTTTTTAAATATAATTTTAAATATATTTTAGATAAGTGTAAATACACAGTTACACTTAATATATAAAATATTTAGTGAAAATGGCTTATAAAAAAATTAAAAAAATATTTTTAATTAATAATTTGCTAATTATTATGGATTAATAGTCATTTAATAAAAATTTGAAGACTAAAAAAATTAAAAAAATTAAAAAAAGATCCAAAATATGTTGAAAACACAACTCGAACTTCAGACGACCATAACGTTTGATCCGGGTGTCCGTTTGAGCTCTACCACATATCAAATCGAAGCATGCGACGAGCTCTATGTCGTTGTCACTCAGGAGGACCCTGGTTAAGATTTTTTCGAGGCCAAAAAGGCCCAGAAGGCCTCCAAAATTGAGTTTTTAGTTGGGGTACCTTGATTTTTTAACATTTTGTGGATTTTTAGCCTCGTTTAAGGGGGTATTATTGGTTTTTTTGGGTGGGGACTGAATTTATTCCATGGTATTACATTCATATTGATATTATGTCTTTGAAATTTTATCGTTTTTTATAATGAACTGCTATTTATAATCAAATATATAACAATATATACACATTTTTATATATTCACACATAAAAATTTAATTATAAATATAAATAATAAAATATATTTACATATAAAATATATTAGCTGTATCTAAATAATAACTAATATCCATTTTATTTAAAATACAAATATATGAATATTTATATACCTATATATTAATCTAACTATATATATATATATTAATCTAACTATATATATATATATATTAATCTAACTATATATATATTAATATAAATACATATATATATATTAATATTACTATAAATATATATATTAATATCACTATATATATATATATTAATATCACTATAAATATATATATTAATATAACTATATATATATATTAATATAACTATATATATATATTAATATAACTATATATATATATTAATATAAATATATATTACTATGCGAATAAATATAACTAAATATATATATATTAATATAACTATATATATATATATTAATATAAATATATATTACTATACGAATAAATATAACTAAATATATATATATATATATATATATATATATATCATGAAATGTAAAATAAATCAAAATAGAGGAGTGGTAAGGGCTTAGGCGCGCAGGGGGGAGGTCTCGAGTTCAAAACCTAGTGGAGGCAGGGGCGCGCGCACATGGGGGAATATGGGAGCTAGCGTTGATAAAGGGTGGAGTGGATTCGTGGGGGCGCTGGAGGGGGCGGGAAAGTGCTGTAAAAGGGGGGACTCAAGCGCTATAAAAGCCCCCCTGATTGGCATGATTTTTTAATTTTTTTTAACTTTTATCAGCGCTTTTAAAAAAGCGCTGATAAAATGGGTTCCTTATCAGTGCTAAAAAGAAAGTGCTGATAAAAGACCCTTTTATCAGTGCTAAAACAAAGCACTGATAAAGGACCCTTTTATCAGCGCTTTGTTTTAGTGCTGATAAAAGACCCCTTTTATCGGCGATTTTTTTAGCACTGATAAAAGGTGTCTTTATCAACGCTTTTTGGAGTGCTGATAAAGGGGACCCCCCTTTATCTTCATCGGCTTTAACAGTGCTTTTCTAGTGCTGATAAAAGGATTTTTTAGCGCTGATAAAAGGGGTATTTGTAGTGGTTCATATTGATTGTTATCATCAGAAGATGATGTTTATATAACCAAAGCTACGTAAATATATTCACAAGATAGAATGGGATGCTCACACGTCTTGAGTAGGACCTGAGCAGTAGGGGTTGGGCAGAGTGACTACCCAGGTTACTAGTTTTTTCTTGGATGATCAGGGGTTACGACCAATTATTTTTCCTCATATGGTGGATCATTTTAGGGAGGTATTCCTTGATGAATTTTCTAGGCTACCTCCAGTGAGAGAGGTAGAATTCACCAAGGTTGTATATTAGCATCCCATGCATTTCTATGTGACTCAACAACTGAAACCCAAGAAAAACTACAACATCCTCAACAACATCATCACGTCTCATCATGATCATAGGTTAGGTCTCTCACTTTTATCCACAAACCCTTAACTCACATCATGATTACATGTTCTAAGGTGACACCCATAACGTACCCTTGATCAAGGTGATCTCAAACATCAAGGCACCCACTTGGTTCCTTTAAGTACCATCACAAAAGGGCACCCTATCAAGAGTCCTCTATCAAGATCTAAGTCTTGGACCAATAATATACACTCAAGGAATGTGATGCCCCTTGAAATCATAGTTAATGCACATTGTTTTCCAAACCATGCACTAATATTGAACTTGATTCCAAGTCAAAATAGTGTCCTTTAAAGAGTTACAATCCTTAGAAATACACTCCAAAGAAACAATTCAAAATACGAGTCCTCCATGAAACCAATTATTCAAATTCTCTTAGAATTTAAACCATTGATACATAAATAAGGATTTACAAACAATTTTACTTCATTGTTTTTAAAGAAACAAATAAAAGGAGACTACATGCTTTCAAAGAAAAATGAGCATATGATCAACACAAACACTTGATTTGAGCATTTTACTATGAAGATCTTTTAAAATAATGAACAAATGAAAGTTGAATGAAAATCGCCTAAATTTTTTACATCACTAAAGGATTATAACTAGAGTTACTTAAGATAAAGAACAGAAGTCGGTCTTAGAAATATAAACATATAAACTAGAGTGAATTTCAGATATGGGAAAAAAAATTGTAACCTAGACAAAATTTGGAGCCCAAATAGAGAATCAATAATTAATTTTAATACACTCTAGAAAAAATGTAGGATAAAAAAATGACTCTGAAAAGATATTATCAATTCTTAGGGTAATGATAGTTGTTATTAATCACAAATCAATACACCCATACATGATTATCAATACATATAAAAATGTATCATAAAGAGATCACTCCATTAAAAAAAATTCCAAAACAAATTTTATGATTTTATCACAACAATGATATTGTTAGTAAATTAATTAAATTTAAATTTTGATAACATGTAATTAAATAAATTTTATAATAAAATAAGATTATCACAAAGTAAGTGTTTATTGCATTAATATCAATGAGTAATCAACATCATGATGATAGATAAAAGTATTCAAAAAAAAATCTACATTGATATTACATCTTCAAATAATCTTTATAAGATAGTATTATCAAAGGATATGTTAACCACACTGATATCAAGAAACTAGATGACTATATACCCATATTTAAAAAACTATAAAATTTAAAATAAAATGCCAACCATACAATATGAATTTTAAGAGAAAAAAATAACAATCATACTTACCAATTAAAATATGAAGAGAAATTGAGATAATTTAATGAAGAATATTGACTAGTTTATATTATAAAATAACAAATAAACATTATCAAAATAAAAACGACTAGTTATTCTCGACCCCAAAACCAATATATGGTTAGGATGGTCGACCGAATGACAGGATAATATATTATTTCAAAGATAAGTAATATGATCATCAGATTTTGTTTAATATAATGATATCTCAAAGACCTTAAAATAAAAAAAAATACTTGGGATAGATATATCGAGCATGTTTTAGGGGAATATTTTTCACTTTTTTAAAGATAAACTTGATATTCCACAATACATGTAGTTTAAAAAATTAATAAAAGGCAGAAACATGGGTGGAAACACCTACTTGAATGGGACATGAATTTCTCCAGTGACTTTATAGTTTCAAATAGAAAAAATAGAAAAACTTCAATAAAAAACAGATATGTTTCTTCACCACACAACAAATACACCCGTAATAACAAAAGTAAGGAGCGCTTATCAACTCATTTAGCAATCAAACATAGTTTTTCAATGAAAACAAACCATATTACTCAACCTTAATGTGTTCAAAATACCAAGAAGATTTTTCTTTACATGTTGAAACATGGGATAGGTCAAATGGTATTACAAAAAAATCACAACGCTTCAAAATAAACCACTTTCTCCCTCAAATAATGACCACCAAATCTCAATTCAATCTTAAAAAAAACATTTGTATGTTTCAAATGATTAAAAATATTATCAATTCTCATGAGAAAAATACATTTTATATAGAAAAATTAAATTTTGGTGTTTAAAGGACAGATTGGGCATTAGCAGGCAACCATCATGAAGTATCTCAAGTCACTTGAAATACATGATCATCAATACATACTAATGTGAACAATCAAATGTCATGTTAGATACATTCATGTTATGAATTCGTGTATATAATCCACTAAATTTAATTGAACATCAATGAGAACAATGAAAAAATACATAAAATAAACTGGGCCTCTTACATTGTTTAACATAATTTTTAAGATAAAAATAAAAGAAATTAAGAGCCCAATTAATCAGACGCCCCCCCAACAACAAAAGATTATCAATGTGAACCAATCCACAAAATGACATAATATTATATTGTTACTAAAATAAATCATAATATTATATATTTAATATTTAAAACTCAGTGGGCCATGTCAGAACCAGCCAAGCCCAAGTATAAACCTATAGTTATCAACCAACAGTTCTACCAGGTCATCAGTTCAACAAAAAATTAGAAGGCACTGGATAAAATGAATCATTATAAAAACACAAGATGGAATGGAGATAAAAAGAAATCATTGGAAAAAAGGTTGAAATATCATCCTTCACTGCCCTTTCCATTTTAAATAGAACAGGGTAGGGGGAAACAATAAGATCAAGAACTTGATGTTGCACCAAGCTCATCGAATTTGAAAAACCAACGTCATTAGATTGAGAAAAATGGGTGCCAAGGCAATAAATCAATGGTTAGAATTTGAGAGAACATTTTTCTACAGTAATTTTCGATGGCAAAGGTAGATGGGAAAATGGGATGAAAGGTAAAAAAACTTATATCGTTAAACCATGAAGCACGCATATCAAGTAGGGTAGCTGCAATAAAACTGCATGAAACATGCATAACCATGTGGGGTTGGAGTCTATATTGCATTAAAATATGAAAATAGAACAACAAAATGTGTCAAACTTAGACATGATAATAAATATCAATGCAAAAAAGGTGGGGCGGGGCGGGCCAAGCCCGTTCGGGCTTGAGCCCATGGGGACTAGACCCGAAAAGCCCCGCATAAAAAATGGGTGGATTTATCAAGCCCGCCCGCCTCGCAGTGGATGCAGGGAATCCCACAGGCAACCCACATTCATTATTGCTTTTATAATTTTTTACATTTTAATAGGTTTGTAAAAACCCTCATGAAAATGTTTCATCCAAATCCGACATCAAAACACAATTAAAAATAAATTTCAAAACAAATATAAAATAAAAAATATAAAAAATAAAAGTATTGATGCATTTGATTTTGATAAAAAATCTTATTAAAATATATCAATAAATGATAAATGAATAAATTTAAATAATTATCCAATTTTATCATGAAAAATAAAATATTTTAATGAAACATTGATTTTTTTAAAAGTTGGATAATATATAATTATTTTTTTGGATAATTAGATTAGATAATTTTAAATTTATTAATTATTCAAAATTTCATTAACTAATTTGAAATGATGTTTAAAATATAATGTGATTTTGAATATAAAGAATTATGGATCAAATATAATTATTCATAATTTGAATAATCTCATTTATCTAATTTGAAATAATGAATTCTTTTTGAATAATATCACGAAATTATAATTATTCAATTATTTTAACATGATAAAATTAATGCGATTGGAGAAAATGTTTTTGATGGTTTCATAATATGTTTTATAATAATTATATAATTTTATTATCTAATGAAATTTATCAATTCATTATTAACAAAATAAATTTAAAAGTTGATAACCATATAAATAACAAAATAATTTAGATATGTTATAAAAATAATTACATTTTAAATTAAAAAATGATCATAAATTTTATGAGATACAAAATAAAAATATTGAAAATATTAAGAATTTAAATAATGTTATGATATAACATAAATAAAAATATTAAAAACTAAAAAAAGATTACTTACCTGCCTGTCAGAGGAGGAGACGGATGAGCCCGACAGAGGAGGCGACTGTAGAGGTGGTGGGGGAGGGGGAAGACTTCGACGATAGAGGGGTGGATGATGGAAGGAGACAATTTCGAGTTGGGAGCTGAGCATGTCGATAGTCTAGGGTGGTGGGGCGGAGGATGCGGGAGGTTGCAGAGGAGGTGGGAGAGGGTCGGGGGCTGGGCGGGGGTAGAGGAGGGTTTCGGAGGAGGGAAACAGGGTCAGGGCCAGGCGAGGAGGGGGGTAGCGGGGTGTTGTTGAGGAGGGCCGAGGTCCGGAGAAATGAAGAAAGGGGGGGTGAAGGACGACAGGAGCGGGGTGGGGGTGGGGGTGGGGAGGAGGCGGGAGCAGAGTGGAAAGGAGGGAAACACTGCATAGGAGGAGGGGGGAGGAGGAGGAGGATGTGGAGGTGGCGGCGGAGGGCTGGGGTCAACAACGACTGAGTGGGCTGGGGGGGCAGGGCGGGGGACGCCGAGCAAGGGTGGGGCTGGGGATGACTGGTAAGGGCGGGGGACGACTGCGACGACGTTGGTTGGGGACGAAGGGTGAATGCTACGACATGAATAACGTGAAGTAGAGGGCAAGGGGGTGCATATGTGCATGACAAGTAAGGAAGGCCAGGTACTGAGCAATCAGTTAAATAAAATTAAAAAATTAATGAGATATAATTATTTTTTTAAAAAAAATTATAGAGCCCGTGGGATTGACTGTATTTGTGCATGTCCCGCATAGGTTGGCTACTTGTGTGATCTGTTCATATTAGCCCGCTTTAAATGTGGGTTATTTTTAATAAACCGGCTCCATCCCAAACCTGCCCCAAACTCGCTTAGCCCGCAGAGCCGTTTTTTATTGCTAATAATGAAATAAAGATGAGAAGAAATTAGCAAATAAATTAAAGAACTTTTAAGGCCATTTTTATTGCTTTCTTTATGATAATTCCATATATAAAGCTTAATCGTTTTACTTTACCTTGTGCAAAATGTTTAACTAGACTAATGAAAAGTAAATTAATGCACAAAACAATATAAAATAAAATACGATAAGGTGGCCACCAGTGGTACTCAGATAAAAAGGGATTGTAAAGAAACAAAGGTAACAAGGTAATTAGAGAACATAGAAGAGCATTTAATGCAAGGGTTTCCTCACTGCAAATTCAAGTAAAAATAGCATCATCATATTGCTTTGTTCTTTCTCATATGAAATTAGTAAGACCAATCATACAAGGCAATGAAAACAAAGGAAAATAAGACAACAAATTGACATGTAATAAAAAACAAAGGAAAATAAGACAACCAATTGACATGTAACAAAAAAACATATATGTTTAATGGTACAAGACAATCAATGGTTGTAATGAACTGGATTTTCCCAAAGGTATAGATCATTTTTCTTCAATTTAAATTCATTTTTTGTACCCTTGTAATTTTACCTAATGGGGTCATGAAGGTTACGAGAGTGTTCAGAGTTTGATCGGAGCCCGGAGCCCGAGAATCTTGAAAAACAGACCGGGCTGCACAGTTAGTGGAAATCATGCCACCCAACCCACATAGTTTCTCCTAACTATGCGAGGTCTCTCAAAGGGGAGTGGTTGGCCACACAGTTGTCTTCAACTGTGAAAGCCGAGGCGCACACCTATGTTGAAATTTCAGACATCTTAATAGTGGGCCTTTGCACAGCTTGCGCACGGTTAGGAAAACTATGCACCTAACTTGTGCGGGGTCCCTCCTTAGTTAGTGGCATGGCACACGATTTGGCCAACCATGCGACCCTTTCTGGATGGGTGATTTTACAGTTTTCCCTTAAATAAATTAAAACCTCACCCCTCTCATTTCTTCTCTCATTTCCAGTTGACCACTCCTCCTCCCTCTCATGTGGGTTCTTCCTTTGCCTAATATAGGCTTCTTGATTACTCCTCCATCTAGAATCCAAATCAAACATCGTCAGAAGTTTTGGATAGCTATAGGTATACTCTCAAATCATCTTGCTTTCTTTTATTGTTGCTCTTCCCATCTCTTATGCTATTTTGATGTGATCTCATTCACTCTATTTTCAGGGCGTTGGACCGCTTCTCCAATTTCTTTTGTTCTACTTCAAATCTAAAGCTGATATTGGAAGTGGAGTCATCTACAACCCTAAGGTAGGTGGTCTAGATTTATTTACCTAAAGTTTTAGTGTTTTCATAGTTTCTTTGTTGCGCCGCACGTCAGCCATTGTTGCGTGCCGTCTTAAAATGAATTCTTCCTCTTTAAATCAATTGAATCATGTAAATATACTCTCATCGACCCTTGCTAAATGGCTAGAGGATGTTCCCTTGTTGATCACCACACATTTGGATGTACCGACTTGAACTGACCCTTTTTATATAATTATTTAATTGACCAAACACCAACTAAGTGTTCGACTTAACTTATAAATGGAATTTCCCTCCTTTATAGATATTTCTAGTTGAATAAACACCTTCTAAGTGTTTTGACTTGGTCCTAAAGTGGTCTTACCTTGACTTATAATTGAACTAATTAGATCTCAAGATGGGTTGTCTTGCTTAATTAATTAAATTAATTAAATTAATTAATTATAATGAATGTTAATGGGATGTAAGGCCGCACTAAGTGATGCATGCTTTTATATTTGAATTATATGGACTGTGACACCCTTGGTTGTTTTGGGCTTGATGGTAATAAATTCATTAGAGGTGATCCCTCATGCTATTATTATTATTATGAGTATTCCATCATTATGGGTTGTTGAATGATGGTTAAGGGACTTGTTGAGCATGGAATTTCACTCCCCCTTACATTGGGTGTTAAGCATGATGCCTCTCACCGTTATGATTATATCTCGATGATGGGCATGACGCTCCACGTTCCACTGCATTGGGTGTTGGGAATGATGAATCACCCCACCTATATCGAATGACAAACAAGATGTCTCGAATTCTTCATGAGATTCAGGGCTTGTACCCTTGTTGGATCCTATAGCTCATTAGACTAGTTATTGACACTTGAGTTACGCCCCGGGTCCAACTAGCACCTAACATCCATGTATATGCCTGATTATGTCATCACGTGCTCAGTGAATATATGTGTATACAATATATAACTATATATATATATATGATTACTATATATATGGTTATTAATCAAACCCTTACACCAGCATATGCCAAAGTAGGCAGAGCCAACCGAGTGTCCTATGGGAACCTGAGTCGGTTGATATTTATCTTTCAACATTGTTTATTATTCCTTATACCTACACACTGTTATTCTATGAAAACTAACTAAATTATTTCTAGACACCATTGGTGGTGTCCTACTCAGATTTTATCTCACACCCTACTCGATCCACCTTTGGTACCTGAGTAGATCTTATGACTATAGGTATGGATAAGGGAAATATTCCTATTGCAGATGTTTGATATGATTTACTTATAGGTTAGAGCATGGGAGTAGAGGACCGAGCATATACTCGGGATGCTAGTGGAACAGTCTTTTATCTTTTTTTTTATTTTTGTATAGCATGGTGTGTATGTTTGTCCCCCGTATCCCATGTTTCCTTTTTTATACCATCATGCTTGATATCATCATGTATATGACTCGGCCTATGGGATTTTGATTATTATTTATTTGCTTGGTTATTTTCTCTTTCGTAGTTGCTTATTTAGATTATTTATTTTTATTGTGCCATTTGTTATATCATTCTTCTACTAGTGAATGTTTATTTATCTTATCCATTATGACACTCTCATATGAGGTAATATTCTCCCCACCATACCACTATACACCCTCACTGCTAATTGGTAGCCTCTGGCGTACAAGGAGGCACGCTTGAGTTCATGCAACCCTCCAGATTGGAAAATGATATATATATATATATATATATATATTTCACATGAAAGACTATGAACAAGATAAAATTAAATCTTTAAAACTGAAATGGTTACTGCTAAATGGGATTCCAATTGTAAAGTAAAGTGCATTTTCCTCTATACTTTGCAATTGAAACTCCATATATCGGAACCCCTTCTCAGTTGTATGATACCTAAACCTGGACCCAGCCTTATTAGTGGCTAGTTGGGAGTATCTTATGTTCTTATAGAAAATTATGGACTTTCCTACCACCTACGCCTGCAGAGAGGTGTGATCTTTTCTATAGGAAGGTTGTGTACCTGTCCTATTTATCTATATGTAAATATTTCAGTTATTAAAATATATTATGAGGAGTGTGTTTGACATTTTAGAATCATGCCACCATGAAATCCTCAATTCATACACCAGGAAGGAAGTGAAGACCATGCACTCGAGGTGGCGGACCTTGAGCTGCCAATGACACCTCCCACCGTGCCACCTATGGCACCACCTACTATTCTTGATATGGGAACCAAAACCCTATTTTGAGAGGGTTATTTTCCATATGATACATTCTATGTAAGGTGACGCTTGACCTGTCCCGATTATGGAAGAGTTGACACGGGAGTTCCAGGAGCACCATCCTCCCACCTTTTTGAGGGATGTCGGACCTCATGCTATAGAGCCACGACTAGAGGACATGATTTATATTTTTGAGCATCTAGAGATACATCTAGAGAGGAGGGTCAAACTCGTTGCTTATATAATGTATGGTTCTACCAAGCGATGGTGGGGTGTTATTACCCAGGTAGACTGACATCATGATATGATCTGGACAGATTTCCAAACGATCTTCTATGGTTACTTCTTTCCACATATGCTGAGAGTTGACAAGGCCAGAGAGTTTATGAACCTACACCAAGGATCCATATCTTCCATGGAGTATTCTTCTCATTTTATAGAGTTGCAATATTTCATGCTGACTTTATATGATGATGATCTAATGACCACAAGGCCGTTTGAGGATGGGCTGGTATACACCATCCGATTGCAGGTCAATGTATTTCTGCTGCTGATTATTTCATTGATAATCAAGTAGGCCCTCATAACTTAGATAAATTTGAGGGAATATAATGATGGAAACTAGGGTGGTTCGACACCCATATTTTTCAATGTTTCTTCTAGTGGGTGAAATAAATGTTTCGAGGTTTCTCATGGGGTAGTAGTATTCATACATCTCATACTGAAAGCTTCTTTACATGTCATCAATGTAAGAATTCAGGACACAAAAAACCTCAGTGTATGTGGGATCTAGTGGAATGTAGAGGCTGCGGTAGGATGAGACATATCTAGAAATTTTTCAGGACTTTTACACCAGTTCCTAGAGAGTGGGGATCTCCTACTACCCCACATTCCGGAGCGGGTCCAATAGTATCTCACTAGGAAGGCAACTAGAATACCACTGACCAATCAGGCCAAGGTGGTGCTCGAGATAGAGGTAGCCAGACTCAGGATTTATAACACTAGCAGAGCGAGCCTACTCAGTGTAGTTGGGTTGTGAATTAGGGCTACAGTACAGGTTAGTTACATGCAGTACAACCTATGATAAAGGAGCAGAGTGTTGGGCTTTGGACTGTCAAAGGTACTATTCTAGTAGCCTATAATTTAATGTCTACTTTATTTTACACAATCACATCACACTATTTTATATCTGAGGAAATTTTGGAGAGTTTGAGCCTCGAGATAGAACAATTCTGTGGCATAATGACACTTGATACCCCATTAGGTATCTAAACAAAGATTTTTCACTGAAATAAATATTTTCCTCTTGAGATCGGAAGATATCTTTTCATATGAAATCTTTTAATCCTTAACATGACAGGGTTTGATGTTATCATCAGGATGGATCAGTTAGTACCTTATTGATCCCATATTGACTGTTATTTCCAGAGGAGGGTGATGTTTATATCACCAGAGGGAGGTAAATATATTCATAAGGTAGAATGGGATGTCCATGCATCTCGAGCAGAACCTAAGTAGTAGGGGATGAGAAGAGTGAAAACCCAAGTTTCTAGACTTTTCTTGGATGATTAGGGGTTATGACCTGCTATTTTTCCTCCTATGGTGGATCGTTTCAGGGATGTATTACCTGAAAACTTTTCTAGGCTACCTCCTCTGAGATAGGTAGAATTTACCATTAAGCTAGTGTTAAGAGTGGCGCTAGTGCCATGATCTGTCCCAATGGGGCCTGTACTATGACTCACTAAGCCCACCTCCAATAGGCCAGGGGCTAGTGACTAGCACCGAGTAGGTATATCACTAACATGAGAGGCCTTATCCTAAGTACTTATACACATGTACACATCTCCAAGCCTATATAATGCTGAAATATAAAAACAACTGAACAACCATGCATGTATATATCTAAATCCCACAACTAGAGTATGACAAGAAGTAAAGGAAAGTTAACAGGAAAAAATACAAGCTTTCCATAAAGATTCCAAAAATAATTCCAACCTGAAATTAAAACTAGGACTCCTGTCAAGATACCATAGGAAAACACCTTGTTCTATCTAGGATCACTAAGCACCATCTGGTACTAGTCCATCTAGGACTCTATCAAAAGGTTGATCATCTACACAAAACACGATACATGTGAAAAATCTCATATAGAGGTGAGTATAAAAATATCCATTAGGACACCTCAAAACCACAAAACATACAACAAGTAAATACAATCTGCTCTACAAAGGTATATGTCTACAATGCATATAACATGGATATCCAGATATACTCAACAAATACACATAGTCTAAAGATAAGTCATAACCGTAATGCTATCCTAGGATTCCAGCTCGAAGGTTCTATATAACACTCGTCTAGGAGAACACAATACTGAGTCTGATAACATTGATGATGTTCATCCAAGAGTTACTTCTCATCGGTTCTCATCATAGGAAGTGCATGATAAAAGTCCTAAGAGATACGATACACAGACGAGGATCACACCCAAGGCCATGAGGTATACCAACAACTAAATCTGGATTAACCTGCTAAGTAGAGGATCAATGCTCACATAGTGTTGGTCACGATGATACCAAGAACTCCACTTGGGACATGAAGATGAATAAAGGATCTCACTCTAGGCCTCATGGAAGGATTCCGACATCTCTATCCAAAAAATCATGCCAAAGGGATCATTTTACTAGGAGTAGGAGGTGATTCCATACCAACCCTCAAGGAAAGGATAAGAGGAACACACCCTAACTAAACTTGTCCAAGATGCAAAGGATAAGGTCTCCAATCCATATTTTAAGGAGTACACAATGTGTAGTATGGTTACATGTCGTGTCCCTTGACCCCGAGTCCTGCCTGTGTAACCATCCCATGTCTCCTGCCCATGTCCATGTAACAGTACACAACGTGTCAGCTTCCCATGTACTAGTACACTGCTTATCCCATGTACTTGTCCAGGCCGTGTTTGTGTAGGGGAGTGCATGACATGCTCCAACCAGTGTATTCCAACTTGTGTCTGTGTAATCATCTAGGTACACATTGAGTTCACCAAAGGGGACCACACATCGGGTGATAGGGTCACATGCTGTGTGGATCATCCTCATGATCTTGATATTGGATCATAACTAACATACTTGAGAAGGAAAACCTTCTCGTCGACACAAATTTCCAAGAGTGGAAAAGGTGCTTGTGTGTTATCCTTCACCATGAAAGGAAATTGTATGTCATAAAATAACCTATTCCTAATGTGCTTGGTAAAGAGGCTAGTGATAAATAATTATCTCTATATGATAAATATCTAAATAATTCTACAAATATTCAATGTTTCATGCTATAATCCATGAACAATGAGCTTTTGAAGCAACATAAGGACATGGATGCGTATAACATGATGTCTCACCTTTAGGATCTCTATCAAGAGAAGGCGAGACAAGAGAGGCATGAGATCTATAATTCTTTATTTAAAAGTAAACTTGGAGAGACTACACTAGCTGGGCCTCATTTATTCAAGCTTATTAGCTACATTTAATACTTAGACATCTTAAGGATTAAATTTCCAGATGAGTTGTGTATAAATATCAAACTTTCATCTCCACCCAAGACCTTTTATAGTTTTATTGTTAATTAAAATATGAGAAATAATGAGAAGAGTCTTGTAGAAATTCTTACCATGATTCACCAAGTGGATAAGGACATGGGGCATGATAAACATGTGGTCCTTATGGTGAATAAGAAAAGTAAGAACAAGGAAAAGGGTCACAAGACTCATAAAAATTCTAAAGCTCTCGAGTATCGTCTTTCCAAGAAAAGGAAGATCTAGAGGCTTGGAAAGTAAAAGGAGGATATATGTTTTGCATGTGGTAAGCGAGGCCACTGAAAGAGGAACTACACCCAGAAGTAAGGGGAAGATAAATTTGTATTTATTATCAAGTGTAATATTTTAATATCTATACATTTGGTATTCGATACAACTTGTGGTGCTCACATTTTTATTCAACTTGAGGTACATGTGTTCTAAATGATTAATGAATTTATTTGGATTTAAAGCACCCTTTTCAATAAAATCCTTTTTATAATTTCCTGCCTTGAATATTTAATCATTGTATCCCTTAGATTCCATGAACAACCTATTAGGTTAGCCACATTACAAGCCAATATTTCCTATCCAACCTACTCTTGAAGTGAAATTTCATGATCTATTTGAACATAAGTGTGGGGGGAAGCTATCTTGTGTTGTGATACTTCATTGGGTGAAACTTTGGGTTGAAATGAAATATTTAAGAGATGTTATTGATGATGAAAAAAATCATTCTTTTGAAATATGTGACATTTCTATAGCTTTCAGGACAAGAGAAGTTGTGTCTTTCTGGAGCTTCTAATAGAGAAAGGAAACCGTGCCTTTTCTGGGACTTTCAAGAAATACTATGTTTGAGAAGATTTAAATGTTTTCTGCTAAAATGTTGAACTGTGTGAACATTTATTGATATTTCATGATGACGAAGCTGATTTTATACTAAGGGGAGTGAAGAGGAGACCATACTTATGTGAAAATTAGATCAATGCAATTTTGCTTCAAAAAGAGCCAAGCCCTTTTCATTCAGCCTCAGAATTTTCACATCTAAATCCTACCAACCTAAAGACACAGAAAAAAATTGAAAAGTATTCATTATAAAATATGTATTTGACTCACATCGGGTGGATATGTAGGAATTTATCAAGCCTATGGTGACCCTTATATGAGTTTGGATGATAAATACATTGCTAAAAAAATTGAAATTTGCATGATAAGAGATAATGAAAGTTAGGTAAGTGTTTTATGTTCATGGGAGGGGAAATGAAGAGGAAATATATTGAATGATATGAAATTAAGATCTTGAAATAATAGTTTTTGAGGAGGCATGCTATATTTTGTTTCTTGTTGTCAAATTGGTGGATCTTATGGATATGTGTTTTAAATTTTCTTTGGTTTTATTTTGATTCTGAATTGTCCAGGAGTCCAAGTGATAAGTGTGGGGGAATTGATAGAGTTAATATTTTCATTATTATTAATATGTTTTTCAATGATTTAATTCCTACCAATTATTCAATTTGAGTATATTTGCATCATTTATGTGTTTTTGGTGTATTTTGGGCTTAAATGTGAAAATGGGGTAATTCTGCAAAATTGACAGTTTTATATAGCTTCTGTTTTTAGGGAATAACTTTTACAATATTGGTCCAATTTAAGTGAATCATTTTCTTAGGCTTCATATGCTTTGGGGATTCCAATTTTTCTTCTATACCAAGACCCAATTCGAATCCCAATGGTACATAAAAATCAATCAAATAGAGAAATCAGTTTGGATGACAGAATGGACCCCACTATATTAAATATGGAATATCTTATTCAACCGACCTTAAAATAGGATAATTCTAGCTGTTGTCGACAAAGTAATTCCAAAGGACGGTTTACATTAAATTTCATAAATTATGGAGCTCATTAAGTCATCCTTTTCTCGTGTCCAAGTGGAGTGGGTGAAATAGTGTTTGGCGGTCAGAAGAAGTTAAACTCACTAAACAAGCTGTATCTTCCATTCTACCTATCCAAATGATTTGATATTTTTGAGGATCGATAGAAATCTCAATTTACTACATATTATAAGAAGGTATCTTGGCTTTGTTCGGATGGATGGTGGGCATAACAGAGGAAAACTTCTGGAGGATCAAAATTTTTGTTCTTACTTTTCTTTCTTTTGTTATTCTTAGCTTTGTAATGACTTATTCTTCCCCCTTCAACTCAGTTACCCTTACCATGGTGGGATATATCATATGAGTTATTCAGGAAGGGTAGTTTTACCCTTTTGTAATTCTTGAGTTCTTGAAATTAATGTTTTAATATCCTCTTTTCTCTTCTGTGAATTAGTTTCAATTTCTTAAAATAGCTTTTATTATTATATACGATTGTATCTGATTTTAGATTCTGTTGTTTATTTTTATTTGTTCAATGATCAATATCTCCCTCCACTAGGTTATGGTTTATATATGATGGAATAAACCTTGACTTAGTGGTGGAGTACTCGGTGATCACCAGTACGTGTGTGAGGAGTAGTGAATGTTCTTGATTGCTTGGGATAAACAAGACCCGATTGGGAATTGCCTAAGATAATTGGGGGTATTTTCTACAACCCTATTACACATTGGAAGGAGAGTAGACCAATCTGAGGTTTTAGTAAGGTTTATTCTAAAATTATTATTTGACCAAGGGAGTGAGAAGAAACGATTATGGATTCTCACTCTTAATGATTTTGCAAAAGAGAATTGGGTAAATTGACTATGATAGAATTACTATTGAAAAAAAGACCATAACCTGATCACCATTTCATATCACTAATTCTAATCACATCATTTTTCAATTTGTTTTAAAACTTTCACTTAAATTATTTACTTTATTTACTTTCTTTCTTGTATTTTCAAAGTCAAACAATTTCAAAAATAACATCACTTCTTCCTTTTATTTTAATTGGAAAACACTATTGTTGAGAACTCCTCACTGGAGACAACCTAGGTTAACCACTATATTATATTTTAACTTAGTAAATAATTTTTTTTCCACACCCCATGACTGGATACAAAGTATTTCTATTCAATTCAGGACTCATGCTAATGCCAGGTAAACTTCATTCCATATGGGAAGGTCTATTTATAGTTACTCATGTATATCCTTTTGGTGTTGTGCAAATTGTAAATGATGGAGAGAAGGATCCATTCACTGTTAATGGGAACAAGTTGAGGAAATTATTTGGGACCATGCCATCTGAGACAATGGAGGAGATCACACTCCTCCAACCTATTTATCAATAAACCCCATCAGGTCGTACCTCTCCTTTATATTTTCTTGATTACTGTGATTCGATTTCAAATATTCTTATGTGCTAAATCCATTTGAATGCATTGCGGACACTGCATCATTTAAGTGTGGGGGAGGGAACCTTTGTAGTTTAGGATTTTTATTTGTTGTTTGTTTTCCTATTTTTTTTAAAAACAATGTGTGTGTTTCAAATTTTGTGTGTTTATTTTTAAATTTTGGTGTGTTTTTGAAAATTTTGGGCTGAAATTATTATCTTTTACATTTTTGAAACCCATTTCCATGGGAGAAATAATTTATTTCATGAAACATAGCTTAAATGAATGCTGAAAATGACTTTGTTTCAAGTTCAATTATTTGGAATTTTCATGATAAAGTACTCTGATTTTTAAATCCCATTACATGTATCACTGTCTTTATATTTGAAATCACATTTCTACGAGGCTTCTAAACCTGTTGACTTCATATTCTTTACAATCACCTCACTTCTTGAGATAACCAAAAAATGATTGATTTAACCAGAATTTGATTTATTCCTATCCAAACTTGAGGGTTTGAGGTATATGTGTTTTAAATTATTAAGGAATTTTTTTGGATTTAAATCCCCCTTTTCAATAAAATCCCTTTTATAGTGTCCTGCCTTGAACATTTAATCATTTTAGCCCTTAGATTCCATGAACAACCTGTTAGTTTAGCCACATTACAGGCCAATATTCTTTATCCAACCTTCTCTTGAAGTGAAATTGCATGATCTATTTTAAAATAAGAGTGGGGGGAATCTATCTTGTGTTGTGCTACTTCATTGGGTGAAACTTTGGTTTGAAATAAAATATTGAAGAGATGTTATTGCTGATGAAAAAAAATCATTCTATTGAAATCTGTTCCATTTCTAGAGCTTTAAAAAAATATTATGTTTGAGAAGATTGACATGTTTTCTGCTAAAATGATGAATTGTGTGAACATTCCTTGATATTTCATGATAACTAAGCTGATTTTATACTACGAGGAGTGAAGAGGAGACCATACTTATGCGAAAATTAGAGTAATGAAATTTTGCTTCAAAAAGAGCCAAGACCTCTTCATTCAGCCTTATAATTTTTACATCTAAATCCTACCACCCTAAAGGTCGCACCTCTCCTTTATATTGGGGATGGGTAGGTTTACCCTTTTGTAATTATTTATTTCTTTCAATTAATGTTTTAATATCCTCTTTTCTCTTATGTGAATCAGTTTTAATTTCTTATAACATTTTTTATTATCATGTACGATTGTATCTAATTTTAGATTCTGTTTATTTTTATTTGGTTAATGATCAATATCTCCCTCGACTAGGTTCTGGTTTATATATGATGGAATAGACCCAGACTTAGTGGTGAAGTACTCGGTGATCATCGGTACGTGTGTGAGGAGTAGTGAATGTTCTTGATTGCTTGGGATAAACAAGACCCGATTTGGAATTTCCTAAGATAATTGGGGGTATTCTCTACAACCCTATTACACATTGGAAGGAGATTATACCAATATGAGGTTTTAGTAAGGTTTATTCTCACATTATTATTTGACCAAGGGAGTGAGAATAAACGATTATGGATTCTCACACTTAATGATTTGGCAGAAGAGAATTGGGTAAAGTGACTGTTATAGAATTACAATTGGGTAAAGTGAGTGTGAAGGATCTATTCACTGTTAATGGGAACAGGTTGAAGAAATTACTTAGGAACATGCTATCCGAGCCAATAGAGGAGATCACACTCTTCCAACCTATTTATCAATAAAATCCATTAAGTTGTACCGCTCCTTTTTATTTTCTTATTACTGTGATTCAATTTCAAATATTATTATGTGATAAATCTATTTGAATGCATTGTGGAAACTGCATCATTTCAGTGTGGGGGAGGGAAACTTTGTAGTTTAGGATTTTTATTTTTTGTTTGTTTTCCTATTTGTTTAAAAAAATTTGTGTGTTTTAAATTTTGTGTGTTTATTTTTAAATTTTTGTGTGTTTTTGAAACTTTTGTGTTAAAATGATTATCTTTGACATTTTTGAAACCCATGTGCATGGGAGAAATAATTTATTCCATGAAACTGAGCTTAAATGAATGCTGAAAATGACTTTGTTTCAAGTTCAATTCTTTGGGAATTTCATGATAAAGTACTCTGCTTTTTGAATCCCATTCCACATATCACTGTATTTATATTTGAAATCACATTCCTGTGAGGATTCTGAAACTTCTGTTTTCATATTCTTTACATTCACCCCACTTCTTGAGAGAACCAAACAATGCTTGATTTAACCAGAATTTAATTTATTCCTATCAAAACTTGATGGTTTGAGGTACATGTGTTTTAAATGATTGAGGCATTTCTTTGGATTTAAAGCCTCCTTTTCATTAAAATACTTTTTATAATTTCCTGCCTTGAACATTTAATCATTGTATCCCTTATATGACATGAATAGCCTGTTAGGTTAGCCACATTACATGCCAATATTCCCTATCCAACCTACTCTTGAAGTGAAATTGCATGATCTATTTGAACATAAGTGTGGGGGGACACCATCTTGTTTTGTGATACTTCATTGGGTGAAACTTTGGGTTGAAATAAAATATTGAAGAGATGTTATTGCTGATGAAAAAAATCATTCTGTTGAGAGCTGTTCCATTTCTGGAGCTTTCTGGATAAGAGAAGTTGTGCCTTTCTGGATCTTCTAATAGAGAAAGAAAGCTGTGCCTTTTCTGGAGCTTTCAAGAAATATTATGTTTGAGAAGATTGAAATGTTTGCTGCTAAAATGATGAACTATGTGAATATTCCTTGATATTTCATGATGATAGAGCTGATTTCCTACTAAGGGGAGTGAAGAGGAGACCATACTTATGTGAAAATTAGAGTAATGCTATTTTTCTTCAAAAAGAGCCAAGCCCTCTTCATTCAACCTCATAATTTTGCATATAAATCCTACCAAACTAAAGCCACAGAACAACTGTGAAAAGTACTCATGATAAACATATGTCTTTGACTCACATCAGGTGGAGATGTATGAATTTATCAAGCCTATGGTGACCCTTGTATGAGTTTGGATGAAAAAGACATTGCTAAAAAAATTGAAATTTGTGTGATGAGAGATAATGAAAGTTAGGTAAGTGTTTTGTGTTCATGGGAGGAGAAATGAAGAGGAAATATATTAAATGATATGAAATTAAGAACTTGAAATAATATTTTTTGATGAGGCATGATATATTTTGTTTCTTTTTTTCAAATTGGTGGACCTCATGGGTATGTGCTTTAAATTTTCTTTGGTTTTATTTTGATTCTTACTTTTCCAGGAGTCCGAGTGATAAGTGTGGGGGAATTGATAGAGTTAATATTTTAATTATTATTAATATGTTTTTAAATTATTTAATCCCTAAAAATTATTCAATTTGAGTATATTTGCATCATTTATGTGTTTTTGGTGTATTTTGGACTTAAATGTAAAAATGGGGTAATTATGCAAAATTGACAGTTTTATAGAGCTTCTGTTTTTAGGGTATAACTTTTAAAATATTAGTGCAATTGAAGTGAATTATTTTTTGTATGATTCTTATTCTCGGGGGATTCAAATTTTTCTTATGTACCAAGACCCAATTCAAAACCCAATGGTACAAAAAAATCAATCAAATAGAGAAATCAATTTGGATTGCAGAATGGACCCCACTACATTAAATATGGAATATCTCATTCAACCGACCTTCAAATGAGCTGATTCTAGCTGGTTTTTATAGTAGACTTCCAAAGGACGGTTCACATTAAATTTAATAAATTATGGAGCTAATTAAGGCATCCATTTGTCATTTCCAAGTGGAGTGGGTGAAATAGTGTTTGGCGGCTAGAAGAAGTTAAACTCACTAATCAAGCCATATCTTCCTTTCCACCTGTCCAAATGCTTTGATATTTTGAGAATCGATAGAAATCTCAATTTAATACATCTTATAATAAGGGATCTTAGATTGTTTTAGACGGATGGTGGGAATAACAGAGGAAATATTATGGAGAACAGATTATGGAGGATCAAATTTTCTGTTCTTGCTTTTCTTTCTTTTGTTTTTCTTAGCTTTGTAATGACTTCTTCTTCCCCCTTCAACTCAATTACCCTTACCATGGTGGGGTAGATCTTATGAGTGATTGGGGAGGGGTTGGTTTACTTATAGAGTTAATATTTTAATTATTATTAATATTTTTTTCAATGTTTTAATCCCTCCCAATTATTCAATTTGAGTATATTTGCATCATTTATGTGTTTTTGGTGTATTTTGGGCTTAAATGTGAAAATGGGGTAATTATGAAAAATTGATAGTTTTATATGGATTCAGTTTTTGGGTCATAACATATAAAATATTATCCCAATTGAAGTGAATCCTTTTTTGTAGGCTTTATATGCTTGGGGGCTTCAAATCTATCTTTTGGACCAAGACCCAATTCGAAACCCAATGGTATAGAAAAATCAATCTAATAGAGAAATCAGTTTGGATGGCAGAATGGACCCCACTAAATTAAATATGGAATATCTCATTCAACCAACCATAAAATGATATGATTCTAGTTGGTGTAAACATATGACTTCCAAAGGTCGATTAAAATTAAATTTAATAAATTATGGAGCTCATTATGGAATCCTTTTGGTGTGTCCAAGTGGAGTGGGTGAAACAATGTTTGGCGGCCAGAAGAAGTTAAACTCACAAATAAAGACATATCTTTCTTTAAACCTATCAAAATGATTTGATATTTTTAGTATCTACATAAAAATCAATTTAATACATCTTATAATAAGGGATCTTGGCTTGGTTTGGACGGCTGGTGGGCATAACAAAGGAAAACTTCTGGAGAACAGATTCTGGAGGATCAAGATTTCTGTTCTTTCTTTTCCTTATTTTGTTCTTCTTAGATTTGTAATGACTTCTTATTCCCCATTCAACTTGGTTACCCTTACCATAGTGGGGTATATCTTATGAGTGATTAGGTATAGGTAGGTTTACCCTTTTGTAATTCTGGAGTTCTTTCAATTAATGTTTCAATATCCTCTTTTCTCTTTTGCGAATCGGTTTCAATTTATTATAACAGTTTTTATTATGATGTACGATTATATCTGATTTTAGATTCTATTGTTTATTTTTATTTGTTCAATGATCAATATCTCCCTCCACTAGGTTCTCGTTTATATATGATTGAATAGACTAGGACTTAGTGGTGAAGTACTCAGTGATCACCGGCACATGTGCGAGGAGTAGTGAATGTTCTTGATTGCTTAGGATAAACAAGACATGATTGGGAATTGCCTAAGATAATTGGGGGTATTCTATACAACACTATTACACATTGGAAGGAGAGTATAACAATTTTAGGTTTTAGTAAGGTTTATTCTCAAATTATTATTTGACTAAGGGAGTGAGAAGAAACGATTATGGATTCTCACACTTAATGATTTAGCAGAAGAGAATTGGGTAAAGTGACTATGATAAAATTACAATTGGAAAACCAACCCTAACCTGATCACCATTTCATATCACTGATTTTAACCTCATCATTTTTCAATTTTTTTAAAACTTTCACTTAATTGATTTACTTTATTTAGTTTCCTTCTTGTATTTTAAAAATCAAAAAATTTCAAAAACAACATCACTTCTTCCTCTTATTTTAAGTGAAAAACACTATTATTGGGCACTCCTCACTGGAGAAAACCTAGGTTAACCACTGTATTATATTTTAAATTAGTAAATAATTTTTTTCCACACCCCATGATAGGAACGTGTCAAAACTTGGCACCGTTGCTGGGGAGGTAGCCCCAATAATTTTTTTCTCTTTTCTCTTCAAAATTGCATGACTAAAACCTCAAAAACTGAACCTTTACCCATATATCCTAAAATTGAAAGAACCTTGTCGAATAGACGTGGAAACATTAATTTCCAATCTGAATTTGAATAAATTCCCCTTGCATACTCAAGTGAAACTTCTAGTGTTCACTCTGAGCCTGTTATCATGGCTGAAAATCAAAACCTAACTCTTAGAGACCTCTATGCACCAAAATTCCATAATCAAAACAATCAAATTTCCATTCCATTGTTACAAAATGATTTTGAAATGAAACCTAACATGATTCCTTTGCTTCCAAAGTTTCATGGTTTGGCAGGTGAAGATCCAAACAAACACATTAAAGAGTTCACACATGTTTTCTCAACTTTCATACCCCATGGAGTTGCTGAGGAGCAGGTAAAGTGGAAGGCATTTCCATTTTCATTGGATGGGGCTAAAAAATAATGGTTGTATGACCTACAACCAGGAGTCATGCATGACTGGAATAGCCTGGTAAGATGTTTTATGCAAATATTTTCCCCCACCTCTAGAAGCACAACCATTCAAAATAAAATCTACACCATACGACAATCATATGGAGAAACGCTCTATGAGTACTGGGAGAGATTTAAGAAGCTATGTGCCAGCTTTCTGCATCAAGCCATTGAGGAACATCACTTTCTTATCTTCTTCTATCAAGAACTACTAGACAATGATAGAAACATTCTTGATGCATCATCTGCAGGTGCACTGATTGAAAAGTCACCAGAAGAATCCAAGGGCTTGATTGAGAAGATTTCCCAGAACTCACAGCAATTTGGAACAAGTGGTATTGGAACAAGAGGTATTCATGAGGTACACACTTCTCATCCATCACCCTTACTAGAAATTAAGATTGAAGATCTAACTAGTATGGTGAGGTAAATGTCCTTGAAATACAGGGAATGGAAACATGTATGACAACATTTTAGACAAGGTAGTTCTAATAAAATCAAGGATGGAGAGATCCTAACCAAGTTGAATATGGGTTTGGAAATTAGAAAAATCAAGGTAGACCCCCGTACCAAAACCATTTTCAAAACCAATCACCATTCCAGAATCAATTCTAGAACCCACCACCATTTCAAAAAAATCATTCTTATAACTAGCCTTCTTACAAAAAATCAACCACTTTCCAAATACCCTATGAGTAGTCATCCACCAATGCACAACATCCAATTCAAATCCAGTAGCAAAAATCTGAGTTTGAGGGATTTAAGGACACTATTAAAGATTTGTCCAACAGGTTTGAAAGTCTCATGAACTTTCTGACAAAAAATCCAGGTAAAATCCCTTCCAAAACAATCCCAAAACCAAAATATAATGTTAGTATGATAACAAAAAGAAGTGGAAAAGAACTCCCACCACCATCCACCATTGAACCTGAAACAAGAATACCTGATCTGGGAGATAATGAAGTTGGAAATGATGAAAATTATTTGAAAATGCATCGGGAAGAAGATAAGAAAGAGGAGGAGGAGAGGATAGAACAAGTAAGAAGAAACAAGGAACACCATTTCAAAGGAAACAGAGGGAGAAGAAAGATATACCGCCACTATTTCCATCAAGGATGATTGAATCAAATAGGTTGCAAGAAGAAGCATTGCAAAAAGAAATTGTATACACCTTCTAGAAAGTGAAAATCAACATACCTCTTCTTGAACAACTCAAAAAAATTCCAAAGTATGATAAAATTTTGAAGGATATTTTCACCAAGAAGAGGATAATTCAAGGGAATGAGATGATCAATTTTGGAAGAAGTGTCTCAGTCCTTATCACTCCACAATTTCCAACCAAATGTCAAGATCCAGGGATGATTTCTATTCCATGCACCATTGGTTCATTAAATTTCTCTAATGATTTTTTCGATTTAGGTGCATCAATTAATTTATTTCCTCACTCATTATATACTTATTTGAAGATGGGATACTTGAATCCCACAAGAGTGGTGGTCCAGCTTGCAAACAGATCCACAGTTTTCCCAGTAGAAGTTTTGGAGGATGTCCTGGTAAAAGTCAAAGATCTTTTATTCCCTATTGACTTCTATGTGTTGAATATGGAAGATGATAGGATCCAATCAAACTCACCCATAATTTTGGGGAGACCTTTCTTAAAGATGACCAAAACCATCATCAATGTCTATGAAGGGACACTTACCATGGAGTTTGGAGACAACACTGTCCACTTCAATATTTTTGAATCTATGAGGCACCCATCATATGACCATTCACTCTTCACGCCCTCCCATGAAAATGGTACAGAACCAATTGATGAATCAGGTATGTTTCATGAATTCTTATCATTATGAGAGAATGTTTCCATTAAAAATATCACTGAACATATGGATTCCCAAAGCACTAGAGATTCTGATTTCCTGTGGGAAGAAGAGGTAAAATCTGATTTCTTTGATAATTTTTTAAATGATGATGAAGATGATATAATTTCTTATGTACAGGATGTCAAACCTTTGGAAGTGTGGAACCTCAATTTAGTTTCATCCCTTGAGCATCCACCTGATATAGAATTTAAACCACTCCCCATTGATTTAAAATATGTTTACCTTATGGAGGGAGAGAAATTACTAGTAATAATTTCTAATAATCTATCTGAAACTCAAGAAAAATAATTGATTGAGCTTTTGATAGAGAATGTACAAGAAATAGGGTGGATCTTAGGTGATATCCCAGGAATAAACCCAAAAATTTTCTCACATAGAATTTTTCTTCAGGGAGATTCCAAACATGTCAGACAACCCAAAAGGAGGCTGAACCCCACCCTGATGGAGGTTGTGAAAAAATAGACTGAAAAATCTATTAGAAGCTGGGATCATCTATCCCATATCAGATTCACAATGGGTTATCCCCATCCATGTATTCCCAAAGAAAACTGGCCTAAATATTTTGAGGAATGAAAAGAATGAATCAATCCCTACGAGAATTCAGAATTGCTGGAGAGTGTGCATAGATTTTATGAAGTTGAATTAGGTCACTCAAAAAGATCATTTTCCTATCCCTTTCATTGAAAAGATTCTAGATATATTGGTAGGGAGAACTTATTATTGCTTTTTGGATGGATTTTCTTGTTATTTTCAGGTACCCATTGCTCCTGAGGATCAAGAGAAGACTACATTTACTTGTCCTTTTAGTACTTTTTCATACAAAAGGATGCCATTTGGATTGTGTAATGCTCCAGGTACATTTTATACGTGTATGGTAAGTATATTTTCTGATCCTATTGAATATTTCTTGGAGGTTTTCTTGGATTATTTCACAGTTTTTGGAAATTCTTTTGAACATTTTTTGAAAAATCTAGAAAAAGTTTTGAAAATTTGCATAAAAAAGAACCTTGTTTTGAATTTTGAAAAGTTCCATTTTATGGTTGAGAGAGGAATTTTACTTGGGCATGCCATTTCACAGAAAGACATTGAAGTAGATAAATCAAAAATTGAAGTGATAAATTCTTTGCCTTACCTAACTTGTGTCAAACATGTTAGATCATTTTTAGGACATGCAGGATTCTAGAGGAGGTTTATCATAGATTTCAGTAAGATTTCTCTCCCTCTCTCTAGATTACTTTTGAAATATGTTGATTTTAATTTCAATGGTTCATGTAGGGAAGCCTTTGATGAGTTGAAAATGAGATGGATTACACCACTAGTAATGCATCCACCCAATTGGGAAGAACCATTCAAGATACTTTGTGATGCTTCAAACAAAGAGTTGGAGCAATACTTTCATAGAGAAATGAGGGCAAGCCACAGTTGAGCTATTATGAATTCTAATAGGGATTAATTCATTCTTTTCATTCCTCACAATAGTTAGGTTAGTATGATAACAATAATAAGTGGAAAAGAACTCCCGCCACCATCCAATATTGAACCTGAAACAAGAATACCTGATCTAGGAGAGAATGAAGTTGGAAATGATGAAAATTCTATGAAAATGCATCGGGAAGAACATAAGAAAGAGGAGGAGGATAAGGATAGGCCAAGGAAGAAGAAACAAGAAAAACCATTTCAAAGACAACATAGGGATAAGAAATATATATCCCCACCATTTCCATCAAGGATGATTGAATCAAAGAAGTTTCAATAAGAAGCACTGCAAAAAGAAATTATGGACAGCTTCCAAAAACTGGAAATCCACATACCACTGTTTGAAGAACTCAAAAAAATTCCATAGTATGCTAAATTCTTGAAGTATCTTTTCACCAATAATAGGATACTTAAAGGGAATGAGAGGATCAATTTGGGAAGAAGTGTCTCATCCCTTATCACTCCACAATTTCCAACCAAATATCAAGATCCAGGGACGTTTTCTATTCCATGCACCATTGGTTCATTAAATTTCTCTAATTATTTGATCAATTTAGGTGTATCAATTAATGTATTTCCTCAATCAGTATATACTTCTTTGCATATTGGAGACTTGAAGCCCACAAGAGTGGTGGTCCGGCTTGCAAACAGATCCATAGTTTTCCTAGCCAGAGTTTTGGAGGATGTCCTGGTAAAAGTCAAAGATCTTTTATTTCCTACTGACTTCTATGTGTTGAATATGGAAGTTGATAGGATCCCATCACACTCACCCATCATTTTGGTGAGACCTTTCTTGAAGAAGGCCAAAAATATCATCAATTTCCATGAAGGGACACTTATCATGGAGTTTGGAGACAACACTATCCACTTAAATATTTTTGAATCCATGAGGCACCCATCATATGATCATTCACTCTTCTCACTCTCCCATGAAGATGGTACCATACCAATTGATGAATCGGGTTTGTTTCATGAATTCTTATCATTAGGAGAGAATTTTTCCATTAAAAATATCACTGAACATATGGATTCCCAAAGCACTGGAGATTCTGATTTCATGTGGGAAGAAGAGGTAAAATCTATTTTCTTTGATAATTTGTTAAATGATGATGAAGATGATATAATTTATTATGTGAAGGATGTCAAACCTTTGTAAGTGGGGAAACTCAATTTAGTTTCACCCCTTGAGTATCTCTCTAATCTATAATTAAAACCACTCCCCAATAATTTAAAATATGTTTACCTTATAGAGAGAGAGAAATTACCAGTAATTCTTGAGTTCTTGCAATTAATGTTTTAATATTATCTTTTCTCTTCTATGAATTGGTTTCAATTTCTTATAACAGTTTTTATTATCATGAATGATTGTATCTGATTTTAGATTCTGATTTTAGATTCTGTTGTTTATTTTTATTTGTTTATTTTTATTTGGTCAATGAAGAGGGATTAGATCAGATGGCATGGTCCCAAAGAATTTCTTCAACCTGTGCCCATTAACAGTGAATGGATCCTTCTCTTCATCCTTTAAAATCTACATAGCACCAAAATGATATACATGAGTAACTATAAATGGACCTTCCCATCTGGAACAAAGTTTACCTGGCATTAGCTTGAGTCTTGAATTGAATAACAACACTTTGTCTCCAGTATGGAAGTATTTTGGTTGGATTAGTTTATCATGAGCCATTCTTGTTCTCTATTTATAAATCTTGGAATTTTCAAATTCTTACCTTCTAATTTCTTCCAATTCCTGTAACTGTAATCTTCTCTCTTTCCCAGCACTTTCAAGATCTAGATTCATCTTCTTCACAACCCAGTATGCCTTGTGTTCCAATTCCACCGGTAGGTGACAACTTTTCCCATAAATAAACCTATATGGACTCATTCCAATTGGGGTTTTATAGGATGTCCTATAAGCTCATAATGTGTCTTCTAAAATTTGGCTTCAATCCTTCCTATTTGGATTAACAGTATTTTCCAAAATGCCTTTGATTTCCCTATTGGACACTTCAGCTTGCCCATTAGTCTGTGGATGATTGGGAGTTGATGTTTTATGATGTACCCCATAATTTTTCAACAAATTATCCATTATCCTATTGAAAAAGTGATTCCCTTGATCACTAATGATGGATATGGGAACTGCAAACCTACAAAATATGTTAGCCCTAACAAAATCAGAAACAACTTTAGCATCGTCAGTCGTATTGGATTTTTCTTCCACCCATTTGGAAACATAATCAACAACAAGCAGAATATAAGAATTTCCAAATGATATTGGGAAAGGGAACATAAAATATATCCCCCAAACCTCAAAAATTTCATAAAAATTAAGTGGATTTTGGGGTATTTCTTGTCTCTTTGAAACATTTCTTGTAAACTGACATTTTTCACACCATTTTCAAAATTCATGAGAATCTTTGAAAAGTGTTGGCCAATAAAGTCCAGATTATAAAACCTTCCTTGTTGTCCTTTGAGGTCCAAATTGGACTCCACAAGCTAATGCGTGACAAAACTTAAATACCGATTCAATTTCATTTTTAGGAAAACATCTTCTGATCATTTGGTCATTGAAAATCTTCCAAATAAATGGATCATACCGGATATAATATTTAGATTCAGCTTTTAATTTGTGAATTTGATGAGAATTTAAATGATATGGGACCTAAAATGTTACCAGATAATTTACCATGTCAGCATACCAAGGTACTTCTCCTTCAATCAAGTATAACTACTCTCTTGGAATGTGATCATTTAGTGGTTCAGTGTCTGGAATTTTAGCTTCAGTGGTGTTGGGTAGTCTACTTAAGTGATCAGCCACTTGGTTCTCAGATCCCTTCTTATATTTGATTTCTATGTTGAACTCCTACAGTAGTAGCATCCATTTCACTAGCCTCAGTTTTTCTTCAGCCTTCTTCATCAAGTACCTAAGAGCTTCATGATTAGAAAACAAAATGACTTTAGTTCCAAGCAGATATGATCTAAATCTTTCTAAAGAAAAAATAACTGCTAAAAAATCTTTTGTTGTTGTTGTTGTGTAGTTAAATTGGGCCGCATCTAAGGTTTTTGAGGCATATTCAATGACCTGTGGCCTGTCCTCAATTATATGAGAAAGTACTTCTCCAACTGCTTAGTTTGAAGCATCACAAATTTGCTCAAATGGTTCTTCCCAAATTGGGTGGCTGCATTACTGGTGGTGTAATCAATATCATTTTCAACTCATCAAAGGCTTATCTACATGAACCATTGAAATTAAAATCAACATCTTTCAAAAGTAATCTAGAGAGAGGGAGAGAAATCTTACTGAAATCTTTGATAAACCTCCTGTAGAATCCTGCATGTCCTAAAAATGATCTAACATGTTTGACACAAGTTGGGTAAGGCAAAGAATTTATTACTTCAATTTTTGATTTATCTACTTCAATTATTTTATGTGAAATGACATGCCCAAGTACAATTCCTCTCTCAACCATAAAATGACACTTTTTAAAATTCAAAACAAGGTTCTTTTCAATGCAAGTTTTCAAAACATTTTCTATATTTTTCAAACAATGGTCAAAAGAATTTCAAAAAACTGTGAAATCATCCAAGAAAACCTCTAAGAAATCTTCAATATGATCAGAAAATATACTTACCATACACCTATGAAATGTACCTGGAGCATCACACAATCCAAATGGCATCCTTTTTTATGAAAAAGTACCGAAAGGACAAGTAAAGGTAGTCTTCTCTTGATCCTCAGGAGCAATGGGTACCTGAAAATAACCTGAAAATCCATCAAAAAAGCAATAATGAGTTCTCCCTTCCAATCTATCTAGAATCTGGTCAATGAAATGGATAGGGAAATGATCTTTTTCAGTGACCCGATTCAATTTCCTAAAATCTATGCACAATCTCTAGCTATTCTAAATTATCACAGGGATTGATTCATTCTTTTCATTCCTCACAATAGTTAGGCCAGTTTTCTTTGGGACTATATGGATGGGGCTAACCCATTGTGAATCTGATATGGGATAGACGATCCCAGCTTCTAACAGCTTCTCAATATCTTTTTTCACAACCTCCATTAGGGTGGGGTTTAGCCTCCTCTGAGGTTGTCTGATAGGTTTAGAATCTCCCTGAAGAAAAATTCAATGTGAGAAAATTTTTAGGTTTATTCTTGGGATATCACCTAAGCTCCAACATATTTCTTGTAAATTCTCTATCAAAAGCTCAATCAATGATTTTTCTTGAGTTTTAGATATATTATTAGCAATTATTAATGGTAATTTCTCTCCCTCCATAAGGTAAACATATTTTAAATCAGTGGGGAGTGGTTTTAATTATAGATCATGGGGATGCTCAAGGGATGAAAATAAATCTAGGTTCCCCACTTCCAAAGGTTTTAAATCCTACACATAAGAAATTATATCATCTTCATCATCATTTAACGAATTATCAAGGAAATCAGATTTTACCTATTCTTCCCACAGGAAATCAGAATAACCAGTGCTTTGGGAATCCATATATTCAATGATATTTTTAATGTAAACATTCTATCCTAATGATAAGAATTCATGAAACATACCTAATTCTTCAATTGGTTCTGTACCATCTTCATGGGAGAGTGCGAAGAGTGAATGATCATCTGATGGGTGCCTCATGGATTCAAAAATATTGAAGTGGACAATGCTGTCTCCAAACTCCATGGTAAGTGTACCTTCATGGACATTGATGATGGTTTTGGCCATATTTAATAAAGGTCTCCCTAAAATGATGGGTTAGTGTGATGGGATCCTATCATCTTATATATTCAACACATAGAAGTCAACATGGAATAAAAGATCTTTGACTTTTACTAGGACATCCTCCACAACTCCTTTTGGGAAAACTGTGGATCTATTTGCAAGCTGGACCACCACTCCTGTGGGCTTCAAGTCTCCCATGTGAAAATAAGTATATACTGAGTGAGGCGATACATTAATTGATGCACCTAAATCAAACAAATCATTAGACAAATTTAATGAACCAATGATGCATGGAATAGAAAATGTCCCTAGATCTTGACATTTGGTTGGCAATTGTGGAGTGATAAGGGATGAGACACTTCTTCCCAAATTGATCCTCTCATTCCCTTGAATTATCCTCTTCTTGGTGCAAAGATACTTAAAAAATTTAGCATACATTGGAATTTTTTTTTGAGTGCTTGAAGCATAGTTATGTTGATTTCCACTTTCTATAAGGTGTCTAGAATTTCTTTTTGTAGTGCTTCTTCTTGAAAACTCTTTGATTCAATCATCCTTGATGGAAATGGTATCTTTCTTCTCCCTTTGTTGCCTTTGAAATTATGTTTCTTGTTTCTTCTTCCTTGGCCTATCCTTCTACTCCTCCTCTTTCTTATCTTCTTCCCGATGCATTTTCATAAAATTTTCATCATTTTCCAACTTCATTATCTCCTAGATCAGATATTCTTGTTTCAGGTTCAATGGTGGATGGTGGTGGGATTTCTTTTCCATTTCTTGTTATTATCATACTGACATTCTATTTTGGGTTTGGGATTGTTTAGTAAGGTATTTTACCTAGATTTTTGGTCATAAAGTCTATGAGACTTTCAAACCTATTAGACAAATCTTTAACAGTGTCCTTTAACCCCTCAAACTCAGATTTTTGCTACTGGATTTGAATTGGAGGTTGTGAACTAGTGTATGGATTCCCATAGGGTCTTTAGAAAGTGGTTGGTTTTTGGTAAGAAGGATGGTTATAAGAATGCTTTGTTGAAATGGTGGTGGGTTCTGGAATTGATTCTAGAATGGTGGTTGGTTTTGAAAATGGTTTTGGTATGGGGGTCTACCTTGATTCTGCCGATTTCCAAACCCATATTCGACTTGGTTAGGATCTCTCCATCCTTGATTTTTTTGGAACTACCTTGGCTGAAAGGATACCGAACATGTTTCCATTCCCTGTATTTCAGAAAATTGGTCAGTAAAATGATCAGGTGATGAGCATAAACCACGTACCTTAGCTAGCGCTTGTTGGTCACTAACTTGTTTCAAGGCCATCTGCCTCACTATACTAGTTAGATCTTCAATCTTAGTTTCTAGTAAGGGTAATGGATGAGAAGTGTGCACCTCAAGAATACCTATTTTTCCAATACCTCTTGTTCCAAATTGCTGTGTGTTATAGGAAATCTTCTCAATCAAGCCCTTGGATTCTTCTGGTGACTTTTCAATCAGTGCACCTCCAGATGATGCATCAAGAATGTTTCTATCATTATCTAGTAGTACTTGATAGAAGAAGACAAGAAAGTTATGTTCCTAAATGGATTTATGGGGACAACTGGCACATAGCTTCTTAAATTTCTCCCAATACTCATAGAGCGTTTCTCCCTATGATTGTCGTATGTCATAGATTTCCTTTCGAATGGTTGTGATTATAGAGGTGGGGAAAATATTTACATAAAACATCTTACTATATCATTCCAGTCATGCACGTCTCCTGGTTTTAGGCTATAAAACCATTCTTTTGTAGCCCCATCCAATGAAAATGGAAATTCCTTCAACTTTACCTGCTCCTCAGCAACTCCATGGGGTATGAAAGTTGAGCAAACATGTGTGAACTCTTTAATGTGTTTGTTTGTATCTTCACCTGCCAAACCATGAAACTTTGGAAGCAAAGTAATAATGTTAGGTTTCATTTCAAAATCATTTTGTAACACTGGAATGGCAAGTTGATTGTTTTTATTAAGGAATTGTGGTGAACTGAGGTCTCTAATAGTTAGGTTTTGATTTTCAGCCATGATGACAGGCTCAAAGTGAACACTAAAAGTTTCACTTGAGTCTGGAAGGGGAATTTCTTAAAATTCAGATTTAAAATTAATTTTTCTAAGTCTATTCAACAAGGTTCTTTCAATTTCAGGATCTATGGGTAAAGTTTTAGTTTTTGAGGTTCTAGTCATGCAATTTTGAAGAGAAAAGATGAGAAGAGAGGAAAGAAAAGAAAAAAATGTTGGCGCTACCTCCCCAGCAACGATGCCAAGTTTTGACACGTTCCTGTCGTGGGGTGTATAAAAAACAATTATTTACTAAGTTAAATTATAATATAGTGGTTAACCTAGGTTGTCTCCAGTGAGGATTGCTCAACAATAGTGTTTTTCACTTAAAATAAGAGGAATAAGAGATGTTGTTTTTGAAATTTTTTGGTTTTGAAAATACAAGAAAGAAACTAAATAAAGTAAATAAATAAAGTGAAAGTTTTAAAACAAATTAAAAAATGATGTGGTTAAAGTCAGTGATATGAAATGGTGATCAGTTTAGGTTTGTTTTTCCAATTGTAATTCTATCACAGTCACTTTACAAAATTCTCTTCTGCTAAATCATTAAGAGTGAGAATACATAATCGTTTCTTCTCACTCCCTTGGTCAAATAATAATGTGAGAATAAACCTTACTAAAAACTCAAATTGGTCTACTCTCCTTCCAATGTGTAATATGGTTGTAGCGAATACCCCCTATTATCTTAGGCAATTCCCAATCGGGTCTTGTTTATCCTAAGAAATCAAGAACATTCACTACTCCTCACACACGTACCGGTGATCACCGATTACTTCACCACTAAATCCTGATATATTCCAACGCATATAAACAAGAACCTAGTGGAGGGATATATTGATCATTGAAAAAATAAAAATAAACAACAGAATCTAAAATCAGATACAATCGTACATGATAATAAAAAATATTATAAGAAATTGAAACTGATTAGTAGAATAGAAAAGAGGATATTAAAACATCAATTGCAAGAAATGAAGAATTAAAAAAGGTTAACCCTACCCCTACCTAATCACTCATAAGATATACCCCACCATGGTAAGGGTAACTAAGTTGAAGGGGGAAGAAGAAGTCATTACAAAGCTAAGAAGAACAAAAGAAAGAAAAGTAATAACATAGATTTTGATCCTCTAGAATCTATTCTCCAGAAGTTTTCCTCTGTTATTCCCACCAGCCGTCTGAAACAAGTCAATATACCTTATTATAAGATGTAGTAAATTGAGTTTTTTTCGATCCTAAAAATATCAAAGAATATGGAATCAGATCATTTGAAGGTCAGTTGAATGAGATATTCCATATTTAATATAGTGGGGTCCATTATGCCATCCAAACTGATTTCTCTATTTGATTGATTTTTCTGTACCATTAGGTTTTGAATTGGGTATTGGTACAGAATAAAAATTTGAATCCCCCGAGCTTATGAATCTTAAAAAAGGATTCATTTCAATTGGACCAATATTATAAAATTTATTCCCCAAAAACAGAAGCTATATAAAACTGTCAATTTTGTAGAATTACCCCAGTTTCACATTTAAGCCCAAAATACACCAAAAACACATAAATGATGCAAATATGATCAAATTTAATAATTGAGAGGGATTAAATCATTTAAAAATATATTAATAATAATGAAAATATCAACTCTATCAGTGTCCTTATCATTAAAAAGTGGAAATTATCACTTTTTCCTTCTTCTTTTTTTAACCAAAATTCCTCCCTTTCTCCCCCTATTTGTCTCATGCGAGACTCAGAGATTACCCACTCAATTCCATCACCAACCTTAGTGGATTCTTGGTTTTTTTTCCATATTTAGGGTGGATTCTTCAAGGTAATATTTCTCTAACCACTTTTCTTTCTTCCTTTCTTCTTTTTTTCTCTTATTCTTGCATAGTGAGATCTCGATAACCTAGGTCTTTTTTGTAGCTCAATTTTCATTTTAGGTTTTGCCTGTTTAGGGTTCTTCTTGGTTCTTTAGACTATCTTGGGTCCTTTTGAGGTGGATTATCACCATCGTTGGTAGAGGAGATGAGTTAAAAGGTAGGTGGTCCCTTGAAAAACTCTTTAAATTTGAAAATATTATTACCTAATGGTCTTTAAATCTTGTTTCATGCATTTTAGAAATGTTATCGAGTATATTAAATTTTTTTTTGAAATGATGGGTATTATCATTTAAATTTAATCAAATGAAAAAGGGATTCACTTTGTTTTCAAAGTATAATAGTTAGTTTGGGAATCCATTCTCACTAAGTGTTTTTATAAATGCCTAGTTGGGTCTTGAAATTGATAGTCAAATTATGAATGGAGTTTTGGTTTTAGAAACACATTTTATGGCTCAGTTTTATAAATAATGCTAATTTTACCTTATGGTACCTTTCAAATGATTTATTCAGAAAATTAAAACCCCTTGGAACATACCCCAAATGATTTTATAATTTTTTTACCATGTTATGCATGTGATGGTGTATAGTATAGGGGGTTATGTATTTTTTGTGTCCTCTTGATGGAATTGGGGTTGTTTATTAAAAGGGAATTATAGGTGAGGGTGTGACTTTTTTTCTTTATATTATATATATTTCTATGTATTATATCTCTAACTCACCTCTACTTTGTTGTAAAAGTGGGTGCTCTATCCCCAACTTGGACATTACTTTTTGATTTCTATATCATGTATGTAGTGAGTTATGCATGATGCATTCTTGCAATAATAGTGTTGATATTTCTACCTCCTATATTTATATGGTAATGTCCATAGATTATTTTTTATATCAACAGGTTATATAAGTTCTCAACTATAATGAGAACTTCAAGATAATATGACATTAATCTTAAACATATGTCCTATAGTCTAGATATATCATACTGACCGAACACAGATGATGTCTGACTATCAGGTATTGGGGGATCATAAGCCTTGAGGCTTATTATCATGAAATTCATAATTGGTGTTCTCGATTAGAGGAGATCATGAAGACCGACCCACCAATAAGAACACCACATATTTAAGGTTTCATTGGTAGTTCCTATCTTCTAACACATGTAATGGTATCCTGAATTGAGATTATTATCAGTGCATACTATTTGATTACATACTTTGATGCAAGACAAAAACTATGGAATTGATGTCATAGTGAGGTGGAACTACAAAAAAAATTATGGTTAGCGGCGGTTTATTCGTAATAGTTAGAACCGTTAAGAAATAAATCTAGTTAAAAATAATAATAATATAGTCGTGGTTTCATCAAACCGCTGCTATTTTTTTATGTTTTCAATTAGTGGTGATTTTAATTAATCCACCACTAAACCTATTAAAATAACTCAAATCCATCCCCCTACCCCACTCCCTCTGTTACCCCGACCTCCCCTCTGACCCCGACCCTGGTGACCACCCCCTCCAACCTCCTCTCTGGATGGCTCGCTAGTGACGCGAACCCCCCCCCCCCCCCACCTCCCCACCTCCCATTTACCTATGTGTGAGCCTGCGACCCTCGAACCCCGTGACCCTCCCCCACCTCTGACCTCCTCTGTGGTTGGATCACTGGCGAAGCAACCCCCCACCCCCTTTCCCTCTGTACGAGACCATGACCTCAAACCCCCATGACCCTCTCCCTCCAACCCAGACCCCTACGACCCTCTCCCCCTCTGACCTCCTCTCTAGCTGTCTTGTCGATGTGAACCCCCCTCTAACCTCCCTCATCCTGGCTCAGTTCCCCTCTTTAACAACAACACAGACCCCCCCCCCCCCTCCGAGGTTCCTCTTCCTGGCTCGAATCCCCTTCTCGGCAGCAACACCGACCCCTTAAATGTTTCATCATTATCATCTTAAATGTTTTATTGAGTAGCATTAGATGACAATCACAGGGGATAAAAATAGTATATAATTTGTTTTATATTCATTGGAAAATAATTATATATGAAATTTTGGTTTATAATGTGTTATTTTGATTTTGCGTGATAATTAATTATTGGTCATGGTAATTGGAACAACCAACATAGTTTCATTGATTTTATTTTAACTAACATGTTTTTTAATAGAACTAATTATAGCATGTAATTTTTTTTGTTGAGTCAAATGACTAATTTTATATCATTTGATTTTAAAATCACAATAGACATTATTAAAATTTATGTTAACATCACCTTTTTTATATTTAGCTAAAATTAAAGGAATGTACGATTTGATGTTATGTGAACAGAGTTGATTTATATAATTCACGGAACAACACAAAATCACACTAAACCAATGTTGTCAAAGGAGCGTGGTGCAATAAGGTGCATAGGATGCTTGGGGATGCGGAACCCACCTCTTTAAACTAAGGCACCCATGATATAATTATATTTATTCATTTGTTTTAAAATAAACCCACTACATATATACTATACATCCATTTATAATGAAAAAACAATAAAATATAGTAATATTATTATAAAATTAAATAGTTGTTTGAAAATAAAAAGGTTTAAGGTCACATAAATAGTATAATTAAAAATAAAAATCACAAACATCACCTCCATCTTCATAAACTGTAAATACAATAATATTTGCTCCACCAAAATTGAGTTTTTTATGTCAAAACCTGTGTTACATGTTTTATAAAATTAGGAAATCTTATTTTTTCTTTTTTAAAAAATAGAATATCATGTTTTATTAGTACTGTTTAGATGAAATATTATATATACCAAAGGCAGCATTTTTTGTACGATATAGTGACTTCCTCTCTCGCACACTCAAAACCCCTACCGCCGCCGACACCATCTGCTTCTTTGCCTTTCAGCACTATCGCTTCCCAACCTTGTGTGCACCTACCATGACTTCTGTTCGCCTCCCAGTGATATCTGACCTGATCGATGTGACACTGTTTTTAGAGATCTGCACTACTGGTTGGTGTGACACTGCCACTAGATGTTGAAGCGTGACAACAAGGAAGATGAGGTTGAGGTGCACCTTTACATTTCATGGTGCCTAAGCGCATTAGGGAATGGTGGGTGAGGTGCACACCTTTGGCATGAGTCAGTGAAGTCTCCACACCTTGTCGGTGGCAAGGTGCTCCAGACTTTCCTCTTCATGCCCCTTGCCAAGGCACGTGCCTCAGTGTGCCTTTGACAACAATGAACTAAACTAGTTCAATAGAATATAGACATATAGAGTTGAATATTTTGGGTATGCATGACATTTCGTGATATCTAAATAAATTATACTTTTCATTCATATTTTTAAAGGGGTGATCTTGGTATTAGTTAGATCATGGGAAGTGGTTCAGACATTGATCAATGTAGCTAATTTTTCAATGGAATGAACCCTTCTTAGTTACAAAACTAGGGTAGAATACACCATTATCTTTTATTTGATTCATACCATTCATCTATGTTTTTGAGACATAATAATTTATTTGATTCATGTTTTTATATTATAAGTTTAGTAAGAAAAATTTCATTATTTGATTCATCCCATTTTTTATAAAAAAAATATTTTTTCATTATATATATATATATATATATATATATATATATATAATATACCTTAACCATTTGAAATAAAGGAATGTTGAGAAAAAAATTTCAGGATCCTAGTCGATCAATATCTTGGAGCATGCCACCACTATCATCATCTTCTGTGGATCTTAGTGATTCCGTTATACCTGAGACTACTAGTAAGCCAGCTATTTCCCTAGATGTCATGGGTAGCCCACTTCTTGATTCACCTCCAATAATAGAGCAGTTGGTCACCACTCCATCTATGGGATATTGGAGAGTTACCATTACTGGTATATATGTCATTTTTCAAAAAAACTTTATATTTTATTAATTGTTTAATGCATTTGTCAAACAGATAAAGACAACCATAGAAATGATACATATATGAACACAATAAATGTATGGGACCTAAAAGAATTCAATATTATCATTCCATTTTATGAGTTTGGGGTGCCTACTGGTGATGCTGCTAGAATATATGGGAAAATTCTTAGGTAGCTTGTTTGCGAGACAATGAGCTATCCCATTAATTATAAATATTGGAGGCATATTCCTATAGCTTGGAAAAATGAGGTTTTTTATACTCAAGTAAAGGTAATATTAATTTAATATTCCCTGATAACTAATTTAAAATATATGAGTAAAATTTTGGAATATACTTATAAAGTGTTATGTTTTTATTTATAGATATTTTTTCATTTTGATGTCCTTGACTCCGTTTCACACCCATGGAATTTGAAAATTTGGGGTAAGAAAGGGATTGATTTTAAATGGAGGTTATGACATGAATTTAATGAAACTTATCCAAGCTCACGATAGATGTATGAGAAAGTTCCTGAAGATATTTCTCATGAGCAATGGAAACTCTTTGTAGATATCAATAAAGACACATCTCATGAGTTAATTACATATTTTACAGTATCTTAATAACATAAATATAATAAAATTATAATTTTTATTAATGTCCCTATTTTTTTAGGAATTATTCAAAAGAAATACTGTGAATTGTGAGAAGAAATTCATTTATCACGTTGTTGGGTCTCCAAGTTTTTCGAGAAAAAGAACAATTTTGGTTTGTATTTTATTAATTTTTATTTATATAATTTTATTATAATTCAAGGTTTTTTCTAACTTATTTATATTTTTTTATAAAATCTAGTGAATTAGGCCACTCTTTTGGCCGAACGGAGATGTGGTTTAAAGCGTATAGGAAACCCGATGTCAGTTTTGTAAATGACCCTTCTAAAGATGTTGGAGTAAGTAATTACCCTTACTTATGAAGTTAAGATATTTTAAAAAATCATTGTTAATATTTTTGTATTAACAGGTTAAAACTCAAGAAGTTTAGGATGAGAACCCTTCCTAATCATCATCGGTTTCCCAAAACGATATAGCTGGAATTGTTTTAGGGAAGGAGTATCCTAGACATGCACTTGTATGGGTTCTAGGCCTACTCCTTTAGTTGTATTTTGTAGGTTGAAATCATCCATTACTGTCACACCCAGTGGGAATTCAATTAGTTCTATTGATTGATAATCACAAAGAGAAATTGCAATATTTAAAGAAAAAGTGAAAGAATAAGAGTCTTATAGGTAAACACAAGATCAATGCCAGTCTCAGATGGAAAATGCATTAGTTTATGTATTTCAATGGATGACCAACATGATCAATGAAGAAATTTATAGCCTTATAGCTCGTCCTAGTGAGATAAATTCTAAATTCAATAGATCATTCACATATTTTCAAAGAATACATACAACATCCATAAAAAAAATTAAAATGACACTTATATAGAAAACACATATTTTGAATTATATCGACCACATCTTGTGCAAGATTTATGTGTGGTTGATTCCAATATGTCAAAAATGAATTAAAGATCATTATCCATAAGTTTGAAAATAATTAGAGGTTGTTTGGCTAGTTTAGACTCAGTAAACACATCTAAAAGGCAAGAAAGCCTTTAAAAACAAGTGTTGGGGGGTCAAAATAAGAAAAATGATGTTAGATTACCCTAAAATTAGGGTACAATGACTTATATTTAATTGTAAAATGTAGTAACTGACGACACATAATTTTTAATGAAAGTTTTCCCGTTATGAATATAAACACGTTTTTAGTGTTTTAAAACACTAAAACATGCATGGAAAGGTCAAAACCCAAAAAACAATGTCAGATTAACCTAAAATTATGGGAAAACCATCGAAGATTTAATTGTGAAATGTAGGAACCAACAACCACTCAGTGCGAATGACAATTTTCCCGTTATGGTTGTAAATGTGTTTTTAGTGTTTTAAAACACTAAAACATGCATGGAACAGTTAAAACTAGAAAAATAATGTCGAATTTTCCTGAAATCAGTGGACAATTACCATATATTTAATTTTTAAATTTAAGAACTAAGGACATGTCATTCCAAATTATGGTTTTCCTATTATGGTCATAAATGCATTTTTAGTGTTTTGAAACACTAAAACGTGCGTGGAATGGTCAAAATAAATAAAACCATATTATATTTCCCTGAAATTAGAGTAAAACTACCATAGATTTAATTTTTAAATTTAGGAACTAGAATCACATTATTCTGAATGAAGGTTTGTCCATTATGGCCATAAACGCATTTTTAGTATTTTAAAACACTAAAACAAGTGTCAGGGGGTCAAAACCAAGAAAAAGATGTCATATTTCCCTAAAATCAGTGGAAAACAACCATATATTTAATTATGAAATGAAGGAACTAATTTCATGTCTTTTGGAATGATGATTTTCCCATTATATGCGTAAACACATTTTTAGTGTTTTAAAACTCTAAAAAATGCGTGGAACTGTCAAAACTAGAAAAACAATGTCATATTTCCCTGAAATTAGGGGAAAACAACCATACATTTAATTGTGAAATTTAAGAACTGATAGCACATCATTTTGAATGACAGTTTTCCCGTTATGGTTGTAAAAGCGTTTTTAATATTTTAAAACACTAAAACGTACGTAGAGTGGTCAAACTCAGGAAAATGACGTCGGATTGCTCTAAAATCCTACGTAAAACACCATTGATTTAATTGTGAAATTCAGGAACTGATGAAATTTCATTCTGAATGGAGGTTTTCCTGTTATGGCCATAAATGCATTTTTAGTGTTTTAAAACACTAAAACAAGTATCAAGGGGGTAAAAACTGGGAAAATGAGGTTGGATTGCCCTGAAATTAATGGATAATGACCATATATTTAATTTTAAAATTTCATAACTGAAAACACATCATCCCAAATGACAGTTTTCCTGTTATGTCTGTGAACACGTTTTAGTGTTTTAAAACACTAAAGCGTGCGTGGAATGATCAAAACGAGGGAAAGAATGCAGGATTACCCTAAAATAAGAATAAAACTACTATATATTTAATTTTGAAATGTAGAATTTGATGTAATGTCATTATGAATTATGGTTTTCCTATTATATCCATAAATGCATTTTTAGTGTTTTAAAACACTAAAACAAGTGTCGAAGGTTCAAAACCAGGAAACCAATGCCGGATTTCCCTGAAATAAGGGGTCAACAACCATAGATTTAATTTTAAAATTTAAGAACTTATGAAACGTCATTTAGAATGACGATTTTCTAATTATGTATGTAAACACGTTTTTAGTGTTTTAAAACACCAAAACATGCATGGAACGGTCAAAAACAAAAAAATGATGTCAAATTTCCCTGAAATCAGGGGACAACTACCGTGGATTTAATTGTGAATTTTACTTACCAATGACATGTCATTCTGAATGAAGGTTTTTCTGTTATGTCTACAAACACATTTTTAGTGTTTTAAAATAGTAAAACATGCTTGGAAGAACTAAAACTAGGAAAATGATGTCGGATTGTCCTGAAATCAAGGAATAAAGACCATAGATTTAATTTTGAAATGTAGGAACTGATGACATGTCATTCCGGATGACTGTTTTCTCATTATGACCATAAAGGCATTTTTTAGTGTTTTAAAACTAAACATGCATGGAATGCTCAAAACAATAGAAAATGACCACATATTGATGTAAAATCATGATACAACCATCGCTTAGTTTTTTTTGAAATATAGGATATGTTTTGATATTGTAATCTTTAAAATTTGTTTATTAAATAAATTTGAAACACACCGCACGTCACTTTAAAAATAAATTAGAATATTTACTTTCAAGTGTTGAATCTTATCTTAAATATGTATTTTTATGTTTTAAAAGTGGTTTGCATTATATATTATTATTTTTATGTTCAAATTCCTTCTGTTTTATTAATAAAAAAACAAATTTTATGTACAATATTCTGAATATATTTTGTGTCTTTTCTATTTCCCCATTTCTTTTCCTAAATGTTTTGGTTTTTATTGTAGGTGGAAAGTGTCGGTAGTAGGTCTAAGTTTGACCATTCCGATCCATGAAATTCTTGAGAAGGAAATCATGACAATTCATAGTTTCCATGGTATGTTAAAATTTTATCAATTATTCTATAGTAATTCTGATTTATTATGTTATGTTTTAATTTTTGTTTCATTTTTTGTTATAGCTAATGAGATGACATGCTTAGTTTTAGTTTATGAGATGTGGAGGCGCACAGATACTGTGGAGGTCGTGACATGGATATATATTGGGCATGGGTTGTTGGATATATTTTATATGTATATATTATGACTGAGGTATTGGTTGATGTATGGGGTGACTCAGACTTAGGTTATTTTGACCGTGGTTGTATGTCTATGACTATAGATGTGTGATGTATTAATGACAAGGTTATCATATATTTATGTTTTAGTTTATATCATGTTAGTTTTTTAATAAATAATTTAAAAAAACAAAACAAATTTAGCAGCGGTTTGTAGTAACCACCGCTAAATATATAATATTGAATATATTTAGCGGTAGTTATTAAGAACCACCACTAAATTCTTAGCGGAGATTAAATTTATTTTATTTATATTCGCAGCGGAAATTAAATAACCGCCACTAAGTAAGAAGTAAACCACTGCTAAATACCACAAACTGACACTAAATGAATAGTGACCGTGCAATACCCGATGGTTTTAGAAACCACCGTAAAATTATTAAGTGGCAGTTTAAACCACTTTTAGACCACTAAAAACCACTGCTAATGACCCATTTTTTTAGTGTGGCTTGTGTTCGGTGTGTCATTGATGGTATGACATTAATTGAATAATCAATATAGAATTTTTCACTTCTGAAAGAAAGTGATATCTCAAGCCTAGTTGATAAAGATGAAAATACCCTCACTAAATTCATGTCCATGATAGAAGAATGTAAGTCTATCTAGTTAGATCAATGAATAATAAGGCAAGAAATGATGATGACATGAAGTGTGCATCATGTTTTATGAGACATCGTGAGATAAAGATATTATATTACACAACGTGTTTTCGTAGGAAATGTTTTCATTGCTAAGACTATACCTTATCTCCTTAGAAGCCTTGATGATTTTCTAGACTTCACTCATGGTGTGTGAATAGTATTCACTACCATCGAGATAAGGGCTTAGAGGGTTACACATTTAGTGTATTCAAAAGTCTGGTCTATTCTAATGAATATGAGTATTGGACATGGTGGGCCCCACCATGGGGTCCGAGATATGTTTGAGAATACATGATCGCCATGTAATAAATAAATTCATTATTATTTGAGTATAGAATAATATGAGTTGAATTTATTTATTTAATTTATTTATAAGTATTAAAGTAAATACATAGAAAAATATTATACACATGAATATTATTTTAATATTCATGACTCGTTTAAAAATTTTGGGAATGATGAGTCGAGTTAATGACTCAATTTTTAAACATAATATATTTATTATATTACAAGTAAGTGATAAAAATATAAATTATATTTATGACATAGTAAATTGTTCATAACACATCGTTTATGGGGTATTTAGTGGAAAAAATATTCGGGGGGTCAGGGAACCATTTCGAGCTATTTTGAGCCTCACTATATAAGTGGGAGGAGGCTATCATATAGGGTACTATTAATCACATGATTTTGAGAGCCTCTCTTCCCTCTATCCCACTTCTTAGAGAGAGAAACACTTAATTCGAGTTCTTCTTCACAGATTGAAGGATCGACGTAGTGGTGATCATTGGGACATCAAAGGTTTCATTGAATATCCACACTAACACCCAAAATTTGATAATCAACGTTTATGTGGACTTTAAATGTGTGTGTGGATGATCTAGAGATATTTGTCTACAGTTCCTTCGAGCAATGATTGCTGACAACGATCTAAATGTGTTTTTGATTGAAATTAGACAAGGTACGATTTTGATTTAATTTTTCATTCTTATTTCTTCATGATTAATTAAATTTCATATGATTTGTGGATGAATTTGAGCTGCGGTATACCAGATTTTGTGTCTTGAAACAAATCCATTAAAAAAATAAAAAAGGTAAAGTGGAGATGTGGGAGGCGCCTCACTAACCTGTGGCAGCACACCATATTAAAAAATATAGCATTTTTTATATCTATTGCCCCATTAGGGAAACATACCCAGTGCGCATGGAACACTGATGTGGCCTTAAAAACACATGTTTTGCCACATATTTTTAATTAATTTTTATTGATTTATTTAATTATTATTACACTTTTTTCTAAATAAGGGCATATTTTCATTTTTATAATTAAATCTGTTATTTAATAATTTTTTGTAATTAAAATTGTATTTTTTTGCCTTTAAATAGTTAATTTATATCTTACTTTAATTTTATAGTCTAATAACTTTTTATTTAGTTTGGTGATTTTTGTATGCATATTTAATAATTTAACATTTACTAATTAATTAATTAATTCTGCTTCTACACATAAATAATGTAGTTTAAATTTAGCATTTCTTGTATTAAATATTTATTAATCAAAGTAACATAATAAATATATTAGTCATCTTTTAAAAATTCAACTTTTATAAATTTAAGATTATAAACTTACTACATTTATTAAATATCTTTAATTTAATTTCATTAATTAACATAATTTTTTAATAACAGAATAATTATCTGTTTACTTTAATTAATTTAATTTGATATAGTAACTATTATAAATAATTTAACTTTGTTTTATTAATGTTTAAATTTTATATTAACTTTTAATAATTTAGTTGATTTTTAATTTTAGTTTTAGTTTAGTAACAATTTAAGTTTTATAAATTGAAGTTAATAATAATTTAACTTTAGTTTAAATGGTTTTATAAGTTTATTAAAGTTTATGAGTACCTGAGTTTTCAGTTGTTTTAATTAATTTTTAGTTTTAATTAATTATTTTGTTCAGATTTTATTTAAGTTTTAATTTATTTTACTCTTATTTTTATTTTGTAGTGTCACGGTGGCACCATCTTGATCTCACAGTCTCACCCCCGACACAGTGCCACAACAACTCCTCCTCATGGTGCCACGACAAAACATACATCATTCCTTCATTCTTTGACCTGTCCCATCGGTTTTCGCATCACAATTTCTTCTTTACGGTCTCACTGTATCCCTTTCAAACCAATGCAACTGTAAACCTTCCTCATGGTCTTACCATTCCATTATGGTGCCCCCTCTCTGCCACCTTATTCCCTTGAAACATTTTCTCTCCTCACAGTTTCACCCAAAACGGTGCCACAACCTTCATACCATCTTCTACAAATCCATCCAGCAACACATCAACACTTTTCACAGACTGATTAAACCAATCTACGAACTTAAACCTAAAAATATTTCTTCATAGATCTACACTATTTCAAATCCCTAAATTCTTTCCCTCCATTTCTTCTCAATCCTACCCAAACCACAAACTCTACAAACTTCAGATTCAACATCACAAGAGCATGAATCTTATCACAAATTTGGATCTGAATGGAATTGCCAATCAGGAGGAGCTTTGTTGAGACACCAATGGTAGTTGTAGGGACAAGGTATTGGACGCCTATGTCATTGATGAACACCATAACTCATCATCGTCATTCTAGGAGTGCCGACCCTTGAGAAGCAAGTCGTTGCAGCCCCGCTACAGAGTACCCAAATCTTCTGTCATCTAAATCTTACTGAAGTAGAGCAGCACTATCTGCTGTGATGAAGCCGTAGAAGTGAGCCGCTGCATTGTCGCAATGATGAAGAGAGGCCAACCACTTGATTATTTGGACTTGTCTACCATGAGGAGGTCTGGATGCTTTCATGGAGAAGCAGGAGGAGGTTGTCTGAGATGGTGCGATGCCGCTGTCTGAAGGAATCCGAGGAACTGGGGATCGCTGCTGGTCAGTTCCTTCGTGAAGAATATGCTGAAACCTTCTTCCCATTGTGAGACGTAGAAGAGGATGAGTAGGAGGGAAGGGATAAACCTAATTAAAAATAATAAGAATAATAAATAATAACAATAATAAATTAATAATAATTACAATTTAAAATTATTATAATAAATAAATAATTAATCATAAAATAAAATAAAGATATAAAAAAGATAATAGAAAAAAATATTTATACAATTTAAGTAATGTTAACTTATAAATAACAATAAAAACAATTAAATTTAATTTAACTTTTTAATTAATTATAATTATATTACTAAAAGTAATAAATAAAATAATATAATCAATATAATTAATTTAATTAATAATCTATTTTAGAATATATAATAACTAATTACTAATAATATTAATAATATAAATAAATATTAAATTGTAAACATAATAATTAATTTAATAACTAATAATTATTTAGTATTACATTTAACTTTTGTTTATAAAAGTGAACTTTTAACATTGAATTAATTATTTATTTTTCTATCTTAGCTTTAGAGGTTTACATCAAAGCCTAAAAAATGTCCAGATGCTTCCAACTAACTCATCAAGAGTTAGTTACAAGGGCAAAGCTAGCGCAATGTGTCAGTCGTGAAAAAACACACGTGTGCGGTGCACAAGTGAGGGAATCTTGAAGTCAGTGGAAAACAGGGGGTGACATGCAGCTTATGACAATAGAATACAAAAGCAGAGTAGTAGGAATTATTTTTTGGGGATTCATTAGATCTTCCACTTCTGTCCAGAGCAGAGTAAGAACTCGGGGAAAATCTTGGAACACTTCTTGGAGAACCATTCCCTAGAGACCTGAGGACCTGGAGCAGTAGAGATTCAGGCTTGTAGAGGGAGATCTCTTCCTCTTTTCTACTTCAACTTTCTTTCTTTACAATCTAATTATTTTTGTTTACGTAATGGAGATAATGTTAGGATAAACCTTCTAGTTTAGGGAGAAAGTGAAGTTCTATTGGCTATCCTTAAATTCTTCCTTTTCACTTAATCATTTCAATGAATTCAGAATTGATCGGCGAGATTAATAATGAATTCATTCAATTGATTTTTACCAGTAGAACTTAATTTCAAAACTTCACAATCAATCGGTGAGATTGATCGTGGATATATCTTTCAAAAAAAATAAAAAAATTCATAATACTTCAGGACTTACAGTGAGTTAGTCTTGTTGTCATTTTCAAATCAAACTTTTCACAGTTGATTTTTTTGGGGTGGAAAACTCCAAAATCGATTAAATTCTATGAATGAACTCCTGGAAAGGTAGGTAAGTCATTATTTTTAAATGGCGGTACACTTAAATAACTTTTAAATGAATTGGAATACTTTAAAACCAGTAGGATGGAGAATTTTCCCCGAGCGTTTTACTTTATTGTTCATTTATCAGCGTTCTATATCTCTGTTTCTCTATGTTTTCAACTATTTCTTGCTTCAATTTAGTTTAGATACAAGATTTAAAATGTTTAGTCACTTTCCTTCTTAATAAAAACAGAAAAAAAAGTAAAAAAAAGAAAATCTACCCCACTGATGACAACAGTGGGGTCTTTTTGAAAGTAATTAGAAGAATAATGGTCATTTTTGCCTTCTTTATAGGTTCGACCCTACTTTCCACTTATACGATAGTTAGTTGGAATATAATTTTTAAACTTTGACTAACTTCAATGATAGTCGACATCAAACGCAAGTGCACATGCACCCTGACCTGGAACCCCTACTAGGTTTGCCTAACCACGATCAGGCCAGGACAGGTTCTGCCCAAACCGTCTGACCCTTCCTGTCTTTCCCCATGATTCGAAACCCCTCTGAGGGAGTTTAAAAATACCTAGGGAGCCCTAATAATAATAGAAAATTCCAAAAAAAAATATTTTTAATTTAATTTAATATTTTATGGGACCTTGTGATAAGTTTTCGTGGATTAAAATTAAATTAAATTTATTTTAATCCATTAAAATTACCCTAAAGATGAATTCATCACAAATTTAATTTTTATGCGAGTTTAATGTGTACTGACCAGTCATTATCCATAGACCAATAAATAATTTCCTAGTATTTTTAAATACATGATTAGTAATAAATATTTAATAAATAGATATTTGTGTATTTTCTTTTCTCACTTGATATGTATAAGGGGTTGTGTGTCCATGAGAGTTGTTTTTCATGTGTATTAAGCATTCCCGATACCCCTATATTGCATGAAAGTATTTATGTATCATGATGAGGTTGTTATAAGATGAGGATCATGCTGATATGATATGGTATTCTAGACAAGACAATGATACATTAGACCAGGGTGCGAGCTGCGATACGAATCAAAAATGACTTAGGTATTTTACCCCTAGGGTCACGGTTGATCCATTAAGAATAAATGGATCAACCAATATCAAATTCTAAAGATTAGTTGAACTTTTTATTTAATTTATTAATCATTTATTATTATTGTCTGAATATTTTTATTTGCACGATTGCATTAAATAATAAACTAAAATGCACAGATAAAATCAAATTAAAATGAAATGAATGTTTTTCTATTTACTATATAGTAAATTTATGAGTGTGATCACATAGTATGTGCATATCAGATAGAAAATGAATTAATTCATAAAAAAATATTAAATAAACCCTCAGAGAAATATTAAGTCATCATGCCTTATATCATTTGAATTTGAATAAAAACTGGGTATATAGGGTGCTCATTATCCATAATTGAGGGTGCCTCCTACTACTGGGGAGTTCTTATAAAAAATGCAGGTTTAATTAACTAATGATGACAAAAATAATTAGTAATAACTACCCCTTTTCCACTTTAGAGGTAAAGAGTTAATTAAATCGAGGTTTTGATTCTTAGAAGTTAGGACTTAACTCAACAGTTCAAGGAGCTCTGAGTCAATGCGGTTGGTCAATCAAACTCCTACCTTGAAACTCTATAAGTAGTGGCGTATCCATATATTGGACTATGAAGAGAGGTTTTAGGGATCCATACCACTATAATACTCATGAAACTGGGTTTTCCAAATCTAGTAGTGAGGGCTACTAGGGTTCGATAAAATAATAAGATACATTTAATGATTTAATCGGTAATGTCTAATCGGTAATCAAGATAAAAGAATTAATCTACTAGTTTTTATTTTTGTAGAAAAGAATGGAAAGTAATACCATATATATAATAAGACTAATACTAGACAAAGTACATGTCCTAACCGGTACTAATTTCCAAGTGTGGAATAAGCACTTGTGCAAAGTAATACAAAATTAATGGAAATTATAAGTCCCAGAGTTCTAGCTATCTGTTAATCCACCTCAGGAAGTGAGGGTGTAGAATATGTTTATAGGAGACACATGGATTATTTCACAAGTTTTCCCATCTCCAATAATCCTATAAAGAGAAATAGAATTAAGATACGAATGAGGTGATGATTACACTGAATACATGTAAATTGAAAGATAGATCCCGATATTTCAATATATCCCTTTCTTATATAATTTTCACCCAATTACTCCTATTTCATTTAGGATTACAAAATGAAAAGTATGGAGAAAAGAATTCATTACCTTTTTTGGTAAGGTTCTCTAAGAAAATAAGAACCTAAAGAAAGTTTAATTTTTAGATCTTATGGTGAACAATTTGAAAGACGGGGAGGAAAAGGCCAATGGAAAGAGTGAAACTAAAGGAACCTTCATAACATCCTTCAAATAACTGAGGTAGATCATTATACAAATTTCCATTTTCTTTTCATATCATGAGATAATTTTAAGGAATTTAAATTCTATGAACTGAATTTAAGAAGGAAGTGGTCATGTATTATTCAGGTATATTCAGCAATTGTATGTAATGTTTATATCATACTTCTTGGGTATTGAATAAAATATTCATATCACATATATGTATTTAAATACAGTAACCAATTAAGTATATAAATGTGACAATAAGTAAGGTGTTTTCTCCAAGCAGTTGAGAAAGGGTGATTTCTAAGTCAACAGTGAGAAGGACACAACTTTTAATTACCAATAACGGTTTTAGTTGAACTTTTGTTAATTATTACCAAAAAATTTATCTCACGTGTCTAATGGACATAAGGATACATTATTCTATTTTTTGAATTAATTTTTTTGTGGTGTATAATTCTCAACTACTAGTTCATTAATGCATGAATCAATGGTGATAACTGATGAATATACACTTTAAGACTCAATTATACCTAGTTGTGGAAAGATAATTCTTTATTTGGTAAAACTAAGCTATTTTTAAGCATATAAACAGTATGTTTTTAGACTCTTTTTAGTTAAATACCTTAGGTATTATAAACATGTTTACTTACGTAGTTTTGGACAAAGAAACCTTTATAAATAAAGGTAAGCCACAAAGCTTTAGAAATTATTTTATCCAGAGATCGTGAAATATTCCAAGGTTAATCCAGTGGTAAATATACTTCATAATATCCATTTAGGATTTTTAAGGAGTGTAAAATTGAATTATAAAATAACCATAGTTAAAAAATAAAAGTTGCTTCAAGATGGTTATCCTAAAAATATCTCAACCATGAATTCATCAATCATTATAAATGTAGAGTGGATTTATTCCTAAAATCACATTTCCTTACACACATCAAAGTTATGATGTTGGTAAAAAGAGGATCGATGCTGAGTCTTACATACATATATTGATCATTAAAATATTAAGTGTATTTATTTCTAAACTCACATTTCCTTATACAAACTAAAGTCACGATGTTAGTAAAATTAGAATCGATGATGAGATTTAATAATCATTGTAAAATATTTCATTATCTCTTGAGACATGCTTTGAAAATAGTGGTGTTAACCCATAACCATATGCCAACTATAATAACAAATCAATACCAGATGAGTTATAATATGATTTAAATCCATTATTTCATACTCCATGTGTTTATATGCAAAGAGTTTATTAAGGCTAAGTTAATAAACAAACTTTCATCCAGAATAACACAATGTGTATCTAAGGTAATTATTCTAAAGGTTTATAAGGACATTAAATAGACTCCTATGATAGAAAAGTTATAGTTGAGTGATAAACTAAATTTATTTAAAAGGGTGAAAATATATATTTGAGATAGTGGGAGAAAAATTGACTTGGGTAAAGTCAAGGCTTGAGATGCACAAGTAGTTTACTTAGGAACAACTTCCACAAGATCTCGGTGAAAAGGAATATTCCAAAGACACATATTGGATAAGAAGATTAAAACCATAGTGGTGGTTTTATTTTTACTGTGGTGGGTGATATATTATTCAATAAGAATAATGGATCCTACAAGGAAGTACTAAATGAAAATAATCTATAATTAACAAGTTCATATGAATTCAGGAAAATGGATTACATGTACCAAAATCAAGTCTGTGTTTTAGTAGTTTTTATAATTGATTTAAAGTTGTTGGTGGGTATTCAAGAGAAACTATACATGGGTGGTACATGTATGGTACCAATAAGGATCGATTGGTTATACCAATTCTTTATACTTAATCAATTTGAATTCCACTTGTCAAAGCAATTTTATATGATCATTATAATTGAGTATTAGATGTCAAGAACACCAATCTTGGAAGGTGTCTATATGATGCAACCAGAAAGGGTTGGTGACACTATATAATACCAATAGGGGGTGTAAGTTACTAAAATCAATTTTTGGATTGAAGAAGCGACAAGATCATAGAATATTCATTTGGAATAAAGTTTTTCCATATGTCTATAAGTGGTTAGTGGGAGCATTTCTATTTTATAAGAAAAATATGTTTGATAACATATGGAAAACAATTATTAGTCTTATTATTAGTTGAGACCATAATGAAAGAAACTATCCAAATATTTACTTGAAGTAGAAACTTAAGTTCTAGGGAATGCGATCTACTGAGAAAGATCTAATGATTTACTTAGACTAAGTCAAAGTATATATACTGAAAAGGTATTGAAAATTAAATGTTGGAAAAATTTGAGAGAGAATTGTTACCAATGTCACAAGGCATAAATTTCTCCAAGAAGACATGTATGAGATATAAGAAGATATTAATGTTATTAGTAGGATTCCATAAACTTCTGTGATGGATCAATCACATATGTAATTATATGTACTAACTGTGATATATCCAAAAAAATAATTTATGGTAGTAAAATATCAGTATAATTCAGGAGAAATGCATGGTAAATATCCAGAACAATCCAATTGTACTTGAGAGAGAACATGAGATATGTTCCTAGTACTTAGAGAGGAAGAGAAAATAATTATAATGGGACAAAAATTAATATTTCTTTGTATCAATATAATCTAATATCAGATTCTAGATAAGGTAATGGTAAATATAAGCTCATCAAATCTAGTAGTAGCTATATCTAAAAATATCGAGTGCATTTCATCTTATGGTGTAGTTAAATATGCAGTGTAAAACATGAAATAATTTGTTTCAGTTCTTATAATCACTCCTATTAAAGTAAAGTTTTATCATAATATAAATTATGATAATTATAATATTGATACTCACCAAGATTTCAAGTTTTTATAGTGGAAAGAATGAAAACACTCAGGGATATCATCTCTTATGGAGTCTTACTCAAGGAGGTAAAGTTGTAGATAACATAGTAGCTATGAAACATGGATGTGGCAGGCCCAATGACTAAATCCATAACTCAGTAGAAGAATTATCTTATCATGTGAGAGCTAACAAGGATAGTTAGCAAGTTGGATTTAGTGCAAGTGGGAATGTTGTAAAAGTGGGTTCCCTAGAACCAACTTCAGTAGTAATTTTTGATATATCATGAATATAGTGATCTATTTATGATTTATTATTACCATAATAATGTTGATATTTCTATATACACTATTTACATGGTAATTTATATTTATTATTTATCATATCAATAGGTTATAGCAGTTCCCATCTATAATGATAACCTTGAGATAATATGACATTTATCTTAAATATATGTCTTATAGTCTAGATACATCATACTGAATGGATATAAATGATTTCTGACTATCATGTGTTAGGAGATCATAAGCATCAAGACTTATTCTTATGAATTTCTCACTTATTGATCTCAAGTATAGGAGATCATGAGGACTGACTATCCAATAGGAACACCTTATGTTTCAAGTTTTATTGGTAATTCCTATATCTGAAAACGTGTAATAGTCTCCAGGATTGAGATTATTACTAGTGTTTACTATTTGATTACGTATTTTGATGAAAAATGAAAACTATGACATTTATTTCATAGTGAGGAAACTTGTGTTGAGTGCGTCATTGGTGGTATGGTATTGATTGAATAATCAAGATAGAATTTTTCACTTCAAATGGAATTCATATCTCAAGACTAGTTGACCAGGATGGTAGTACCTTTACTAAATACATGGCCATGGTAGAAGAAGGTAAGTATATCTAGTTAGATCAATGAATAATAATGTAATAAAGGATGATGGAATGAAGTGTGTGTTCTATTTTTTGAGATATCTCATGACAAAGAGATTATATTACATGATGTGTATTTATAGGAAAGGTTGTTGTTTCTATGACTACACCTTATCTCTTAGGGGCCTTGATAGGTTTCTAGACTATACTCTTGATTTGTGAATAATTGTCACTATTATCAAGATAATGGCCTAGAGGGTCACACACTTAGCATATTCAAAAGTTCAGACTATTCTAATGAATATGAGTATAGGACATGGTGGATCCCACCATGAGATCTGAGATATATTTGAGAATATACGACTGCTAAATAATAAATAAATTCATTATTATTTGAGTATGAAATAATTTGATTTTATTTTTTCATTTAATGTATTTTCAAGTATTAAAGTAAATACATGGAAAAATATTATACAAAAAAAATATTATTTTAATATTCAAGGTTCTCTTAATATTTACAGAAATGATGAGTCGAGATAATGGCTCACTTTTATCATATAATATATTTTTTAAATTATAGGAAAGTGATAAAAATATAAATAATATTTACAACTCAGTAAATTGGCCATAACACATCATTTATGTCTTATATAGTGAGAAATAAATATTCGGTTGTCGGGGAGCCATTTTTGGGTATTTTAAGCCTCACTGTATAAGTTGGAGGGGGATATCATATAGGGCACTATTAATAACATGATTTTGAGAGCTTCACTCTCCTCTCTCTCACTTTCTAGAGAGATAGGCTCTTGATCTGAGAATATGATATGAGTTCTACTTCATGAATCGAAGGATTGATATAGTGGTGATCGTTGGGACATTGAAGGCTTTGTTAAATATCTATACTAGCATCAAGAATTTGATGATCAATGTTCCTACATAATTTCAAATCATGTGTGTATGATCTAAAGGGATCCATCTTTAGTTCCTTCAAGAAATGATCACCAGAGAATAGTAGTTGTCAAACGAATCTTCAAATCAATCTAGGTAATTTTACATTTACCTTTTGTGATTAAATATTTCACACAAAATCCTTGGCTTCCATTTCGGGTTGCGTATCGCTGTATTCAATGTAGTTACATCAATACGGTGATGGTTTTTTTTAAATTTTGAGCCCATTAGCATCTGTTTCATTCCCGGATACCTTTATACTTTTCATTTCATGAGAAACTAAGGGTATCTAGGTGGGAAGCCTAAATACACCAGTTTCACTAGTTCATGATCACTCTTTATAGAGTGGCCCTAGGATAAATTTTATTATGATTATAGAATTTTAACCCTCAGTTAGACTAGTAAGGGTAACATCAAGTGTTAGGGAAGGTTATTTTTTATCTATCATTGGTCATTTTAGTAGTTCATAAAGCTCTGTACTGGATTATCCCCACAACCCCTAGGTTCTCATGACGCGATGTTTAAAAATTAGTTATGGTTTAATGTTTTTAACAATAAAATATGTAAATAGTTTAAAAAATAACTTCAGTTCTTTCTATTTTTTTATAAAAATAAAATATATTCTCCTTTAACTCTTTCTCTTTCTCATTTTCTAAATATTTTTTTAAATGTTTAATTTTTTATTTGTTTTATTTTTAAAATGAAAAACTACTTTATACATATAGATATTTTCAAACTAGAATGAAATAGTTTAATCTTTAAAGGAAATTTGTGGATTAGTAGGTGGTTTTCTACTAGGTTGTATAGCTCATACCTATCATAATTTCAGGTTTATGTGGTTTGGCTTGGACATAGTGGGTTGGTCTCAGATTCTTGGTTTGGGTACAAATGGCGCCTAGTGAAATTTTTTCAATCGACGTATGAAGATAATAGTTGTGGCTTTGGTTCATTTATTTTATCTTAGTATCATGGATGTATCAGACTTTTTGACTTTAATCTTGAACTCTGTTTTGTATATCATTGTAGGATCTAGTTTGGTTGGTTTGTTTCCATTGTTTACTCTTACTTATCATTATGCCTTTCATTTACTTTTTATTTATTTTCTTAGTTATGAATTTATTTTATAGATGCTTATTTTTATGGCATGAAACTACAATGCATGGAATGGTCACATCTTAATTTCAGGTGGAATTCCTTGGATTTTTATTGATTCTTTGGGTGAGACATTTCCCATTAGTTGTATCTCTGATTCGTAGCTGCTTTACTCCAGACCAAAAGGATTGGGAATGACTGTCAGGCCTTATCATGGGTAGGATTGGGTGCTCGGTCCAAGGGTATCCAAGGTTTGTTTTTGAAAAAATAGTATCAGAGCCTAGGTTATTATGAGGGACTAGGTTTTAAATCCATCCTTTCAATTTAGGATGTCTGATAGATTCAAGGTAGGATTATTGGAATTAAAATGGTTGGTCATGAGAAAGGTGTATGATCACCACCTCTCAAGATGACACTTGAGTTACCAGGGTAGTCTGAGATGAGTATATCTTGAATTTGAGTTTGATTATCAGATATTTTCAATATTTTTTTTCCTTGTTTGAGAATTTATGTGTTTTTTAGGATTTATAAGTTATTTTGAGAAATATAAAAGCATTGGAGTGGAATTTGGAGGGAATTTAGGGGGTGCATGGTTACAATGCATGGTATGGAAAACTATGAATAGACCCTTTGGACCACTCTTGACAACTTCTAGTGATCTTTTCATGGTCTATGTAAGGTATTCTAAACTATGTAGCTAAACCACACACAATTGTACCTTCTATATTATCATATTTTTGTTTCCTTATGGTTTGAGTTTCCCTTATTCATTATTTCTATTGTTTTGGGATGATTTTGGATTTATAATTTGAATTATTAATGATATTTTGGTTCATTTAAAATTTTATTTATAAAATAAAAACCTTAGGTTATTTGGAAATGACATGGAATTTATAAAATATTGGGAGAATTTTTGAATTTTTTTAGGAATTAAGATGAAGTGAAGTGTTTATTATAGGTTGTTAGTGGTGTTTTTACATGTTTAAATTCCAATTTCCATCTCTAAAACTTTGGTTTTGTTTTAATAATGAGTGAAATTCTTGAAAGAAAGGTATTTTTTGGATGTTTTATAATTAAAAAGGGATGTGGTTTATGAATATTTTTATTTGATAAAGAAAGGCTATTTTGAATCAGTTTAAAATATTTTCCAAATGTTTTTTTAGATTTTATAAGAAATTTACTACCATACGTTTGGAAGAGTTTTGAATTGGAAATGTTTTAGGAATAGAAATGTTTTTGAATTTGAAATGTTTTAATAAAATTTTTAATTAGAGACTCCTTGTTTTAAGTGATTTTTATAGGATAGATAATGGGTTTTCATATGCCTTTAAATTTTGATGGAGGGGTATGGGTTTGATGTTTCTTTTGGAGTTTTTGGATGGTTATTTTTTTGTATTTGTTTTGAAGGTATTATGATATTTGAGAATTATTGAAGTTATATTTAAATATTTACTGAATAATTTATATTTAGGTTTGTCTACTATGAATTTAGGGAGTGTTTGGTTATATTTTTCACTTTTTGGTTCTAGATTACGACCCCATCAAGTCTTAATGGATTTAAAAGGAGTCATAGGTGTTTCAATGCAATTAAACCATCTATTTGATCAATATTAGTAAAAATCTAATATTTTATGATATAGTTCTCTATAAATAAATTCTATTTCTTTGATATCCTACTTTACACACAACACTGAGTTTAAACTAACTGTGTTATACTATTGAAATATTATTATTTAATGTTACATTTATCTCCTAGAAAATGATTGATCTGTATGAATAGGGATAACTAAATTATAAAAAAATACATATATATGTATTAAATTAATTCATTTATTATCAAATGGTTATAACTAAAAATAAAAGCATTTAAAGGTAAATAAAAATGTTTTTCTAAAAAATAACATTTATGTGCACCTATTGTAAAATTAATTTCTATAAATTTAAAAAAATTTATTTGATAAAAGTTATTTCATTTTGAAATAAACATATAAAAATTATCTTAGGATAAAATTTTGTATTTTTTCTAAAAATATTGATTTTACAATGAATAGTGAAAAGTTCTAATTTTTATTAAAAACTATCTTTTCATTTCAAGAATTTAAAAAACTTAATTTTGTTTTAAAATGGTTTTAAAGTAAAATTTGTTCATTTATATTATTAATAATCCAATTAAGGTAATTAGAATCAATATTATTTTTGATTTTGGTATAAAAACATTTTTATACTTAAGATGATTTTTTATGGAAAACTGCTTTTTTATCGTGTTTTGTTGGTATAATTTTAAATTCAATTATACCACTTCTATGAATTGAATTTGATAAAATGGATTATATATTTGGAATAATAATAATTAATATAATTTAATAGGTTCAACTTAATTTTTGGTCATTATGAATAGTAACCATAGTAAATATTTGTCACCTTATTTAGGATAAAACAGATAAAATAGGGTTAAAAATTTGGGATAAGGCTATAAAATTTCTCTAAAACTTAGATTTTAGTTTAGAAATACTCATCAAAGTTTTAAAAATATGGAAACTTGGTGCCATTTTTTTATCATGACCTTTATATTATTTAAAAAAAAGGATTAATACAAAATGTCACTCTCTTGACTTTAATATCTCTAATATTTTTTCATAAGGATAAAAAGTGGATAAATTCAGTTCTAAATTTTTATTTTAAAGTTGAATTAATTTTTTTATCATGTAAATTAATTTTTTATTTTTATTTATGGGATAATTTCCTTAAATTCTTATGCAATGTCAACATAGTATTTGTTCATGTAATAGAAAAATAAAATAAACAATTTTAAAATTATTAAAGCAATACAATTTGGATAAATCACTATGTTAAAAAAATATGTATAAAAATAAAAAAATAGTTATGTTTTAAAAGTTTTAATTTTAATTACATTTCAATCATATTCTCTTTAAATTCAAACTTTTTGAATAGTCTCGAAAATTACTTTAATGGTATCTTTTATTAAATAATATGTTATTAACTTATTTTAAATTCTTAAAAATTACATATCTATCAAATTGAATGGTATGTGGTTTAAAATATCAACCATGTTCCATTAATGGGTCAATTTTCCTTTTATGATAACACTCTTGGCCCTTAAAGAATAAAAAACTTTTATATTGTTGTAATTGCCAAAAGGGTTAAGAGGGAGTTAAAACAAAGAGATAAGGGTTAAAAATCCCTTAAACTTGTATAAATATTATTTTATGATATTATTTATACTTATCATTATCTTATATTATAAATATACCAATTTTGATATACTTTAACTTGAAAATTAATTTATATTAATTTAATACTTTAGGTAATTACAAGAGTATCCCTCCCCTCACTTATAAAAGGGTGGCTCTTCTTCTCTCTTCCTCGCACCTTTTAATCCATATATCTCTAAAAATACGAACCATAACACCTTCTTATATTCCTTCCCCATATCATAGAGATTATGGTATTTCCAAAATACTACCCTTTCAAGTCTTAATGTGTAATCCAAATAAGGTTTCTCAATGAAAATGTATAAATCTTAACAAATTACTTTCCGTTTTATATATTCTTCTACCTCCTCTAAATATATGGTATATAATATAAAATAATCACTTAATTATATTAAATATTAATAATAATTATTATGATAATGGAACACTCATTATCCACCTCATTTCCATCATATGGGAAAAGAAAACATCATTTGCGTGTACGTGTGGACCACCACCACCACCACCACCACAAAGAGATTCATTTCATTTTTCATCACCACTTCACATTGATAGTTATAATGGTTAAATTATTGAATATATATAATAGATATGATATTATTATGGTTGGAAATATTAATTATTATTTACCTTTCTTTCGTTCCATCCATTGAAAAATGGAAACATCACTCATACGTACGTACAAACTACCATCTCCACGAAGTGATGTAATTCATTTTTCATCACTAATTTATATGAATAGTTATAAAAGTGAATATAATTATTACTTATGACACTAATTAAATTATTAAAATTCAAGTTAAAATGGAACCATGATCAAAGTATAAGGACCGAGACTGCTGATCCAAAACATGCATGAGAAATGAAGCAGTTATCACCTAAAATAGTGATTTTAATAAAGAATTGTTAATACGTGAGTGATAAAATGTTATAAGTAAATGATATATGGTGTGATATATATAATTATATTTATATAATATATATAAAATAAATATATACTTATTATACATTAGTTTTTAATGTGTATGAAGCAAGATGAGATTTGAGGTAAGGGATTTATATCTCAATACCATTATAATCATGATTATTTATGTTTGAATTTCCATTGAGGAAATTATATGACAATCATCTGGTAAATTAATTTAATATTTATTATCCTATATTAATTTATAAAATTTTGAAGTTTTAGTACCCTTTCCCTCTCTTTGGAACTCAAAATGGTTTAGAATTGTTTTAAGAAAAGTTGGCCTTATTTCTCCTATTTTGGTCAAAAACCTTTTTTTTCCATATCCATGTTTTCTAAAATGTTTTAAATAAAGTTTTTTAATATTATCCAATTATTTTTTAAAGAAATTTTTATACATTTTTGAATTTCTATAAAAATATTTCAAAGGAATTTTCATGTTTTTTTAGAATGTGGTACTTTTTATCAAAAATGTGAATGAAATATTTGTTTTAACATACACGACATGAATGAAATTTATCATCATCATGACCACTCAATGTGTTGAATATTAATTTTAAATCTTTCATATATCTTTTCAAAGAAAATGTTTTTTCTTAATATTTTATAAATAATTGGATTTTAAATAATTTATTTCAAAATGAAAACGATATTTTACTCAAAAAATATTTCAGTGATACTTTAAAGGAATTTTCATCTATGATTACATCCTTTGATGTTAATTATGATTTACCTGGTATATGATCCAATTATACCATAATTATCCATTCTCTGTATAGTTTATTATCATTATGATGATATTTTTATAAAACCCATTTATTTTTCATGGGTTATGCTATGATGAAATGATACAATGTTTATAAAACCCATTTCCTTTCCATAAGTTATAATATGATGATATGATGAATGTTTTATGATATTGTGGAAAACATGTGTATGGTTTTCATTATATAATGATTGGGCCCAGAATTATATTGTCCTCCACTACATTGGGTAAATCTTTATATCTCATGAGATAATTATGGGAAATGATTTGGTGTGCTCGATCCACTATAGGAAATAGGTAGGGATTATTGATCCAGCATGGGAAACAAGTCATGATTATAGTTCTGTTATGATATGGTAAATATGTGTTGATTTCTAATCCACTATTATTTTATGGTATCAGTATTTAACCTTAATATATGGATTTTTTCTTTGCCTATGATGGTTCCACACTTTTATGACATGTTTTTATGCTTATGATTTGAAATCATGGTTCATGATTGATTAATGATTATTTATCACTCTTATGATTCATGTATTTTAAATGCTAAAGTTTCATTCCATGTCTCATGATTATGATCCATGATAAATTGGGTATAAACTTTGTAAGTTATGATCATGATCTCATACCCTTATGCTTATCTTATGCTTGTATATGATCATATATTGATATATTCCTTGTTTACTCTTACTGAGCATCTGAGCTCATATTTTCTTATATTTAATTTTCCCATGTTATGAAGAAAGGTTTTAAGTATGGTATATCAAGAAGGGTATAAAGTGAGAATAAATTTATGATATATCATTAATAATTTACTTAAATAATATGTTTATGTATCTAGTCTCTAATGACACTAAACTTGATGGTTCTCACATGGATCATATTATTATGTATTGAATATTAATCTAAAATGATGCAATATTTATATACAAAAATATTAGGTCACCTCAATCTATATCTGTGTCATTTTATCCATATGTCCTAACTACGGAGCATATAGGTCTTTATATTCTAGATCAAACTTAGGATTTCATTTGGGGATTCCAAAACTTGAATCCTTGTCACTTATTTGGGAAAAAATGACTCTAGAAATACAGAGGAATGTATATGAATCATTGAGAAGATCTTCATCTAGCTTGATCTTCCCTAGCCTCTTAAGCTAAATTTTCTAACTTTATGATAGAGGGATCAATTTGGGAGTGGTTAAAGTCCATTATTATGAGAAAACCACTCAAGGAACTTTCCTAGTAAGGTTTCAAGGAAATACATATCCAAAATTAATTTCTCAAAGAGGTGAAAATACTAAAGGTGGTGGAATTGTATTACCTACAGCAAGATTTCTTTGACTGAATCCTTTTTTAGTAGCGTCTTCCCTTGGTTTTAGCTCTTATGAAGGTGTGGTGAAGTAAGACATGATAATTGAGGTCATCTTTGCAGGAGTGCTGAATGAAATTGATGTTTCAACCTTCCTTGGTAGCTTTGGGGGAAGCTCCAACAAAGGTAAGGTAAAGAAATCCAAGTCTAGGAAATCTAGTAGTAGAAACAAGTATCCATTCAATTTATTTACTTCAAACTCCTCTGAAATAACATCTTCGGTGTGCCACCAATATAGGAAGTAAGGACAAAATAAGTATTTGTTTCTATTATATCCTAATAATTTTCATACTTATGTTCATATGGGTTTTCTATAAATATTCTATCAAGGAATTTCTTATTAGAGAGGTAGTGTAAGATCCCTTCTTTTTTCAGGCATGTCCCTCTCTGAGTTTTTCATTCGACCTTTGTGGATGAGTCTTGTTCGGAGGCAGAGTTCCTTTTTTGGGGGAAATTACCTAAAGTTCTAGAATATATGTTTGTTTTAATTAATGGAGTCTAGGTATAAATGTGTTAAACAGGTGTATGAGTGTTTTCCATGAGTTTGGAAGGATTTGGAGGTTGATCATATCCTTAAGTATAACTAGGATGAAAACTATCCGCATAACATTTACATGACATGTAAATGAATTAAACAATGTGTAAAAATTTCCAAACACTTTTTGTGAAAAGTTTCAGGTCGTCAAGTGGTTCATGACATGAAATGAATACACGTCATGAGTTTAAATTACACACTGTGTGATGTTCGGGCAAGTTAAATATTAACCCAATGTGACACATTTTTCGGCGTATCTTTTTAATTAATAAATACACAATGTAAAAGGTTTAAAAACCATGTAATCCTAGGTCCCAATAGTTTTAAGCCTACCGTGCGTATGATTCTTTCATTTTTTCAATGGAACCCTTCCTCCTATTGACCCAAGGATGATTTCTATGTGATTTTGGAGTCTCCTGTTCCCTTCCAAACATCCCAATTATACATATGACCCCTAGTGAGTTTCTTTTCTTAGGTATCCCTCTTATCTCCAATCATTCCTTTTGTTTTGGTGTAAATCTATTGACCATGGGTTTGTTTTGGGTTTTGATCTTGACCTAGGTTGATCTAGGTTCTTCTTACGATCTTTTGTACCTTCGTCTTTCTTGGTGTTTTCTGTTGGAATCGTTGCTACGTTGATCACTAAATAAAGGTATGGAGTCTAAAATTAACCCTATAGTCTGTTTAATTTCCAAGTCTATGCAATATTATGATTTTGAAAATGCAATGTGCTCCCTAATTAATTTATTCATTGATAAATAGTAAATCATAGATTGGAATATGGGTAGGATCCCTCTTGATTTAATTGGCAGTGACCTAGATTATGGCTACCTTTGGGTGAGCGAAACCTTGATTATATATATATATGAATTGGCTAATGGATTAAAGTTTGTTTAGCGTGACATGAGATTCAGATGATTACTTGATATAGAATCACTGTGGAAAATTGATTTATTTATTGAAATGGTTGGAATGTAAATGTATTAAGACCAACTATCTAAATGAAAGTGTCATTGAAAGAAAAATGGTAATTTTCATAATTAACCATTAAGGATTATGATGTGATATTGTGATATCCTTGTTGTTATGACTTGTTGTGTTATCATTTTGTAATGCTTATATTGAGTAGGATCTACCCAGTGCCATGCTATAATGCATATATTGAGTGGTCTCTGCCCATTCTCATGCTGTAATGATTATATTGAGCGGCCTCTACCCAGTCCTATGATGTAATTCTTATATTGAGTGAGCTATGCCCAGTCCCATGATATAATGATTATATTGAGAGGGATTTTCCCAATCCCATGCTATAATTCTTATATTGAGCAGGCTCTACCAAGTCCCATGTTTAAATGCTTATATAGAGGGATCAACCCATATTTTTGTGATTTTTCCATGGATATATGGTTATAAATTATCATAGTTATGATACATTCTTAGAGATATTCCAGCATGGTGTTGAAGAAAGATGATTGATGTAATATATTAAATAATTAATTAACACACCTATTTATTTCTTTATTATATACACCTATTATTAGACTTGTCATGCTTATACATGGTGTTGTCGACCTACTGATTTTTACTCACACCCTATTCGAGCCCCATCTAGTACTCGATAAGATTACATGGATGCGGATTTGGATAATGGAAAGGGACCTTGTTGCTAATTTTTTGCTTGGTGGATGGGATGGAGTTTGGATATGGGACCTACACGGGGTTTGGGACCGATGACTTTTGAGTTTTTATTTTTTCACCTAATTATTTTATTTTTATTGTTTTTAGTTTGAAATTTATATACATTTCATCCTTCCATTACATGATTCATCATTATTGATTATTGATTCCTCCTTTTATTTTCCCAGTTTTATGATATACTGTTTCCACTATGTTTTCCTACTACTATGATATTTATTATTGGATTATTACACTATTTTTTAATCTATAACAAGGGGTATAGTATCCCCACTGTACATATCACACCCCTGCTACTAGTCAGTAGCCTCTGGCGTACAGGGAGATGCGCTTGAGGTCTCATAACAAACCTGTTACGGCCATGTGAGATAGTGTCAGATCGAGGTACATTACAAAGTGGTGTTAAAGGAGTAGGTTTTTCCTTTCTATTTATTTACTGTTTGGTAAAGGTATAAAGAAGACTAGGATGTGTTGAGACTTGGTAATGAGCTTGTTCATGGGTGTAGCTAACCAATGTGTAGGGGGAAATCTAAGTGCCCTGGGATGGGATTGTTGTTTATAATATTTTCTTGTTACAATTGTTGTTATCTCACCCCAAGATATTCACATTTTATGAGATGTCATTATTTTGTGATGATATTATTTCTCTATATTTATAATCATGGCCTGATATGGGGCAATATGAGTATGCATACATCATGATAGACACATAAGGATATATATTGACATGCATTGTTCATGATAGGGATATATCTATTTCATGTGTTATGTACTTGACTATATGAACTGTGGTATGAGATACCTGATATATTTGATAAATGGAAGGAAATGAATTGTTATGTCATGAAAAAACACTTGTAATCCATGTTTAAAGAGACCCAAAGCAGTGGTTATCTTTTGTTGTCTCCTATTGAGGTTGAGTTTTTTTAGTCAATGATATAAGGAGAATTTTTATCTTGAAGAGAAAATTAATCCTTGTCATCTTCGAGTTGAGAATAAAGAGAGTGGAAATCAGCACACTCCTAACACAGCTGAACCAGAGCTTCCTGGGGAACCTAAGGATCATATGGATGTTCAGATTTGTGATAGCTTCTTGAGGGTCAAACAATCCATGGGAAGGGAGACTTTTCTCACTATGCCTTCAATGTATGAGCTAGAGAGGGAGTTTCAGCTGTAGCATCTGCTTATGTTCATTGGGGAGGGAGGCCCCTAGGAAAAAAGTTTTGGATGTAGTCATTCCAGATGATCTTTAGGCACCTTAAGACACTCACAGATAGGAAGGTGAATATTTATACGTATATGCTCTACGGACCTGCCAATCATTGGTAGGATATTCTAGAGTATGATGGATAGAAAGAGAATTTATCTTAGAAGGAATTTAAGGAGAAGTTATTGGGGAAATTATATCCACATATATTGAGATATGAGAAGGCTTGCGAGTTCATGCATCTTACATAGGAGGACATATCAGTGATGGACTATGCTAAACGTTTCACCGACCTGTAGTGATTTGCTCCATCTTTATGCACTGATGAGATCTCCAAGGTGAGACATTTTTAGGATGGGCTTTACTATGAGATCTGGTCACAGGTGAACATTTTTCATCCAAGTATCTTTTCAGACATGATGAATCAAGATATGAGAGATGCCTCGAGCAGTATCCATGCTATTTCAGTAGGGTGAAATGGGATCTCTTCTTCTGGTGGTACGAAGCATCACTATGATAGTTTTATCCAAGGAAAAAATGGATAGAGCATTCAAATAAGTGGGTAGAAAACTCAAGACCATGTTCTATTGTAGTGATTTTAGTGTGGTAAGTTGGTCGACAAGTGGCCTTAGTGTCCGTACCCCAGTTTGGAGTGTCGTTCTTGCAGTGGGATAGGCTACCTGCAAAGGTTTTGTAGGGGAATGCAATAGAATAGCAATGGAAGGGGACCAAGATATGTATCGAAGTCCCTGAAGGAGTCAACTACTTTTCAAAAGACTGATAGCTGGAGTTCCACTAGACGTTCAGGTCGAGGTAGGGGACATGGTACCCTAGTGTAGGAGTGGTAGTTTCAGGTAGAGGGAACAAAACAGGGGAATCAGACTGGATCCTAAGGCATTGGGTCTATTCATCTATATGTTATGCAATCTACTTTGGCTAGTGTGGATGCATGACCTTCTATTTTCATGGGTACGATTTCTATACCATCAACCCTTGTTTGTGTTTTTTGTATACAGAAGAATTTCATTCCTTTTTATCTAATATTTTTTTAAATGGTTTGGGATTTTTTGTGGAAATATTAAATCATGTTTTGACCATAAAAACACCATTAAGTGCAGTCAGAAAATATCAAATGTTGCAAGGAGTTATTTCTAGAGATTGGCGGATACCATTTATTGTGGGAACCGTTTTGATTCTTGGTATGTATTGGTTAGTCCTATAATAGGATCATATTGACTATTATCATAGGATAGTTTCATTTCTATCTCTAGAAGGAGGCAGTTATTATCACCAGGGTGAGAGGGATATTTAGGCTGGTCGTGTATGACCAATTTAGTGCAGATTGGATTGTCTCATAACTCAGATATCGAGACTTGTTCTGGATGACGGTGGAATGTTGTAGGGTTATTTATCTCCAATGATAGAATATTTTCAAGATGTATTTCCTGACGAGTTCTATGACTTACCACCCAAGTGGGAGATCAGTTTCATGACTGATTTGGTTCTAGGATTACATCCAGTTTCTATCTCACCTTATTGGATGGAACCATAAAAGATTCAGTAGTTGAAAGTTTAGTTGGAATATCTGGAAGCTAAAGGTTTCATATAACCTAATACATCTCCATGGGGTTCTCTAGTTATTTTTTCCAAGAAGGTTGATGATAAATTTTTCTTATGCATGGATTATTGGAGATTGAACCAGGTGAAGACCAAGAACTATTATTCTATTCTCTATGTTGATGATCTCTTCGATCAGTTGAGTGGTTCTAAGATATTATTTGAGATTGGTTTGAGATCATGATATCAACAATTGAGGGTGAGACCTTCAAACATACCTCAAACTCCTTTTAGTAGTGGATATAGCTTGTATAATTCATAGTGATGTAGTTTGAGTTGAAAAATGCACCTATGGTATTTATGGCCTTGACAAATCATATTTTTCATCCCTTTTTGGACCATTTAGTGGTGGTTTTTATCAATTAAGTCTTATTTTACTCCCAATTAGTAGAAAATCATGCCAAACATCTTGACATCATCTTGAGTATATTTAGAGAGCATCATATTTACACCAAGCTAACCAAATGCAATTTCTAGATTGATGAATTTCACTTCTTGGGCCATGTCATCTCAGAGGTAAGAGTGTCATAGAAAGTTGTAGTCATGGTATCTTGGGAAAAACCCAAGAATGACTTTATGATTTAGAGATTTTTGGGTTTAGTTGGTTATTATCAACATTTTTTTCAGGACTTCTCTCATTTGGAAGCATCGATGTCATGCCTGACCAAGAAGGGAGTGAAGTTTGTTTGGTCAAATTATTGAAAGATATATTTTTGGGATCTAAAGAGCATGATTTCATCAACACCTATCCTCACTTTACCCATGTCGGGTAAAGCTTAAACCATGTACTATGATGCATATTAATTTAGACTCAGAGAAGTTCTAATGCAGGTGGATTGAGTGATTTCTTATGGCTCAAGACAATTGAGACTGCATGAGAGGAATTACCATAATCATTATATGGAGTTAGATATGGTTTTATATTCCCTAAGATGTTGGAGACACTATCTTTTTGTTTGAGAGTTTTGTGGTGTACATAGACCAAAAGAGCCTTAGGTACATCTTTTCTCAGCGAGACATGAACCTTCGGCAGAGGAGGTGGGTCAAGTATCTGAAATCTTTCAACTTTGAGTTTCCTTATACAATAAGAAAGGTAAATATCATTTTCAATGCTTTGATTCAAAATACATATATATGGGAAGTGTGGGAGTCTTGCGATGAGTGTCTGATGATGAGACTCTTTGCAGACATGCATCTAGATGTTCAGAAGTCTCTGGGACAAGTAACTTTGACTTCAACATCTATTATACCCATGATTTTGGATCGAATCAAGATAGGTAAATTATCTGATATGGAGGGATTAGTTATGAAGGACAACTTATATGGAGGGAAGACATCATCAGGATAGTATCTTGTCAGTATAAATTCTCTTATTTTCTATGGCTGAATATGGGTTCCTACAAACTTGTGTGAGGAGATGATGAGAGAATTTCATGATTCTAGAAGGGAGTTACATTCTGGTTTGACTAAGATGTATCATTATCTCTATAGACAGTGCTGGTGGTCAGTAATAAAGAAGAAGGTAGTGATATTTGTGAGGAGATGTTTCATCTGTCAGCAGGTGAAAACTGAGCATCATAGGCTAGCTGGGTTGTTGCAGCCTCTTCCCATTCATGAGTGTAAATGGGATGATGTCACTATGGATTTTGTGATAGGATTACCTATCAAAACCCGTAAAAATTATATAGTATGGGTGACCATGGATCGACTAATGAAGGAGCCCACTTCTTACCTATCATAGAAAACTTCACAGTCAATGATCTAGGTAGACTGTATGTGTGTGAGATAGTTCTGTTTCATGGTGTTCCATGGAGTATCATTTTAGATAGAAATCATCTTTTAATGTTGCAGTTCTAGAAGGGTCTTCATAAGGCTTAGGGATCACCCATTCTTTTGAGTACAACCTATTATCCTTAGACTAACAGTCAATCTGACCAGACTATTTAGGTTTTGTAGAATATTTTATGAGCCTGTGTTTTGGATTTTGACGGTTCATGGGATCAGTACATGGAACTTGTGGAATTTTTATATAATAACAACTTTTAGGCATCAATCTAGATGACAACTTTTGAGGCTTTGTATGGAATGTCGAGTCGTTCTCCTATTTGTTGGATGAAGGTAGGTGAGTTAGTGCTTATTGGGCCTAATCTCGTATAGGAGACATATGAGCATATTCGGTTGATCAAGAGGTGTTTGGTGACCGTGTATAGTCATGGTTCCGAGCTTAGTGGAAGTGTGTGTAGGTGGGAGATATATTAAAATTTCTTTTAATAATCATTGCTCAAAACCAAGATCAAGGATCTTGTACGTCAAATTTATAATTTATTTATTTAATATTTTAATAAATAAATACATAATCTTAGAAACTTTCTTCATTGGTGAATTTTGATCATCTGAAAAGACCCTTTCATATTACCTTCATTGTGTTGTGAGTATCTAAGGATATAATCCCTCTAGCAGTGATCCACACGTGCTCCTATAATCCTTGAGAAAAACACCACTCAATATCCAAGTGCTAGCACGGTGAGTCAAATGTCTTGCGTTGTTCATTCTTAATCACTTGTTCTTCAGTATTGAAGAAATATATCTTGCACTTCTCATTCTTGAGAGAGAGAGATAAGGAGGAGTTGAGCGAGAGTTCATTGTGTGCAACAATTCTCTATTCTCAATTTTTGTATGCACTGCACAATAAATATAGTCGTCTGTTTATAGAGTTAGGATTTAAGTTAAAATATTATTTAATTGTATATCGGCCTTTAAATAACATTTATTACCTTTAAGAAACCTCATTCCACATAATAATAATTATATTATTATTATTTTCTAGCATACGCCAACTTGCGCAATAACAAATATTATATAACAGTCTTGTTAATTAATATTTGTCACCGAACTTGGTCTTGGTCTGTTCGAACTCCTCTAGAATTTATTGAACAACCCAATAAAATATTTTATTCATAAATAAATGTTTTATTTACAATCTAGTGAATAAATATTTATTAAAATATTCAAAAAACAAAGTAAATATTTTATTCAAAAGTCGAAGAATAAATATTTATTTAATTTATGAAATGAGTATAAATTGAATAAAATTATTCCCCAGACTTGAGAATAATATTTATTCCATTAATTAAACTCAAATAGAATTTAATCGAGATCAATGGAAACACTTAGTGTGTGACCCTCTAAGATTATTTCTTTTTAGCATTAGGCATGCTTTCCTAAAGTCCAATATTACTATCTAGAAATGGGTCAAGGCAGCCAAGAGAAGTAACTCAATGTCATAATGTCGACAAACACATATGAATACTCACTGTGTAATATAATCTATTTGTCTCAATATCTCATCAAGAATGCTACACATCTATGCCACCAACCAATATTCTTGATATGTATTTCTTTGACTATCTAAAATAAACATGTTATTACACCATGGTCATGTAATTTATTATGATAGTTCTATTCCAATAAAAGGGTCAATAAGCTTCCATAAAGATGGAAGGGATAAATCCTTCATCGATTAATTCATTAATGACATGTAACTTGTGTTGCACCCAACGTATCCAACTTCTATAGGAACTATTATCATCATGGTTTACAAAATACATCTAAGTATGAGAGTTGTAACATACATTAATAATAATATTAAAGTCTAAGGACCATCAAACATGTTCGTATATAAGAATATCTGATGACACCAAAACATGCAGAATTCTTATTGGAAGGTATGTTCTCATAATCTCTTGTCTTAGAGATTACCAAGTGCAGACTTCATGAGAAGAAGTTTCATCTTCTTACAAGTACTTACACTTAACAATATATGTATTATGTGTACCATCATAGTACGTTATCCAACCGCAGAACATTATTTGAGAATATCATCATAGCACATCAAGGTTATCACCATAGTAGGGAACTACTATGATCTTATCAATGTGACGTATACTCTAGGACATTATTACATTAGAGTCATGCAGAAAAACAAACAATATGTAAAAAAGTTTTATTAATATTCAATACATAGAATATACATGTAATCAAAGTAAAAACAGTTGGTCTTAAGACACTAATTACTACAAACTCCCACTTGGACTAGATCCAACCGCCTACGACCTTCAGTTTTCTAGACATTACATGATAGTCATGTTTATACTGAGTCAAGACTTTAGTTAAGGGGTCTACCACATAGTATTATGTGGAAATACTACTAACTGAAACTTCACCTCTCTAAGAAAAATCCCTCAATAGATGATACTTCTGAAGTATGTGTTTCTTTTGTAGATGTGACCTTGGATCTTTTGAAAGATCCACCACTATAGTATTATCATAATAGAGTGTGATGGGATATTTAATACTAGATACTATATCAAGCTCTTAGAAGAATTTTTGCATCCATACTACTTCTTTAGCTACCTAAAAAGCTGCAATATACTCATACTATGCTGTAGAATCTACAATCATAGCCTGCTTTGAGCTCTTCCTACTCAAAGCACCTCTATTCACTTGGAATAATCTGTTACACTTACTGCTTCCTTGTATGTTAGAGGATCATTATTATCAACTAATAATTATTCTCCATCCCCGGTGACTATAAAACCATACCGTTTTGGTTCTCTAACCTCTCTAGTGCTCATACTAAGTAATTGTGTCTCTGGAACAATTTCTTCTTCCATGGGGATTTGTGGAATTTTTTCTTGTGCCAACTCTAGTGTATACTGAGTCTGGACTTCATCGAAGCCTATCACACTCCCGCTATCTATTTTAGAGATAAGATACTCCTCAAGAAACGTGGGACATCTGTCAAACAATTTTTTTTGAAGAATTATATAGGTAGTATCCCTTTTTTTCTTTCAGATATCCTATAAAGATACACTTTGTACCTCAGGGTGAAATCTTGTTACCTGAATAGGCCTTAAAAAATGCTCTGTGACCCCACACATGTAAGTAAGACAACACGAGTTTCTTTCTATTCCATAATTGGTATAATATACCATATTTTTATTTTATTGAGACTTAGTTTAGTATGTATACTGTTATTTTTAATGCATATCCCTAAAAGGATAATGGAAGACTCACACAAATCATCATTGATCTCACCATTTCTAATAAGGTGTGGTTCCTCCTTTCTCTTATACCCTTCCATTGATGCGTATAAGGATGAGTGGTTTGAGATAAAATCTCAAACTCCCATAAATATTCAATGAAGTTTTGATTAAGATATTCTCCACCACGGTCTGAGTGAAGTTTCTTAATCTTTTTACCAAGATAGTTCTTAAATTCATTCTTATATTCCTTGAATTTATCAAGATAATCCAACTTATACCTCATTAAGTATACATATCCATATCTAATAAAATAATTAGTAAAAGTTATGAAGTATGAGTACCCACCCATTAATTCAATAGGAAATGGTCCAGACACATCGATATAAACTAATTCAAGAAGCTCTTCATCCCTTTCACCTTTCCCAAAAAATGTGGAATTGGTCATTTTTTCTTGTAAACATGTGTGATATACACTAAGTAGTTTTAGTTCAAAAGAATCTAAATATTCATCTTGATGTAATTTAGTCAAGTGATTTTCATTTACATGACTTATCCATTGATGCCAAAGTTGGGTGTGGTTTGAGTAATGTGAAGTAACTTTGTTATCAATTTCCATTATTTGATTTTTATAATTCAACACATAAATACCATTATTTAAAATTTTCTTACCATAACAAATGTTATATTTATAAAAGAAACAAAATTTATTCCAAAATTTAAAAATAAATCCATATGTATCAAGTCTGGATACAAAATTAATGTTTTTGTTAACTGGAGGCGCATAATAACAACCCTTTAAATCCAACATCATTCTAGTCGGCAACATGATGTGGTAGTCCCTGATAGCTAAAATAACAAGTTTAGCTTCGTTGGATACTCCAAGATCTACCTCTCCTCATGCTATACACATCCATGTTTTCATGAGAATTAATTAGTTCACAATACATTGATTAAAGCATCAAACATTGAATTTTGACCGTGTCTCTCAAATGTTTTTCATAGATAAGAAACTCTTCATAAATCGACTCTTTAGTAGGTGGATCAGGCATTGAGAATTCTAGCACATAAGATTTCCGTTCATGGCATAACACAACCCGAAGGCGTATAAACCACTCCTAGAAGTTACTTCTAGTTAGGAAGTTATCTTTCTCTAATATTGATCATAGGGATAGTGTGGATGATGAAATTTTAATTTTATTCTACAATTAAAAAAATCATATTATTAGTACTTTTCCTGATTAAAAAAATAATATTTAATAAATAAAATATTTATTTATTTACTTATTAAATCTCCCACAATTTTATCAAGTCTCAATAGTCCTCACCATTGAACTCAAAATTTCTAGTTGCTTTAACATTATAGTGACAAGGATCCCCATTAATTTTCTTAATGATTCAAACTTTGGCCATGAAAAATATAATAAAGTAATTAGGTAGGTAGTCTTGACAATTTTAGACTTGCAAATCCTTGATCCATTGAGTGGATTCCTCTATCCTGAAATCCTGACTTATATTTCCTCAACACTTGCCTCCAAATTTGTATTGAACAAACTTTGGTATTTGAACTCAATGAAATTTCGGTTAAGTCAACCCAAAACTCTCACGAGAACTCCCCATAAAAGTAAGTTTCCAAACATTGGTCATGTACCACACTTAGTTATATGGTTTGATTCTCAATTAAATAATAGAAGGCTTAGTTTTACTTAATATTTAATTGAGTGATTTAAATTTATTATGAATAAATTTTATCTTGTTTTATTCTTTATATGTATTTTTAATATTAAGTGGATGTTACATAATTAATTAACTATATTGGATAAAAAGTTTACACATAATTCATTTATTTAACTTTTGTCTTTACACATTAATTCATTTATCTATGTGATGGTGGACTTGCATCCATAAAATAAATAATTGCATAGAAAGAAATAAGTAATTAATTAAATGACCCGTTCAAGATCTTTACCTAACAATTGATTTAATGAGAGGACATTAAATCAACATTTTACATAGGATAAATAACTCATATTTTCAATCTTGGCATGAGTTACAACATTCCACCTGTATACATGTGCATCACCTGGGTTGGAATCATTATGGTTCCATCTTTAACCACCTCCACAAGCCTTGGGATAATCTATTAATTACAAATAATTATTACTCACATGCAGGTGATGAGAACCATAGGATTGGTTAAAGGGGATTACATAAATATCCCTGGACATGCAGGTCCTATATAATAATGGAAGGAGAGATGAATCACATTCCATCATTTAATTTAATATTAAATAATTGAAAAATCATGAAATAAATTAAATTAAAACATCCAACACATACACAGGTCTTGATCAAGCTCATGAACGATCATACATACAATTAATACACAAAAGTAAATGGATAACATTCATTTCTTTATTCATTCTTTTATTATTTAAGATAAACACACTTGCATTAATTAATTAATTAATTCATTCATTTATTTTCATCTTAATGACCATCCGATCTTATTTAAAGATATCCAACATTAATGGAATTCATGGAAAATAAATGTCAGAACCAATAATGACATATTAATTACAATAAATTAAGTGAGAATTTAAAATTATTTAAAACCATTATTAAATTTTCAAACACAAAATTACGTTCCAATCAATAAAATAAGGTTTTAATACTACAATTTTCAAATTTAATGTAATTTTAATTTTATCCATTAATGGGAGACTACATGGTGTGTACATCCATATACACTCTATGTACCTCCGTTGTTGTATATTGAAGTCACATGCCTGGGGCTTCGGCGTGTTAACTCGGCCAGACTACACAGCATGTACATGCCAACTACTTACCCTGTATCCATTTTTCGTGTGCCAGGTTATCCCGATCAACACATGGTGTTCAATAAAAGCACTATGTGTAATTTATAGTTTGGAGTATCTAGTTATAATACACATGGGTATACAATGTGTCCTCCAACTGCACTCCATGTAACCTAGTTTTACTGGCCAAAGATTTGGCACTTCCCAATGGAATTTCTGATCAATATTCATTTGTTCTTAAACCTTCAAGAAAATGAAATATTGGATGGACATGATTAATATTTTGATAACATGTTAATTCAAATCAGATTAAAGAATGAATAACATGAAATAAAAATTTAACCACAATTGTGAATATATCAAAAATCAAATAAATAATTATAAATTTAAACATGACCACTTTGATACCATTTCATGGTTCTGGGCATAGCGGAAGAGTGCATAGGTGGGTGATATATTAAAATTTATTTTAATAATTGTTGTTGGAACTAAGAGCGAGGATATTGCACGCCAAATTTATAATTAATTTATTTAATATTTGAAGAAATAAATACCTAGGATTATGAACTTTATTCATTGGTGAATGTTGATAATTTGAAAATACCCTTTCATATTACCTTCATTATGTTGTGATGATCCAAGGATAAAATCTCTCTAGTAGGGATCCATACGTGCTCCTATGATCTCCGAACAACACCAATCGATATCTAGGTGCTAACGTGGTGAGTCCAATGTCTTGCATTGTTTATTATTGATCACTCAATCATCAGTATTGAATAAATCTTTCTAACACTTCTCATTCTTGAGAGGGAGATAAAAGGAGGAGTTGAGAGAGAATTTGTTGTGGGTAACAATTCTCTATTCTCAATTTTTAGATGCACTACAAAATAAACATATATCTCTATTTATAGAGTTAGGATTTAAGTTAAAATGTTATTTAATTTCATACTAATCATTAAATAACATTTATTACCTTTAATAAACCCCATGGAACATAATAATGATTATATTATTATTATTTTGTGTTCCGCGCCAACTTGTACAGTAACAAATATTATGTAATGGTCTTATTTATTAATATTTTTCACTAGAATCGCTCTTGGTCCGTTCAAACTCTTCTAGAATTTATTTAAAACCTGAATAAATATTTTATTTATAAATAAATATTTTATTCAAAATCTAGATAATAAACATCTATTAAAATATTCAATAAATAAAATAAATATTTTATTCACAAGTTAGTGAATAAATATTTATTTAATTCATGTGATCAATATAACTTGAATAAAATTATTCCTCAGACTTGAGAATAATATTTCTTCCATTAATTGAACTCAAATATAATTTAATCTAGATTAATGGAAACACATAGTGTGCAACCATCTAGGATTATTTCTCATTGGCATTAGGTGGACTAGCCTAAAGTCTAAGATTACTGTCTAGTAACAGCTCAAGGCACCCAAGAGAAATAACTTAATGCCTCAACGTTGATAACCACATACGAATTCTCACTGTGTGATATAATCCATTTACCTTGATATCTCATCAAGTAGGTTGCACATTTGTGTCACCAACCTATATGCTCGATATGTCTTTCTTTAACTATCTGAAATAAACACATCATTACACAATGGCTATAGATTTTAATATGACTGTTTTATTCCAATCAAAGGTCTTAGATATTAGCTTCCATAAATATAGAAGGTATAAATAATTCCTCAACTTATTCATTCATGACACTTCACTCATGATGCACTCAATGTATCCAACTTCTCCATGAACTGTTATCATCATGGTTTACGAAATAAGTCTAAGTACACGAGTTGTAACATGCATTAATAATAATGTTAAAGTCTAATGATCATCACACACACTCATATATAGGAATATCTGATGACACCAAAACATGCGGAATTCCTACTGGTAGGTATGTTCTCAAAATCTACTGTCTTGGATATTACTAAGTGTGAACTTTATGAGAAGAAGCCTCATTTGCTTACGAGTACTCACACGTGACAGTATATGTACTATGTGTCCCATAATAGTACGTTATCCAACTATATAACATTATTTAAGAATATCATCATATCATATCAAGGTTCTTACTCTAGCGGGGCACTGCTATGACCTTATCAATGTGATGTATACTCAAGGAAATTATTACATTAGAGTAATGTAGAAAAACAAACAATATGTAATAATTAAATATGAACGTGGACACCGAAAGAGTTGTTAAAATATTTGATTTGTCATGGAATATATCAGAGATATAAATGTTCTACTAAACATGGGGAAAAATTGAATGTGGACACCAATTGGAAGGATATTGCGGTTTATGAATCATTTGATATGAATACCAGCGTAAATGATGATGGAGATCGCATAAAGGAAATAACAATGTCAATTAAATGTGACCTTCATGATTGTCCAAAGTTATTTGAGGAGTTAAATAGCTATGTCAAGAAACCATTGTATACTGTTTGTACTAAATACACAACATTGTTAGCTGTATTGAAGTTATATAATTTGAAAGCTGGTAGTGGATAGAGAGACACTAGCTTTATAGAACTACTTGTTATCCTTAATGATATGATACCAGAAGAAAATGAACTACCATTCTGGACATATGATGTTAAAAGAGTGTTATGTTCAATGGGAATGATCTCTAAAAAAATTATGCTTGTCCAAATGATTGCATATTGTTTCACAAGGACCATAAATCACTCATAAAATGACCTAAGTGTGGTGCAGATCAATACAAGAAAAATTAATCAATTCCTTTGAAATATATATGATACTTTCCTATCATTCCATAGTTTTTTAGACTATATGGGTTTCAGGAAACTACGATACAATTGACATGGCATGAAAATACAAGAATTAAATATGGGAACCTATGTCATCCAGCAGATTCTTCTCAGTGGAAGAATATTGATTATGATTATTCTGAATTTGGAAATGAGTCGTGAAACTTTCATCTTACATTATCTATATATGGAATAAATCCTTTTGGTGTACAGAGCAGTACTCATAGTACATATCCCATTATGTTGGTAAATTATAACTTGTCTCCATGGTTATGCATGAAGTGCAAATACATTATGTTGTCTCTTCTTATATCTGAACCAAAGCAACCCAGTAATGATATTGATGTATATTTAGCTCCATTTATCAAAGATTTAAAATTTATGAGGGATACATGTGTTACAATGTATGATGCTCATAGAAGTGAATAATTCACATTGAGGTCCATGTTGTACAAAATGATAAATGACTTCCCTGCTTATGAAAATTTACCAGGTTACAACATTAAAGGAATATTGGGGCATACCATTTGTGAAAAATGTAAATACTCAGTTTGGTTGAAACATTCCTCGAAGACTGTGTTTTTAGGACATCATAAATTTTTACCTTGATGACATAAATATCGATCCTGGACGACAACATTTGATGGGAATATCAAACAAGGTACAACATTGTCTCCACTAATGAGCGATCAAATGTACAATAAAGTAAAATATATTGACACAATTTTCGGTAAACCATTTTTGAAAAACCTTAAAAAATCAGGTTGGAAGAAGAGATCAGTTTTCTTTGAATTATTGTATTGGAATTATTTGTATATCAGAAATTTTCTTGATGTCATGCATATAAAAAAATTATTTGATAGTGTTATTGGCATGTTACTAAATTTTCCTGAAAAAATGAAAGATGACATCAAGTCTAGGTTAGACTTGATTGAAATGAGGATAAGGGGAGAGTTGTCACCGATGAAGGGTAAAAGGTTTAATTTTTTTTCCTCCAACAGCTTGCACTCTATCTAGATAGGAAAAATTGAAATTTTATTTTTCTCTTAATAGTGTAAAAGTTCCACAGGCATCAAATATCAACAATGTCATGTAAATGAACAATTTTAAGTTAGAAGGAACAAAATCACACAACTGTTATGTTTTGATGCAAGATTTAATGCATGTTGTTTTCCATTGCATTCTGACTCAAAATTTACGAAATACATTAACCATACTCTTCTTATTTTTTAAATCCATATACAGAAAGGTTATGGACTCGGTGGAGTTTTCCATCATGAATAAGAAGGTTGCAGTCAAATTATGTGAATTGGAGATGTTTTTTCCACCACAATTCTCTTATATAATGGTCTACCTGATGGTTCATTTTTTTAGAGAGGTTCAACTATGTGGTCCTGTCTATTACAAATGGATGTACCACATTGAATGGTATATGAATATTTTTAAAGGGTATGTCAAGAATCAAAGTCATCCAAAAGGTTGTATTGTAGAATGATATATTGTTGAAGAAGCTATAGAATTCTGTACCGATTACCTATAAGATGTTGACAGCATCGGTCTCCCAAAGTCTCGTCACAACAAACACCTTAGGGTTGAAGGGATTTCCTGAAGAGATGTTACAATCACCCTGACAGAGCGGGAGAAAGCACACCTTACATTTTACATAATAGTGAAGATGTTTTCCATACATTAAATCCCACAAAGAATTTATTATAGATTTTAATCCATCAAGGGATGTAGGATGGATATAAAATACACATAATCAAAAGTTTATAGGATGGTTCTGAGAACAAATTTATAAGGAGTTGTCTAAAAATAAAAATTCAATTTTCGAACGACTTCAATGGATAGTCAGAGGACCAAATGAAAATGTTATATCTTACACAGGTTTTTTAATCAATGGTTATAGATTCTATGAAAAAGAAAATGATGACCATAGTACGATGAAAAATAGTGGTGTTACGCTTGTGGATGAAGTGATGCACATATTTGGTTCCAAGGATAGAAATACAATTTATAAAAATATGTCATATTTTTGAAATATCTAATAGATATATGAGATGGATTATAAAACATTTCAAGTATCAATTTTCCATTACAAATGGGTGTACAATATCATTGTAGTGGAAGTTGATGAAATGGGCTTCGTGAAGTTGAATTTTATCATGGAAGGGAAAAAGGATGATCTATTCATAATGGAATCACAAGAAGTGCAAGAATTTTTTGTCTCTGATCCAACAAACAAGAATTGGTCGATTATCCTGCTGGTGACTAAAAAAAATGTCGAATGAGATGAAAATTCAATCGAGGATGATGCTTTTATTGGGATATCACAATCACTTCATGACGGTATCAATGTAGAAAACATATTGTATGTTAGAGGGTACCATAAAGAGGGGATTTGTATTCTTGATAGAGGAACCAGATCCCTAAAACCTTTAAAAAAGAGAGTTTAATGAGAAGGTAAAAGTATTTTTTAATATACTATATTTTTCCTCATAATATTATATGTTCTCTACTGTATTAGCATAATCTAAATTAAATGTTTGACTATTATTTCAAACAATGTCTTCTGCACATGATGATGTTACCAATCCCTCAAAAGAACAAACTATAATGAAGGAAACCCTTTGGAAAGATGTAAAGGTAATGTTACGATATACTTTCTCTATTTAACCAAAAAAATTATATAATGGAATGTTGATTTAATTTTCATTATTCCTTATAGAGTTCATTTATTTTAAAATATTTTCTTCCATCTTTCATGCCTTTGTAGAAAGAGTAATGATGTTGTATCTACTCAATCATAGAGGTAATATTGATGTTTGCACAGTAAAATCATTGTCCCTAGAATGAATGTATTGTTTAATATTTATGTTTAATTTATTTATTTTTAGTATTACTCGCAGAATAATTATTTTATTATATAGGTGGATTATTTTGTTCAATTTGGGGTGGTCTATCTATCTTTTATGCCTTTGTGCACCAAAACATCCACTGACTTTTTATCCCTCAAAACCTTTCACCCATGTAGTGTTGTCATTTATCACTTTCCTTTAAGTTCCCTCCACTGATCAATCACATAGGTAATATTGATGTTTCCACATTAAAATAATTATCCATATAATTAATATATTTTTTCATATTTATGTTTAATTTATTTATTTTTAGTATTACTCATATAATAATTGTTTTCTTATATAGGTGAATTCTTTTTTTTCGAGCAAGGGTGGTTTGTTCGAATTTGATCATGCCGTGTTGATAGTTTGACAAAGAATTTCAATGGATATTATGGTAACATTGAAAGTTTAATTTTTTTGATATTTTGGGATGTGTAGAAATCAGTCTCACCTCAATCCGACACATGGTGTGATCGATATGATGCCAATTACTTCTTTCTATTTAAAATTAACATTAATTTTAGTAAAATAGAAAACTGACATACTCAAAAATGATCAAATATATTCAGATTGTTTTGATACTTTAATAAAACGATCCATAATTCATTTTTAGCGTGTAGGAATTAGTTGCACCTCAATATAATACACAATGTTCCCGGTATGACTGAATGTGTCTGTTATCAGTATAAAATGGACATTTTAGTTCAAAAAGTGTCACTTGCTAAAAACTGATCAAACACACTAAAATCTTCTTGGTAATTTATTAAAACAATTCATAAGTCATTTTTGATGTGTAGTAATTAGTTTCACATAAAACTGATACACAATGTGACCGGAATGATCCAAAAGTGTGTGTTTCTAGTTTAAAATGACATTTTAGTAAAAAATACCAATTAAGTACTCAAAAAATGGGAAAAAGCATTAATATTGTTTTGATACTTCATGAAAATTATTCACAAGTCATTTGAGATGTTTAGGAATAAACCTCACCTCAATAAAAAGCACTATGTGACTGATATGACTCAAAGTGCGTCTTTTTAATTAAAATTGTCATCAATTTTAGTAAAATGGAAAACCAACCTACTCAAAACCGAGAAAAAACATTCATATTGTTTTTATACTTTACGATAATGATCCATAAGTCATTTTTGATGTGTAGGGATTAGAAATAACTCAATATGATACATGATGTGCCTAGTATGACTAAAAGTCTCCGTTATCAGTTTAAAATTGATATTTTAGTTCAAAATATGCCACTCATTAAAAACTAATCAAATGCACTGGGGTTTTCTTGATAATTTAGAAAAATGATTATTAAGTCATTTGTGATGTGTAGGAATTTTTTTCACATCAAATTGATACATGATGTGATCAGAATGAGTCAAAGTGCATGTTTCCAGTTTAGAATAACATTTTAGTAAAAAAGACAACTGACGTACTCAAATCTGAGAAAAAAAATTTGGATTATTTTGATACTTTAGGAAAATGATCCATAAGACATTCGAGATGTGTAAAAATCAGATAAATCTCAATCCAACCCATGGTGTGACTGGTATGACTCAAAGTGCATATTTTTATTTAAAATTGACATCAATTTTAGTAAACTGGACAACTAACCTACTCAAAAATAAGAAAAATCATTTGGATTGTTTTTATAATTTATAAAAATGATCCATAAGTAATTTTTGATGTGTAGGAATTGAATGCACCTCAATCTGATACACGATGTTCCCAGTATGACTCAAAGTGTCTGTTATCAGTTTAAAATCATCATTTTATTACAAAAAGCGTCACTCACTGAAAACCGATCAAATGCACTCATATTTTCTTGATAATTTAGGAAAACGATTCAGAAGTCATTTGTGACATGTAGGAATCATTTTTACATCAAACCAATACATGATGTGATCATAATGAGTCAAAAGTGAATGTTTCCTTTTTAAAATGACATTTTAGTAAAAAAGACAACTGACATACTCAAGACTAAGCAAACACATTCATATTATTTTGATATTTCAAGAAAATGATCCAAAAGTAATTTGAGATGTCTTGGAATCATCTTAACCTCAATCCTACATACGGTGTGACTAGTATGACTCCAAGTGCGTCTTTTCATTTAAAATTAACATCAATTTTAGTAAAATTAATAGTTTCTGTTAATTTATTTCTATATATTATTAATGATATAAGAATTGTTTTCTTATACAGGTGTTTTATTTTACTTGAGTAGTGGTGGTTTTTTTGGAAATAGCATGAGTTAGGGTTAGGATTAAAAGACAAATGAACATTGATGCTTTTTAAGGTATGAAATAATTTGTATTTATGTAATTGTATAAAATAATGTTTGAAATGTCTATAATATAGTGTTTTTTCTTGTATTTTTTTAAATTTCATTTCATTTAAATTCTATATTGGGAATTATTTTTGTTGATCTCTGGTGTGTTTTTGGTGCTGTGGTGTGTTGTTACAACACATTACACTGGTGATGTTGTGTGCTGTTACAACACACTACAATATGGTCCTTTATCAGTGCTTTTAAAAGCGCTGATAAATGAAACATTTTTCAGTGATTTTAAAAACACTTATAAAGATGAAATTTATCATCAATTCTATAATCACTGATAAAATAAAAGGGATTTTATTATCTCTTAGGCAGTCAACACTTTTCTAGCTCTGCTAAAGGCCATTTCTAATGCTGCTAAAGGCCTATTTTTTAGTAGTGTATTGAGTAAAAATTTGATATGTAATAAATTAAAAACTCACACCAATCACTCTCCTCTCCCTCGCAGTGGGTCTCACAAGCACATCTTGACCAATACCTTCTCACTCAAAGTAAGGTCATGTCATCACCTTCTCACTCAATATGGGGTCAACCATCTAGTCTCATTATCCAACATACACATGCCAAAATAGAAAAGGCACCAAAGCCCGTCTCCCAAGCTCATTAGCGCATCATCAGGATGTTAGTACCTCAAGACCAAGACCCGCATCTTGAAGCACATCTCATCATCCATATATATCCATCCTCCTCGAGGTTTTCCAGTCACATAATCACAATATTATGAACCTCTCAACATCTTTATCTCGCCCATAAGGGATTCCATTAAATCCTTCATACCTACCCTGGCCTTTTCTTTTTGGTATCATCTCACATTAATCACCCCATGGTTACATCACACCCCAAAGGCCCTTCCCAACCCTGACCTCAATAAATCGATTTCATCATCAAAAAATTCAAGCTTCACAACATAATCTTCTAATCAGGGATCGTATTAAGCTAACTTCACTAAGGCCCTCAACATACCAATGAAACGACTCATGATTGGGTCAATCCTACATCTCCCCTCAGAGTCTATCAAAGTGGAAGAAGAATGAAGGAAATGAGTGGAATAAATTACCCCAAATAATTATGGAAAACACCCAAGATTCACCCCTCTTTAAAGGGGAATCAAGAGAAGAATGAGGGGGAGGAGATGTCAAAAATGGATCTCACTTGGGGGTCTAATCACAACTTAAACCACTACGCAACCTCCCTCCACAACATGATCCTTACCTCATGGACACATTCCACAACGTAATCTTTCTAGTCATGTCATGACACACCCTTATCAGGAAAAACCAAAAACACGAGGCCTTGAACTTCATGACAGTCTCCACACTCCCCGACGCAAGACCTCCTCTTGGACCAACCTTAGCGACATATCCCAAGGGTCACAACCTGACCACATTCCTCATGAAAATATCACTAAGGAAATATGTGAGGTTTTTACAAACTCATACATAAGAGTCATTATCAAGGCATGAAACCCCGACCATAATGTGACCATACATGAGGTTTTTGATTTTGGAAGAAACCCACACAAGAACCACCACGTTGTGACACTCACTTATCAATGCGGGACCCTCTACCATCATGTTGAGGTGAATACCACAACCACAATGTGATAACTTAACCATCACCTTATCAAAGCAAAGAATGTGGTGGAGGAGATGAAAAAACATCTCTCTATACATGGGGGTCTAATCACAACATGACACCACTTCATGGCCCAACTTTGCAGCATGACCCCCATGGTCTCCCTTCCACAATTTGAACCCTCTAGTCACATCGTGACAAGCCCTTACCAGGAAAAACCAAAAACCTAAGGCCCTAAAATTTATGGAAGTATCCACACTTCACGACGCTACACCTCCTCTTGGAATAGCCTTAGAGACATGGAGAAAAGGTCATAGTGTGACCACATTCCTCATGAGAAACATCACAAAGGAAATATGTGATATTTTTTCAAACCCATAAATAAGACTCATCATCAAGGCATGACACCCCCGGGCACAATGTGACCATACATAAGGTCTTTGATTTTGGTAAAAACCCACACAAAAATCACAATATTATGTCACTATCAATGCGTGACCCACTGCCATCATGTCAGGGTGCCTCCCTCAACCATAGTGTGATCCCTTAACAAAAAATTAATCAAAGTATTACTATAACCTTTCATAGTGTTATGAACCATCAACAATAAAAATCATCAAAATAGTTATCACATTCATCTGAGCATCCGAAATAACTCTCAAATCCTTAAAAAAATCTTCTTTGGATGTACCAAACCCCAGAATCCCAATCCTCGAACCATCTCTTTCTCCAGGATGAAAAATTCAAGTTTTCTATGAATTTTAAAACCCATAATAATATTGTCAGTTAAACCTACACACCTTATAATTATAATAAAACCATAACATGTTAAATATAGAGAGTATAAGAAAGATATTAATCTTGTTTGAAGAGTAATTTATCAATTTGGTTTTTATAAATGTTTTGATAAGATAACATTGTCCATACTAGCTTATTGAGGCATTTAAATGAGTAAGGGATCAATTAGAAAAAAAGACAAAAAAATATAACTCCTGAAGGAGAAGACGACCACATCGTAAGGAGATCATGATATAGTCGAACATAACATAAAGTTTATCATGGTTCAAAGATAAATTTAGATAAATACTTCTATGCCACAACAAGGTGAAAATTACATAATTTTATACATGGTGAAGACAAAATGAGTTAGTGATAAGTGTTTGAAAATATTAATCATAGTTATTTAGTCTAAAGAAAATAAAATTTTGAGATACATCATCTTTCTAATCATAGTTGTAGAAAACAATTAGAAAAAAGAGAAAAAATAAGAAAAATTTGGCCACAATGTAATAGATATCATGACGAAGCATCATGTAACATCCCCCACCTCGAGGCACTAGAAGATTCCCAAAATTGTTAGTTGCCAAAGTATCTCAGGCACAAATCCCTGAACATTAGAGGCTAAAAACTAGAAAAAGGGGTCTAAAAAGGTATTGTTAGAAGACTATATCTCATTTATCAGACTACACAATAAGAAATAAATATATGGAAACACAAAAAAAAGTATAAAAAATAATATTAAATGATTGAAAATAATAAATAAACAGTGAGTCCCAATCATCCATGTCAAACATATGCAAACCACCGACTGGACCGATTGCATATACATGTCAGAAGTAAAAGAAACAATAAAAAAAAGGCTACACTGCATGTTCTAGTCATTCCTCATCCCAACCTCCATCCTTGTATGAGTTCTCCTGCTTGACCATATCTAGAGTGTCAAACCATCCTATGACTAAAATAACCATGTGAGAATAGATCAAGTACCATTGTGCAATAGCTGCATAAATGGGGTGTCTGATAAAGGCACCACCTACATAGTCTCATCCCAACTGACATATGTAGTGATACACACGTGGCACACTCAAAATAAATAAATAACTACTGAGAAAGAAATAAAATAACCAATAAACCTTCTTCAAACCAACGTCAAAATGTCTTTGAACACGACATAAAATCATGTCAACCACAATATCAATGGCCTCCACTATATAATTTTTTTTATCAAGGACATATGTCAAAAGGTATTACATATCACCCCTATGAGAGTGCTCATATGAGTATAATCCCCATAAGTATAAAAATCCCAGAGCCAAACTCACTCCAATATACCTAACCAGCCATGATTCAACAAATAATAGGGGACCCCCATGAAAATAATAGGCTTTGATCCCCCACCAAGCTCTTAATCTAAGGCAGCTTGAATCGTATTTGGCTCAGCCCAACCATATCCAAGATCCTAATCCAAGACAACTCTAATCATATTCAAACTCATGAAATCCCATTAATATCACATACTTCCTATATGTACATTTTCTCATCATGAGCATAATCCCAAAGAGCATCTCATATCACCCCCTAAGGTTTCTTTTCATCCATCCATCATACCACCCTATAACATACACTATACATGAAAAAAACCACCCTTATGGGAAACCACCATTTAGAACCTTCCAAAGAATCAACCAGAATGGGGACTAAGTATACTAAACATCCTAGGGAGCCAAGGATGAATCTTATCACCCCATGCATTCCTTCGTGGATCAATAATTGAAACCCAGGAAAAACCTCAACATCCTCAACAACATCATCACATCCCATCATGCTCATAGGTCAGGTCTCTCGGTTCTATCCACAACCCCTTAACTCACATCACAAGTACAATTTATAAGGTGACACCCATTAACACATTTACCCATAGCATACCCTCACTCAAGGTCATATAAATCATTGAGTCACCCAATTGGTTCCTTCAAGTCACATCACAAAAAGGGCACCCTCACATGATCCCTCAGTCAAGGTCTAGGTCTTGGATCAATAATCAATTCTCAAGGCATACTACAACCATTGGCATCACAAACAAAAACATCAAGACCTTGCCGATTATGAATGGGTATCACATCAACAACAGTGAAGATATGACACATGACCCATATCAATTCTCAAGGTCTCACAAAGTTAGTCTGCTAAATGTCTCATTGCACTGAAACTACATCCAACAACCCACAAGAGGTATTCATTGATCACATTTTTAATTAAATTAAAATTTAGGGGAAAACCCTAAAAGGAATTCCTTCTAGAATTATACCTTGCAGAATCACCAAGCAATAGGGATCTCCCCTACCAAAGTCGAGTGAAAGCCCTATGGTACAAAACTAATTCCATCATGGTCCAGGGGAATCAAATATGAAATCTATTACTAATGAACTCAAAAATTTAGGGGAAAGGAGAACAAAAACAAAAGAAACATAATGAGACTCACCTAAAACATCAAAGAACACACCATGAATCACCCAAATATAAGGAAGAAAAATGGCATGAGGATCTCATACAGGGGCATTCTCATGCAATGAAAAAGGGTTATTAAGCCTTAAAATATCAAAGAGGAAAACCAGTCTTCTCTTACTTTTTAAAAGGCGGACGGTTTGTCATGTTTTTTATCAAACCGTGCACCAACCGTGCGTCTAATATCAAAAAAAATCAACAACATGCATAATTAAAGAGAATTGTTTTTCAAACCATTCACCAGGCTTGGACTTCATTCCAAGTACAAATAGTGTCCTTTAAGAGTTACACTACTTATAATTCCACTATGAAGGACCATTCAAAATATGAGTCCTCCACGAAACCAATGATTCAAATTCCTTTGGAATTTAAACCACATATATAGACATAGGGTTTTACAAACAAGTTTAATTCATTATTGTTTATAGAAATAAAAAAGAGACTACATGTTTTTAAAGTAAAATGAGAAAATGATCATCACAAACACTGTGGTTTTGAGTATTTTATTATGATCTTTTAAAATAAGGAACAAAGAAAAATGGAGTGAGAATCTCCTAAATTTTGGACATCACTAAAGAATTAAAACTAGAGTTTCATGAGAAAAATAACATTAGTTGATCTTAGAAATATAAACATATAAACTACAGAGAATTTCAGAGACACTAGGGGAAAAAGAATAATTAGTAACCCTACCCAAAATTTGGAACCCAAACAGAGAATCAATAATTAATTTTAATAGACACATTCTAGAAGAAATGTAGGAGAAAAAAATGACTTTCAAGAGATGAACCATATTATCAATTCTTAGGGTAGAATATTTGTTATTAATCATCGATCAATACACTCATACATGATTATGAATACATATAAAAATGTATCACGAAGAAATCACTCCATTAAAAATAAATAAATAAAACCTTCAAAACAAACATTACGATTTTATTACAACAATGATATTGTTAGTAAATAAATTAAATTTCAATTTTCATAATATACCTTTAAATAAATTTTATAATAAAATAATATTAGCAAATTACGTGTTTATTACATTAATATCACTAAGTAATCAACATTACAATGATAGATTAACATATTAAAAAAAAATCTATTTTTATATCACTTATTCAAATAATATTTATAATAAAATAATATTATCAAATTAGATGTTAACCACATCGACATCATGAAACTAGATGACCATATACTCATATTTAAAAAACTATAAAATTTAAAATAGAATACCAACCATACAAATTGATTTTTAATAGAAAAAAGAATAACATTACACTTAACCAAATAAAATATGATGATAAATCAAAAAATTCAAAAGACAAAATTTAAACCCTTTAATGATTATAAACATAGGAACTGAGATAAATATTGGTATCGAGAATATTCATTATATCTTTTATTATAAAATAACAAATGAAATGTTATCAAAAGAAAAATGACTAATTATACCAGATGCCAAAACCAATATATGGTTAGGATGGTCGACAAAATGAAAAAATATTATAATATTTCTAAGATAACTAATATGATTATCATATTTTGTTTAATATAATGATATCTCAAGACCTTGAGATAAAAAGTGGACTTGGGATCCATATATTTTAAAAAGATCGCCCATGTTTCTGGGCATGGTTTTTTATATATTTTTAGGATAAACTCTATATTTCACAATGCATGTAATCTAAAAAATTAAAAAAGGCAAAAAATGGGTGATAAAAAATATTAGGATAGGATAGAAATTTCTCAAGACAGAAAAAGGATCAAGAAAAGGAATCATCGAAATCAACTTCATCTTCATCAAATTTTCCTTCTAAGTCTGATAAGATGAAAACTTTAAAGGATCCCAAGAAAAATTCTTATAAAAAAGGAACAAAAATCTTCAACAAGAGGAAGGAAAGTGATCCTAAAAGGAAGAAGAACAAGATCATAATTCTTAGATGAAAGTTTCTCAAAAATTTGAATCTGATAAGGATGTGAATGTTATTGAATATCATATGATAATAACGTTTTAAAGAAAGGTAAAAAGAAATTTAAGGCAGTTTTAAAACCTAGTGTCAAATCCTCAAGACCAAAACCTCCCAAACCATCTTCTGGTTCATCGGGTTCAGAGGCAACAATTGCACAAAAAGGTTTTGATTATATTTGTAAATATTTGAAAAAGTTAGAAGACACCATTCCATATTTTCCCAAGCTTAAATCAAGGTGTCAATTTATTCAAAATAGTCTCAGTGAGAAATCAGAGTCGTTCAAAGTGTTATCTAAATCAATTATACATATTGAAGCAGAGTTAAAAACCTTTCAAGAAAATTCAAACTCATAAAAGATCATACAATCAAATGATTAAGTGGTCCAATCAAGTAACATGATGATAAATTTCCAGATGTAAAGAAACTCTTTTTAGAATCATCGCACTATTTTTACAAGTTATCACCTAATGTGTTTAATAGAGTGAAGTTCATGGATGAATTAAAATATAGAACTGATGAACATATAGAGGAAGTAAAAGTCATAAAATAAAAAGTTCAAAATTTGGAGTCGGATATTACCCATCTTAGGTCATGTGAAGGTGAAATTTTCTTTTTAAAGGAATAAAATAAAAAGTATTATGAGGAGATTGAAATCTTGAAGTCTGAAGTTTAGAAGTAGAATACTTAAGAATTAAATATCGTAAAGCTTGATAAGGATCAACATGAGTTCAAAAAATGAAGGCCTTCATGAAGAACCCCGTGAAGAAAGATTAAAATTTTCATTTGAACTCTTGATGAATACTTTTTAACGAATTTGAATGGTTACTCATTATACTTTACATCAAAATAATTTTTTCTTTAATGTTTTCAAATTATTATCGGATATATGTTATTTAATTTTATTCTTAGATGAATAGTTAGTTCGTATGTTAAAATTGTTTTGTATGTTATTTCTACTCTAAAATTTCAGGAAACTATACATAATTTCCCACACTTTTTAAAAATAATAGGGGGTTTATAAATAGGGAGAAGATTTTATAAAAGGGGATAAGATTTTATAAATGGTGAGATGTTATACTAAGGGGGAAATGGTTTATTTATTTTCATCATATTACAAAAGAATTACAAACTCAAGGAGAGTTATAAAGAATAACTTCAAATTTCTTAAAATAAAAGAGGGTTGTAATCTTTTCAAGTTATCATTTTAAATTTTTAAGCACTATGGTTTGTGATTTCCAAAAAAAGAGAGATTGTTGAGTCAAAAGTTTCACTTTTTACTTTTTCATTCCTTTAATTTTGAAAATCACAAACACCTTATTAAAACTATGCTTACTAAATTTTTATATTCCATGCTTTTTAGTATTTTTTGTAGAAAACATTACTTTCTACCAAACATAGAAATGTTTCTAATGTATTACGAATATAAACTTTACATTAATCAATCTGATCCATCGGATTGAAGGTGTGTCCAATACATCAGAATGACCTTTGTTTACACTAGTGGTTAAATTTATATCTTGTATACCAAATTGAAAAAAGTTATGACCATCAAACTAACCTTGGTACTAATATATCGTACTAACGCTCATTCAGTTCATCATATTGATAGTAGATAAGGAAGTCCATCGGACTGACTAAAGTTGATAATTGAAGTACCTAAGATTTGTTTCTATCGAAAGGAATACACATTAGCATTGTAATCCTGCTAAACAAAAATGTCAGACATTCAGTTATAAATGATATATCAAGATACAATTTTCCGAATTCTTTCCAACAAACTCAGAAATATGACCGTTGGAGATTCACCTATAAATAATTGGTCATTTGAAGAGTTTGGAGTTGATGCATTTCAAAACTCAAGTCTTCTATAGATTGTTTTTCCTGAAATGCTCGTTATTAGTCTCTACAATGCTTTAGAAAGTTTTCATTCTAAGGAATCCTTATTAGGGTTGTTTTATTTAGAACACTTGTTTTTGTATTCTATGACTTATCATTATTACGATTGAGGGATTATGGGGATAAGAAGACAGACGCCAATCATCGTATCGAGGGATTTCGAAGATAGGAAGATAGAGTCTGATAATCATATTGAGGGCTTTACTAGTAAGGAAAGACATACTTTAGAGTAAGTATAAAACTAGGAATAAATTTTTTCAAAGTTATTGACTACCTTTACTCTTAAGTTCAAAAGAGTGAAATCTTTTAAATATAGATTTTAATTCATTACTACTTTTACTGGTTATTGTAGTGATTGTTTTTAAAAGTCATTATTCTGTTGTGAAAATTACAATAGAATTTTTTTTCAAAAACTTTCTTATCATTTGTTTTATCAGTGTATATGTGATTATAATTAAAACATACTATGATATAATCAGACCCTTTCTAGTTCTGATTCTGACACTCTGATCATCAGATAATTTGTGAGTTTGATATTTATTACTTTAAGAGGTATTGTGTTGATTTAGTTTAATGTTTTTAAACTACAATTCACCCCTCACTTGTAAGTATAGCCATCACAAGTTACTCTTATGATCCAACATCATTATCCAACATACACATGCCACAACATAAAAGGAACCAAAGCCCATATCACAAGCTCATCAGCTCATCATCGGGATGTTTGTCCCTCAAGACCAAGCCCCGTGTCTCAAAGCACATCTTATCATACATCTATGGCTATCCTCAAGAATGTATAGTCACATAAACACAATATGATGAACCTCTCAATAAATTTATCTTGCCCATAAGGGAATCCAATAAATACATCAAACCCACCTCAACCTCTGCTTATCAATATCAGCTAACACTCATCACCCCATGGTTACCTTGCGCCCCAAAGACCCTTCCCAACTCTATCATCAAGAAATTGATTTCATCATCTTCCAATTCTCTCTTCACAACATAATACACTAATCAGGGACCATCTTAAGCTAATTCACACTAAGACCCTCAATATCCCAATGCAAATGCATTAAAACAATTCTCACGACCTGTGCTTGGGTCAATCCTGCATCTCCCCGTAGAGATGTGACTATAAAATTTGAAGAAGAATTAAGGAAATGAGTGGAATAAATTACCTCAAATAATTTTGGAAAATACCCAAGATTCACCCCTCATTAAAGAGAATCAAGAGAGGAATGAGGGGAAGATGACAAAAATGGATCTCCCCGAATGGGGGTCTAATCACAACTTAAACCACCGTGTATCCTCCCTCTACAGTACAATCCTTCCCCTGTGGCCACCCTTCCACAACATCATCCCTCTGGTCATATTGTGACACTCCCTTATTGGGAAAAACCAAAAACTTGAGGCCCCAAATTTTATGACAATCTACATGCTCCATGAAGCGACACCTCCTCTTAGACCAACCTTAGTGACATGGACCAAGGGTCATAGCGTGACCACATTCCTCATGAAAATATCACTAAGGAAATATGTGACGTTTTTCCAAAATCATTCATAAGATTCGTCATCAAGGAATGAAACCCCTGAGAATAATGTGACCATACATGAGGTTTTTGATTTTGGAAAAGACCCACATAAAAACCACCATGTTGTGACACTCACTTCTCAATGGGTGAACCAATTCCATCCTATAGAAGAGCCTCTCTAAACCACAATGTGATCCCTTCATCAAAACCTTGTCAAAGAAAGTAATGAGGGGGAGGAGATGACAAAAATGGAACTCCCCACCTGATGGTCTAATCACAACTTGATGCCACTATGTGGCCCAGATATGCAGTGAGACCCTTCCATCCTAGCTACCCTTCCAAGTTGTGATCCCTCCAGTCACATCGTGACATTCCCTTACCAATAAAAAAAAAATGAGGCTCTAAACTTCATGACAGTCTCCACGCTCCCCGACAGGACACCTCCTCCTGGACTAGCCTTAGCGACATGGTGAAATGGTCAAAACGTGACAACATTCCTCATGAGAAATCTCAAAAAGGAAATATGTGAAATTTTTCCAAACTTATACATAAGACTAATCATCAAGGTATAACACCCCCAAGAATAATGTGACCATACATAAGGTCTTCGATTTTGGAAAAAACCCACACAAAAACCACCACATCATGGCACTGAATTATGATTGCATAACCCACTGCCATCATGTCGAGGTGCCTCCCTCAACCAGTGTGATCCCTTCACCAACACCTCATTAAGGTATAAATATAACCTATCATAATGTGATGAACCATCAATAATAAAAATCATCAAATGGGTTCTGACATTCACCTGAACATCCCAAATAACTCTCAAATCCTAAACACATCCAAAAACATCTTATTTTAATGCAAAAAAAACCCAAGAATCCCAATCCTCGAACCATCTCCTGCTTCAGGATGAAAAATTAAAGTTTTATCTAAATTTCATAACCCATAGTAATAATTCCAGTTACACATAAACACTTAATAATTATAATAAAAACATAACATGTTAAATATAGGGAGAATATATAATATATTAAGCTTGTTTAAAGAGTAATTTGTCAATTTTGTTTTTATAGATGTTTTGATAAGATAACATGGTCCATCCTAGCTTATTAAGGATTTTAAAGGAGTAAATACTCAATTAGAAAAAAAAGAAAAAAAAAGTTACCTTGTGAAGGAGATAACAACCATGTCGTAACTTGAAGGAAACCATGATGTAGATGACTATAACATAGATTTTATCATGGTTCAAAGATAAATTCAGTGAAATCCTTCTATGCCACAAAAATGTAAAAACTACATGATTTTAGACATACTGAAGAAAAAATGAGTTAGTGACCGGGTTTAAAAAGATTAATCATGGTTCTTTCAACTAAAAGAAAATGAAATTTTTAGGAGATAAATCATTTTACTAATCATAGTTGTAGAAAAAAATTAGAAAAAGGAGAAAAAAATAAGACAAATTTGGCCAAAATGGTGAAGTATCATGTAACATCCCACTACCACAAGCCACTAGCAGATTCCTGAACTGACAGTCACCAAAGTATCTCAAGCACACATCCCCGAATGCCAAAGGCTACTGACTAACAACAGGGGTCTAAAAAGGTCTCAAGGGTGACCTATATCTCATTTACCAGACTATGCAATAATAAATAAATATATGGAAACACATAACAAAGTACACAAAATAATAATAAATGATTGAAAATAATAAATGATTATTGGGACCTAGTAAGCCATGTCAAACATACACAGACCACCAATTTGGACCAATTACTTATAAATGTCATAAATAAAAGAAACAAAACAAAATGGTGACACTGCATGTTCAAGTCATGCCTCACCCCAACCTCCAGCCCCATATGAGTTGTCCTACTCGACCGTATCCCTAGCCTCAAAAACCAACCTGCAACTAAAATAACCATGTGAAAACAGAGTACCAGTGTGCAATAGCTACATGAACGGAGTGTCAGAGAAGCACCACCAACATGGTCTCTACCCAATCAGCATATGTAGTGATGCACATGTGGCACTCTCAAAATAAATAAATAACGATTGAACAAGAAATAAAATAATCAACAAACCTACTTCAACCCATCAGAATATCTTTGAAAAATTCACAAAATCATATCAACCACAATATCAATGGCCTCCACTAAGAACTTTTTTTTATCAAGGGAATATGTCAAAACATATACAAACCACCAAATCATGTCAACCACAATATCAATGACCTCCACTAATACCTTTTTTTATCAATGGAATATGTCCAAAGATATTACATATCACCCATATGAGAGTGATCATCCGGATATAAGCCCCATAAGTATCACATACTCACATCCAAGCTAACTTCGATATACCCAACCAGCCATGCTTTGACAAATAACGAGGGGTGGGAGGCCTTAAAAATTATAGGCTTTAATCCCCCACCATAAAACCCCCACCAGGATGGAATGAAATGATCCAAATCATCACCACTTCAAATCCAAGGCACCTAACCATACCCAAGCTTCTAATACAATGCAGCTTCAATTGTATTCGACTCAACCCAACCATATCTAAGCTCCTAATCCAAGTCAACTCCAATTGTATTCAAACTCATGGCCCCCCATTAATATCACATACTTCCTGATTAGAGTTTTTTCAACATGATCATAAACCCAAAGAACATCTCAACTCACCTACCCTATGGGTGCCTTTCATCCATCTGTCAAACCACCCTATAGCATATATCATACATTACACAAAACAACCCTTATAGGAAACCAATGTTTAGAACCTTCCAAAGAATCTACCAAATCAGGTCCCAATTATACTAAACACCCTAGGGATCCAAGGTTGTATATTAGAATCCCATGAATTCCTATATGACTCAACAACTAAAACCCAAGAAAAACCACAAAATTGTCACGTCCCATCTCGCTCATAGGTTTTGTCTCTCGCTTTTATAAATAAACCCTTAACTCAAATCATAAGTAAAGGTTCGAATGAGACACCCACAACGTACCCTCGCTCGAGGTCATCTCAAACATCAAGGCACCCACTTGAGTCCTTAAAGTCACATCACAAAAAGGGAACCCTCTCAAGAGTCCTCTATCAAGATCTAAGTCTTGGACTAATAATCCACACTCAAGGAATACGATTCCCCTTGACATTATAGTTAATGCAAATTGTTTTGAAAACCATGCACTAATCTTGGACTTGATTCCAAGTCGAAATAGTGTCCTTTAAAGGGCTACAATTTTAATAAATCCACTCCAAATAAATGATTCAAAATATGATTCCTCCATGAAACCAATGATTCAAATTCTCTTAGAATTTAAACCATCAATACATAAATAACAATTTATAGTTTACTTCATTGTTTTTAAAGAAACAAAGAAAAGAAGACTACATTTTTTTAAGGAAAATGAGCATATGATCAACACAAACACTATATATTTGAGTATTTTACTATGAAGATCTTTTAAAATAAGGAACAAATGAAAGTTGAATGAAAATCGGCTAAATTTTTGACATCACTAAAGGATTATAATTAGAGTTACTTAAGAAAAAGAACATAAATTGATCTTAGAAATATAAACATATAAACTAAAGAGAATTTTAGAGATGGAAAAAAATTGTAACCTATCCAAAATTTGGAGCCCAAATAGAGAATTAATAATTAATTTTAATACATACAATATAGAAGACATGTAGGAGAAAAAAATTGATTTGAAAAGACATTATCAATTCTTAGGGTTATGATATTTATTATCAATCATCAATCAATACATACATACATGATTATCAATACATATAAAAATGAATCATAAAGATATCACTCCATTAAAAATAAATAAATAAAACTTCCAAAACAAACTTTATGATTTTATCACAATAATGATATTGTTAGTAAATTAATTAAATTTAAATTTTGATAACATTAATATAAATAAAATTATAATAAAATAAGATTATAAAAGTTTGAATTTATTACATTAATATCAATGAGTAATCAACATCATGATGATAGATAAACATATTAAAAAAAACTATACAATGATATTACATCTTAAAATAATCTTTATAAGATAGTATTATTAGAGGATATGTTAACCACATTGATATCATGAAAGTAGATGACCATAGAACCATCTTTAAAAAACTATAAAATTTAAAATAAAACGACAACCATACAATCTTAATTTTAAGAGGAAAAAAAATAACAATCACACATACCAATTAAAATATGATGAGTAATTGAGATAATTTTATGGATAATATTGACTAGTTTATATTATAAAATAACAAATTAAACATTATCAAAATAAAAACAACTAGTTATACCAGACCCCAAAACCAATATATGGTTAGGATGGTCGATCGAATGACAATATATTATTTTATTTCAAAGATAAGTAATATGATAATTATATTTTTTTAATATAATGATATCTTAAAGACCTTGAAATAAAAAGAATACTTGGTATGGATATATCGAGCATGTTTTAGGGGAATATTTTTCACATTTTTTTAATATAAACTTGATATTCCACAATAAATATAGTTTAAAAAATTAAAAAAGGCAGAAAAATGGGTGGGAAAACCTACTTGAATGAGATAAGAATTTATCCAGTGAATTATTAGTTTGAAATAGAAAAACATAGAAAATAAGATAAAAAATAGATGGATTTCTTCACCACACAACACATACACCAGGAATAACAAAAATGAGGAGCACTTATCAACTCATCTCTCAATAAAACATAGCTTTTAAAAGAAAACAAACCATATTCCTCAACCTTCATGTGTTCAAAATACCAAGAATATTTTTACTTACATGTTGAAATTTTGGATAGGTCAAATGGTGTTAAAAAAATCATAATGCTTCAAAATAAACCACTTTCTCCCTCAAATAATGACCACAAAATCTCAATTCAATCTTCAAAAAAACATATGCATGTTTCAAATGATCAAAAATATCATCAATTATCATGAGAAAAATACATTTTATATAACAAAATTAAATGTTTTTATCTAATGGATGGATTGGGTATTATCATGAAACCATCATGAAGTATCTCAAGTCACTTGAAATACATCATCATCAATACATACTAATGTGACAAATCAAATGTCATTTTAGATACAATCATGTTATAAAGTCATGTATATAATCTAATAAATTTAATTTAACATCAATGAGAACAATGAAAAAACATAAAATAAATTGGTCCTCTTACATTGTTTAACATAATTTTTAAGATAAAAATAAAAAAAATTAAGAGCCTAATTAATCAGACTGGGCCCCCAACAACAAAAGATTATCAATGTGACCCAACCCAAAAAATAACATAATATTATATTGTCACAAAAATAAATCATAATATTATATATTTAATATTTAAAACCCAATTGTCCATGTGGCCAAGCCCAATTATAAACCTAAAATAATCAGCCAAAGGTTCTACTAGGTCATCAGTTTAGCAAAAAAATAGAAGACTCTCAATAAAATTCATCATTGTAAAAACAGAAGATGGAACAGGGATAAAAAGGAAATCATTGGGGAAAAGTTTGAAATATTTCCCTTCATTACCCTTTCCATTTCAAATAGAATAGGGCATGGGGCAACAATAAGATGAAGAACTTAATATTGCACTAAGCTCATCCAATTTGAAAAACCAGCATCATCAGACTGAGAAAAATGGGTGCCAAAACCTCAATGCTCATAATTTTAGGGAACATTTTTCTCCAGCAGTTTTAGATGGAAAAAACAGATGGGAAAATGGGATGAAAGGTAAAAAAACTTATACCATTAAAACCATGAAGCACACATATCAATCACGATTGATGCAATTAAACTGCATGAAATAGGAATCAACCCTGTGGGTTGGAATCTACATTGCTTTAAAATGTGAAAATAGAATAGAAATATGTGTAAAACATAGAAATGATAATCAAAGAAAGATGAGCAACAATTAGAAAAGCAATTAGAGAAATTTGAAGACCATTGTTATTTATTTCTTCATGATAATTCCAGATATAAAGCTTCATCATTTTACTTTACCTTATGCAAAATGTATAACTAAACTAATGAAAAGTAAATTCACTCACAAAACAATATAAATTAAATTCAATATGGAGGCCACCAGTGGTACTTGTACAAAAATGGATTTTAAAGAAACATGGGTAACAAGGTAATTAGAGAATATAGAAGAGCATTTAATGTAAGGGTTTCTTCACTACAAATTCAGGTAAAAATAGAAGCATCATATTAATTTGTTCTTTCTCAGATGAAATTAGTAAGACCAAACATACAAGGGAAAAAAATCTGATATGAGCACATCAGTTATTCAATAAAATAGTATTATAACAATGGAAAAACTAAATGAAAATGTTACCTTTAGCGGTGGATTCACAACATCCCAAACCCACCAATCTCGTGAAGATAGATCTATTTACCTGAAATGGCCTACCATTTACTTTTATTTTATGCTAAAATAGTATGATTTTTTAATCCAAAAAATAACTGAAGTAAATGGCCTACCATTTACTTTAATATTAAAATTTCATAGAAATTGATAATATAATATTTAATAAACCTTCCCTTTTGATATTAATGTTGTAAGGGATTTTAAAAATGTTTTTAGGTAATAGTTTTTAATTATTTTAAGCAAATTAGTTAAAAATCATATAAAAATGGGTGTTATGGATAAGGATGACAATGTGTTAGGTACCTAACATGACCAGTCACCGAGACCCCACTTGGGCCAGCAGTGAGCTGAGTGTGTCCCCTCAAGACCACCTCCTATAGGTCATGATTTGGTAGATGTCACCAAGAAGACATATTACACGCATGAGAGGTCTTAACCCGTAAACTTTCATAAAATATAGCAATGTAAAACCATATATATAACCCATTTATAGTGTACCATGCATGTGACTCGTGATAAACATCCCAACGGTACAAAAAAATAAACACCATTAAATAAAGTCAAAATATAGGGATCCTTATCTTGTAATAAAGACTATCCTCAACAATCGGGGGAGGGAAAACTCCACATCACACCAACATCGACCAGAGCACCAACATCAATGACCACCGCCAAACACTACCATGTTTCAGGTTCACTAACACCCCAATCACAAAAGTTGTAGTTAATTGGGCATTGTCTGCATAGCTAAAACATGTGTTGATACAAGACTAGTGTAGGGTAACTCAAAAAAAGGAGAATAAGACGAAAAATTTACACATAACAAAAAAAACATATATGTTTAATGGTACAAGAAAATCAATGGTTGTAACAACCTGAATTTTTTCAAAGGTGCGACTCATTTTTCTCGATTTAAATTCTTTTTTTGTACCCTTTTAATGTTACCTAACAGAGTCACGAAGTTCACGAGAGTGCCTGGGGTTTGATTGGAGCCCGAAACTAGAGAATCTTGGAAAATAGACCGGGCCGCACAGTTAGTGGAAACCATGCCACCCAACTCGCACAATTTTTCATAACTATGTGGGGTATCTCTGGGGGGAGTGGGTGGCCACACATTTGTCTTCAACCATGAAAACTAAGTCGCACTCCTATCCGGAAAGTTCATACATCTTAATAGTGGGCCTTCACACAGCTTGCGCCTGGTTAGGAAAATTGTTCACCTAACCTATGGGGGGTCCCTCCTTAGTTAGTGGCATTATGCATAGTTTGTACAACCATGAGACCCTTTATAGATGAGTGATTTTATGATTTCCCCTTAAATGAATTAAAACCTCACCCCTCTACTTTCTTCTCTCATTTCGAGCTGACAACTCCCCCCATCATGCAGGTTCCTCCTTTGCCTAATATAGGCTTTTTGATTACTCCTCCATCCAGACTCTAAATCGAACATCATCAGAAGCATTGGATAACTAGAGGTATGATCTCAAATCCTCTTGATTTCTTTTATTATTTCTCTTCCCATCTATTGTACTATTTTAATGTGATCTCATTCACTCTATTTTCAAGGTGTTGGACCGATTCTCCAATTTCTTCCGTTCTACTTCAAATCTGAAGCTGATATTGGATTAGGAGTCGTCTATGCCCCTAAGGCAGGTGGTCTAGATTTATTTTCCTAAAGTTTTTGTGTTTTAATAGTTTCATAACTGCGCCACACGTCATCCATTGTTTCACGTCATCTTAAAATGCATTCTTACTCTTTAAATCAATTGAATCGTGTTAATATACTCTCATTAACCCTTGATAAATGGATAGAGGATGTTCCCTTATTGATCTCTACCCCTTTGGATGTGCCAACTTGAACTTTCCCTTTTTATATAATTGTTTAATGGACCAAAAACCAACTAAGTATTCGACTTAACTTATAAATGGAATTTCCCTCCTTTATAGATATGTATAGTTTATTAAACACCTTCTAAGTGTTTGGCTTGTCCTTGAAGTGGTTTTACCTTGCCTTATAATTGAACAGATTAGCTCTCAAGATGGGTTGTCTTGATTAATTAAATAAATAAATTAAATGTATTAATTATAATGAATGTTAATGGGTGGGAAGGCCGCACCAAGTGATGAATGCTTTTATATTTGAATTATATGGATTGTGACACCCTTGGTTGTTTTAGGATTGATGGTAATAAATGCATTAGAGGTGATCCCTCATGTTATTATTATTATTATGAGTGTTCCATCATTATGGGATGTTGGATGATGGTTAAGGGACTTTTTAAGCACGACGTTTCACCCCCCTTACATTGGGTGTTAAACACAATGCCTCTCACCGTTATGCTTATATCTCAACCATGGGAATGACACTCCATGTTCCACTGCATTAGGTGTTGGGAATGATGACCCACCCTACCTATCTCTAATCACAAACAAGAGTATCACGTTCATCATGAGATTCATGGCTTTTACCCTTGTTAGATCCTATAGCTCATTAGACTAGTTATTGACATTTGAGTTACGCCCCGAGTCCTGCTAGAACCTAACATCCATGTATATTCCTACTTATGTTATCACATGATCAGTGCATATATGTGTATACAATATATAACTTTAAATATATATATATATGATTACTATATATATGGTTATTAATCAAACTCTTACACAGGCCTATGCCAAAGTAGTTAGAGCTAACCAGGTGCCCTATAGGAACCTAAGCGGGTTGATATTTATCTTTTAGCATTTTTTATTATTCCTTATACCTACACACTGTTATTATATGAACACTTACTAAATTATTCCTAGACACCATTGGTGGTGGCCTACTCATATTTTATCTCACACCCTACTTAAGCCGCTTTTGGTACCCGAGTAGACCTTATGATTGCAGGTATGGATAAGGTCAATATTTCTAATACAGTTGTTTGATATGCTTTACTTATAGCTTAGATAATGGGAGAAGAGGACCGAGCATATACTTGTGATTCTTTTGGAGTAGCCTTTTATATTTTTTGTATTTTTGTATAAAATGGTTTATATGTTTGTCCCATGTATCCCCCTTTCCTTTTTTATACCATCATGCTTGATATCATCATGTATATGACTTGGCCTATGAGATTTTGATTATTATTTAGTTGCTTGGTTATTTTCAATTTTGTTGTTTCTTATTTAGATTTGTTGTTGTTGTGCCATTTGTTATATCATGCTTCCTATAGTGACTATTTATTTATATTATCCATTATGCTACTACCATATGAGGTTATATTCTCCCCACCATACCACCATACACCCTCACTGCTAATTGGCAGCCTCTGGCATACGAGGAGGCACGCTTGAGGTCATGTGACCCACCAGCTTGGGACACCGATTAAGTGGATCCTGGGTCCAAACATTATAAAGTGGTATCCAAGCATTTATTTTTCTTTGTCTTGTTATTTGAGTATTAGAAAAGTGACTAGTAAGTATTAGAATTTGGTAATGAGCTCGTGCGTGGGAGTAGCTAACCCACATATAGGGGAAACCCAAATTACCTGGGATGAGTTATTGATGTTATGATTTTTTACATGTTACAGTTGATACAATCTCACTTTTGGGCGACACACATGCTTTGTGGTCTTATTATTGTTTATGTTATTTATTTTGTACATGGTCCTTGGTCTGTTAAGGTAAGGAATTTGCATCTCATGCATCATTATAGGAACATTAGGACTGACATACCATGAATTTTTCCTTTCCATTTCTACTTCTTGCGTGAATTTTCCTATTACATATAGCTAGTGCCTAATTATTATATATAGAAATGTGTTGAAATTTCTTTCAAGGAAAAAAAATATTCTAAACGGTGTTTTCCCACATAGATTGATGATGACACCTTTATTAGCTAATTATACCATATTGTGGGTTTTGGACCTACTGGTTTTGGAAAATGATATATATATATATATATATTTCACATGAAAGACTACAAAAAAGATGAAATTAAATATTTAAAACTGAAATGGTTACCGCTAAATGGGATGCCAATTATAAAGTAAAGTGTGTTTTCCTCTATACTTTGCATTTGAAAATCCATATACTGAAAACCCTTATAAGTTATATGATACCTAGACTGGAACCCAGCCTTAGTAGTGGGTATTTGGGAGTCTCTTACATTCTTACAGCAATTTGTGGACTTTCCTACCACCTAGGCCTAGCTTTTGGAGCAGGCAGAGAGGTGTGATCTTTTCTATTGGAAGGTTTTGTACCTGTCCTATTTATCTATTTGTAAATATTTTAGCTATTAAAATATATTCTGAGGAGTGTATTTGAAATTTTAGAATCATTCCACCATGATAGCCTCAAGTCATACACCAGGAAGGAAGTGATTACTATACACCTGAGGTGGTAGGCCCTGAGCCACCAATGATACCTCCTGCCATGCCACCTATGGAACCACCTGCTATTCTTGATATGGACACCAAAACCTTGTTTTGAGAGTGTTTTTTCCATATGATACATTTTATGTAAGGTTCTTCTTGACCTATCCTGACTATGGAAGAGTTGACACGAGGCTTCCAGCAGCACCATCCTCCCACCTTTTTAGGGGATGTCGAACCTCATTCTATAGAGCCATGGTTAGAGGCCATGCTTTCTATTTTTGAGAATCTGAAGATGCATATAAAGTAGAGGGTCAAGCTCGTTGCTTACATGTTGTATGGTTCTTCCAAGCGATGGTGGGATGTTATTACCCAGGTAGACCGACATCATGATATGATCTAGACAGATTTCCAAACGATCTTCTACGATTACTTCTTTCCATAGATGATGAGATTAGATAATGCTAGCGAGTTTATGAACTTACATCAAGGATCCATGTCTGTCATGGATTATTCTTCTCATTTTATAGAGTTGTAGTGTTTTGTGCTGACTTTATATGGATATGAGCTTATAACCACAAGGAAGTTTAAGGATGGGCTGGTATACACCATTTGATTATAGGTCAGTGTCTTTCAGCTGATGATTATTTCAGAGATAGTCAACCAAGCCCTCATAACTTAGATAAATTTGAGGGAAGCTGATGATGGGAACTATGGTGGTTCAACATCCATATTTTTCAATGTTTCTTCTAGTGTATGAAATAAACGTTTTGAGGTTTCTCATGGGGTAGTATTATTCATCCAACTCATATTGAAAGCTTCCTTACATGTCATCAATGTTGGAATTCAAGACACAAAAAACCTCAGTGTATGTGTTTCTAGTGGAATGTAGTGGATGCGGTAGGATGAGACAAAGCCATCACTTCTACAGGACTTTTCCACCAGTGCCTAGTGAGTGGGGATCTGCTCCTACCCCACATTCTGGAGTAGGGCTAGTAGTATCTCACTAGGCAGGAAACTAGAATACCACCAACCACTCAGGAATAGGTGGTGGTCGAGATAGAGGTAGCTGTACTTAGGATTTGTAGCACTAGCAGAGCGATCCTGCTCAGGGAAGTTGGGTTGTGAATCAGGGCCACTGTATGGGCCAGTTACATTTAGTGCAACCTATGCCAGAGGAGCAGAGTGTCGGGCCTTGTACTGTCAGTAGTACCATTCTAGTAGCCTCTAGTGTCTACTTTATTTGACACAATCACATCACACTATTTTATATCTGAGGAAATTTTGGAGAGTCTGAGCCTCGAGATAGAACACTTCTATGGCATAATGAAACTCAATACCCCATTAGGTATCTGATCAAAGAGTTTTCACTAAAATAAATATTGTCCTCTTGAGATAGGAAGATATCTTTTCATATGAAATATTTTTGTCTTTGGCATGAAAGGGTTTGATGTTATCATCAGTATGGACCAGTTAGTACCCTATCAATCCCATATTGACTATTATCGTCAAAGGGTGATGTTTATATCACTAGAAGGAGGTAAATATATTCATAATGTATAATGGGATGTCCATGCATCTTGAGCAGGACCTGATCAGTAGGGGCTGAGAAGAGTGAAAACCCAGGTTTCTAGAATTTTCTTGGATGATCAGGGGTTACAACCTGCTATTTTTCCTCATACGGTGGATCATTTTCGGGATGTATTCCCTAAATATTTTTTTGGGATACCTCTTGTGAGAGAGGTAGAATTCACCACTAATCTAGTTCTAGGGGTGGAACCAGTTTCACGACCTGTCCTAATGGGGATCATGCTGCGACTCACCAAGCCCACCTCCAATAGGCTAGGGGGTGGTGACTATCACTGAGTAGGCATATTCCTAACATGATAGGCCTTAGCCTAAGTACATGTACACATACACACATCTCTAAGCCTATAAAATGCTAAAATGTAAAAACAATTTAACAACCATGCATGCATACATTTAAATCCCACAACCAGAGTATGACATGATGTAAAGGAAAGTTAACAGGGAAAAATACAAGCTCTCCATAAATATTAAAAAAATAAGTCCAACCTAAAAGTAAATCTAGGACTCCTATCAAGATACTATAGGAAAAAAACTCAGCCTATCTAGGATCACTAAGCACCATCTGGTCCTAATCCGTCTAGGAATATGTCAAAAGGTTGATCATATGCACAAAACATGACACGTGTGAGAAAATATCATACAGAGGTGATTATAAAAATACCCATTTGGACACCCCGAAACCACAAAACATACAATAAGGAAATACAGTATTCTCTACACAGGTATATGTCTATGGTGCATATAATAAGGATATCCAGATCTAATCAACAAAGACACATAGTCTAAAGATAAGTCATAACCATAATGCTAGCCTAAGATTCCAGCTCGAAGGTTACATATAACACTCATCTAGGAGAAAAAACTACGAGTCTAATAATAGTGATGATGTCCATCCAAGAGGTACTTCTCATCAGGTCTCATCATAGGAAGTACATGCTGAAAATACAAAGAGATACGATACATAGACGAGGATCATGCCTAAGGCCATGGGGTATAACAACAACTAAATCTAGATTAACCCACTAAGTAGAGGATTTACACCCAAATAGTGTTGGTCATGACGATACCAAAAACTCCACCCAAGATATGAAGATGAATATAGGATCTCACTCTAGGCCTCATGGAAGGATTCCAACATCTCTATCCAAAAATTCTTACTGAAGGGATCATTTTCCTAGGAGTAGGAGGCGATTCCCTACCAACCCTCAAGGAAAGGATAAGTGGAATGAAACCTAATTAAAATTGTCCAAGATATAAAGGATAAGGTCTCCAATACATATTTTAAGGAGTACACGATGTGTAGTATGGTTACACGTCGTGTCCCTTAACCCCGAGTCTTGCCCGTGTAACCAACCCATGTCTCTTGCCCGTTTCCATGTAATAGTACACAACATGTCATCTTCCCATGTACTCTACCTATGTACCAGTACATGACTTAGACCATGTACTTGTACAGGCTGTGTTTGTGTAGGGGAGTACACAACATGCTCCAACCTATGTATTCCAACCCGTGAATTCCAACCTGTGTATGTATACTCGCTTAGGTACACATCGAGTTCACCAAAGGGGACCACACATTAGGTGATAGGGTCACACGTTGTGTGATACTTATCTCTCTCCAATAACCCTAACCACTACTAGGAGGGTCCCACATGATGTGTGGCTCTGAGTTACACATTGCATAGTGCAAATTTTTCTAGAATTTCATATCTTGAATCTACGTTATTCTATGGTGCTCTGATCACCTGTTTCGTCCATGCCTCAGCTGGAAAGTCATAGAACCACCTTGTTCGAGCCTCACCGTCAATAAAAAATAGGTTTTGATCATCAAACCCATTTAGAAAATGGGATCATTCATTATTCTTCATTGTGCACCGAAGAAGGAAAAATCAGGTTTCCAAATCCATCTCATTCATCAATCATTCCATCATCGCACCACCTTCATGTCGTGCTAATCCTAGATCTACAATATCATATCATTATGCCAAGAAATGGGTGTTCAATAATCAATTCATCAAGATATAGAAAAACACATACCAAATAAATAATGCCCATGATGAATGAAGAATCGGGGGAGAAAATCACAAGAACAATCAAGAGGAACAAACCTCGATCGATGTTCATATCGATATTGGTTAATTATTTTTAGAATGAAAATCAAAAAATTAATAATCAAAAATCAATCCTCCTGATAAAATCCACACAAATAAATATATCTATCAATAAGATAGATCCAAAAATCAATCCATTCATCAATTTATTTGTGTTCATCATATAAATTACGAATAGGGATTGAATCCAAATAAAAAAATGTCCTACCTAAATTAGGATCAATCACTGATGAAGAATGAAACAATTTAATTGTTATTGGTGAGATCCTTTGATTCTATTTCATATCGATCATGATCCATGATTTGGTGGAAGTTCATCTAAGAGAGATCCTATAACACTCTCTCTAAAGGCTTTATAATAGTTCTAGGTTTATGTGGATAACCCTAAAATTCTATCATAATAGTCTACTTAAAGACTCCATTCAATGCATCAAAGAAATTGAAATAAAATAATTTATTTAATTATTTTATTAATTTCTATGCCTGTGATGATTTTTTCATAAACACCATACTCTGACCAAGGTTATGTTGTGCCTAGGGTAAACCCTTCATTCTAAACTCAAAAGTCCCATTATATTTCTGATTTGGACCCCAATTTTGAAGTTATTCTTCTTTTTTAGGAAAACTATGCACATGTGCTACTTAATATTTTCAATATTTCAAACATTTATTCTGGGAACACCGGACCTAGTAACCGCACACCTTCTCAGTGCTTGGTCTCTAAAATAATTCATACAATATTCAAAAATAATAGTGGAAAATCCGAGTCATTACATTCTCTCCACCTTGGGACTTTATGTCCAGAAAATTCAAAATAATATCTACATAAGGGATGTGGGTATTGATCATGAATCTTAGACTCTTAATCCCATTTCTCTCCAAAAGTTTCCCGTATTTCCACCAGACACGTATTAAAGGAATCACTCACCCACGATGGATATTATTCTGAAAATACTTAATTTCTACCAGGTACTCAGCAATGGTAGCTCCAACCTTGATGTTCAGCTCACCCCAATCAATAACATGTGATTGTTCATGCATGTACTTCCTCAGATACGACACATGGAAGAAGACGTGTACCTGATCTAACTGTACATGTAGAGCTAAGTAGTACTCCACCTCTCCAACTCTACGTAGTATCTGAAATGGGACAATGAATCTCATAGATAGATTATTACCTCGACCAAATATCTGTAATCCACATCAAGTTGAAACCTAAAGGAAAACATTCTCTCCTTCCTCTAACTCCAAAGTCCCTCTTCATCTATCATCATAAGACTTATGGAAGCTCTGTGCAGTCCTCATCTGTTCTTGGTAGTATCTCACACCAACTATGGGCCCATGAGTGTTGAATATCCTGAGTCAGTACAGCAAAGTGGCAACCTATAGGGTCACTCATAAAAATCCTCAAATGTTTCCATACTGATGGTGGAATGATAGATTTTATTGTATGAAAACTCCACCAGTGGTAGGTGATCCTCCCAACTATGACCAAAATCCAACATACAAGCTCCTAACATGTCCTCCATAACCTGAATGATCCACTCAGTCTAGCCATCAGTTTAGGGGTGAAATTTTGTGCTCAAGCTTAACTAAGTCCCAAAATTCTCCTATAATACCATCCACAATCGGGATGTGAAGTGAGAATCATGATAAAAAATTATCATCGATGGAACTCCACGGAGTTGGACTATTTCCTATACGTAGAGGTGTCACAATCTCTCTATTGAACTATTCTACCAAATAACTAATAAGTGGGACAAATTGGTGAGTAGGTATATGTTCAACTATATGGCATCATGTCCCCTAGATTTACATGGTAATCCCATCATTAATTCCATTGGTATCCCATCCCACTTTTATTTTGGCACCTCAAGGTGTTGAGCTCAACCCACTAGAACTTGATGCTCACTTACTGAAAAGTAAGACATCGAGAGAAAAACTATGGAACTCCCTTCATTATCCCTAGTCAAAAAAATTAATGTTGGAGGTCCTGGTACATCTTTTCCACACATGGGTGTACTACCAAAGAATATGTATGAAAATTTCTCATAACCTCCTCTCTCAATGTCACTGGTACCATCGTGTGTCCTCTGAAAAAAATGACATGATCCCCAACTTCATAAAATCCATCATGAACATGTTTGGTGGATATCTGAGTACATAGGGTCTCACAGTCAGTATTCCCAAGCTGCGCCTCCCTAAATCACTGCAAGAGAGGAGGGGTGACAACCATTTACTAGAGGTAAGTTGCTCCATCTCTATACACAAAGGATAACTATAAAGAGGCCAACTACTCTGACACCTCATTTAGAAAATATGAACAAGATCTTCTACCGAGAGCATCTGTTACCATGATCCCCTTCCCAAGAGTATAAAAAATATAAAATTCATAATCCTAGAGGAACTCTAGCCATCACCTCTGTCACAAGTTAAGATCCTTATGAGAGAAGATATACTTGAGATGCTTGTGATCATAATAGATGATAAATTTCTTACCCATCAAGTAGTTTCACCACATATTTAGTGTGAATAATACCACTGCTAAATCAAGATCATGGGTTGCGTAGTTCTACTCATATGGTCTCAACTAACATAAACTATATATGTTAGGGCCAATAAGGGCCTATATACCCTGAGAGGGGGGGGGGTGAATCAGGGTATGGATATTCTTAAATTGAAAGTTCTTTCTACCCCACTGGATCTTGACCAATTTATTACAATGGTCACTTTGTTTGCTCTTGTGCGATTATTATGATCAGTTCTTTTTTGGTTTGTCTGATGATGATTCTTTGAATGCAATGCAGGGAAGCGACTAGTCAGACACAGATATTTTTACTTGGGTCACCCGCACTGGGCTACATCCAAGGAGCATACAACGACAATGTGCCATTGTACCAAATCTACTAAGGCTCACTGTTAATAATGTTCACAAGGTTCAGGCTAGATCAATTCTAAGCCCAGGCTCACTGACTTTACAAGGTTTAGGGTCAGCTCACTGCTTTCCCAAGGGTCACTCCATGTTTCTCTCTCTCTGGATCACTGCCGGTGGAGAGGATCACCTTCTTCCTCTTCCTAAGCTCACTGCTCTGTGAAGGGATTCACTCACAGTTTATAGACCTGTAGGTCTCTTCATTTTCATGAAATAATGCATCTTCAACTGTTGATAGATGCTCTTTTGAAGTACAACTTTCATCCACTGATGAATACCTCTTTACCTCTGACCACTGGGCAACTACCTTTGGAAAGTACCTTCGCAAAGCACCCTACTTCGCGAGGCTTCCAATTTCGCGAAGCTCAAACAAGCCTTCACGAAACTCCTGCCTTTTCGAGAAGCTCTATCGCGAAGCACTCTCGCGATGCTCAGACCTTCATAATGCTTAAGCCGTCACGGAGCTCCTACCTCTACGCGAAGCTCACTGAGCCAGCGCAGGGCACACGCCTTTCGTGGAGCTAGAATAGTCGTCGCGAAGCTCCCCTTTCGCGAAGCACACTGCCTTCGTGAACTACCTCTACGAACCGAGAGCTAAGGATTTTCTCTGAAATTTTCTCTCTTTATCTTGAGGGGGTCAGCCTCTATTTATAGGCGATTCCACCGACCCTCAAACTTTCCATGCGAAGTCAACGCCACGTCATCTCAAATCGCGAAGCTCCGAAGTTTCCGTCGGAATTCTGTCTAAATCGCGAAGCACCTCGGAAATTTTCGGATCGCGGAGCTCATCATAATCGTGGAGCATCCCGTCAATTCCTTCATGCCTTCGCCACGAAGCTCCCTTGCAATTCCCTTCATCGGCGCGAATCTCCCTTGCAAATCCCTTCACCGCCGCGATGCGCTTCAGCCTCTGCCGTTCGCGAAGCTTGTCGTAATCGTGAAGAATCACCGCCTCCATTCTTCTGGTCTTCGCGAAGTCCAAACCATGAAACCTCTCTTGGCGAAATTCATTCCATTGCCATATTTAATTATGATCTTCATGGAAATCCTATTTTCGCGATGCTCATCAAACTTCCAAATTTTGGACCCCAAAAATTTGGCAAACACTGGGAAATGGCGTCACCTTATACTGCTCTTTTGTACCGCCTCCAGATCGTCCTTTCCTTTGTCATCGTTCTTTATCAACATGGATTGTCAAAAAATTCACTGGAACTCGACAATTCTCCATGGAAACCTGCTTTGTCAACAAACACAATCAACCCAAAAATACTGCAATGTTACCTTGAGGGATTTTTTCCCAACAATATACAATCACCACCTACCTTTACATCATAACACAACCAAGACCAGTTCATGATGAATATCAGAACACTAAGTAATTGAAACCATCCTCTGGAAATCTTAATATGGGAGTTATCATCAATTTCTATCTCAACTACTAAAAATCCTACTGGCACTTTTTGTCCACATGAAAGGATGCCCCTTTCTTTTCAAATCTTTCATGGGTGATGATAACTTGGATAAAACAGGTATGAATCTATGGTAATAGTCTGTCAGCCTAAGGACGCTCCTCATCTCTACCACACTCTTAAATGGATCCTAAGCTAACACTGCCTCAACCTTGATTGAGTCCACTGACACTCCATCTACTGAGATAACACGTCCCAGAAAGTGGACTGCCTAAATCCAGAAATGACACTTATAGATATTTTTTTAAAGATAGTTCTCTTGGAGTATGTCTAAAACCATCCTTAAGTGTCTCACACGCTTCTTATCATATGCCGAGTACACAAGGATATCATCTATAAAGACTATCATGAATCGGTCTAATAAAGTCTAAAAGATCTGGTTCATGAGTCTCATGAACACTGCTGGGGAGTTCCTCATGCCAAAGGGAATCACCGAGTACTCATAGTGACCGTAGAGACATCTGAATGTCGTCTTTGGTATATCCTCATCCCGTACTCAAAACTAATGATATCCTGATCTAATATCAACCTTCAAGAACCATTATTCTCATCTCAATTGGCCAAGTAGGTCATCAATCCTAGGTATTGGATTCTTATTCTTCATGGTCACCTAATTCAAGCACCGGTAGGACACACATAACCTCAATCTTATATCCTCCTTCTTCGAAAACAACATCGGGGCTTCCTAGGGTGAAACATTGGGTCTAACAAATCCATTCCTCTTAAAATCCTCTAAATTCACCCTCATCTCATGAATCTCTATGAGATAAATTAAATATGATGGCACAAATATTGATGTTGTCCCTGGGTGTAGATCAATGCAGAAGTCCATCTCACAGAGGGGAGGTAATCTTGGAACATCCTCAGGGAATACGTCATCGTACTCCGCCACCACTGCAGGAAAATGGGAACTCATAACTTCCACTACACCAAGGGTTAGGCAAGACAAATGATGAGTAATCAGCTACACCACACCATGCATGAGTCCATACCGTGCTTCCTGGGTTCCCCTTTCACCAAAAAAGGAAAACCTAGTCCCATCACTACACACACCGTATCGTCCACCTGAAATAGTCAATCTAGGAATGAACTATAGATAACTCATCCATACTTAAAATGATGTTGTAAGGAATCATTGGTTCTATGAATAGATCCCAACAGAAACTCTCGCCTCCAAGATTCAGGTCACACTTTTGGAACAAGTATGTTAATTCTAAGTCATCTTCAGTTAGAGTCACCAAGCATAAGGTTCGATCCAAGGGATCAAACAGAATTTATAAGTTTCGAACATGATATGTGGAAAGAAAGGAATGACCAACACATGTGTCTATCATGCTATAAATAAGGTATAAAAGACAAATATTTTACCTTGAATCATTCCCAAAGCCTCTATATCATACGATTCGAATGCTTATAGCTATCCACGCCACTATCCCCCAGCTCCCGGAGCCTACCATGGACCACTTGGGGGTGTTGGTGACATGTCAAAATGTAAAGACCCGTAAATTTTAAGGAAATTTTTTTCTTAATTTTCTTTGGAATTTTACAAGAGAGCAGTTTCTGACGGCACCTGATTCCGAGGCCCGGTGTGCCCGGAATCATTTTCCGAAGTTTGGCTCGGGTACGTTCAGTGAACGGACGAGCGGGTTTTTCTAACTTTTGAACCGGTGCCCGGAATCGAATTCTGAGGGCACCGATGAAATCGCAGCGCCGATATTCGCATAGAAACGCCTCTTCCGGAGTTGCGTTTGCTCGAGTGTGGTTTTTAATTTTCAGGCTTAAAGTTGAGAAATAAAATAATTTTGCGACAACTTTATTTTATTTCGCTTAAGCCACTTGGAAGCCACTTGAGGCCACTTAAAGGCGGCTTGAACTGAGTTGAACCGGATAGGATGCTATCCAGAAATATCCTACCCCCTTAGTAGGATATTTGTGAGGTGAGGCCCGCACGAGCCCCGCCGTTTCTTTCCGCTAAGAAACGCACCCGCGAAAACCCGTCTTAATGAAAGTCAACTGACGCGTTTCTTAAAAATCTTAACAGACCATTTAATTGGGCGGTTTATTTCGTGAATTAAATGGGCTGTTTCTTTCGTTGAATTAATTCAACGAATTAATTCAATCGTTTCTTATCCTGTTTTCGTGTGTTGGCATGTTAATAAAATAAGACCAACCAAAACCTTTTGGGGGATTACTGGTTGAGACAGAATCCTTGTTCCTCTTCCTCCTTCGCGAAGAACGCGAAGAACGCGAAGAACGCGATAAACGCCGAACCCGGAAATCGACGACGTGACGCCGTGATCTGCAACGCCGACAACGTTCTTCTGCGACGTCTCTTCCTCCGCGACGGATCTTCGATCGGCTGCTTGAGGTAAGAGTCTCGGACCTTCCCTTTTATCTCCTTCGTGGTTCTTAACCAAAAACACGGATTTAATTAATGAAATTAAATCTGTTGTTTCATGGTGCGTTGAGTTCGCCGACTCAACACCGGATTCCGCGACGACGCGAAGCCTCCCCGCGACGACGCGACGATCCCTCTCTTCCGCGACGAGCTTTTCCGCGAAGAACGCCTGTGCGCGACGATCGACGAGGTAGGGATTTTATAATTTGGAATACCCCTCTTTATTCCCGTGAACGTTCTTTAAAAAATTAAAGAACCAGTTTCTATTGAACAATTTTATTTTATTAAAATCGTCGGTTCATGTGTTGAACAAATTTCTCCCGGTTGTTTATCTCTAACGCGGAGGGTGCGGGCCAAACGAACACGGCCCGACGACCCTCCGTCGTTTTTCTTTTTGTGCGGATTTGACGGGCGACGACGGAATGTGCCGCAATGGATGTTTGATGATTCCGCAGTGAAGGACGAGTCCCGGGAGGAGCAGCGGCGCAGGCGGGAAGGAAATCGGACCACCGAAGCGATCCTGGTGGCCCGCAGAACTCGCCGGCGGCACGGGGCGCAGGCGCGGCGGCGCCGGCAGCCGGGAGCGGCGGCGCCCCGGCGCGCCGCCGGACAGGCCGCCGTGACTCAGCGCGGCGGCGGCGGCACCCGCGGACCCGCGGCCGCGTGGGTCCGGTGCCCCTGGACGCGGCTGAAGCCGCGTCCCGACTCAACGCGGCCCCACGCGGGGGGCCGCGACACCACTTGGCTGCGGGGGGCGGCGCCCCGCGTGCCTCGGCCGTTCGGCCGCTCGGCCGAACCGGGCCAGGTCGGACCGGGTCGGGTCGACCCGGTTCGGCCGACTCCCGGGGGGGGGGGTCGGGCCGGGTCGGACCGGGCCCGGACCCCCGTCTTCAGACGGTTTTTCGTTCAAACGCCCGTAACTTGAGCTACGGGCCTCCGAACGACGCGCCGTCAGCGGCAACACGATCCTTGGATCGAGACGGTCGTTTCGGTATACTATACTCAAGGTGCACCTTCCTTTTCGGGAGCCTACGTAGTTAAAACTCCGTAGTTAAGCGTGCTTGGCCTGGAGCAGTGATCAGGATGGGTGACCTCCTGGGAAGTTTCCCAGGATGGGTGACCTCCTGGGAAGTTTCCCAGGGTGGGTGTGAGACGGAAAGGCCAATAACTAACAGACCGGGCGTCCGATTGACGTGCCGTCTGTTTCGTTGTTTTCCTCTAAGTGAGACGGATCTTTTGGCATACTCCGCCCGAGGTTTGGACGCAGGTGGAGTACGGTCGGGTTGGTTTTGCCTTAAAACCAACCGGACCCCTAGGACGAAAAATCCAATAACTCTCAGACCGGGCGTCCGATTGACGCGTCGTCTGCGACGTTGAGTTCCTGTTGTCGATACGGAACTTTTGGATACATCAACTTCGGACTTTGTGTCAGTTGATGTATCAGCCTCTCGGCTCGTGGAGCGGACCCTCCCGAACGAGCTGCTGTGTGCGGGAACCCTAGGCTGGCTGCAACTGCTTCTTCGATAGCGACGACCGTACAGAGATCCTCAGTGGACTGCGGCGACGAATGTGCAGAGATCCTCCATGGACTCCGACGATGACCGTGCAGAGATCCTCAGTGGACTGCGGCGACAACAGTGCGGAGATCCTCCGTGGACTCCGACGACGACCGTGCAGAGATCCTCCGTGGACTCCGACGACGACCGTGCAGAGATCCTCAGTGGACTGCGGCGACGACTGTGCAGAGATCCTCAGTGGACTGCGGCGACGACTGTGCAGAGATCCTTAGTGGACTGCGGCGACGACTGTGCACAGATCCTCAGTGGACTGCGACGACTACTGCACTCAGCGATCCTACGTGGATCAGTGCTACCGATCCTGTGTGGGTCCGATCCTGCGTGGGTCAGCGCTCAGCGGTTCTGTGTGAGCCAGTGCCTACAGGTCCTGCGTGGGCCCGGTCCTGTGTGGGCCCGATCCTGTGTGGGTCACTGCGAGGTTAGTACCTATTGATCCTTCGTGGGTCCGATGACTTAGATGGATCAGTGATCATCTTTATCTTCATCTGAAGAAGTATACCTGTGTGAGCTGAATCTTCTGTTTACCTTGGGCGGTGGAGCGCTTGGTTGTAGCAGCATATCCTTGGCAGTGGAGCGCTTGGTTGTAGCGGCATACCTGCGATACTGGAGACGAGGGTACAGAGTACGGAGACCGTGTAGCCGGCTGAGACCTGAATACTGCTCGACCGACTCGACTTGGAGTGAGTCGACTAGCCCAGTGGACGGAGCGCCCGGTATTCGGCGGCAGACCCACGGCGGACGGAGCGCCTGGTAGTTGGCAGCAGACCCGCGGTACTCGACTGGAGGAGTGCCTCTGTAGGCTATTTGGGTGAGCGCCCGGTATTTGGCAGCAGACCCTCAGTGGACGGAGCGCCCGGTAGTTGGCAGCAGACCCGCGGTACTCGACAGGAGGAGTACCTCAGCAGTCTTAGTTTAGTGAGCAGTACCTCGGAGTCGTGACAGGACCACTGTACACTTCAGAGGTGGGGCTCTTCAGCAGTTACGGTTTCGATAATGAAAATCCTGGTTTGAGTTGAGTCAATGATCCTTGTGTTTCTCTCCTTTGTGGATTGTGTTGAGCTATCCTGTGTGGATTTACTGTCTACTCTCCTTTGTGGATTGTGTTGTTCCATCCTGTGTGGGTTTATGTTTGCTTTCCTGTGTGGACTGGGTTGTGCTTGGGCTCGGACGTTGGAGCCAAACGGGAATTGATGACTTAGGTATATGTATGGGCATATACCTAAGCCGTGTCAGATGTTACTTCGTGATTGTATCCTTCCTTTGCGGATTATCCTTTGTGGATTTCAGGAGACCTTCGGGGGTCTCGGGGTCCCTACTGAGTAGCTTATACTCACCCCTGCATGGGCTTTGCCCGCACTACGTTGTGTTGGTTGCAGGCGACGGACAGCGCTGATCGTGGTGGAGGTGTGCAGAGCAGGACGGTACCTGGAGGTGGACCACTGGACGGGACGTACTCAGAGCGGTCAGGTGGACCCGAGGAGCAGAGGAGGCTATCTGTACCCACCCTTCAGGTGGGATTTTCCAGAGGACGGCTCGACGCTGCAGTTTTCCCTTTCAGTTGTTGTTTTTCCTTTCAGTTGTACTTTACTGTTGGGCTTGTATTTCCGGCCCCTTTTTCTTTCAGCATAGCTTGTACAGTTTTTACTTAGTGTTTACTTTTTCGCTTTCTTACTCTGAGTGCTTGTTTACTTTTCAAAGGAAATTTCTTCCCTTTTTGTTGGGATTTACGCCTTGGTGCTAGTCGCCAGCCCCTGGCCTATGGAAGGCGGGCTTGGGGTAGTCACGGCACGGGCCCCGAGGACGGGTCGTGACAAATTGGTATCAGAGGTGGTCGGTTCTACCGGGGACTCTGATCTTTCTTCTATGTGAAGAAATAATGTTCAGTGTATTGGGTGTGGTTATCAGTCCAGGGAGTCCAGTGTTGGTGCGGCGGCCGACGTATCCGTACACCAGGACCCTGACTTCTGATTTCCGACTTAATGCACGAAAACATTGATTGCATGTGTGTTCAAGTTTTCTTTGTGATTACTTGTGCCAGCTCACCAGGTATACTGTCCTGACCGTGGCGCACCTGTTTCTTTCAGGATGGCCCCACGACGACAGCCAGCTAGGATTCCGAGAGTGGAGCGTGATGATAGCCCACCGAGCGTCGAGGACTCGGTACAGGGCCCGTTGACCGCTGAGGCACCGGCGGTACCTTTACCCGCTGAGCCCCCGATGCTTCCAGCACTGGCAGCTGACGATGCACGACGCCTCGGAGCTCTGCACGAGTTCCAGCGCCAGCGACCACACAGGTTCTGTGGGGCGTCGGACCCCCAGGCAGCCGAGGACTGGCTGGAGGCGGTCTTCCGAGTTTTCAGGTTAGTGAGGACACCAGCATACCTCATGGTGATCCTCGCAGCGAGTCTCCTGCACACGGAAGCAGGCAGATGGTGGAGCTTGATGCTCCAGGTGCACGATGAGGCCTCCCTCATCTGGACGGACTTCAAGAGCCTCTTCCGCTCAGAGTTCGTCCCGGCCACCCTCCGTGCGGTGCGCATTCAGGAGCTTCTTCAGCTGCGGCAGGGCAGCTTGACGGTAGCCCAGTACGCGGCGAGGTTCACCGACCTTTCTCGCTACTCGACAGACATGGTACGAGACCCCTTCTTTCGGGCCCGGACCTTCGAGCAGGGATTGAGACACGAGATTAGGGCATCGCTGATCTCCCTCAGTATCCCGACCCAGGCAGGAGTGCTAGAGCGAGCCCTTCTGATCGAGAGCTTTCTGGCTGAGTCTACAGCGAGACCTACCGCAGGGCGGCAGGTGGCGGAGTCTTCGGCAGCAGGTAGCCGACATATGAGTCAGGGTTCTGGCAGATGACCTCGGGACACTGGCTCAGCAGTGCGGGGCACACAGCGCGAAGCCAACCTCCCGAGAGGCAGGCAGTGCTACTCGTGCGGCGGGCAGGGCCACATGGCTCGTGACTGCCCGACCCGCCGTACTGAGGAGCAGCAGACGGTGGAGGGGCCACCCAGGCAGAGGCAGAGGGTCGACCGTGGCGGTCCGCAGGGAGGAGGCGGACGAGGCAGAGGAGCTGGCCGAGCAGCAGGTGGTGGGCGACGCTTTGAGGCTCTACCACCACCACCACCAGGCGGTCCACCCCGACCGCAGGGGACAGGAGGACATGGGATAGCTCATCTTCAGGCAGTTGAGGCCTACGATCATGGGGCTCCGGGAGCAGATGGACAGGAGAGGGACTAGCTCCAGACCTGGAGACTTTTATTCATGTTGCTTCTAATTTTGTTGATGTATGTTTGTAGATGCTTTGTGTCTTTGTACTTGAGCTGCAGTAATAAAAGACACCTTTTCTTGTGTCATTTACTTCCCTGTCCTCTCTTGTGTTGTTACTAAGAGGTTCCAGTTTTGACTGTTGGCTTGACCCTCACTTGTGAGACATCTACTGGAGGAGACCCAGTTACCACACACTGATGCCGACAGTGTGACTCAACCCTTGGAGGTGAGAGTAACGGTTGGATCTCTTGGTAGTAGCGTCGAGGCCTTACGACGTCATCCTTGGTATGGATTAGTATCATCCTTGTCGGGATTGACCGCATTAGGCGAAGAACGTGGTTCATCCAGGGGATGAGACCAGATTTCTCTTATCGGCAAGGAAGAAATCATGGCAGCTCTAGTGGGACCATAGGTGGTCCGGGCCACGATAGAGAAGGTCCAGGTGAGCACATGGGAGCGGAAGGCTCAGATGCGTGCTCAGTACCGCCTTTGTATCCCTAGTTTGTGTTGAAGCTTTACGGGGACGTAAAGCCCTGTGGTGGGAGTAATGTAAAGACCCGTAAATTTCAAGGAAATTTTTTTCTTAATTTTCTTTGGAATTTTACAAGAGCGCAGTTTCTGACGGCACCTGATTCCGAGGCCCGGTGTGCCCGGAATCATTTTCCAAAGTTTGGCTCGGGTACGTTCAGTGAACGGACGAGCAGGTTTTTCTAACTTTTGAACCGGTGCCCGGAATCGAATTCTGAGGGCACCGATGAAATCGCAGCGCCGATATTCGCATAGAAACGCCTCTTCCGGAGTTGCGTTTGCTCGAGTGTGGTTTTTAATTTTCGGGCTTAAAGTTGAGAAATAAAATAATTTTGCGACAACTTTATTTTATTTCGCTTAAGCCACTTGGAAGCCACTTGAGGCCACTTAAAGGCGGCTTGAACTGAGTTGAACCGGATAGGATGCTATCCAGAAATATCCTACCCCCTTAGTAGGATATTTGTGAGGTGGGGCCCGCACGAGCCCCGCCGTTTCTTTCCGCTAAGAAACGCACCCGCGAAAACTCGTCTTAATGAAAGTCAACTGACGCGTTTCTTAAAAATCTTAACAGACCATTTAATTGGGCGGTTTATTTCATGAATTAAATGGGCTGTTTCTTTCGTTGAATTAATTCAACGAATTAATTCAATCGTTTCTTATCCTGTTTTCGTGTGTTGGCATGTTAATAAAATAAGACCAACCAAAACCTTTTGGGGGATTACTGGTTGTGACAGAATCCTTGTTCCTCTTCCTCCTTCGCGAAGAACGCGAAGAACGCGAAGAACGCGAAGAACGCGAAGAACGCCGAACCCGGAAATCGACGACGTGACGCCGTGATCCGCAACGCCGACAACGTTCTTCTGCGACGTCTCTTCCTCCGCGACGGATCTTCGATCGGCTGCTTGAGGTAAGAGTCTCGGACCTTCCTTTTTATCTCCTTCGTGGTTCTTAACCAAAAACACAGATTTAATTAATGAAATTAAATCTGTTGTTTCATGGTGCGTTGAGTTCGCCGACTCAACACCGGATTCCGTGACGACGCGACGCCTCCCCGCGACGATGCGACGATCCCTCTCTTCCGCGACGAGCTTTTCCGCGAAGAACGCCTGCGCGCGACGATCGATGAGGTAGGGATTTTATAATTTGGAATAACCCTCTTTATTCCCGTGAATGTTCTTTAAAAAATTAAAGAACCAGTTTCTATTGAACAATTTTATTTTATTAAAATTGTCGGTTCATGTGTTGAACAAATTTCTCCCGGTTGTTTATCTCTAACGCGGAGGGTGCGGGCCAAACGAACACGGCCCGACGACCCTCCGTCGTTCTTCTTTTTGTGCGGATTTGATGGGCGACGACGGAACGTGCCGCAACGGATGTTTGATGATTCCGCAGTGAAGGACGAGTCCTGGGAGGAGCAGCGGCGCAGGCGGGAACGAAATCAGACCACCGAAGCGATCCCGGTGGCCCGCGGAACTCGCTGGCGGCACGGGGCGCCGGCGCGGCGGCGCGCCGCCGGACAGGCCGCCGCGACTCAGCGCGGCGGCGGCGGCACCCGCGGACCCGCGGCCGCGTGGGTCCGGTGCCCCCGGACGCAGCTGAAGCCACGTCCCGACTCAACGCGGCCCCACGCGGGGGGCCGCGGCACCACTTGGCCGCGGGGGGCGGCGCCCCGCGTGCCTCGGCCGTTCGGCCGCTCGGCCGAACCGGGCCAGGTCGGACCGGGTCGGGTCGACCCGGTTCGGCCGACTCCCGGGGGGGTCGGGCCGGGTCGGACCGGGCCCGGACCCCCGTCTTCAGACGGTTTTTCGTTCAAACGCCCGTAACTTGAGCTACGGGCCTCCGAACGACGCGCCGTCAGCGGCAACGTGATCCTTGGATCGAGACGGTCGTTTCGGTATACTATACTCAAGGTGCACCTTTCTTTTCGGGAGCCTACGTAGTTAAAACTCCATAGTTAAGCGTGCTTGGCCTAGAGCAGTGATCAGGATGGGTGACCTCCTGGGAAGTTTCCCAGGGTGGGTGTGAGACGGAAAGGCCAATAACTAACAGACCGGGCGTCCGATTGACGTGCTGTCTGTTTCGTTGTTTTCCTCTAAGTGAGACGGATCTTTTGGCATACTCCTCCCGAGGTTTGGACGCAGGTGGAGTACGGTCGGGTTGGTTTTGCCTTAAAACAAACTGGGCCCCTGGGACGAAAAATCCAATAACTCTCAGACCGGGCGTCCGATTGACGCGCCGTCTGCGACGTTGAGTTCCTGTTGTCGATACAGAACTTTTGGATACATCAACTTCAGACTTTGTGTCAGTTGATGTATCAGCCTCTCGGCTCGTGGAGCGGACCCTCCCGAACGAGCTGCTGTGTGCGGGAACCCTAGGCTGGCTGCGACTGCTTCTTCGATAGCGACGACCGTGCAGAGATCCTCAGTGGACTGCGGCGACGACTGTGCAGAGATCCTCCGTGGACTCCGACGATGACCGTGTAGAGATCCTCAGTGGACTGCGGTGACAACTGTGCAGAGATCCTCCGTGGACTCCGACGACGACCGTGCAGAGATCCTCTGTGGACTCCGACGACGACCGTGGAGAGATCCTCAGTGGACTGCGGCGACGACTGTGCAGAGATCCTCAGTGGACTGCGGCGACGACTGTGGAGAGATCCTCAGTGGACTGCGGCGACGACTGTGCAGAGATCCTCAGTGGACTGCGACGACTACTGCACTCAGCGATCCTACGTGGATCAGTGCTACCGATCCTGTGTGGGTCCGATCCTGCGTGGGTCAGCGCTCAGCGGTTCTGTGTGAGCCAGTGCCTACAGGTCCTGCGTGGGCCCGGTCCTGTGTGGGCCCGATCCTGTGTGGGTCACTGCGAGGTTAGTACCTATTGATCCTTCATGGGTCCGATGACTTAGATGGATCAGTGATCATCTTTATCGTCATCTGAAGAAGTATACCTGTGTGAGCTGAATCTTCTGTTTACCTTGGGCGGTGGAGCGCTTGGTTGTAGCAGAATATCCTTGGCAGTGGAGTGCTTGGTTGTAGCGGCAGACCTGCGATACTGGAGACGAGCGTACAGAGTACGGAGACCGTGTAGCCGGCTGAGACCTGAATACTGCTCGACCGACTCGACTTGGAGTGAGTCGACTAGCCCAGTGGATGGAGCGCCCGGTATTCGGCGGCAGACCCACGGCGGACGGAGCGCCTGGTAGTTGGCAGCAGACCCGCGGTACTCGACTGGAGGAGTGCCTCTGTAGGCTATTTGGGTGAGCGCCCGGTATTTGGCAGCAGACCCTCAACGGACAGAGCGCCCGGTAGTTGGAAGCAGACCCGCGGTACTCGACAGGAGGAGTACCTCAGCAGTCTTAGGTTAGTGAGCAGTACCTCGGAGTCGTGACAGGACCACTGTACACTTCAGAGGTGGGGCTCTTCAGCAGTTACGGTTTCGATAATGAAAATCCTGGTTTGAGCTGAGTCAATGATCCTTGTGTTTCTCTCCTTTGTGGATTGTGTTGAGCTATCCTGTGTGGATTTACTGTCTACTCTCCTTTGTGGATTGTGTTGTTCCATCCTGTGTGGGTTTACGTTTGCTTTCCTGTGTGGACTGGGTTGTGCTTGGGCTCGGACGTTGGAGCCAAACGGGAATTGATGACTTAGGTATATGTATGGGCATATACTTAAGCCGTGTCAGATGTTACTTCGTGATTGTATCCTTCCTTTGCGGATTATCCTTTTTGGATTTCAGGAGACCTTCGGGGGTCTCGGGGTCCCTACTGAGTAGCTTATACTCACCCCTGCATGGGCTTTGCCCGCACTACGTTGTGTTGGTTGCAGGCGACGGACAGCACTGATCGTGGTGGAGGTGTGCGGAGCAGGACGGTACCTGGAGGTGGACCACTGGGCGGGACGTACTCGGAGCGGTCAGGTGGACCTGAGGAGCAGAGGAGGATATCTGTAACCACCCTTCAGGTGGGATTTTCCAGAGGACGGCTCGACGCTGCAGTTTTCCCTTTCAGTTGTTGTTTTTCCTTTCAGTTGTACTTTACTGTTGGGCTTGTATTTCCGGCCCCTTTTTCTTTCAGCACAGCTTGTACAGTTTTTACTTAGTGTTTACTTTTACGCTTTCTTACTCTGAGTGCTTGTTTACTTTTCAAAGGCAATGCCTTCCCTTTTTGTTGATATTTACACCTTGGTGCTAGTCGCCAGCCCCTGGCCTATGGAAGGCGGGCTTGGGGTAGTCACGGCACGGGCCCCGAGGACGGGTCGTGACACAAAACATCTACTACCTCATTCCGATCTCCCATATCTTATGATACATACACTTCCCTATAGAACTATCTTTTCCTATAAATTCCTCTATCTCAGTAGCCCATCCACAGTCTCTTTGTCAATCATACAGTGGGTTAATCAATCTCAACAAGATGTCCCCTGCCCTCACATGAGTAGTACCTTGTCGCTCTGGGATGACTAGACCCATCCTGTGAGCCCTGAACTGTAGATCCTATATCCTGGTAACTCTTCCTAAAATTTATCACATGTCCAAGTTCCTATGACTGATGTAGGATCCCTGTGGCTGAGCTCTCTGCTCTTATATGCCCGCTACCAGTAACCACTAGTTGTATCTTCTCCTCCAAGAAACTCTCAACCACTAAAGCTTTGTATATCACCCCATCATAAGTAGGAATGCATAGAGGGATAAAAATGAGTAAAGTATCTCTATACAAACCTCATTTGAAGGTCTGAGATCTGATGAACTGGTCACAAACCATATCCATAAAGTACCTTGAGAGGTTGGTAAACATCGATGAATACTATTCTACTGTCGTGCTTCCCTGCTGGAGTTGCAGAAGCTCCTGGATATGTATATCCCTTAGTGTAGCTAGTGATAAATCCTCTCTAAAAAAGAACTTAAACTATGACCACTGTAGATTCTTCTCATCATAATACTGGGCCACTAACACCCACTATTTCCCTATTGATCCATAGAGAAGGCTCGCTTCCAGGACCACCATCTGATCTACTGGTGTCATGAACAGATAGAAAACTTGGGTCACCACCTCAAGCTAGTCCTCAGCCTCATATGGATTGGGATTAGCTCAAAACCTGAGGGGTCTCTATCAATGAAAATTGTGAAGTGATCTAAGCTTGAATACCTCATCCGATGGTACTATGGGTACCATGTGCTGCTCTACAGGTGGTGGTATAGTTGTTTCCCCACCTAGAGGTAACGTCTTGCGAACTGGTCCCTATATCGATGTCTTATCATTGAGTGGATCATCCTCATGATAATGATATTGGATCATAGCTAACATACTTAATAAGGACAACCTTCTCATCAACACAAATTTCCAAGAGTGAAAAAGGTGCTTGGGCATTTTCTTTCACCATGAAAGGAAATTGTATGTTCTAGAAGAACCTAATCCTGGTGTGCCTAGTGAAGAGGCTAGTGATAAATAATTATCTCTATATGATAAATATCTGAATAATGATAAAAATGTTCAATGTTTCATGATATAATCCATGAACAATGATATTTTGAAGCAACATGAGGACATGGATATGTATAACATGATGTATCACCTTTAGGATCTCTATCAAGAGAAGGTGAGACAAGATAGGCAAGAGATCTATAATTCTTTATTTACAAGTAATCTTAGATAGACTACGCCAGTTGGGCCTCATGTATTCAAGATTATTAGCTACATTGAATACTTAGACATCTTAGGGATTAAATTACCAGATGAGTTGTGTATAGATATCATATTTTCATCTCCACCAAAGACCTTTTTCCAGTTTTATTGTTAATTAAAATATGAGAAATAATGACAAGAGCCTTTTATAACTTCTTACCATAATTCAACAAGTGGATAAGGACACAGGGCATGATAAACCCATGGTCCTTATGGTGAATAAGAAAATAAATAACAAGGAAAAGGGGACTAAGACTCATAAAAAGTCTAAAGCTCCCAAGCATCATCCTTATAAGAAAAGGAAGATCTAGATGCATGGTAAGGAAAAGGAGGCTATATGTTTTTCACATGGTAAGTGAGGACACTGGAAGATGAATTGAACCCATAAGAAAGGGGAAGCTAAAGGTGTATTCATTATCAAGTGTAATATTTTAATACATACACATTGGGTATTAGATATAGCTTGTGGCGCTCACATCTATATTCAAATAAAGGAACCAAGTAGATTCTAAAAGATTTATATAGGAGAGGTGGATCTGAGAGCTACTAATGGTGTGAGGCTGGCTATCCTATACATTGGTAACTACCACATTTAATTGTCAAGAGGAATGATTTTGGTTTTAAAATATTGTTATTATGTACCTACGGTTACCAATAAGATAATTTATGTATCATGCCTAGATACATATGGGTTTATTTTAAAGTTTGGAAATAAAAGTTATTTCTTTAATAAGGAAAACATATGTTATGGTATGGAAGATTTAAATAATGGTATTTATGTATTAAATTATGAAAACCAAGTATTGGAAATTGATAATGAATCGTGTTCACATGACTCATATAACAACCAATTATGACATCACCGTGTTGGTCATGTAAACGAGAAGCATTTGACAAAACTCTTTCAAGATGGTTATTTATAATCTTATGAGATAAAACCACTTGAAATATGTCATGCTTGTTTACAAGGAAAAATGATCAAAGCACCATTTGGTGTGTTTTTTTACTAAAAAATGAAAAAAATTGTTTTTAAAACACTTATTTGTATTTTAATATTTTAAAATGTCTTTATGAATATAGTCATACACATTTTCAAATATATATATATATATATATAATAACTTTACCAAATCCAAAATTAAAAAATTTGGGTATTGTGTGTTTAAATTTATTCTCCATTTTATTTTTTTAAAACAGAATATGATATTTAAAATATCATATTTTATTAAAATTGCATAGAAATTGATAATATAATATTTAATAAACCTTCCCTTTTGATATTAATGTTGTAAGGGAGTTTAAAAATGGTTATTGGTAAAATTTGTTAATTATTTTAAGTAAATTAGTTAAAAATTCACATAAAAATGGGTGTTATGGATAAGTATGACAATGTGTCGGGTACCTAACATGACCAGCCATCTAGACCCCACTTGAGCCAAAAATAGCCAAGTGTGCCACCTCAAGCCCGACTCCAATAGGCCAAGATTTGGAAGCTATCACAAAGAAGACATATTACACGCATGAGAGGCCTTGACCTATAAATGTTCATAAAATATAGCAACATAAAATCATATATATAACCCATTTGTAGTGTACCATGCGTGTGACTTGTGATAAACATCCCAATAGTACAAAAAATTAACACCATTAAACAAAGGAAAAATATAGGGATCAATATCTTGTATTAAATACTAGCATCAATAATCGGGGGAGGGGAAACTCCACATCACACCAACATCAAACAGGGCACCAACATCAATGACCGCCACCAAACACCACCATGTTTCAGGTGCACCAGCACCCTGATCACCAAACTTGTAGTTAATTGGGCACCGTATGAACAATGAAAACATGTGTGGATACAAGAACTATGTAGGGTAACTCAAAAAAATGAGAATAAGACAACAAATTTACACGTAATAAAAAAACATATATGTTTAATAGTACAAGACAATAAATGGTTGTAACGACCTGAATTTTCCCAAAGGTGCAAATAATTTTTTTTCAATTTAAATTCACTTTTTACCCTTATAATGTTACCTAATTTCATCACGAAGGTAATGAGAGTGTTTAGGGTTTGATCGGAGCCCGGAGCCCAGGAATCTTGAAAACCAGACCGGGCTGCATAGTTAGTGGAAACTGTGCTGCCCAGCCCACATGGTTTCTCCTAACTGTGCGGGGTATCTCAGAGGGGAGTGGGTGGCTAAAAAGTTTTCTGAAACCATGAATGCTGAGTCGCATGCCTGTATGGAAAGTTTAGACATCTTAATAGTGGGCCTTCACATAGCTTGTGCACAGTTAGGTAAACTGTGCACCTAACCTATGTGAGGTCCCTCCTTAGTCAGTGGTGCAACGCATGGTTTGTCCAACCATGTGACCCTTTATGGATGGGTGATTTTAAAATTTTTCCCTTAAATTAATTAAAACCTCACCCCTCCCCTTTCTTCTCTCATTTCCAGCAGAACACTCCCCCTCCCTCTTTTTTGGGTTCCTCTTTTGCCTAATCTAGGCTTCTTGATAACTCCTCCATCCAAAATCCAAATCAAACATCATCAGAAGAATTGGATAGATAGAGTTATTCTATAAAATCCTCTCACTTTATTTTATTGTTTCTCTTCCCATATCTTGTGTTATTTGGATTCAATATCATTCACTCAATTTTCAGGGCGTTGGATGACTTCTCCAATTTCTTCCATTATGCTTCAAATATAAAGCTAATATTGGATGAGGATTCATCTACGACCCTAAGGTAGGTGGTCTAGATCTATTTACCTAAAGTTTTAGTGTTTTCATTGCTTCTTCATTGTGTCTCACATCATCTATTGTTGCGTATCACCTTAAAATGCATTATTCCTCTTTAAATCAATTGAATCGTGTTAATATACTCTCATTGACCCTTGCTAATGGCTAGAGGATGTTCCATTGTTGATTGACACCCCTTTGGACATGCCTACTTGAACTGACCATTTTTATATAATTTTTTAATGGAACAAACACCAACTAAGTGCTAGACTTAACTTATAAATATAATTTTCCTCCTTTATAGATATGTCCAGTTGACTAAACACCTTCTAAGTGTTTGACTTGTCCCTGAAGTGTTTTTACCTTTCCTTATAATTGAAAAACTTAGATCTTAAGATGGGTTGTCTTAATTAATTAATTAAATGAATTAAATGGATCAATTATAATGAATGTTAATGGGTGGTAAGGCTGAAACAATTGATACATGCTTTTATATTTGAATTATATGGATTGTGACGCCCTTGGTTGTTTTGGGCTTGATGGTAATAAATAAATTAGAGGTAATTCCTCATGTTATTATAATTATTATGAGTTGGACATCATTATGGGATATTGAATGATGGTTAAGGGAACTATTGAGCATGATGTTTCACTCCCCCTTACATTGGGTGTTAACCACGATGCCTATCACCATTATACTTATATCCCGATGATGGGCATGATGCTCCACATTCCACTGCATTGGGTGTTGGGAATGATGACTCATTCCACCTATCTCAAATGAAAAACAAGATGTCTCATATTCATCATGAGATTCAGGTATTGTACCCTTGTTGGAGCCTATAGCTCATTAGAATAGTTATGGACACTTGAGTTACACCCCAGGTCCAGCTAGCTCCTAACATCCATGTATATTCCTACTTATGTCATCACGTGCTTAGTGCATATATGTGTATACAATATATAACTATATATATATATGTGATTACTATATAGATGGTTATTAATCAAACTCTTACACTGGCCTATGCCAAAGCAGGAAGAGTCATCTAGGTGTCCTATAGGAACCTGATCCAGTTGATATTTATCTTTCAGCATTGTTTATTATTCCTTATACCTACACACTGTTATGCTAGGAACACTGAATGAATTATTTCTAGACACCGTTGGTGGTGGCCTACTAGTATTTTATCTCACACCCCACTCAATCTTCCTTTGGTACCCGAGTAGACCTTATGACTACAGGTATGGATAAAGTCAATATTCATATTGTAGATGTTTGATATGCTTTACTTATAGCTTAGATCATGGGAGCAAAGGACCGAGCATAAACTTGTGATGCTAGTAGAGTAGTATTTTATCTTTTTTGTATTTTTGTATAGCATGGTGTATATGTTTGTCCCCTGTATCTCATGTTTACATTTTTTATACCAGCATGCTTTTATATCATCATATATATGACTCAACCTATGGGATTTTGATTATTATTTAATTGCTTGGTTATTTTCACTTTCGTAGTTTCTTATTTAGATTATTTGTTTCCATTGTGCCATTTGTTATATCATGATTCCACTAGAGACTATTTATTTATCTTATCCATTATGACACTCTCATATGAGGTTATATTCTCCCCACCATACCAACATACACCATCGCTACTAATTGGAAGCCTCTGGCATATGAGGAGGCATGCTTGAGGTCATGTGACCCACTGACTTGGGACATCAGTTGAGTGGATCCTGGGTCCAAACGTTACAAAGTGGTTTCAAAGCATTTTTTTTGCCTTTTTATTTGAGTATTATAAAAGATACTAGGAGTATTAGAATTTGGTAATAAGCTCGTTCTTGGGAGTAGCTAACCCACATATAGGGGAAACCCAAATTACCTGAGATGGGTTATTGATGTTATGGGTTTTTACCTATTACAGTTGATACAATATCACTGTTGGGTGACATGCATGCTTTGTGGTATTATTATTTTTGATGTTATTGATTTTGTACATAGTCCTTGGTCTGTTTAGGTAAGTAATTTTCATCTCATGCATCATTATTGGCACATTAGGACTAACATGCCATGTATTTTTCCATGCCACATCTACTTCTTGCATGCATTTTCCTGTTGCATATAGCTAGTGCCTGATTATTATATATAGAATTTTTTTGACATTTCTTGCATGGGAAAAATATAATTGGATTAATTAAATTGACTACATCAATCTAAATAGTGTTTTACCACATATATTGATGATGAAACCTTAATTAGATAATTATATCATATTGTGGATTTTGGACCTACTGGTTTTGGACAATGATATATATATATATATATATATATATATATATATATATTTCACATCAAAGACTATGAAAAGATGAAATTAAATCTTTTAAACTAAAATGATTACCGCTAAATGGGATGTCAATTGTAAATTAAAGTGTGTTGTCCTCTATACTTTGCAATTGAAATTCCATATACCAGAACCCATTTTAAGTTATATCATACCTAGACCCGAACCCATCCATAGTAGTGGTTAGTTGGGAGTATCTTACATTCTTATAGAAAATTATGGACTTTCCTACCACCTAGGTCTGACTTTTGGAGTAGGTAGATAGGTGTGATCTTTTCTATTGGAAGGTTGTGTACCTATCCTATTTATCTATCTATAAATCATTCAACTATTAAAATATATTCTAGGGATTGTGTTTGACATTTTATAATCATGCCACCATGACATCCTCAATTCATACACTAGGAATTCAGTGACAACCATGCACCCAAGGTGGCTGGCCCTAAGTCGCCAATGATACCTACTACCATTCCACCTCGGGCACCACCTTATATTCTTGATATGGGAACCAAAACCCTGTTTTGAGAGGGTTTTTTTGTATGATACATTCTATGTAAGGTGCCGCTTGACCTATCCCGATTATTGTAGAGTTGACACAGTATTTCCAATAGCACCATCCTCCCACCTTTTCAGGGGATGTCAGACCTCATGTTATAGAGATATGTCTAGATGCCATGCTTTCTATTTTTTAGAATCTATAGAAGCATATAGAGTGGGGGTTCAAACTCGTTGCTTATATACTGCATGGTTCTGCCAAGTGATAGTGGGATGTTATTACCTAGGTAGACCGACATCATTATATGATTTGGATGGATTTACAAACAATATTCTACGGTTACTTCTTTCCATAGACGCTGAGAGTTGATAAGGCCATAGAGTTTATGAACCTAAACCAAGGATCCATGTCTATTGTGGAGTATTATGCTCATTTTATAGAGATACAATGTTTCTTGTTGAATTTATCTGGAAATGAGCTTATGACCGTGGGGCGGTTTGAGGATGGGTTGGCATACACCATCTGATTGCAGGTCAATGTCTTTTGGATGATGATTATTTTAGAGATAGTTAACTAGACCCTCACCACTTAGATAAATTTGAGGGAAGTTGATAATGGGAACTAGGGTGTTTCATCACCCATATTTGTCAATGTTTCTTCAGGTGGGTGAAAGCAACGTTTCGAGGTTTCTCATGGGGGTAGTAGTATTCATCCATATCATACTGAAAGCTTCCTTAAAAGTCATAAATGTAAGAATTTGGGACACAAAAAAACTCAGTGTATGTGGGATATGGTGGGATATAGAGGCTGTAGTAGGATGAGACATACCCATCACTTCTCCAAGACTTTTCCACCAGTGCCTAGAGAGTGGGGATCTACTCCTACCTCACATTTCGGAGTGGGTCCAGTAGTATCTCACTAGGAAAGCAACTAGAATAACACTAACCACTCAATACAAGGTGGTGGTCGAGATAGAGGTAGCTAGACTCAGGATTTCTAGCACTAGCAGAGTGAGCTTGTTCATGGAAGTTGGGTTGTGAATATGGGCCACAGTACGGGCCAGTTACATGCAGTGCAACCTATGCCAGAGGAGCAGAGTGTCAGGACTTTTACTATTATAGGTACTATTATAGTAGCCTCTACTTTAGTGTCTACTTTATTTGACATAATTATGTCATGCTATTTTATATTTGAGGCAATTCTAGAGAGTCTAAGCCTCGAGATAGAACACTTATGTGGAATAATGACACTTGATACCCCATTAGGTATATGATCAAAGAGTGTTCTATGATATAAATATTTTTCTATTGAGTTAGGAAGATATCTTTTCATATGAAATCTTTTCTTCCTCTACATGACAGGGTTTTATGTTATCATCGGTATGGACTGGTTAGTACCCTATCGATCCCATAATGATTGTTATTGCCATAGGGTGATGTTTATATCACCCGAGGGAGGTAAATATATTCAAAAGGTAGGATGGGATGTCCATGCATCTCATGCAGGACTTGAGCAATAGGGGCTGAGAAGAGTGAAAACCCAAGTTGCTAGACTTTTCTTGGATGATCAGGGGTTACGACCTACTATTTTTCCTACTATGGTGGATCATTTCAGGGACGTATTCCCTAACAAATTTTATAGGCTACCTCCTGATAGAGAGGTAGAATTAACCATTAATCTAGTTCTAGGAGTGGCACCAGTGTCACGACCCATCTGAAAGGGGCTCATGCTGCAACTCACCAAGCCCACCTTCAATAGGCCAGGGGCTGGTGACAAACACCGAGTAGGCATATCACTTATATGAGAGGCCTTAGCCTAAGTACCTGTACACATGCACCCATACCCAAGCCTATACAATGCTGAAATGTAAAAATAACTGAACAAACATGCATGAATATATCTAAATCCCACAACCAGAGTACGAAAGGAAGTAAAGTAAAGTTAATAAGGAAAAATACAAACTCACCATAAAGATTTTGAAAATAAGTCCAAACTGAAAGTAAAACTGGGATTCCTATCAATATATCATAGGAAAACACCTCGTTCTATCTGGGATCACTAAGCACCATCTGGTCCTAGTCCTTCTAGGACTCTGTCAAAAGGTCGATTATCTACACAAAGTACGACACGTGTGGGAAAATCTCGTATAGAGGTGAGTATAACAATACCCATCAGGACACCTTGAAACCAAAAAACATACAACAAAGAAATATAGTCTGCTCTACACAGGTATATGTTTACAGTGCATATAACAAGGATATCCAGATCTACTCGACAAAGACACATAGTCTAAAGATAAGTCATAACTATAATGCTAGCCTAGGATTCCAGCTCGAAGGTTCCATATAACACTCATTCAGGAGAACACAATCTTGAGTCTGATAATGATGATGATGTCCATCCAAGAGGTACTTCTTATCGGGTCTCATCATAGGAAGTACATGCTAAAAGTCCGAAGATATATGATACACAGATAAAGATCACACCCAAGGCCATGGGGTATACCAACAACTATATTTGGATTAACATGTTAAGTAGAGGATCAATGTCCACATAGTGTTGGTCACGTCGATACTAAGAACTCCACCCAGGAAATGAAGATGAATAGAGGATCTCACTCTGAGCCTCATGGAATGATTCCAACATATCTATCCAAAAATTCATGTTGAAGGGTTCATTTTACTAGGAGTAGGAGGTGATTCCATATCAACCCTCAAGGAAAGGATAAGAGGAACGCACCCTAACTAAACTTGTCAAATATATAAAGGACAACACATCAGGTGATAGGGTCATACATTGTGTGATACTTATCTCTCTCCCATAACCCTAGCCACTATTGGGAGGGTCCCACAAGATGTGTGGATCCGAGTTACACATCGTGTAGTTCATATTTTTTTAGAATTCCATATCTAGAATATACGTTCTTCTCAAGTGCTCCGACCACCTATTTTGGCCGTGCCTCACCTAGAAAGTCATAGAACCACCTCATCTAAGCATCAACTTCAATGAACAATAGGTTTTGATCGTCAAATCTGTTTAAAAAATGGGATCGTTCAACATTCTTCATTATGTACCAACGAACATGAAATCAGGTTTCCAAATCCATCTCATTCATCACGAATTCCATCATCACACCACCTTCATGTTGTTCCGATCCTAGATCTACAATATCAGATCATTTCACAAAGAAACAAGTGTGTAACAATCGATTTGTCAGGATATGTCTAACCATATACCAAACAAAGAACCCCTGCGATGAATGAATAATCAGGGGAGAAAATCACAAGAACAATCAAGAGGAACATACCTCAATCAATGTTCATGTTGATCTTAGTTCATTATTATTATAATGAAAATCAAAAAATAATAATAATAAAAAATTAATCCTCCTGATAAAATCCCTAAAAATAAATCTATCTAGCAAGACGATAGATCTGAAAATCAATCCTTTCATTGATTGATTTATGTTCATCGTATAAATTAAGAACATGGATTGAATCCAAATAAACAAATGTCCTACCTCGATTTAGATTGATCACTGTTGAACAATGAAGTGATGTCATTGTTGTTGGCCAGATTCTTTGATTTTGTTGCACGTCTTTCACCGATCCATGATTCGGTGGAAGTTATTCTGAGAGAGATCCTCAAACTCTCTCTCCAAAGGCTCTCTAATGATTCTAGGTTTATGTGGATAACCCTAAAATTATATCATAATAGTCTAATTAAATACTCTCCATTCACCACATCAAAGAAATTTAAATAAAATAATTTATTTAATTATTTTATTCATTTCTACGCCCACAACGAATTTTCCACAAACACCCCATGCTGACCAAGGTTATGTTGTGACTAGGGTAAACCCCACGTTCTGAACTAAAAAGTACATTTAGATTTCTGATATGGCCCCCAATTTTGAAATTCTTCCACTTTTTCAGGAAAACTGTGCACGTGTGCTACTTAATATTTTTAATATTTTAAACATTTATTCTGGGAACACCAGACCTCATAATCGCATGCCATCTCAGTGCTTGGTCTCTAAAATAATTAATACAATATTAAAAAATAATAATTAAAAATTTGAGTCATTACATTCTCTCCACCTTGGAACTTTATGTCCTGAAAATCCAAAACTAGGGTTACACAAAGAGATGTGGGTACTGAGCATGAATTTTAGACACTCGATCCCATTTCTCTCATGATGTTTCCCATATTTCCACCAAACACATATTAAAGGAATCACTCACCCATAAAGGATATTCTTCTGGAAATCCTTGATCTCTACCAGGTACTCAACAAAGGTATCTCCACCCTCGATGTCCAACTCACCCCAGTCGATAATGTACGATGGGTCGTACATGTACTTCCTTAGCTAGGACATGTGTAAGATGATGTGTATCCGGTCTAATAGTAGAGGTAGAGCTAAGTAGTACTCCACCTCTCCAACTCTACATGGTATCTAGAATGGGACAATTAGTCTTAGAGATAGCTTGTCGACTCGACCAAATCTCTGTAATCCACGTTCAGTTAAAACCCATAGGAACACATTGTCTCCTTCCTCTAACCCCAAAGGACTTCTTCATCTATCAACATAAGACTTATGGAAGCTCTATGTAGTCCTCATCCACTCTTGTAAGACCTTAACCTTCTCAATAGTAGCTCGCACCAACTCTGGGCCCATGAGCGATGAATATCCTAGGTCAGTCTAGAAAAGTGGTGACCTACAGGGTCGCTCGTACAAATCCTCAAATGGTGCCATACCGATGGTGGAATGGTCTATTTTTTTGTATGAAAACTCCACCAGTGTTAGGTGATCCTCCCAACTATGACCAAAATCCAAATAGCAAGCTTATAACATGTACTTAATAACCTGAATGATCTGCTCAGTCTGGCCATTAGTTTATGGGAGAAATGTTTTTCTCAAGCGTAACTGAGTCCCGAAAGCCTCCTGTAATCCCTTCTATAATCAAGATTTTAGGTGAGAATCATGATAAAAAATGATCATCAATGGAACTCCATAGAGTGGGGCTATCTCCTATACATAGAGGCCTCCCAAGCTCTCTATTGAACTATGCTCCCAAATAACTAATAAGTAGGATGACATGGTGAGTATTTCTAGGATCGACCAGATGAAATCGTGTCCCATGGATGTATGTGGTAAGCTCATCACAAAGTCCATGGGTATCCCATCCCACTTCTATTATGGAACCTCGAGGTGTTGAGCTAAACCCACTAGAACTTGGTGCTCACTTACTGACAAGTAAGACATTGAGAGAAAAACTTTGAAACTCCCTTTTTTATCCCTGATTACAAAAATTGATATTGGAGGTCCAGGTACATCTTTTCCACACCTTGGTGTACCAAAAAAGGATATGTATGAAACTCTCTCAAGACCACCTCCCTCAATGTCACTGGTACCATTTTGCATCCTATAAAAAGAATGACATGATCCCCACCTTCATAAAATCCATCATGAAAATGTCTGGTGGATATATGAGTATATAGGGTCTCACAGTCAGTATTCCCAAGTTGTGCCTCCTTGAATCTCTACAAAAGAGGAGGGGTGACAACCATCAATCAGGGGTAAGCTTCTCCATCTCTATCCACAAAGGATAACTACAGAGAGGTTAACTACTCTGACACCTCATTCCATCGAGTACCTTGACAGGTTGGTAAACCTTGATGAATACTCTACTACTGTCGTGCTACCCTACTAGATCTATAGAAGCTCCTGGATATGTATATCCCTTAGCGCAGCCAGAGACAACTTCTCTCTAAAAAATAACTCAAACTCTGAACATTATAGATTCTTCTCATCATAAGACTAGGTCACTAACCCCCACCATTTCCTTGATGAGCCATAGAGAAGGCTCACTACTAGGACTGCCATATGATCTGCCCGTGTCCTGACCAGATAGAAAACTTGGGTCACAACCTCAAGATTTTCCTTAGCAGCCTTTGGATTGGGATCACCTCTAAAACTAATGGGTCTCTATCATTGAAACTTGTGAAATGAGATAATCCTACACACCTCATTTGTTGGTACTATGGGTACCATGTTCTCCTCTACAGGTGGTGACATAGTTGGTGCCCCACCCAGAGGTAACATCTCAGGAACTGGTCCCTATATCGATGCCTTATCACTGAGTGGGTCATCCTCATGATCATGATGTTGGATCATAGCTAACATCCTTGATAATAACAACCTTACCATCGATAAAAATTTCCAAGAGTGGCAAAGGCACTTGTGTGTTATCCTTCACCATGAAAGGAAATTGTATGTTCTGGAAGAACCTATTTCTGATGTGCCTGGTAAAGAGGCTAGTGATAAATAATTATCTCTATATGATAAATATCTGAATAATTCTACAAAATGTTCAATTTTTCATGATAAAATCCATGAACAATGAGGTTTTTAAGCAACATGAGGACATAGACAATGAAGGCCCGGATAATTCCATTTCCCCAGACCCACATTAAATTGTTTTCCCTAAATACATTAAGATCTACAGTAAACTAATAAATTGATGCCCCTTTCTTTGTATTTTTTTTTTTTCTTGTGTGTTGCCCTAGCCCATGGGATCTTTGGGCTTGCCCTAGGGCCAACCCTAGACATGGATGCGTATAACTTGATGTATGTCCTTTAGGATCTCTATTTGGAGAAGGTGAGACAAGAGAGGTGTGATATATATAATTATTTGTTTACAACTAAGCTTGGAGAGACTATCCCAGCTGGGCCTCATGTAGTCAAGATTATTATTTACATTGAATACTTAGATATCATAGGGATTAAATTCCCAGATGAGTTGTGTATAGATATCATACTTTAATCTCCACCAAAGACCTTTTCCAGTTTTATTATTTATTAAAATATGATAAATAATGAGAATAGTCTTTTATAACTTCTTACCATGATTCTCCAAGTGGATAAGGACATGGGGAATGATAAAATCGGGGTCCTTATGGTGAATAAGAAAAGGAAGAACAAGGAAAAGGGGCCCAAGACTCATAAAAATTCTAAAGCTCCCGAGCATCGTTCTTCCAAGAAAAGGAAGATCTAGAGGCTTGGAAAGGAAAAGGAGGTTGTATGTTTTTCATATAGAAAGAGAGGCCACAAGAAGAGGAAATGGACATAGAATCAAGGGGAAGATAAAGGTGTATTCATTATCAAATGTAATCTTTTAATATCTACACATTGGGTATTAGATACAGCTTGTGGTTCTGACATCTATATTCAAATATAGGAACCAAGTAGATTCTAAAAGATTTATAGAGGATAGGTGAATCTGAGAGCTGCTAATGGTGTGAGGCTGGCTATCCTAGACATTGGTGACTACCACCTTTCATTGTCAACAGGAATTATTTTGGTTTTAAAATATTGTTATTATGTACCTACAGTTACCAAGAAGATAATTTATGTATCATGCCTAGATACAAATAGGTTTATTTTCAAGTTTAGAAATAAAATTTGTTTATTTTATAAGGAAAACATATGTTATGGTATGAAACATTTAAATAAAAGTCTATGTATTAAATTATGAAAACCAATTATTGGAAATTGATAACAAATCGTGTTCACACAACTAATATAACACCCAACTATGACATCACCATATTGGTCATGTAAACGAGAAGCATTTGAAAAAGCTCTTTCAAGATGGTTATTTAGACTCTTATGAGAAAAAACCAATTAAAAGATGCCATACTTGTTTACAAGTAAAAATGACCAAACCACCATTTAGTGGATAGGTTGAAAGGGACATGGAGCTTCTGGGATTGGTACACATAGATGTGTGTGGGACATTTCTAGTAGAAGATAGAGGTGAATATTCTTACTTAATAAATTTTACTAATAACTTGAGTAGATATGGTTATGTCTACTTAATGAAGTATATGTATGATTACTTTGAGAAATTTAATAAATTCAAGAATTAAGTAGAGAATCAACTTGGAAATAAGATAAATAAAATTCAACCGGATCAAGGTGGTGAATATCTTAACCAGGAGTTTATCGACTTCTTATAGGAGTGCGAGATTCTATATCAACTCACTCCACATTATGAACCACAATGGAATGGTGTTAGTGGAAGGAGGAACCGTATCTTGTTAGAAATGGTAAGGTTGATAATGAGTTATGAAGATATTCCATTATCATTTTGGGGATATGAATTACAAAACACGACATAAACATTAAACTGAGTACCAACTAAAGTGTAAAATGGAATTCCATTCAAGTTATGGAGTGGAAAGATTTTTTTTTGTAACATACACATGTATGGGGTTGTGAGACATTTTTTAAGGCCTTATAAGGCAACAAATTATCACCACGGGGCACAAAGTGTATCTTTATATGGTATCCCAAGGAAACAAAGGGATACTACATATACAAACCATTAGACAAGAAAGTGATTGTTTTTAGACAATTCATCTTTCTAGAGAGGGATAAAATCCTCAAAAAGGATAGTGGGAGAATGATTGAATTCAATGAAGTTGATGCTAAAGATAAAAAAGAGTTGGTAGAGGAATAGGTTCCACAGGTCCCTATGGAAGAATTGTTTCTTGAAACATAAGTACTTTGTAGGAGCACAAGAGAGGTAAGAGAACTAGAGAGATATGTTTTTCTATTAACTAAAGATGGTGACTCATTATTGGTTGAAAATGATGAACCTATCTTCTATAAAGAGGTAGTAGAGAGCACAGAAGCTGCAAGATGGAAAGAATACATGAATTCTAAAATGAATTCCATGTATCAAAATTGAGTTTGGGTTCTAGTTGATGCACCAGTTGATATAAATCCCATAGGATGAAAATGAGTATTCAAGAGTAAAATAGACATGGAAGGTAAAGTGAATACCTATAAATCAAGGCTAGTTGCTAAAGGGTTTAAAAAACATCAAGGAATTGAGTATGATGAAACCTTTTTACTAGTTTCCATGTTTAAATCCATTAGAATTTTAATTTTTATACCAATTTACCATGACTGTAAGATTTAGAAGATGGATGTTAAAACTGCATTCCATAATGGGACCCTTAAGGAAGATGTTTATATGACACAACTAGAAGGATTTTTGACGCTAGGTGATGCCAAAATTATTTTCAAGTTGAAAATATTATTTTATGGATTGAAACAAGCATTCGGGTCAATGAACATTTATTTTTATGAAGCTATAAAAGAATTTGGTGTCATTAAGAATTAATGCGAGCCATGTGTTTAAAATATGTTTATTGAAAATGTAGTCGTTATCCTAGTAGTACATGTTGATGATATATTACTTATTGGAAATGAAAGAACAGTCTAACAATCTATTAAGTACTGGTTAAAGAAGTGTTTATCCATGAAGGACTTAGGTGAAGCAACCGATATTCTAGGGATCAATATCATTCATGTTAGATCCAATAGGCTTCTCAGACTAAGTCAAAGTATATATATTGACAAAAAACTGAAGATATTTAGTATGGAAAAATCCAAGAGGGGATTGGTTCCAATGCCACATGGTTTACATCTTTCTAATAAAATATATCCTTGGACACAATAGTAGAAAGAGAGAATGATTAAGATCCTATACTCTTTGGCGATAAGATCAATCGTGTATGTCATGTTATGTAATAGACTTGATGTTTCTTATGAATTTATGGTAGAAAGATATTTGGATGATCTAGGATAACAATATTGGTCTATTGTTAAGGTTATCCTTAAGTATCTAAGAAGAAATAAGGATATGTTCCTTGTGTATGGAGGAGACAAGGAGTTGGTCCTTAGGGGTTATAATGATTCTAGTATTCAGATAGATAAAAATGATATGAATTCGAAATCAGGATATGTTTTATGTCTCAATAGAGGAGTTATGAGCTGGAAGAGTTCAAAGTATCTAGTTGAACTGATTTTACAGTGGAGTCTGAGTATATAGAAACTTCTGATGCAGTAAAGGTAGCTATTCAGATTTGAAACTTTATCCAGGATGTTGATGTGTTACCTATCAATAAATAACCTATCACATTGTATTGTGATAATAATACTATGGTGGATCTTGCAAAAGATCCAAGGTTACACCAACAAATAAATAATATACTTGAGAAGTATCACCTCTTGGGGGATTTTTATCAAAGGGGTGAAGTCACAGTAGGTAGAGTTCCCATGAAAGAGAATGTGGCATACCCCTTGACTAAAGGCCTATCTCATCAAAATCATGAGTATCATGTGAGAGATAGCGAACTGAAGGTTGTTAGCAGTTGGCTCTAGTGCAAGTAGGAGTCTTTTGGAGTTGGTTCCCTAGAACCGACTTCTCTGTACTTTATGATAACCTGTATTCATAGTTTTGAATATTAATAAACTTCTTATCACATCATGATTGTTCTTATACATAAAAAAGTATGTTATAATGTTCCAAGAGTAGTTGTCTCACTAAAAGGTCATAGAATTTCCCCACTATGATGAGAACCCAGAAGTGCTATGACACAATTCTTAACTATATATTCTATAGATGGATGATATCATTTAAGGTATTCAGATGATATATGATATTAGGGTTGGAGACTCATAGGACTTTGAGACACCTTCACATGGTGTATTCCCTTGGTAATATCTAGTAGGATATTCTGTGAATGAGACTCACCAGTAGGAAATCCATATTTATATGTGTCATTGGAAGTTCATATATAGGGACGTGTGTATTTATACTTAGAATTTAATAATATTATTAATGAGTATTAAGAGTCATGTACTTTGATGTATTGATGAAAACCGTGACAATATATGTTCACAACGATGTAGGATATTTTGGGTGCATCATGAATAATATCACATTAATGAATAATGCAAGAAAGGATTTGTCCCTTCTGTTCTTTAACAAAAGTTGATATCTCAGGCTCTTTGATGGAAATGATATAGCCTAAATAAATCCATGTCTTTGGTGTTCTATATGAAAGTTCAATTTCCAGGAATTCAAAGAAAGATACATCGAGCACATATGTTGATGGAACCAACATGAAACTTACTTGATTAAGGATATCACGATAAAGGGATTATATTACATAATAAGCATCCATATGAGGTATTATGTCATTATGGAATTAAATTCTTTCTCTATGGGTGCCTTGGCATGTTGCTAGATGCTAACCTTGGACTTTAGGCTGCTTCACCTAATGCCACTGAGAAAGAGTCCTAGAGGGTCACACACTAAGTGTATCCAAAATATCTGTTAAATAATAATATTACTATTTATTATTTAACAAGTTGAATAAATATTATTCCCGCATGTGGGTTAATACTTATTCGTGTTTTCTTGATCGCATATATTTTTTCACTAGTTATTTGAGAGAATATAATTTAATAAGAATAATTAATAAATATTTATTTGATATTTAGTGAATATAATATTTATTTATTTATTGGTGAATAATGAAGTGATATTTATTTAATAAATAAATAGTCATTATTCAAGCCTCATAAATATTGTGGAGGAATGTTCGATTGGGTTTAATGGTTTGGTGAGAAATAATGAATAATGAATATTATTTTATTAAATAATATTTAATTCAATTTGAAAGTAAAGTGCATATGGAGAAATAATAATAATAATATTATTATTTGACATGAGTTTTGTCAGGGATTAAATAAATAATAAAGGGCACTTGTGCAAATATTTTATTTTAACCCTAGAAATATATAAACCCAATTATATTATTTTTTCAGAGATCTAATTCATTTGTTTGGTTGTGCACAATGGATTTAGATAATCCTCTCAAGACCTAGAGATCTCCCTTCTCCAAGAATTCTTCCAAGAATGGAGAGAGATCTTTTTACACGTCCTACTCTCAAATCTAGAGAGATCAAAGAGAAATATTTAGAAGCGATTCTTGTGGTGATCAAAGGCAGACAATGTAAGGGATAAGATCCACCATTCTAGGACCCGAAGATTCCTACGATGAAATTTGGAGATTTGTGGAACACGTGTGGATCACCGCTAGAGGGAATCTTTTCTAATTCCTACAACATAACGATGGTACAATGCAGATCTGTTGTCAGGTCCATCAATGAAGAAATAATTCCAAACAATATAATTCTTTATTTGATTAAATTAATTATAAATAATATGGGATGATCCTATCTTTATTTCCCGAGTTCCATACCTTTTTTATTTTCTTTTATTTAATTCTATAGATCATGACATTTATCATTGGGTAATCTTAGATTGATCATCGATCATGACAAAAATCAAAGTTGGGCATGACTCATCACATGTTTACACTACACCCAGAACCTTCACGAATGATATCATCTTAGATTGGTAATTATGTTGCTGGGGTAGAAATATGTGATGTCCTAGAAACACAGTATTTGATGAATATTTCAACCTAATTGACTGTGTACCTTGTTCACAAATGGGACACCTTTTAGTTCCTTTAATGTTATATCCTGAAAAATTTCCATAATCATGAAATTCATTTATCATCCCATAAAACATGGATATTAACATGAAATGTTTATTTAGGTAAGAATAATACAATGTAACACCTAAATCCCATAATAATTTCAAATATTTGATCAATGGATATCCAAATAAACTTCAATATCATCACCTGGTTGTTTTGGTCAGAATATAAGCATAGATAACATGATATATTTTCATTTCATGCATAAATACGGTGGAAAGTTATAATTTACCAACATAACCAGCCATATACTATGAGTTATACTTTTAAAAACAAAAGGATTCTCTCCATATATAGATAGAACAAGATAAATATTTCTTGGATTATTTCTAAATTCAGGATACTCATGATAAATCCTCTTCAACTGAGGAGAGTCTCTCGGGTGATGAAGTTTCCCATATTTATTTATTTTATTTGCATGCCATGTCAATTGTATTGTAGTCTCCTCACTTCTACATAGGCACCTAAACCTTTTAATGATTGGAAAGTACCATATAAATTTTGTACGACCCAATTAATCTTCCTTGTATCGAGAATAACCACACTTTGGAAAATTTTTAAGTTATTTTTGGTCCTTATGAAATAGTATAAAATCATTTGGATAGATATGTACTCTTCTAAAGATAATACCCATTGAACATAGAATTAATTTAACATCATATTTTTTGCAAGGAATCTCATTATCTTCTGGGAGAAAATCATTCAAAAGAGCAATTAGTTTAGTAAAATTGGTGTCACTCCACCTATTTCCAGCTTTTAAATTATACAGTTTTAGTATGGATGAAAATGTTGCATATTCAGTACAACCAGTATACAATGGTGTATTTTCACAACTCTTTAACTTCTAAAACATTTTTATACAATCATGAAGTTAATCTTCAACTACCATTGTCATTTCCTAAATATGGTCTTCATTATTATTCAAATCTATAATCAAATCCTCAATACAGTCTTCATCATTTTCCACACTTGTAATCAAAACAAATGATCCATAGAACATAGTATTATCCCAGTCACTAGTTTCATTAACTTTTTCCCCATGTTTATTCCAACATTTATAAGTTTGATATATTCCGTGATATATCAATCATTCTTAAAACTTTTCTAGACTAATCAATCTTGAATAACAATAACATCAATATAGAAAAAGGATTTGAGAAAAGTCATATCATTATCTTATGAAAACATTATGAACTCTTTCACCCATCCTCATGCTCTTTTTTCATACCATAAGAATTCATACATTTTCAATTCATATCCATATTATTTGATTCACTAATATTAATATTAAAAAAAAGCGTAAAAACCATTTCTTTGAGAAAGTTCATCTTATGATAAAAATATTAGTATAAGGTAAGACTATTAATGGTTATAATTTTAAAGACAAAAATTGGTTTATTAATGGTTATGATTTTATTTATGTGGGTTATCATTAATCTTTTCTATATTATATGAACCTAATATACCATCGGTTTCACTAATTGGGGTCCTAATAGAAACTGATCCCCTATCGTAATCCAATATAGAGGTGATCAACATATGAAATTTAATACAAAGCTTCAAAACTAGTTATCTATATAAATGCTTGATAACTATTTTTATACAAAAACATTAATTGTTCAAATTTAAAAAAAATCTCTCAACGTTTGGCATGATATACTTTCCATATTTTGGTTTCTTAAAAATAAAAAAATATTGAAAGATGATACTCTAATGGTCACTAAAAATAAAATACATAAGGTAATGACATGTTTTAAAAAGACATTGTGGTTTTAATCCATGGGAGTAAGAGGGGTAATTGGAAGAAAATTGTAAGAATTGTTTGATTTTAATATATGGGAGAAGGAGGGATACTTGTAACTTGGAGTCGATTTTAGCATCCCGACCTGATTATCTTACTGAATAGTGTTATCGGGTCGGGTTCCACTAGCCTTAGTCGTGTCTCCCCATATGCCAAAGGCTGCCGACTAGAAGTGATGATTTCAATGAAAAATAGTGGGGAGGCTATACCCTCAAGGAAGATATAATAATGGTATGAGTAATATATATAACATGTAGAAGAATTAAAAGACTCAGCAGACTTGAACCAGACCCACCAATGGAGGAAGCACAATCAATATCAATAAGTAGAGGAAGAAAAATTAAATAAAGCAGTGGAATAAATAAACATGCCAACATACCACATGTAGCTACATAACAAAACATGCATATCAAAATAGGTCATATAGTATAATATCAAAATGGTTTCCAATGGATGACCTCAGTACAATAAATACATATAAGCAGCTTTTTGAACACAAAAGAAAACTAAAATAGAACTCAAACTGAGGAAAAACTTCAAGGTCCCTTTCCAACATCCCATGAAAAATAGCTAATAAGGTCCAACTCCTGAATTTGATCCCTTACCTATACACAACATTATAAAGTCTACACATATACCAAAGGGCTCGTATAGGGTGTGAGAACGTAACTCAGTAGAATACCACCCAAGTGTTCATACCCAACATAAGTGTTTAAGAAAGTGTAATATAGAAATAAAACAAATTATCTATATGTAATTTATTTAAAAAAAGATTCCTTGGTACTTAACATCCACCATGAAGCTTTTACCTACCTCAACCAATACTAGAATCACTGAAGTGGAAAGGATCCCTGGCCTGTGGACCAAGGTATCCCCTAATGTCAACAACCCAAGCGAACCCTCAGGTTATACCACCAATAAGTAACCCAACACCTCATGCCTACCAACACCTTGTGTCCCAAATAAAATCACCGATGTCCTGAAGGTATGCCCAAGAAAATAGAACCATGGTCCCATGGACCCCTACTCGAAAGCACCTGTCAGCTCGAAGCCTGATGTTCGGAGGCACAACGATACCTGTCCTAAAATAAAAGTCAATTCCAGATCAACACATGATATTATGAGAAATGGAAATATCCATTATCCCAAATATATTTTATGAACATTGACCTCAATATGGAGATCCTCATCCCCCAACTAATAATCTCATTTCTATCAACTGAAGGCTCCCCACCTTCTATGTGGCTTTCTATGACAAGCACCCCCAAAACATATTAACTAAGCTGCACTACTAGGGGCCTCTACACACATGAGTGGTTAAAACCACCTCATCATTGAGTCCTCCTATGTGCACATGACTCCTATCAGTGCTTTGGCCATCATAGGTGAGCGGTAATCGCTAATATAGTACCTAAGCCACACCAAAATCGATACCTTATTCCCCTTCGACCATGTTTCTCAAGTCCAATGGCCATGCTATCCAATATCATGGTCCATGCCCTCAACCCAATGGTATTTACACCTCATTCGACATACATGATTCCCAATCAGTGATAACATCACCCAAGTATCCTTGGCCAAGCCCATCCCGATGATCACATCACCTCAAAACTGAATGGCCAATGCCATCCCAACCTCAGGCCAAGCCCATCATGACCCCTTGGGTCTCAGTAGTATATCACAAGCATTATATAATAAAAAATTAAAATTAATACAATTGAATTGTGTAATTTAAATAAACATAACAATTCAATTTAATTTAATTGACTAACTAAATTTCAAATAATCAATTCAATTCAAATAATCAATTCAATATAATTGAATTGCAAAACAACCATTAAATAAGAAAAACCAATTTAAAACCAAAAAACACCATGACCTAGCTACCCAAGGTGGTTAAATACCTCTAACATGGCCTCAAACATATGAAATTGGAAAGGGCATGCCCAAAGGCATCCCATAAGGTCACATGATCAATTTGACATCAAGTAATAAATTTAAAAAGAGCCTCGCTCAAATACCCAATGGCATGCTAAATGATGATCCCCCAAAATGACCTCAAAAACACAAAGAAAGGCATGAAACATCCACCTTGAACTCATAGACATAGGAACATACAATATTATCCTCTAACTCCAAGTGATTTGGAAGAAATTGATGATTCTGTCAAATTCCACGAAAATAGGGTAAAAAGACTTGGATGGATTTAGAACTCCGTGAGTTGAAAGAAAAAAAAATAGAATCTAGGGTGAGAGAAGCCTTACCACTATGGTTCCAATGCACCTGATGGATCTAAAAATAGAGCATCGATGAAGAATACAGATCAACATCCATGGGAGGAAGAAAAGATACCTCCCACACTGTTGTGTGTGACCATTAAGGGATAAAAGAAGAGGAAAAGAAGAAATATGAGGGAGGGAAAAACTGATTTTTCATACATTTTTATGGTGACATGGTTATATCACATAGTTTTCTAAATTGTGTGCAAGTCATGCAGACTATAGTGCACGGGTACTGCCTAAGTGACACTACCTGTGCGACTATCCGCACAGTTTGCCCTAATCATGCTCAAACTGTGTGTAAACCTCTGTAAAAACTAAATACCAAGCTGCACAACCATGTGCCTCACCCCACATGGTTTTCCAAATCATGAAACAGTTCAAAATCAGGGAACACAGTTAGCTGGAATAGGTCATACGATTTACCCTAAATCACGTGCCTTAACCTACAAGAACAAAAATAGGTTTTCGGCCCTCCGATGCTCTTGAAGATTGTATGAACACCCAAGGAACTATCTAAGAATATAAACACATAAAAAACATTATATATGGTTAATAGAAGACTCAAAATTTGGTTCCGATCAATGAAAAAGAAATTTTCATATACACCAATTAAAAAATTCGAAAAGGGAGTGGTTTTTTACCCGACTCAAAAACCTGGGATGTTACGATATCCCCACCTTAACATAGCTCATTATTGATCTATAAAAAACATGAAGATGGTACCTAAAATACCCATACCATTAAAAATAAACCCGAACTACCCTGATCTGTTGGGTATAGGACAATTACCTCAAGGGGCTCCCTAACTTAGGATTTTCCTACCCCAGTCACATCCTCACAAAAAATCAAGTCAAACAATGGTCTATCAACCATTACAGGAATCAAATGTCCTCTCGTGATGTATCTTCACTCTTGAACCTCATCAGGTGATCCTGTGTCACACCTGACACCCATCAGAATCTTTCCCCACATTGGTGTGCGCCTCGTGCCCATTTCACCCATGGCACAACAAGAACCTGCATCTCAACAGATACTCAAATAATCCTGGCATCTCAAACCTCAAACAATTCATGCATCTAATGATGCCCAGATTCCTATGAACCTTAAGTAACCACATCTACTCAATTCCCCGATGCCAATGCACCTCAGAAACTCACATCCAACGATGCTCTAATATAAAACCTGGTGTCACACACCTCATACATACATACATACATACATACATACATACATACACACATACATACACGCATATATATATATATACATATATATATATATATAATGCATATGATACATTTACAACCTACTTACTAGCACCTGGTTAGTCCATATACATAGCTCACGCACCATGTGCATGCATAAACACACATGCCTCAACAAACCAATCCAAAGAAAAACAAAAAGAAGGTTCGATCATGCCCATGACGTACCTCCAACCATCATCAACTCACGATCCTACCCAGCCCCTGGAATATCCATGGCATGCACCTAGCCCGAAGCTTGACTATATGACACTTGACCTCACTACGGTGCAACACCAGCCACCGGACACTAACCCCACTACCAGGTCCCTCTATCTCTACCATGACCACCACGAGTAGATAAAGCTCGACTACCCTCACCTGGTACCGATCCTTATCTGATATCAAATCCCTGAGTCTTCCCTAGTCCCGTACTATCATATGTCTAAGAAGGATTCCTACATAACCTCTTGAGATGCATGGACTATCCACATGCTCAACACTCCTTTGGAGGCCGATCACATTGAGTTCAGACATTTCCTGGCTACCCACACTAAAAGAAAACTGTAGACGATCCACTCCAAAGTGTTTTGGATGAGTCCTTGGCCTGACTGCCCTGCTAGAACTCATCTCAGCCTTGCTTCCTTCCCTATGAAGCATCACCAATGAACTCACATAAATCCTCTTCCTAACTAAAACTAGACCCACCCATTAGGTTTCCCTCGATTATGAGTGTCGGGTTCACCGCCTCCTAGAATAAGGCCAACCTAAATATGTTTACCTACACCTGAATGATGTGTTGTAAACCATCCCTGATGTGTCTCATCCTCGAGGTGTCCTTAATCACCATGTTGAGTGTAAAGTGAAATAATTTTGTGAATGTCGCTGTATTGTCCATGATAGACATGTAACCCTATTGAAGGCTTAATATCTCCTCAGCCCTTTATTCCCTCAGCGTCTCCGGGGAAAAGTTCTCGAAGAACCGAGCCTCAAAATCCTTCCAAGACAGTCTCTCATGTCTATTTTCCTAAACCTACATGTCCCACTAGAAATTTTATAGTCCTCTGAACAAGTAGGTTTCCAATTTCATCCTTTTCCCAGGAGGCATCTCTAACTTCTTGAATATCATCTGCATCGACTCGATCCAATTCTCAGCTGCCTATAGACCACCCACACCCTAAAAAAGTAGCAGGTGTTGCGACTAGGATTCCCAAGTCAGATACACTATTGGAGGCTCTTCTACCTGATATCCCCTTTCGATACCCTATATAATTCGTACTAGGATTGTTTAGAGCTTCTCGTTAGGCCATGAACCAAATGCTCTAAGATCTGGTGGCTTCCCCACCTGCACTAGAACCTAAACCTATGCCTTAGCCAGCCCCTAAGCCTGTACATACTCTTCCCGACCCTTTGGGGTATCAATATACTTGTGCACCTGAGACACCCTTTCCTCACCTGTTTATTTCTCTATTTGATCCATCTAGGTGGAAACCCACAAAATACCATTAAATGTCCAGACAACCTATATATATATAAATCATAAAAGGAAAGTAGTAATAGGAAGCGTATCCTCACTACCCTTACTCTCCCCCATCACAACTATTCCACATGGAATCCCCACCTTATGGACTCCTTACCCGCCCTCAATAGAGTCAAGTATCGAATAATCCCCAAGCCTCGCCCATTCTGATGAACTATATCACCTCAAACTGATGACCACATCAAACAACCCGGTGATCAACATCACCCCATTTCACTATTCCTGCATGCTCTTATAAGATCTAGGACTGCTTCACATGTCACATGCAATTAATATATATATATCACATGGCATAAGCAATTTTATACCCTAACATATCACATTTAACAAGGAATTTTATATCATGACACATACATATTCCTAATTAAAACACCTTATTATGTGCCTAATCAAAATCATAACCAAGTATAGTAAACAAAATCACACCTCTCCTCACCAGGCCAAGGTTCCATATCCCATTCCTTACCATACTAGGTCAAGGATCACAAGTCATAAAATATATTAATTCACATTTCAAATAATCCAGTCTTGATGGATATCAAACCAAAAGTAAAATGAGAAAAATAAAATAGCATTTCCCACCCATGGAAACTTGGTATGTCCCTCATATATGGGGCTGTAAGAACCTAAGTGCGAGATATGAATCTAGTTCTGACAATGTCTTAATCTCCAGTCTACCATAGCCCAAATAGTAAGACTAGTAAAAAAGAAATAGGCATTCTTGATCTCACTAGTTTCCAGTCAAACACTACTACTAAATCCCAGTCAAGAATGACTCTGATACCACTTGTAGAATCCCTAACTCAATTATCCACCCAAACAGTGCTATCAGGTCGGATGCCATTTGCATTAGGCATGCTTCCCTATACACCAAATGATTCTGACTAGCAGAAAGGGTGTTAATAAACAATAGTAAGGAGAATATACCCTCATAGAAGATATAATAATGGTCTGATCAATATATATAACATGCAGTGGAATTGAAAGACTTAGTAGACTCGAACCAAACCCGCCAATGGAGAAAGAAAAATCAATATCAATAAGTAGAAAAGGCACAATTAAATAAATCAGTAGAAAAAATAAATATGCCAGCATACCACATGTAGATACAAAACAGAACATGCATATCAAAATATTCCATACAGTACAATATTAGAAGGGTCTCCAATGGATGGCCTTAGTACAATACATACATATAGGCAGCATACTGAACAGAAAAGGAAACTACAATAGAACTCCAACTGAGGAAAGACCTCAAGGTCCCTTTCCAAAATCTCATGACAACCATATATTAAGGTCTAGCTCCAGAATTTGATCCCTTACCTATACACAACATCATAAAGTCTACATGCATCCTAAAGGGCCTGTGTAGGGTGTGATAACATGTCTCGATTGGTTACCAACCATGTGTATATACCCAACATAAGTGTTTAAGAAGGTGTTATATATAACTAAAAAAATCATCTCAGTATAATTTATTTAACAAAATATTCCCAAGTACTCAACAACCACCGGGAAGATTTTATCTACCTCAACCAATGCCAAAATCAAAAAAGTGGAAAGGATTCTTGGCCCATGGCCCAAGGTATCCCCTGATGTCAATAGAATAGGTGAAACCTCGAGTTCCACCTCCAATAAGTAACCTGGTACCTCATGCCTACTGACACTTCATGTCCCAAATCAAATCATTGACACCCCAAAGGTATGCCAAAGAAAATAAAACCCTAGTCCCATATAACCCTACTTGAAAGCACCTGTTGACTCGAAGCCTGATGTTCGAAGGATTAACAATACCCATCCTCAAATAAAAGTCACCACCTGATCAAAGTACAACATCCTGATAAATGGTGATATCTGTTCTCCCAAATATAGTTCAGGCCTATCAGCCTCAATATAGTGAACCTAAGCCCCCAACCCATGACCTCATTACTTTCAACTGAAGTCTCCTCACCATCCTTGTGGCTTTATATGGAAAAAAACCCCAAACCATATTATCTATTCCACACTACTAGGGGCCTCTAACCACACGAGTGGTTAGAACCACCTCATCAATGAGTCCTCCTATGTGCACATGACTCATATTGGTGCTTTGTCCATCACAGTTGAGCGATAATCACCATAATAGTACCTAAGCCACACCAACACTAGAACCTCATTCCCCTACGACCATGTTGCTCAAGTTCGATAGTCATACCATCCAATATCATGGGCCATGCCCTCAACTCGATGACCTCCCTACCTCATCTGACATCCTTGATGCCCAACCGGTGACGACATCGCCCAAGTAACTTGGTCCAATCCAATCCCAATGATCACATCACCTCAAAACCAAATGGACAATGCCATCCCAACCTCAGGCCAAGCCTATCATGACCTCTCGGGTCTCAGCAGTATATCACAATCATTATATAATAAACAATTCAATTTAATATGATTGAATTATGTACTTTAAATAAATATAAAAATTCAATTTAACTGAATTTACTAACTCAATTTCAAATAATCAGTTCAATTCAAATAAGAAATTCAATAAAATTGAATTGCACAATAACTATTAAACAGGAAAAACCAATTTAAAAGAAAAACACACCCTGAACTAGAAACCAAAGGTGGTCAACAGCCTCTAACCCAACCTCATACGTATGAAATTGGAAACTGCATTCCCAAAGGCATCCCATAAGGTCACACAGTCAATTTGACATCAAGAAATAAATTTAAAAAGAGCCTCACTAAAATACCTAACAACGCGCTAAAATAAGAGCCCCTAATATGACTGGGAAAACACATATAAAGGAATGTACCACCTACCTTGGACTCATAGACATAGGCACGTCTGGTATTAGCCTCTAACTCAAAGTGTTTTGGAATAAATCGACGTTTCTGTTGAATACCCTGAAAATAGGGTAAAAATCTCGGATGGATTTAGTGCTGTGTGAGAAAAAACAAAAACAAAATAGAAACTAGGGTGAGGTAATCCTTACCGCTATAGTTCCAATGCACTTGATAGATCTAAAAACGAAGCACTGATGGAAAAGATGGATCAAAATCCATGGGAGGAAGAAAAGAGACTTACTATACTGCTTTATGCGACCAAGAAGTGAGAAAAGAAGAGAAAAAGAAGAAATATGATGGAGAGGAAAAATCAACTTTTCACCCATTTTTATGGCCGGAAAATTTTCCAAACTATGTGCAAAAAGTTGGGGCTACAGTGCATGGGTACTGCCTAAGTTCCACTACTCGTGCAGCTATCCACATAGTTTTCTCTAACATGCACAAACTGTGTGGAATCCTCTACAAAAATTGCAGACCAAGCCACATGGTCATGCACCACACCACACATAGTTTTTCAAAACGTGCGGTAGTTCAAAATTAGGGTGCATGGTTATCTGGAAGAGGCCGTATGTTTTACCCTTAACTGTGCACCTTGACCTGCAACACCAAAAACTGGTTTGTGGGCCTCTGATGCTCCCAAATCCCATTCAAACACCTGAGTAACTCTCCAAGCCTCTAAACCCATACAAAAACATGATATAGGGTTGATGGAAGACTCAAAATTTGGTTCTGTTCAATGAAAAAGAAATTGGAATGCCCACTAATTCAAAAATTAAAAAAGGGAGTGATTTTTGGCCCGACTCAAAAACTAGGGACATTACACCGATTACCAACTATGCACTGCAAAACACTACCTAATTATCCTTTGTAGTAACCACCTTAAACGATAAGTGGGAAGTGTTTTTTAGTGCACATATAAGAGCTCCATGAAATCAGAGTGAGAAATAATGATGAATAAGTGAAAATGAACATAAAGGTGAGGGAGATGGTGAACTAATAATGGCTCGAGGCAAGAGAGATTGGGTGGAGAATCAGTGAGGCAAATCAAGGAAAAATAAGATCGCTTGTGTGCATGTAGTTAAAACCATTTGGGAAAATTAAAAAAAAGATTTTGGAGGGGGATTAAGGTATCACAACTGATCACATACCTTGATTTTAATATATCACTATAATTTCAATACAACATAATTATAAAGACTTTAAACTAAGGAAAATATATTAGTACAAATTTTAAAATTTTAAAAAAGGTTTAAATAACGAAATTATTTTAATTTTAATTTCAATTCATTTTGTTTCAATGTGAAATTTAGTAAAAGAAAAAGAAATGATTTTAATTTCTATCCATATTGTTTGGTGACAATTTTTAAAAGAAAAGAAAATAAATGTTATGGAAATATGACAAAAATAAACGTTATTAAAAATATAGTTTCCCAATACTAAATTATTCCAAATAAAAATATTTATAATTTTAAATTATATCTTTGAAATAAAATTCAACAGAATTTCATAAATAAATCCATTTATGATGAAGATCCATTTTTTAGAGAATTTGAAATAAAAGTTCCGAAATAAATTTCCCTTATAAGAAGTTTTAAAACATAAAATTGTATTTTTTAAATATAAGCTCCCCTTACCATAAAATCATAATAGAATCTAGATGAATTATTATGCAGAACATCCTCCTAAAGATAATTTCTATACTCACTCTCTTTCTATCTCACTCTCCTTGCAATAAAAAATGAAAAATAAAGTGTGTATTTCTCTATAAAGGAGGCTTAAGCGGGGTGAAAACCCAAAGTGATGGGTTTCCATTTTTTTATCCTTAACTCCACTACATGTATGGTGTTTCTAGTTATTTAAAACCCTATGTAGTTACCTAAAAATAATAATTTTTTTATTTTGGGTCTATAAATTGATTAGATCCAAAACCATACTATTTCATTTCACTATTATTTCGTTGAAGATAATGTGGGAAACCCATGTTGGAGACGACCCTTTGGAAATTTATTCACACATTCATCGAAATATCCCAATAATTTTACTTAAATGTATATACCCTATAAAACATTGTTGCAATCACATATGGATGGTGGAAGTGTTTGAATAAAAAAACCAGGGTACCCCCATGCCAACAATCTTCTCCCGACATCTACTCGAGCAGAAACAAAGACAAGATCTGTCATGCCTAACTTCACTACCTTACACATGGCTAGTTGATCTCATTCTGGATAAGGGATGATGGTTATGGGAAACACAACGGGGGTTTTAGGAGGGAGATGATGATGAAGTTGGGATAGAAATCAGATTAGGTGCGTAATTTGGATCATGATTAAAGAGGAGTAGAAATAATCACATACCTTAGCTTTTGAGAGGATTAATTTGTTGAGAAGATAAATGAAGAGAAACAGTAGGTATTTGGTTCCATGAGAGCTCGAACAGCATAAGTGGAAGACTCTGTTAGGGTTCTATTTAAAAGATCAAGTAAGGCTTTTATCAGCACTTTCAAAAAAGCACTGATAAAGAGTAGATTTATCAAAACTGATAAAATATATCTTTATTAGTGCTAAATATCTAGCACTGATAAAGATATGTTTTATTAGTGTTTTTGAGTGTTGATAAAACTAAATCTTTATTAGCACTAACAATGCACCAATAAAGACCTAATTTTAATAATATAATAAATATAATTAAAAAATAAATGTATATTATATTAGGTGTTTGGGGGTACAATCACATTCAAATACACACACACACACCATACACACACAGGCCTGAAAGACAGGTCATAACCCCCCAAAGAGATAATCTATTAATACAACCGCTTTATTACGTTATAAATTTTTTGCCTGAAGGTTTAGTGGGCATGAAGCCGATTATAATTATAAATAAATATATTTAAAAAGTATTTATATATAATTATAAATATATTTAAATAATTATACATATATATATAATTATATATAATTATATAATTATAGATATATTTATTAAAATATTAATATATATAATTATAAATATAATAAATATATTTATTATTTAAATATATTTATTATAATTCAATAATTATTTAAAAATATATATATTTATAATTATAATTATAAATAAATATATTTAAAAAGTATTTATATATAATTATATATATATTCATTAATATATAAATATATATAATTATAAATATAATAAATATATTTATTTATAATTATAATTATAAATAATTATATTTATAAATATTTGTATATAATTATATATATATTAGGTGTTTTGGGGGTATAATTATATTCAAACACACACACCACACGCAGTTCAGAGATGCAGGCCATATCCCCCCCAAAGGGATAGCCCACCCATCAAGCCTTTTTATTTTATTTATTTTATGGCCTTTAGGATTAATTTGAACCAACCCTAGGCCCAAGACTTGAAAGCCTTTAGTTGTAGCCCACTCCCACTCCTACTTCCCGTGTCTGAGGGTCCTGTCGTCACAAGACCATCATCACCATATGCCACCGCCCAATTCACAACATCGACATCGTGAATGTCCTGCCCTTCATCCGCTACTGCCTGTTAAGGCGATCGATGCCACTGCACCATCTGTGCACAACTTTCCTGACCAGATGCCTCTCGTTAGAGTCACCTAAGCTGAATCTACGCTCCTTCTGCCTTACCGAGCCAACAACTCCATCCGGATCATTGTGAGCCGCCATATGGCCACACACACACACCAGAGAGGTAGTCCATAGCCCCCCAAAGGGATATCCCACCCATTAAGCATTTTTATTTTATTTATTTCATGGCCCGTAGGCCCAATTTTAACCAACCCCATGCCCAAGACTTGAAATCCTTCCATTGTAGCCCACTCCCACTCCTGCTTCCCATCTCCACGGGTCCTGCCATCACAAAACCATCATCATCTGACACCAATGCCTGATTCACAGCTTCACCATCGTGAACGTCCTGCCCTTCGCCCATCGTCACTTGTTGAGGCGATCAATGCCACCACACCGTCTGTGTCCAACTTTCCCAATAAGATGCCTCCCGTCATAGTCACCTGAGCTAGATCCATGCTCCTACCACCTTCCTGATCCAGCAACTACATCTGGATCGTTGTGAGTTGCCATCTGACGAGACGCATCCCATCGAAGATGCATGTGTCGACCTTCATCCACCTCTGTTGCCTGACAGGGACCGTCGTACCACTGTATCCTAACACCGTGACCATCCCCTACCTTCTGGTAGTATTTCTGCATCTGTGACCATCCCACACAAGGGGAAAAATTTGTTGCAACTAAGAATTGATCCCAAACTTCTTGATGCAGTGGTAGTGACCGAGTACCACTCAGTCGCCATGTTTGCTGCTATAATTATATATATTTATATAATTATATGTATATATTTATTAATATATAAGTTTATATAATTATAAATATAATAAATATATTTATTATAATTCTATAATTATTTAAATATATATATGTATTTATTTATAATTCTAATTATAAATAAATATATTTATGAATATTTGTATATAATTATAAATATATTTATATATATTTATATTATTATATATATTTATTAATATATAAATAATATATATATATATATATTTTTACACCCACCCAATTCTATTGGGAAATAAATATTTTTCTTTAACAGAAACCGCATACACCCCCTTTATTTTAAATCAAAACTTTGATATCAGTTCAAAAATATATATTAATTCAAAATATGATTTAACTATTTTCTGACCTTTCATGATTAAAAACAAAAACTCCTTTTAAAACTTTTAAGGGGCCACAATTATTTCTAAAAGGAAGAAAATTTCTGAATCAATGCACACCATTTTCCCTTTAAAACATAAAATCATTGGATTACTACTTACCATTTGGTGAGAGAAAACTTTTCATTCATATTCATAGAAATCATCACATACCCCTCTCTTTGAAACCTAATTTAAATTGAGTTCCAAAATCTTTTTTTAGTTTTATAGGAAAGGAGTAGAGGAATCAACTTATATGTCACACCCCAACCTCGCTTTACTGTATTATATTTTTTATTTTGAGTATCTTTTGTTTATCTCACCCCTCAAGTGGAATTTCCTTAAAAATTGAAATTTTTTGGAATGCAGTACATGTAACACAGTTAAGGGCATGGTTAGTACTAACCATTAAGTAACCGTGTGATAGGTCTCTAGTTTTTAACTGAGTCAAATCACACAGTTAGTACGTCGTTTGTCTAATTGTGCAACCTACTCATTTGCAGAGCTCCAGGTTCCCAGTATAAGGTGCATGGTTTTCATATAGTTTAGCCAATCGTGTAGACAAAATTTACACAGTGACATTTTCATTAAAAAGTGTAAATTATCACTTTTTCTTCTTTGATTTTTAACCAAAATTCCTCCCTTTCTCCCCCTATTTGTCTCATGCGAGCCTTAGAGATTCTACCCCACAATTACATCTCCACCCTTAGTGGATTCTTGGGTTTTTTTTTTCAGGATTTATGGTGGATTATTCAAGGTAATATTTCTCTAACAACTTTTCTTCCTTCTTTTTTTTCTCTTGTTCTTGCCCGGTGAGGCCTCGATAACATAGGACTTTGTTGTAGCTCAATTTTCATTTGAGGTTTTCCCCTATTGAGGTGGATTATCACCATACTTGGTAGAGGAGACGAGTTTAAAGGTAGGTGGTCCCTTGAATAACTCTTTAAATTTGAAAATATGATTACATGATGGTTTTTAAAGCTTGTTTATTGCATTTTAGAAATGTTATCAAGTATATTAAACATTTTTTTAAAATAATGGGTGTTCTAATTTAAATATAATCAAATGAAAAGGGGGTTTTATTTATTTTCAAAGCATAATAGTTAGTTTGGGAATCCACGCTCACTAAGTGTTTGTATAAATTCCTTGTTGGGTCTTGAAATTGATAGTCAAAATATGAATGGTTGGTTTCAGAAATGCGTTTTATAGATCCTTTTTATAAATAATTCTCATTTTACATTCTGGTACCTTTCAAATGATTTCTTTAGAAAATTAAAATCCCTTGGAACATGCCCCAAATGATTTTAGAAAAAAATTGTTTTCCATGTTATGCATGTGATGGTGTACAGTAAAGGGGATTATGTATTTTTTGTGTACTCTTGATGGAATTGGGGTTGTTTCTTGAAAGAGAATTAGAGGTGAGGGTGTGACCTTCTTTTCATTATATTATATATATTTATATGTATTATATCTCTAACTCGCCTCTACTTTTTTTTAAAAGTGGGTGCTCTATCCTCAACATGAACATTACTTTTCGATTACCATATCATGTATGTAGTGAGTTATGCATGATGTATTCTTAAAATAATAATGTTGATATTTCTACATCCAATATTTATATGGAAATTTCCATGGATTATTTTTCATATCAATAGGTTATAGAAGTTTTCAACTATAATGAGAACTTCAAGATAATATGACATTAATCTTAAACATATGTCCTATAGTCTAGATTTATCATACTGATCAGACACAGATTATGTCTAACTATCAAGTGTTGGGGGATCATAAGCATTGAGAATTCTTATCATGAAATTCATAATTGGTGATCTTGAGTAGAGGATACCATGAAGACCGACCCACCAATAGGAACACCACATATTTCAGGTGTCATTTTTAGTTCCTATCTACTAACACATGTAATGGTCTCCTGAATTGATATTATTATATATGCATACTATTTGATTATGTACTTTGATTCAAGGCAAAAACTATGGAATTAACTTCATAGTGAGGTGGAACTATAAAAAATGATGTTTAGGGGTGGTTTATTCACGAAATTTAGAACTGATAAGAAATAAATTTGGTTAAAAAAATAATAATAATATAGCGGCGGTTTCATCAAACTTCCCCAATATTTTTTTTACATTTTCAATTAGTTGTGGTTTTAATTAAACCACCACTAAACCTTTTAAAATAACCCAAATATTTTCCCCTCCCCTACTCCCTCTATGACCCTGACCCCTACCCTGGACCTCCCCTCTGACCCCGACCCCCAAGACGCTCCCCACCTACCCCAACCCTAGTGACCATTCCCCCTATGACCTCCTCTCTGGACGGCTCGCTAGTGACGCGAACCCACCCCCACCTCCCCTTTACCTTTGTGCGAGCCTGTGACCCCTAACCCCCATGACCCCCACCTTCAACCTCCTCTTTGGCCAGCTCACCGACAAAGAAAACCCCCCACTTCCCCTTTTTCTTTGTACGATCCCATGACCCCAGATCCCCACGACCCCCTCCCCTTAACCCAGACCCCTAAGACCCTCTCCCCCTCTGACCTCCTCTCTAGACAGCTCTCTAATGCGACCCCCCCAACCTCCCTCATCCTGGCTCAGTTCACCTCTTCAATAACAACACAGACCCCCCCCCCCTCTGAGCTCCCTCTACCTGGCACGGATCCCCTCCTCGGCAGCAACGCTGACCCCCTTTAAAGGTTGCATCATTGTCATCTTAGATGTTTTATTGAGTAGCATTAGATGAAAATCATGGGTGATAAAAATAGTATATAATTTGTTTTATTTTCATTGTACAATAATTATATACGCAATTTTGTTTTATAATGTGTTATTTGGATTTTTCATGATAATCAATTATTTTTCATGGTAACTAGAACAACCAAAATAGTTTCATTAATTTTATTTTAACTAAAATGTTTTTAATAGAATTAATTATATCATGTAATTTGTTTTTTATTGAGTCAAATGACTAATTTTATGTCATTTGATTTTAAAATCATAATATACATTATTCTAATTTATGTTAACATCATATTTTTTATATTTATCTCAAATTGAAGGAATGTCTGATTTGATGTTATGTGAATAGAGTTGATTTATATAATTCATGGAACAACAAGAAGTCACACTAAACCAGTGTTTTCAAAGACGCGCGACACAATAAGGCACAAAGGCCACTTGGGAATGCGGCACACACCTATTTAAACTAAGGCACCCATGACATAATTATATATATGCAGTTTTTAAAAAAATAAACCCACTACATATATATTATACATCCATTTATAATGAAAAAACAACAAAACATAGTAATATTATTATAAAATTAAATAGTTGTATGAAAATAAAAATGATGAAGGTCACATAAATAGTATAATTATCAACACAAATCCTAAACATCACCTTCATCTTCATAAACTGTAAATACAATAATAGTTGCATCGCCAAAATTGTGTTTTTTATGTAAAAAAATGTGTTACATGTTTTATAAAATTAGAAAATATTTTTTTTTCTTTTGAAAAAATAGAATATCATGTATTCTTAGTACTTTTTAAATGAAATATTATATATACCAAAGGCACCATTTTTTTGCACGATACAGTGACTTCCTCTCTCGCGCACTCAAAACCCATGTACATCGTCCGCTTCTCCACCTGCCAGTGTTGTTGCTTCCCAACCTCGTGTGCACCTACCATGCCTCTTGTTTGCCTCCTAGTGATATCTGGAATGATCGATGAGACACTATTTTTAGAGCCCCTCCCATTTGGTGCAACAATGCCACTCGATACTGCAGCGTGACAATAAGTAAGATGAGGTTGAGGCACACCTTTACATTTCCTAGAACCTGAGCGCCTTAAGGAAAGGTGGCCAAGGTGAATGCCTTTGGTATGACTCAATGAAGTCTCCATGCCTTGTCGGTGGTGAGGTTATCCAAACTTTCCTCTTCGTGCCCCTTGCCAAGGCACGTGCCTCAGCGCGCCTTTGACAATAATGTACTAAACCAGTTCAATAGAATATAGGCATATAGAGTTGAATATTTTGGGTATGCATGGAATATTGTGATATCCAAATAAAGTATACTTTTCATTCATATTTTTAAAGGGGTTCTCTTGGTCTTAGTTAGATCATGGTAAGTGGTTCATACATTGATCAATGTAGCTAATTTTTTAAGGGCATGAACCCTTCTTAGTTACAAAACTAGGGTAGAATACACCATTATCTTTTATTTGATTCATCCCATTCATCAATGTTTTTGAGAAATAATAATTTATTTGATTCATGTTTTATATTATAACTTTATTAATAAAAATTTCATTATTTAATTCATCCTATTTTTATGTAAAAAACTTTATTTTTTTATTTTTTTATATATAATATACCTTAACCATTTTAAATGAAGGAATGTCGAGAACAAAAAAAATCAGGATCAAAGTCTGATCAACATCTCAGAACACACCACCACTATCATCATCTTTTATGGATCATAGTGATTCCATTATACCCGAGACTACTAGCAATCCAACTGTTTCCCAGATGTTGTTGGTAGCCCACTACTTGATTTACCTCCAGTAATAGAGTAGTTAGTCACCCCTCCATCTATGGGATATGGGTGAGTTACCATTACTGGTATGTATGTCATTTTTTAAAAAAACGTTATATTTTATTAACTATTTAATGAATTTGAAAAAAAATAAAGATAACCATAGAAAGGATACAAATATGAACACAAAAGATGTATGGGACCTGAAATACTTCAAGATTATCATTCCATTTAATGAGTTCATGGTGCCTACCGGTGATGTTGCCAAAATATATGGGTAAATTCTTGGGAAACTTTTTTGCGAGACAGTGAGTTGTCCCAATAATTATAAATATTGGAGGCATATTCCTACATCTTGTAAAAATGAGGTTTTTGATACTCAAGTAAAGGTAATATTAATTTAATATTCTTTTACAAGTAATTTAAAAGATATGAGTAAAATTTTGGAATATACTTATAAAGTTTTATGTTTTTATTTCTAGATGTTTTTCATTTTTATGTCCTTGACTTCATTTCACACCCATAAAATTTGAAAATTTTGGGTAATAAATGTATTGATTTTAAATGGAGGTTATGTCATGACTTTAATGACACTTCTCTGAGCTCGCAATAGATGTATGAGAAAGTGGATGAAGAGATTTCTCATGAGCAATGTAAGATCTTTGTAGATATCAATAGAGACACATCTCATGAGGTAATTACATATTTTAAAATATCTTAAAAACATAAACATAATAAAATTATAATTTTTATCAATGTCTCTTTTTTTAGGAATTATGTAAAAGAAATACTATGAATCATGAGAAGCAATTCATTTCTCATATTGCTGGGTCTCAAAGTTTTTCAAGAAAAAGAACAATTTTAGTTTGTATTTTATTCATTATTATTTATATAATTTTGTTATAATTCAAGGTTTTTTCTAACATGTTTATATTTTTTTATAAAGGCTAATGAATTAGGTAACTCTGTTGGCCGAACATATATGTGGTTTAAAGTGCATAGTAAACCCGATGGTAATTTTTTAAATGATCCTACTAAAGATGTTAGAGTAAGTAATTATAATTACTTATAAAGTTCAGATATTTTAAAAAAACATTGTTAATATTTTTGTATTAAAAGGTTAAAAATCAAGAATCTTGGGATGATAAACCTTCCCAATCATCATTGGTTTCCCATAATGATGTAGTTGGAATTTCTTTTTGGAAGGATCATCCCAAACGTGTACGAGGTATGGGTTCTGGGCCTACTCCTTTAGTTGTCTTTGGTAGGGTGGTGTCATATGTTACTATTGCACTCAGTGGGGGTTCAATTAGATTTGTTGATCAAGAATCACAAACATAAATTTCAAGATTGAAAGAAAAAGTGAAGGAATAAGACTCTTATAGGTAAACATAAGATCAGTGATAGTTACAGATAGAAAATGAATTAGTTTCTGTATTTCAATGGAAGACTGGAACAATCACCGAAGAAATTTAAATCCTTATATCTCTTCTTAGTGAGGTAAATTCTAAATTCAATAGATAATTCACAAAATTTCAAAGAATACATATAAAATCCATAAAAAAATAAAATGACACTTATATAGAAAATAGATATTTTGAGTTATATTGACCACATATTGTGTCATATTTATGTTTGGTTGATTCCTACATGTCAAAAATAAATTATAGATCATTATCTATAAGTCTGAAAATAATTTGAGCTCATTTGGTCGGTTTTGACTTGATAAACACATATGAAAGGTAAAAATCCTTTAAAAACAAGTGTTGGGGGGTCAAAAATAGGAAAACAATGTCAGATTACCCTAAAATCAGGGTGCAATGACCATATATTTAATTGTAAAATGTAGTAACTGAGGACAAGTCATTTTGAATGACGGTTTTCCTGTTATGGTCTCAAAAACGTTTTTAGCGTTTTAAAACACTAAAACATGCATGGAAAGGTTAAAACCAAGAAAAAAAATGTCAGATTTTCCTAAAATCTTGGGAAAACCACCAAAGATTTAATTGTGAAATGTAGGAACCAACAACACATCATTGTGAATTATAGTTTTCCCGTTATGGTCGTAAACACATTTTTAGTGTTTTAAAACACTAAAACATGTGTGGAATGGTTAAAACCAGGAAAACGTTGTCAAATTTTCCTGAAATTAGTGGAAAATGACCTTAGATTTAATTTTGAAATGTAGGAACTAATGACATGTCATTCCAAATTATAGTTTTCCTGTTATGTCCATAAACGTGTTTTTAGTGTTTTAAAACACTAAAACATGCATGGAATGGTCAAAACTAGGAAAATGATGTCATATTTTCCTAAAATTATGGAGAAACCACAATATATTTAATTTTTAATTATAGGAACTAGCATCACATCATTCTGAATGATGGTTTTCCCGTTATGTTCATAAATGCGTTTTTAGTGTTTTAAAAGACTAAAACAAGTGTCGGGGGGTCAAAACCAAGAAAATGTTGTTGTATTTCCCTAAAATTAGTGGAAAATAACAATATATTTAATTATGAAATGTAGGAATTGATTTCTTGTCATTAGGAATGTTGATTTTCCCATTGTGGGCGTAAACACATTTTTAGTGTTTTAAAACTCTAAAACGTGTTTGGAATGACAAAAACCATGAAAACAAAGTTAGATTGCCTTGAAATTAGGGAAAAAAATATATATTTAATTGTGAAATTTGAGAACCGATGGAATGTCATTACGAATGATGGTTTTCCTGTTATGGTTGTAAAAGCATTTTTAGTGTTTTAAAACACTAAAACGTGTGTGGAAGGGTCAAACCAAAGAAAACAAAATCAGATTTCTTTGAAATATGAGGAAAACCCCCATTGATTTAATTGTGAAATATAAGAACCAATGACATGTCATTCCGAATGATGGTTTTCCTATTATGGATGTAAATGTTTTTTTAGTGTTTTAAAACACTAAAACAAGTGTCGGGGGGTCAAAACTGGGAAACGATGTTGGATTTCACCTAAATTAGTGGATAATGACCGTATATTTAATTTTTAAATGTAGGAACCAATTGTAACACCCGAGATTTTTATGAGTAATATTTTGTTTTTATGTTATATATATATCATCAAAGGAATCTTTCACTACACACTAGCTTGACTTACTTTACATGCAATCGCGACCTTCCTCGATAGCTTGCGTTGTACGCAATACCGAGTTTCACTAAACAACGATATGCTATTAAAATATTATTAAAACTAGCCGTTATGAATAGTAATAACCACTTTTTGAAATTTTATAAATTTTATTTTTCAAAATGGACTTCATTTTTGGATTCGGAATACCGAAATTTTCCTAGGGTGAAATTTTGGTATTTTTCTGAAAACTTTCAATTTTTGATGAATAGTGAAACCACTAAGTGGTAGGTTAAAAACTGAATTTTGCATAAAACTTAATTTTACCGCTTCTGTGAATGGAATTTCGAAAATCCGATAGACACGGTTGATATAAGTAAGTAAAATGTGGTTTAATGAGATAAAGATAATTTTTTGGTAAATAATAACTTTTTACTTTTTTTACCGCGGTTAATAGTAAATAGGGTAACTAAGGGTAAATATGATATTACTATTACCCTAAAACATGTCCTAATTCTATTGGATAAGTGTAATTCGACCAAAAACAACCTTATGAATATAATATGACCATTTAGGTCCACTTGTATTAGATTATGACATTTAATATTATTTTATTTAATGAATAGTTAAAATAGTTAAAATCAACGTTTAATAACTAAAACATTTTTAATATGGGGTTATACATAAGATAAATTAGACTATAAATATTCATTAGAAAGATAAAAATATTTCCTACATAATTATATTTTATTTATAATTTTTATACTTTAAATAAATTAATTTATTTATGACACAACGATGATGCAGTAATTACCCTTTTAAGGAAATGTTAACATAATTGATGTTATAAATGCTCAAATAAATGTAATTTGAGACTTTTTATGAATTCCACTAATTTTATAGGTTACTATGATATATTAGTGTTGATTTAATCAACTTGTTTCGAACATATAATTCTGTTATGACTTTCAAAAAAATCATATATCAAATAGTTTCAAAATTGACACAAAATAGTTTTTAAATCAAATATTATATTATTAATTGTTATTTTATTCCTAAAAATCTAAGATTCGGCCAAATGACTTAGATAAGGATATATATATTAATAATAAACAACTTGGGGTTCGTTTGGCATGTTATAGTAAGTGTATTAACCATATAGTGTAAGAAAACAAAAAGTCACGGTAAAAGTTAAATTATTTAACTTAGAGTTAAATCTAATTGATAAGGTTAAAATAATAACCTAGACTTGTCTAAATCCTATTGGTTGATAGGATTTCGACCCATACCCACTTTACCTTCGAAATAAGACCCTTTGGAACCATTATAAACCGATTTTGACTTTAATATAAAATAATATTTTGAGATATCCCTAAGGTGCCCCTCTCCTCCCTTATAAAAGGGCACCTCTTCCCCCTCCTCCTCACACCAATTTGAGCACTCAAGATCGGACAAACCCTGCCAAAATCCCTTCTACACTTCCCTAGAATAATCCTAGAGGTCCTGGTCTTCTTCAAAGACCAATCTTAGTTCCCTAAGTGGAGGATTCAAAGAGGCGTTTCAAAGAAGAGGTAATATCCATTACCGATCTTTTCAATTTCTTTCTTCTTCAACTTCTTCTTCTTTAGTTGTTTCATGATAAAGTAATAACATAAGTATTAATTACATACTGATATGTTATTATAAATATGAAACAACCCTAATTCACCTTCTATCCATCCTACGGAAAAATAAAATCACCGCGCGTGAGTACGTACGGAATACCGTCTCCACGCCGTGGTGTAATCTATTTTCCACCATCACCTTACAAGGATGGGTATAATGGTGTAATGAGTAACTATATATGATTATTATAAAGTGATATTTATACTGAAATAGTATAAATACACTTAAATACAATTCCACGATCATGGGAACAATATCATCTCTAGTGCGTACGTACGGAATACCGTCTCCACAATGTGATGCGACTCGTTCTACATGATCATCATTACATAGTAATTATATAAATGAATTGAATGAATAAATATGATATATGTTACACTAATACCATTCTGGATATAAGGTATCTATAACCTTAAAATAATAATAAGAATTTATTTGGCAAAACACGCATAAGAACAAAAGGCAATAAAGACCCGAGTAACAAGTAACAATGAAATATTACTAATAAGAAGCTAAGAATATGACCATATATGATATCATATCAATATGTATGATTCTAGAATAAGTCAATAACATTATTTAAACCATTATACAGGAGCTTCAGACACGTACAAAGCAAATCGGACCTAAGGTAAGGGAAATATCACAATCTCATTTTTATCCGAGATTGTTTATACTTTAGTATTTACTGGGGTGTATTTTATCATCCACATCCATGTTTCCTGAATATGAAATATTATTTCCATCCACCTACAAATGTTTAAATCCAATTTTACCCTTCGGTGAGTTTTTAGTAAAGAATATGAAAGGAATCTTTTGTCGTTTTTCGTACGAGGTACTTTTTGACTTTTCCGACAAAAGTACGAAGAATGTTTTTTTAACTTATACGGCAAGAAATGGATTTTTAAAACATTATTTCCTATAATATTCCTTTATAAGTTTTCAAGTTTATTTTTAATCAACTTCTTTTAGTTTATAATTGTATGACACGTTAAGAAAAGAAAAGTGTTTTTGAAGTAGAAAGGATATTTTCCTCAAGAATGGAGTTCAAATGTTTTATAAAAATTATTTTCCATCTAAGATAATATAGGGTTCTGTTTTTATCCTTATTATTACATTGATTTGATTATGTTTTGAGGAAATTATTTTTATGAAGTCATTTACCTTATATGATTTGTTTTATGATGTCATGATGTTTCAAGAATCCCATTTTTGTTACATGTGTTATGCGATGATGTATGATTTATGATTATGTGGCACACATAAGAAAGGATTCATTGTAAGATGGGTGGGACCTATATCTCCCTCCAATGCATTGGGTAAAGATTTATATCTCATGAGATAGACATGGCTGGAACGGAAGGTTATTTCGGTTCAGTGATACAGGACTGAAACGAAGAGTGAACTCAGTTCAGAAATGGACTTTGTCCGCTAAGATAGTCTTGGAAATGAGTCATGACTAACAAGAAATGGTTTTCCAAGATTATGTGTGCATTACACAAAGTTTCAAGTTTTATGTTATGATTTTGGGGATCTCATTTTCACTTCTATGATTTATTCCATGTTAAGATATTATGATCTCTTTTGCAGGTTATGATTTTCAAGAAGATATGATATGATTTTTATTTCCTTTATTTTCCCTTGCTGAGCATTTGAGCTCACCCTTTTTTGTATGTTTTCTTTTCCCCAGGTCAGGAAGATGGATATTAAGTAGAATATGCTAAAAGGGACCCTAGATATGATGAAATAAATTGGAGACACTGTAGAAGATTTATGAACCAGTTGTTTATGTTTCCCAGTTTCTAAAGACACTATACCTATACGGTCCTTTGTGGTTTTGTCATATGTTGTAATAAGTGTGCTTCAATTTTGAAGTATTAACAATGTATGTAAAGTATGGGTCGTTATACCAATAGAATGCCATTCTAAATGACATTATTCCTGTTATGGCCATAAACACATTTTAGTGTTTTAAAACACTAAAGCGTGCATGGAATGATCAAAATCGGGAAAAAAAATTCCATATTACCCTAAAATCAAGATAAAACCACTATATATTTGATTTTGAAATGTAGGATTTGATGGAATGTCATTCTGAATGATGGTTTTCCCATTATGGCTATAAATATGTTTTTACTATTGTAAAACACTAAAACAAGTGTCGGGGGTTCAAAACTAGGAAAAAAATGCCATATTTCCCTGAAATAAGGGGAAAACAACTGTATATTTAATTGTAAAATTTAAGAACCAATGAAATGTCATTCAGAATGAAGGTTTTCCCATTATGTATGTAAACGCGTTTTTAGTGTTTTAAAACACTAAAACGTGCATGGAACGGTCAAAAACAAGAAAATGATGTCGTATTTCCCTAAAATTATGGAGAAACCACCATAGATTTAATTTTTAATTGTAGTAACTAGAATCACATCATTATGAATGATGGTTTTCCCATTATGTTCATAAACATGTTTTTAGTGTTTTAAAACACTAAAACAAGTGTCAAAACCAAGAAAAAAATGTTGGATTTCCCTAAAATCAGTGGAAAACAACAATATATTTAATTATGAAATGTAGGAATTGATTTATTGTCATTAGGAATTTTGATTTTCCCATTATGGGCGTAAACAAATTTTTAGTGTTTTAAAACTCTAAAATGAGTTTGGAATAACCAAAACCATGAAAAAATGTCATATTTCCCGGAAATTAGGGAAAAAACTATATATTTAATTTTGAAATTTGAGAACCGATGGCATGTCATTACGAATGATGGTTTTCCTATTATGGTTGTAAAGGCATTTTTAGTGCTTTAAAACACTAAAATGTGTGTGGAAGGGTAAAACCCAGGAAAACAACATCAGATTGATTTGAAATATAAGAAAAACCCCCATTCATTTAATTGTGAAATATATGAACCAATGGCATGTCATTACTAATGATGGTTTTCCCGTTATGGATGTAAATGTGTTTTTAGTGTTTTAAAACACTAAAATAAGTGTCATGGGGTCAAAACTGGGAAAACAATGTTGGATTGCCCCGAAATTAGTGGATAATGACTGTATATTTAAGTTTGAAATGTAGGAACTGATAGAATGCCATTCTAAATGACGTTATTCCTGTTATGGCTGTAAACACGTTTTAGTGTTTTAAAACACTAAAGCGTGCATGGAATGATCAAAACCTGGAAAAAAATGTCAGATTACCCTAAAATCAAGATAAAACCACCATATATTTAATTTTGAAATGTAGGATTTGACGGAATGTCATTCTGAATGATTGTTTTCCCATTATGGCTGTAAATATGTTTTTACTGTTGTAAAACACTAAAACAAGTGTCAGGAGTTTAAAACTAAGAAAAAAATGCCATATTTCCATGAAATAATGGGAAAACAACTGTATATTTAATTGTAAAATGTAAGAACTGATGAAATGTCATTCAGAATGAATGTTTTCCCATTATGTATGTAAACGTGTTTTTAGTGTTTTAAAACACTAAAATGTGCATGGAACGGTCAAAACCAGAAAAACAATGTCATATTTCCTTGAAATTAGGGGAACCCCCATGGATTTAATTGTGAAGTTTACTTACCAACGACATGTCATTCTGAATAAAGGTTTGTCTATTATGGATGTAAATGGGTTTTTAGAGTTTTAAAACACTAAAACATTATTGGAACGACAAAAACTAGGAAAACGACGTCGGATTGTCCTAAAATCAGGAAATAATGACCATATATTTAATTTTGATATGTAGGAATTGACGACATGTTACTCTGAATGATGGTTTTCCCATCATGACCATAAACGCATTTTTAGTGTTTTAAAACACTGAAACATGCGTAGAATGGTCAAAACCATAGAAAACAACCACAAATTGATGTAAAATCATGATAAAACCACGAATTAGTTGTTTTTGAAATATAGGACATTTTGTGATATTGTAATCTTTAAAATTTGTTTATTAAATAAATTTCAAACACACTGCTCATCACTTTAAAAATAAATTAGAATATTTACTTATCCCTTTTCAGTTTCAAGTGTTGAATATTATCTTAAATAGGTATGTTTATGTTTCAAAAGTGGTTTTCATTATATATTATTATTTTATGTTAAAATTCCTTCTGTTTGATTAACAAAACAACAAATTTTATGTGCAATATTCTTAATATATTATGTGTCTTTTCTCTTTCCCATTTCTTCTACAAAATGTTTTGGTTTTCATTGTAGGTGGAAGATTTTGGTAGTAGGTAGAAGGTTGACCATTCTAATCCATGACATTCTTGAGAGGGAAATCGTGGCAGTTCTTAGTTTTTGTGGTATGTTAAAATTTTATCAATTATTCTACTATAATTATGATTTATTATGTTTAGTTTTAATTTTTGTTTCATTTTTAGTTACAACTGATGAGATGACGTGCTCAGTTTTAGTTGATGAGATGTGAAGGTAGACAGATGCAATGTAGGTCGTGATATGGATGTATATTGGGAATGGGTTATTTGACATGTTTTATATGTATATATTGTGACCGAGGTATTGGTTGATGTATGAGGTGACTTATACTTAGGTTATTTTGACTGTGGTTGTATGTGTATAACTGTGGCTATGTGATGTATGAATGACATGGTTATCTTATATTTATGTTTTAGTTTACATCATGTTAGTTTTTTTAATAAATAATTAAAAAAACAAAACAAATTAAGCGGCGATTTGTAGTAACCACTGCTAAATATATAATATTGAATTTATATAGGGGCGATTATGAGGAACTGCTGCTAAATTCTTCGCGATGGTTAAATTTATTTTATCTATATTTGCAGTGGAAATTAAAGAACCACTACTAAGTAAAAAAGTAAATCACTACTAAATATCACAAACCACCACTAAAATACTAGTGAACATGATATATCTATTAGTTTTAGAAACCTCCACAAAATTACTAGGTTGCGGTTTAAACCACTACAAGACCACTAAAAACTGCCATGAATGACCCATTTTTTTGTAGTGTGGATTGTGTTGGGTGTGTCATTGATGGTGTGACATTAATTGAGTAATCAAGATAAAATTTTTTTACTTCTGAAAGGAAGTGATATCTTGGGCCTAGTTGATAAGGATAACAGTACCGTCACTAAATTCATGTCCATGACAGAAGAAGGTAAGTCTGTCCAAATAGATCAATGAATAATAAAGCAAGAAATAATGATGACATGAAGTGTGCATCATGTTTTATGAGATATCGCGAGATAAAGATATTATATTATACAACGTGTGTTCGTAGAAAAGGTTGTCATTACTAAGACTATACCTTATCTCCTTAGGAGCCTTGATGATTTTATAGACTTCACTCATGGTGTGTGAATAGTATTCACTAATATCAAGATAAGGGCTTAGAGGGTTACACAAGTAGTGTATTCAAAATTCTGGTCTATTCTAATGAATAGGAGTATAGGACATGGTGGGTCCCACCATGGGGTCCAGGATATGTCTGAGAACATATGATGGCCATGAAATAAATAAATTCATTATTATTTGAGTATAGAATAATATGAGTTGAATTTATTTATTTAATGTATTTATAAGTATTAAAGTAAATACATAAGAAAATATTATACAGATGAATATTATTTTAATATTCAAGACTCGTTTAAAATTTGTGGGATTGATCAGTCGAGTTAATGACTCAATTTTTACACATAATATATTTATTATATTACAAGTGATAAAAATATAAATGATATTTATAACATAGTAACTTGTTCATAACACATTGTTTATGGCATATTTAGTGGGAAAAAATATTCAAGGGTCGCAGAACCATTTCCAACTATTTTCAGCCTCACTATATATGTGGGAGGAGGATATCATATAAGGTACTATTAATCACACTATTTTGAGAGACTCTCTTCCCTCTATCCCACTTCTTAGAGAGATAAACACTTGATTCGAGTTCTCCTTCATGGATTGAAGGATCTACGTACTGGTGATCATTGGGATGTCAAAGGTTTCATCGAATATTTGTACTAACAACCAGAATTTGATGATCGACATTCCCACAAACTTTCAAAGTGTGTGTGGATGATCTAGAGAGATTTTTCTATGGTTCCTTCAAGCAATGATTATCTACAATGAGAAAAATATTTTTTCAATTGAAATCAGACGAGGTACGATTTCAATTTAATTTTTTCATTCTTAATTCTTCATGCTTAATTAAATTTCACATGATTCATGGATGAATCTGAGCTGGGGTATACTGGATTTTGTACCCCAACACAAATCAATTAAAAAAAATAAAAAAGGTAAAGTGGAGATGTGGGAGGTGCCTCACCAACCTGTGGCAGCACGCCATATTAAAAAATATATTGTTATTTTTTATATGTGGTGCCACATTAGGGCACCATACCCAGTGCACATGGAATGCGGGTGCATGTGCGCCCTGACCAGGAACCCCTATCGGGTCTGCCTGACTAAGATCTAGCCGGGATAGGTTTTTCCCAAACCATTTGGCCCTTCCAGTCTTTCCCCATGATTCAAAACCCCTCTGAGGGAGTTTAAAAATACCCAGGTAGCCTGAATAATAATAGAAAATTCAAAAAATATTTGGAATTTAATTTAATATTTTATGGGACCTTGTGATAAGTTTTCATGGATTAAAATTAAATTAAATTTATTTTAATTCATTAAAAATTACCCCAAATATGAATTAATTATGAGAGTTTAATGCACAATAAATGATCATTATCCATAGACCAATCAATAATTTCCTAGTATTTGATTATTTATTTATTTATTTATTGAAATTCATGGTTAGTAATAAATATTTAATAAATAGATATTTGTGCATTTTCTTTCCTCACTTAATATGTATAAGGCTTTGTGTGTCCACTAGAGTTGTTTAACATGTGTATTAAGCATTCCAAATACCCCTTATCTTTCATGAAAGTATTTATATATTGTGATGAGGATGTTATAAGATGGGGATCATGGAGATATGTGATGGTATTCTAGACAAGACAATGATACATTGGACCAGGGTGCGGGTTGTGATACGAGTCAAAAACGGCTCAAGAATTTTACCCTTAGGATCACAGTTGATCCATTGAGAATAAATGGATCAACCAATATCAAATTATCAAGATTAGTCACATTGTTTTTTTAATTTATTCATCATTTTTTTATCATTGTGTGAATATTCTTATTTGCATGATTGCATTAAATAATAAACTAAAATGCACAGATAAAATCAAATTAAGATGAGATGAATGTTTTTCTATTTACTGTAGAGTCAAGTTATGAGTGTGATCACATAGTATGTGCATATCAGATAGAAAATTAATTCATTCATCAAAAAATATTAAATAAACCCTCAAATAAATATTAATTCATCACACCTTACATCATTTGAATTTAAACAAAAACCAGGTATATAGGGTGCTCATCATCCATAATTGAGGGTGTATCCTAATACTAAGGATTTATTATGAAAATGATGGGTTTAATTAAAAAATGATGACATAAAATAAGTAGTAATAACTATCCTTTTCTACTTTAGAGTTAAATATTTGATTAAATCTAGGTTTCGATTCTTAGAAGTTGGGACTTCACTCAACAGTTCAAGGTGTTGCGAGTCAATGCAGTTGGTCACTCAAACTCCTACCTTGAAACTCTATAAGTAGTGGTGTATCCATATCTTGGACTATGAAGAGGGGTTTTAGGGATCCCTACAACTAGAATACTCATGATACAGGGTATTCCAAATCTATAAGTGAGGGCTACTAGGGTTTGATAAAATAGCAGGATACATTTAATGATTTAATCGGTAATGTATAATCGGTAATCAAGATAAAAGTAATAATTTAATAGTGTTTATTTTTGTAGAAAAAAATTTCAATTAATACCATAGATATAATTCAATTAATCCCAAACAAAGTACATTTCCTAACTGGTACCAATTTCTAAGTGTGGAATAAGCGCTTGTGCAAAGTAATACAAAATGAATGGAAATTATAAGTTCCAGAGTTATAGCTATATGTTAACCCACCTCAGTAAGAAAGGGTGTATAAGCTATTTATAGGAGACACATGGATTATTTCACATTTTTAATATCTCAAAGAATCCTGTAAGGATAAATACAATCAAGATATGAATGAGGTGATGATTACCCTGAATACATGTAAATTGAAAGATAGATCACAATCTTTTAATACATCCCTTTCTTATATAATTTTCACCTAATTAATCATATTTCATTTAGGATTACAGAGTGAATAGTATGGATAAAACACTTCATTACCTTTTTGGGTAAGGTTATCCAAGAAAATAATACTTAAAGAAAGTTTAATTTTTAGATCTTATGGTGAAAAATTTGAAATATGGGGAGTAAAAGGCCAATGGAAAGGGTGATGCTAAAGGAACCTTCGTAACATCCTTCAAATAACTGAGGTATATCATTATACAGGTTTCCATTTTCTTTTCATATTATGATATAGCTTTAAGGAATTTAAATTCTATGAACCGAATTGAAGAAGTAAATGGTTGCTTATTCTTCAGATATATTCATCAATTGTATGTAACATTTATATCATACTTCTTGGGTATTGAATAAAATATTCCTATCACATATGTGTATTTAAATAAAACAACCAAGTATAGAAATGTGATAAGAAGTAAGGTGTTTTCTCCAAGAAATTGAGAAAGGGTGATTCCTAAGTCAGCGGTGAGAAGTACACAACTTCTAATTACCAATAATTGTTTTAGTTGAACTTTTGTTAAGTATTACAAAAACATTTATCTCATGTGTCCAATGGACATAAGGAGACATTATTCTATTTTTTGAATGATTTTTTTTGTGGTGTATAATACTCAACTACTAGTTCATTAATGCATGAATAATTGGTGATAACTGATGAATATAAACTGTAAGACTCAATTATACCTAGTTGTGGCAAGATAATTATTTATTTGGTAAAACTAAGTAGTTGTTAAGGATATAAACAATATGGTTTTTAGAAACTTTGGAGTTAAAGACCTTAGGTATTATAAACATGTTTACTTACTTAGTTTTGGACAAATAAACCTTTAGAAATAAAGGTAATCCACAAATCTTTAGAAATTATTTTAGCCAGAGAGCATGAATTATTCCAAGGTTAAGCCAGTGGTAAATATACTTCATAATATTTGTTTAGGATTTTTAAGGAATGTAAAAGTGAAGTATAAAATATTCATTGTTAAAAAATATGAGTTGCTTCAAGTTGGTGAGCCGAAGAATATCTCAACCATGAATTCATCAATCATTATAAATGTAGAGTAGATTTATTTCTAAAATCACATTTCCTTATACACATCAAAGTTATGATGTTGGTAAAAAGAGGATTGATGATGAATCTTAAATGAATATATTTATCATTAAAATATCGAGTGTATTTATTTCTAAAATCACATTTTCTTATACAAACTAATTTCATGATGTTAGTAAAATTAGAACCGATGATGATATTTAATAAGCATTGCAAAATATTCCATTATCTCTCTAGATGAGCTTCGCAAATAGTGGTGTTAACCCATAACCATATACCAACTATAATAAAAAATCGATATCATATTATTTATAATATTATTTAAATCCATTATGTCATACTCCATGTGTTTAGATGCAAAGAGTTTATTAAGGCTATGTCAATAAACAAACTTTCATCAAGAATAACACAATGTGTATCTAAGGTAATTATCCTAAAGGTTTCTAAGGATATTAAACAAAATCCTATGATAGAAAAGTTATAGTCAAGTGATAAACTAAATTTCTTTAAAAGGGTGAACATCTATATTTGAGATAGTGGGAGAAAAATTGACTTGGGTAAAGTCAAGGCTTGATATGAAAAATTAGTTTACATATGAACAAGTTCCATACGATCTCGGTGAAAAGGAATGTTCCAAAGACCCATATTGGATAGGAAGATTAAAACCATAGTGGTGGTTTTATTTTTACTATGGTGGGTGATATATTTTTCAATAAGAATAATTTATCCTACAAGGAAGTAGTAAATGACAATAATCTATAATTGACAAGTTCATATTAATTCATAAAAATGGATTACATGTACCAAAATCACATCCATGTTTTATTAGTTTTTTATAATTGATGTAAAGTTGTTGGTGGGTATTCAAGAGAAACAATACATGGGTGGTACATGCATGGTAACAACAAGGATCGATTGGTTATACTAAATATTCATACTTAAATCTATTTGAATTACACTTGTCAAAGAAAATTTCTATGATCATTATATTGAATATTAGATTTCAAGAACACCAATATTTAAAGGTGTCTATACAACCCAACCATAAAGGGTTGGTGACACTATAGAATACTGATAGGGGGTTCAAGTTACTAAAATCCATTTTTGGACTGAAGAAACAATAAGATCATAGAATATTCATTTGGAATGAAGTTTTTTCATATGTCTACAAGTGGTTAGTGGGAGAATTACTATTTTATAAGGAAAATATGTTTGATAACATATGGAAAAAAATTATTGGTCTTATTGTTAGTTGAGACCATAATGAAAGAAACTCTCTAAAGATTTACTTGAAGTAGAAACTTAAGTTCTAGGGAATGATATATATTGAGAAAGATCTAATGGGTTACTTAGACCAAGTAAAACTATATATACTAACAAGGTATTGAAAAATAAAAGTTGGAAAAATTTGAGAGAGAATTGTAACCAATATAACATGGCATAAATTTCTCCAAGAAGACATGTATGAGATATAAGAAGATATTAATGTTATAAGTAGGATTCCATACACTTCTGTGATGGATCAATCACATATGTCATTCTATCTACTAAATGTGATATAGACAAAATATAATTTATGGTTGTAAAATATCAGTATAATTCAGGATAACTGCATGGTAAATATCCAGAACTATCAAATTGTACTTGAGAGAGAACATGAGATAGGTTCTTGGTACTTGGAGAGAAAGGGAAACTAATTATAATGGGAGAAAAATTAGTATGCCTTTGGATTAATATAATCTTATATCATAGTCGAGATAAGGTAATGGGAAATATAAGCTCATCTAATCCAATAGTAGCTATATCTACAAATACCAAGCACATTGCATCTTCTGGTGTAGTTAAATATGCGGTGTAAAATACGCAATAATTTGTTTCATTTCTTAGAATCACACCTATTAAAGTAAAGTTTTATCATAATATAAATTATGATAATTCTAATACTGATACTCACCAAGATTTCAAGTTTTTATAGTGTAAAGGATGAATACACTCAGGTATATCATCTCTTACGAAGTCTTACTCAAGGAGGTAAAGTCGCAGATATCATATTAGTTATGCAACGGAGAAGTGGAAGGCCCAACGACTAAATCCATAACTCAGCAGAATAATTATCTTATCACATGAGAGCTAATAAGGATAGTTAGCAAGTTGGATCTAGTGCAAGTGGGAATGTTTTAAAAGTGGGTTCCCTAGACCCAACTTGAATAGTAATTTTCGATATATAATGTATATAGTGAGCTCTTTATGATGTATTCTTACCATAATAGTGTTGATATTTCTATATCTACTATTTACACGGTAATTTCTATAGATTATTTATCATGTCAATAGGTTATAGCAGTTCCCATCTATAATGAGAACCTTGAGATAATATGACATTAATCTTAAACTTATATCTTATAGTCTAGATAGATCATACTGAATGGACATAGATGATGTCTGACTATCATGTGTTGTGGGATCATAAGCATTGAGACTTCTTATTATGAATTTTTCACTTAGTGATCTCGAGTAGAAGAGATCATGAGGACTGAATATCCAATAGGAACACCATATGTTTCACGTGTTATTGGTAATTCATCTATATGAACACATGTAATAGTCTTTAGGATCGAGATTATTATCATTTTATACAATTTGATTGCGTATTTTGAGGAAAAATGAAAACTATGACATTGATTTCATAGTAAGGCAACTTGTTCTGGGTGCGTCATTGGTGGTATGGTATTGATTTAATAATCAATATAGAATTTTTAACTTTGAAATGAAGTAATATCTCAAGACTAGTTGACCAGTATGGTATTAAATTTAGTAAATCCATGGTCATGGTAAAATAAGGTAAGTCTATTCAGTTAAATCAATGAATAATAAAGTAAGAAATGATGATGACATGAAGTGTGTGTCCTGTTTTATGAGATATCTCATGAGAAAGAGATTATATTATGCGATGTGTCTTTATAGGAAAGGTTGTTCTTTCTATGACTATACCTTATCTATCATGGGCCTAGATGGGTTTCTAGACTATGCTCTTGATTTTTGAATAGTTTTCACTGTTATCGAGATAAAGAGCTAGAGGGTCACACACTTAGCGTATTCAAAATTCTGGCCTATTCTAATGAATATGAGTATAGGACATGATGGAGTCTACCATGAGATCCGGGATATATATGAGAATATAAAACCCCTAAATAATAAATAAATTCATTATTATTTGAGTATAGAATAATTTGTGTATATTATTTTATTTAATGTATTTTCAAGTATTAAAGTAAATACATGGAAAAATATTAAACGAATGAATATTATTTTAATATTCAAGGTTCTCTTAATATTTATAGAAATGATTAGTCAAGATAATGGCTCACTTTTATCATATAATATATTTTTTAAATTATATGTAAGTGATAAAAATATAAATAATATTTACAACTCAATAAATTGATCATAACACATCATTTATGGTTTATATAGTGGGAAATAAATATTCGGTGGTCGAGGAGCCATTTCTAGGTATTTTGAGCCTCAATATATAAGTTTGAGGGGGCTATCATATAGGGTACTATTAATCACATTATTTTGGGAGATTCATTATCCTTTCTCTCACTTCTTATAGAGATAGGATCTCGATCTGATAATTTGATCTGAGTTCTCCTTCATGAATCGAAGGATCAATATATCAGTGATCGTTGGGACGTTGAAGTCTTTGTTAAATCTCTATGATAGCACCCAGAATTTGATGATCAACATTCCTGCATAATTTCAAAGCATGTGTGGATGATCTAGAGGGATCTGGTTTCAGTTCCTTCAAGTAACGACCACTGGCGAATAGTATTTTTCAAATGAATCTTCAAATTGATTTATGTAATTTTATATTTAATTTTTGTGTATAAATATTTCACACAGAATACTTGGCTTCTATTTCGGGTTGCCTAACACTGGATTCAATGTAGTTACATCAATACGATGATGTTTTTTTTTAATTTTATGCCCATCATCATCTGTTGTGTGCCCTGGTATTTTCATACTTTTCATGTCATGAGAAACTAGGGGTAGCTAGGTGGGAAGCCTAAATACACTAGTTTCACTAGTTCATGATCACTCTTTATTGAGTGGCCCTAGGATAAATTTTATTATGCTTATAGAATTATGACCCTATTATACTAGTAAGGGTAATATCAAGTGTTAGGGAAAGTTATTTTTTATCTGGAATTGGTCTTCTTAGTATTTCATAAAGCTTTGGATTGGGTTATCCCTATAGCCCCTAGGTTCGCATGATGTGATGCTTAAAAATTAGTTATGATTCAATGTTTTTAATAATAAAAGATGTAAATAGTTTAAAAAAAATAACTCTGGTTCTTTCTATTTTTTATAGAAATAAAATATATTCTCCTTTAACTCTTTCCCTTTCTCATTTTCTAAATCTTTCTTTTAAAGGTGTAATTTTTTATTTGTTTTCTTCTGAAAATGGAAACCTACTTTATACATATAGATATTTTCAAACTAGTATGAAACAATTTAATCTTTAAAGGGTATGTATGGATCAGTAGGTGGTTTCCTACTAGGTTTTATAGCTCACACCTATCATCATTTTAGGTTTATTTAGTTTGTCTTGGACTTGGTGGGTCGGTCTCAGATTCTTGATTTGGGTACGAGTGGCGCTTAGTGAAAGTTTTTTAATCGACGTATGGAGATAGTAGTTCTGGATTTAGTTATTTTATTTTATCTTTATCATGGATGTATCGGCCTTTTTGACTTTCATCTTGCACTCTGTTTATATATATCATTTCAGGATCTAGTTTGGTTGGTTTGTTCCCATTTTTTACTCTTGCTTATCATTATTCCTTTCATTTACTTTTTATTTATTTTTTTAGTTATGAATTTATTTTAAAACTATCTATTTTTATGGCATGAAACTCCAATGCATAGAATGGTCACATTATAATTTTAAGTATAATTCCTTAGATTACTATTGATTCTTTGGGTGAAACAGTTCCCATTAGTTGTATCCCTAATTCATAGGTTCTTGCCTCCATACCAAAAGGATTGGGAATGCCTCTCAGGCCTTGTCACAGGACGGCTTGGGTGCTCGTTGCAAGGGAATCCAAGGTTTATTTGTGAAAAAATAGTATCAAATCCTAGGTTCTTATGAGGGACTAGGTTTCAAATTCATCCTTTCAATTTTGGATGCTCGGTAGATTGAAGGTATGATCATTGGAATTAAAATGGTTGTTCATGAGAAAGGTGTTTGATCACCACCTCTCAGGATGACACTTGAGTTATTGGGGTAGTCTAAGATGAGAATATCTTGAATTTGAGTGTAATTATCAGATATTTTTGAGATTTTTGGTCCTTGTTTGAGCATTTATGTGTTTTTTAGGATTTATGAGTTATTTTGAGAAATATAAAATCATTGGAGTGGAATTTGTAGGGAATTAAAGGGCTGAACAATTATAGTGCATAGAATGTAAAATTATACATAGACCCTATAGACTACTCTAAACACCTTCTAGTGAGCTTCGCATGGTATGCATATGGTCTTATAAACTATGGGGCTAAACCACACACAACTGTTCCTTCTTCTATATTTTCATTTTTTTTTCTTATGGTTTGAGTTTCCCTTATTCATTCTTTCTATTGTTTTGGGATGATTTTGGATGTATAATTTGAATTATTAACGATATTTTGGTTCATTTAAAATTTTATTTCTAAAATAAAAACCTTAGGTTATTTGGAAATGAGATGTAATTTATAAAATATTGGGATATTTTTCGAAATTTTTTAGGAATTAAGATGAAGTGATGTGTAACGTCTCAGATCCAGAAGCCACTCAATGGGTGCCCCGAACCCAGTTGGTCACATGACCTCAAGCGCATTTCCCCAAATGCCAGAGGCTACTGACTAGCAGCGAGGGCCCAGGTCAGATAGTGGGGAAACTATTCCCTCATTTGTCAAAGTATAACGCAGCAGAAAAGATAAATAACATACAACAGTAGAAGTAGTAAACAATATACAACTGAAATGGACAACTGAATTAAAAGAGAACCAGCAATCATATATATAAATATGCAGCATGTCACTATTTCTATAAAAGAATCCAAAACATGATACACTGCAATCCAATCCAATACAATACAACTCAAAGTACAAGATACAACCAAACAAAACAAAGCAGAGAAAACAGAACGCAGCAGCATCGCAAGCCTAAGCTTAGTACCATGCTCTCCTACTCCTCTACTACAATCATGTACCTGTATAGGGACCCTTTCCCCTATTGACACCTACAGAAATATAATCTGTTTGGGCCAAATACATGACCCAAACAGGGTGTGAGAAATAAATCCCAGTAGGCAACCACCAAAGGCTCGTGCCCAACTGTCAGTGAAAATGTGAAACAGTAATGTATAGTAGTAAATGCAATAAACTAAGTAGTACTTGAAGTAACTAACTCTACCAGTTATATTTCCATTTTTTAATATTCATTTAATCATGTCAAGCTTGTGCTTTAACTTGGAAGGTATAACATATGAGAATCACCATGGTGAATATTCATGATAACACTGTCCCCAGACATACAATCCTTACCCTCAGGTAATCTGAATCGAAACCCGCAGGTTATTTACCACATGCAAAAAAAATATTGCCCATAGGCATACGAGGTGTCTCCCATAGGCACAGAAACTACTGCCCATGGGCACAAAAAGGTTGCCCGCGGGCTAAACGAACATTGCCCACAGGCATACGAAAGGTTGCCCTCAGGCTATACAGGTAACCAGGACGAGACCAAAGCATAAGAAAGAAATTATATACAATTCATCTCAAGGTAATTCAAAGCATGATAAAATTCACGGTATACCCACAGGTATCCTGTCCAAATGGCTAAACAGAGGAACACACCCCCTGGGTGGTCCTGGATCCAAGTAGTGATCCCAAATAGTAGTTTTAACTTATCAAAGGTTTATCTATGAAATTCTAGATAACTTTCAGCAAAGTCCACAGCCATACAACACCCCAAACATGGATTCGTAGTGCAACAGTACACAAATGCAACTCAATAGTTGGAAATAAACACCAGACCACCTACCCCGATCGTCTCTGATTGGTATACATGAATGAAGTCTCTTGAATCGTCCAAGAACAACGTTGATCTGGGATAAATTTTCACTCATTCAAACTCAAATTACTTTCCCTTGGGAAATAATTGGTAAGGAAGGATCTAGGAGAAGGAAGAGCTTACCCGTGCAGTTCAAAGGAGAACGACGACGTAGAAATTGGGTTCCCATTGTGCGGTCGAGAGATCTTCCAAGGTCTGGACATCTCTCCCACTCTCCCCCAGTGTCCTAAGCTTCCTCTTTCAAAAGAGGAGGCTACTACCCATTTTAAGAGAAAAAAACAAACTACACAGCATGTACTCTCAAGTACACTGCATGTACTTTTCATTTTTTTAAACTATTCCTCTGGTGGCTTCTTTCCACTACAGAATTGTTCATCCATCGACATGATTACATGGCGTGTATTCTTGATTACACGACATGTATTGTCGCTGCGCTGGCGGCTGCCTCCATTGCTCACCTATCGACTGATTACATGGTGTGTAAATACAAAGTACATGGCGTATGGTCAGTTTTTACACCCTTCATCACCAACAAGCCTACATGCCCTGTGTACTCATCCCACACAGTCAAAGTACACGGTGTGTGGAAAAGTACATGTCATGTAGTCACAAAATTTGGGATTTTTCTCCATTTTCCTTATTTTCTCAAAAACACTAAAGGAAAGAGGAAAAGAAGAGACTCGTACCTCAAGAATAAGAACTGGGTTCTTACAAAATTTCCCCCTTAAAGCAATTCTTCCCCGAATTTCCCTTCCAAGGGTGGTGAAGATAAAGTTCGGAACAACTCTGGCCACTGAGCACGTACGTCGGTCTTCCACTCTTAGGTTTCGTCCTGCACTCAACCGTGCTGCCATAGCACCCGTACAAGAGGAACTGACCGACCTCGAAGAACCTTCATGATACTATCAATGATATGAATCGGATGCTCCACAAAGGATGCATCAGCCTGAAGCTCAACCTCCTTGAGATGAATGGCATGAGACAGGTCTGAGTGATAACGGCGCAGCTGAGATACATGGAAGACGTCGTGCATGGCCCAGTACCTCTGTGATAACTACAACCGGTAGGCAACCGGCCCGAATCTCTCCAGAATCCCAAACGGCCCCACATACCTCGGTGAAATTTTACCCTTCCTCCTGATCTGCCTGTGTTCTAACCTCGACGAAACATGTAAGAAAACCTGATCCCTGACCACGAACTCCAAGGGTCGTCTGCAGTGATTAGCATAAGATTTCTGACAAGACTGTGTGGTAGCCATCAATTTATGAATCAACTAGACCTTCTCTGAAGTCTCCTGCACAAGACATGGTCCCAGTAAAGCTGCCCCACCTGCCTCTAACCAGCACAAGGGTGATCGGCATGGCCTACCATATAAATCCTTGTAAGGTGTCATCTGAACAGTTTCCTAAAAACTGTTATTGTAGGAAAACTCGACTAGGGGTATGTGCTTCTCTCAATATCCCCAAAACTCCAGGATGCATGCACGTAGCATGTCCTCAAGCACCTGAATCATACGCTCTGACTGGCCATCGGTCTGAGGGTGATAATCTGTGCTCAGAAGCACCTGTGTACCCAATGCCCTTTGAAAATTCTGCCAGAAACGAGATGTAAAATGGGTGTCCCTATCTGAAATGATATAATGAGGTACCCCATGAAGACGTACTACCTCTCGGATATACAACTTCCTGAGCTCGTCAACACCGAAGGTATCCTTGATCGGAAAAAAGTGAGCTACCTTCACGAGTCTTTCCACAACAACCCACATGACATCATTACCTTGAGGTGCCCTCGGAAACCCAGTCATGAAGTCCATCGTGACATCATCCTATCTCCACTCCAGAATAGGTAACTTCTGTAACAGTCTGAATGGCCTCTAATTCTTCGCCTTCACCTGCTGATAGGTGGAACATCTAGTAATGAAACCAGCTACTTCCCTCTTCATACCCAGCCACCAATACTGACATCTCAATTCCCGGTACATTTTGGTAACCCCGAGATGTACTGCCCAAGCTGAAGCATGAAACTCTTGTATCAACTCCTCGTGTATGTCCCTTGGAACCCACACTCATACATGTACACACAGTACCTTACCATCGCCTATCGTCCATCCAGGAGGAGGGTCCTCACTTGCCACCGAATCCCGTAGAACTAGGCCTTCTGAATCTGATAGCTGTCTCATCCTCACTCTATCCAGAAGGGTATAAGTCACAGCTAAGGAAGAAATATAGGCTCTCCCCTGACTATCGTGCACCTCCAAATGCATCTCAGAGAACAAGTCCATAAGCTACCACTCACCACTGGCCTCATAAACTGCATGTATCTGAGTCTTCCTGCTCAGTGCATCAGCAACTGCATTACCCTTACTAGGTGTATAGGCAAGATCAAAGTCGAAGGAATGAAGGTATTTGACCCACCTTCGCTATCTCAGGTTCAATTCATGCTGAGTAAAGATGTATTAGAGACTTTTGTGGTTGGTGAAAACCACAAAATTCTCTCCTAAGAGATAATGTCTCCAACAGAGCAACGCATTAACAACTGCAGCCAAATCAAGATCATGAATCAGGTAATTCCTCTCATGTGGCCTCAACTACTGAGACCCATACGCAAAAACTCGATCACCCTGCATCAACACTACTCCCAGCCCAATACCTGATGCATCACAACAAAATGTATAGCTCTTCCCTTGGTCGGTAAGTATCAGGACTGGTGCTAATGTCAACGTTCCCTTAGGCTCCTGAAAGGCTATCTCGCAAGCTTCTGACCAAACGAACTTCACAGCCTTCTTAGTCAAACCTGTCAATGACGCTGCTAAGCGGGATAAGTCCTGTATAAAGCACCTGTAGTAACCAGACATCCCCAAGAAACTTCGTATCTCAAACAAATTCTTAGGCTGCTCCCAGGAAACTACTGCTCTCACCTTCTCTGGGTCTACTTCCACTCCTGATTCTGAGATAATATGACCTAGGAAGTGAATCTGGTCCATCCCAAAGTGGCACTTTGAGAGATTAGCAGATAACTGATGCTCTCTCAGTGTACTCAAAACGATCTCAAGATGGATGGTATGGTCGTGTCGAGTGTGAGAGTACACCAAGATATCATCCACGAAGACTACCACAAAAGAATCCAGATAAGGGTGGAACACATGATTCATCATATCCATGAAAACTTCTGGTGTGTTCGTGAGTCCAAACGGCATAACCAAGTACTCGTATAGACCATATCTACTCCGAAAAGCTATAAGCGGTTTGTCTGATGGTCTAACGCATAACTGATGATATCCTAATCTCAAGTCAATATTCGAGAACACTCATTATCCTCTAAGTTGATCAAAAAGATCATCAATCCTTGGTTAGGGATATCGGTTCTTGACCATCAAATGGTTCAATTTCTTATAATCTACACAAAGTCTGAGGGTACCGTCTGCCTTCTTAGAAAACAGGACAGGTGAACCCCAATGAGAAGTTCTGGGTCAGATGAAACCCTTTTCCTGCAACTCCTCCAACTATCTCTTGAGCTCCTGCAACTTTGGTGTAGCCATCCTATAAAAAGGAATGGACACCGGTGCTTCCCCTGGCACATGATCAATAGAGAAATCCACCTCTCGCTCCGAAGTCATTCAGGAAGACATCCTTGAAGAGATCAACTACAGGAGGGAAAAATTTCTGACAAGTTCCTTGGTCATCTAGATATAAACTCGCAATCTGGGTTGTCACTCCACCTTTCCCATGATGCTCGGGTCCAGCTCAGCTCGCCTGGACATCCCATTCTCCCTTTTATAGAAACTCTCTACCCTATGGTGACGTGAAACTCACCCTACTATGATAGAAATCTACAAAGACTCGAAAGGGTACCAACCAGTTCATCCCGAGAATGACGTCATAACTCGTCATCTCTAAGACATAGAGTTCCCATAGAAAGTGAAACCCACCAACCTCTATGGGGCACTCCCTTCACTGACGCACACCAGCCATTCTAATCCTCAACAGAGTGTCTGGAATCATAACATCATAAGAAGAAGAAACACAGAGCCCAAGGCTCTCTACAATGGGCACAGATATAAAGATATGTGTAGCACCCATATAGAAAAGTATTGAAGATAAAACAGAAGCTAATAGAATAGTACCTCTAACAATAGAAGGTTTGGGATCCTGCTCCGATTGAGTCTGTTGTACTGCATATGCCTGCCCAGTTCCACGGCCCTGCGACATAGCCTGGCTACCCAGAGCTGTCTCGCCCTGCTACCTCTGAGATCCTGGTGTTTGGCTACCATGGCCACGACCTCCATCTCAGCCTGCACGCCCTGACGTATTCTAGTTTCCTAAATGGTAAGAAGATGATGGTCCTTCTCCTATATGTGGAGTCTGCAAATAACCCCTCTCACTAGCCACTAGTAGAAACGCCCTGCAAAAGCACTGCAGATGACCCATCTTGCCGCAAGCTCGACACTCCATTGGGTCACGTGGACACTGAGGTCTCTTGTGACCCTCTTTACCACACTGGTAGCACATGAACTGGCCACCTGAAGTATTCTTCTGGATAGTACTACCACTATGAGAGAAGTTCATCTTCCTCTTCCTCTTATCGGTAGAAATAGTACCAGAAACTGGTGTTGAACTGCCCTGGCCTGCACCACTAGCTTCCCGCAGGTTCCGCTCAGTAATCAATGCATGGTTCACAATAACATGTACTATAGGCAACCTGAAAACATTCACCAGTGCTTGGATGTCATATCAAATACCATCCTCAAAGTGTCTAGCCCTCAACGTCTCGTCACCCACCAGAATGGGTGAAAAATGCTAAAGCTCAATGAAGAGAGTAGAATAATCCATCATTGACATGGAGCCCTACTGCAGATTCATGAACTCTCGAGTCCGATCTTCCCTCAGTGTCTCCAGGAAGAAGAAGTCATAGAAGGTTGCCTGAAAATCTTCCCATTCCATGTCACGGTGGTGCTCAGACTAGGTGGTAACATCCCACCACCTCTTGGCAGAATCACGCAGCATATATGTAGTGAGCTTGACCCTCTGCCCTAGAGGCTTCTCCAAATGCTCAAAAATAGTCTGCATAGAACCCAGCCAAGACTCCGCAGCCTATGGTCCACCATCCCCTGAAAACGTAGGTGGATGATGCTGCTGGAATATATGAGTCAACTCTTCCATAGATGTGGTGGCATGCGGTGATCCTTGGAAGGTCTACATGAACCACATGAAGCCTTCACGGAACTGCACATCAGTGCCCGTGTCCGGTATAACGGTTGGCACCGTATCTGGCCCAGCTAGAGGATCCAATGGTAGCCCATGGCCCACCATATCAGAAGTATAATCGTCACCACTCTCCTGGTGAACAGACAATGGTCATCTTGGTGACATAACTCTACAAAGTCAAATGCACACCTTAGATCAAGATTATCCAAGACCGAAAACAAGGATACCAAAAAAGAAACAGGAGAAGGAAATAATTAAAGATTTACAAAACTTGACTACACGGCATGTATAAATACTAAACGGCGTGTTCTCACAAGTCATTCACATGGGTGTATACTCCAGCTAAAACTGGTCGTGTAACACCCCAAACACACGGTGTGTCTTTTAACTACACAACGTGTATGTGAATCTTTCTTCCCTGCCTGAGTCCTTCTACACGGCTGAGCCACATGGATCTCCTAAAACAAGCCTACACGGCGTTTCCCACAGGTACACGACATGTACTCTAAAAGATTTAACCAGCCCATGTTGTTCGTGACACGGCCTATGTACCCAGGTCACACTACACGACGTGTTTCAAAAAGACACGGTGTGTTCAAAGAAGCCCTAGATTGTCCTATGTTTCTCGCTACACGGACGACTACATGGCTGAAACTACACGGCGTGTTCCAGAAGGACACGACATGTACTAAGAAAGATAACACCAACCTGTGTTGTTCATGACATGGCCAGGTACCTGGGTCAGACTACACAACATGTTCAAGGTATACACAATGTGTATGTCATAATGTTTCCTCCATATGTGTTTTTAGTTACACGGGCGGACACCGGTTCAACACTACATGGCATGTACGACTGGTAGAAGATGTGTTTCCCCAAGCCATTCCCTACCCCGTGTCCCCGCCCACATGGCCTATGACACGAGAATAGACCACACGGCGTGTATTGAGGGTACATGGCGTGTACTTAATTAGTTTTTCATTTCTTCCCGAACAGAAGAACACACAGGGTGTGTCCATAGAACTACACGGCGTGTATGCCGTGTTTTCTGGATAGTAAGCCTCATATACTACTCCAGAACCTGGAAAAAAACATAGAACAAACACCTGAGTTCCAAATTCTGATCTGTGAGGGCCCATACTCCCCACGAATCAAAGATTGACATATTATACATGTTATAACAAGGAAAACACTTTAATGATCCACCAAAATCCTGTCAGTGAGGGCCCATACTCTCCAAAAACCAAAGTTTGGCATTCATTCTATAAAAATCTCACATAACCATACCCTATCAAATAGTAGGCATTTATCAATGTAGCTATCACAACAACATTATTTTCTAGCACATCTACTATCACAACAACATGCAATTTTTAATGCACCTACATGGCATGGAAGGAATGCATGACATGTGATTTCTATCATGTGCCTAAATGATGCATGAGATGGCATACCCTCATCTCATTGGGTTGTGACTAAAATAGAACCCAGTATAAAAATAATAACAACACACTCACAAGTGCATTGCCCAATGGTGAAAATCAAATCAACTGTCAAATTTGAAAAATCATAAAAATTGAAATAACCGAGGTAGACTGGCTTTTCGTTGTACACGGGTTAGCTACTCCTGGGCATAGCTTATTACCAACTACCATTTTCATCCTATCTCTAACTAAGGATCCAAACAGTAAGTCAAAGAAAATAACCCCTCTGATACCACTTTGTAACGTCCCGGATCTAGAAGCCACTCAATGGGTGCCCCGAACCCGGTTGGTCACATGACCTCAAGCGCATTTCCCCAAATGCTAGAGGCTTCCGACTAGCAACGAGGGCCCAGGTCTAATAGTGGGGAAACTATAACCTCATTTGTCAAAGTATAACATAGCAAAAAATATAAATAACATACAATAGTAGAAGTAGGAAAAAATATACAACTGAAATGGAAAAATTAAGTAAAAGAAAACTAGTAGTCATATATATAAAGATGCAGCATGTCACTATTTCTATAAAAGCAGCCAAAACAGGATACCCTGTAATCCAATACAATACAATACAACTCAAAGTAAAAGATACAGCCAAACAAAACAAAGCAGAGAAAACAAAACGCAACAGAATCACAAGCCTAATCTTGGTCCCATGCTCCCCTACTCCTCTGCTACAATCATGTACCTGTATAGGGACCCTTTCCCCTATCAACACTTACAGAAATGTAATCTGTTTGGGCCTAAGACATGGCCCAAATAGGGTGTGAGAAATAAATCCCAATAGGCAACCACCAAAGGCCCATGCCCAACTGTCAGTGAAAATGTGAAACAACAATGTATAGTAGTAAATTCAATAAACTAATAGTACTCGAAGTAACTAAATCTACCAGTTATATTTCCATTTTTTAATATTCATTTAACCATGTCAAGACTGTGCTTTAACTTGGTAGGTATAACATATGATAATCACCACGGTGAATATTCATGATAACATTGTCCTCAGACATACATACCTTACCCTCAGGTAATATGAATCAAAACCCGCAGGTGATTGCCCAGAGGAAAAACAAATATTGCCCATAGGAATATGAGGTGTTGCCCACAGGCATAGAAACTACTACCCACGGGCACAGAAAGGTTGCCCGCGGGCTAAACGAACATTTCCCACAGGCGTACAAAAGGTTTCCCTCAAGCTATATAGGTAACCGGGCCGAGCCCAACGTATAAGCAAGAAATTATATACAATTACTCTCAAGGTAATTCAAAGCATGATAAAATTCACGATATACCCACAGGTATTTTGGCCAAATGGATAAACAGAGGAATGCACCCCCAGGGTGGTTCTGGATCCAAGCAGTGATCCCAAAAAACAGTTTTAACTTATCAAAAGTTTATCTTTGAAATTCTAGATAACTTTCAGAAAAGTCCACAGCCATAATACACCCCAAACATGGGTTTGTAGCACCACAGTACACAAATTCAACTCAACAGTTGGAAATAAACACCAGACCACCTACCTCGATCGTCTCTGATCGATATATGTGAACGACGCCTCCCGAATCATCCAAGAATGACGTAGATCTGGGATAAACATTCACTCATTCAAACTCAAATAACTTTCCCTCAGGAAATAATTGGAAAAAAGGCTCTAGGATAAGGAAGAGTTAACCCGTACGGTTCAAAGGAGGTCGACGGTGTAGTAATCGGGTTCCCGGTGTGCGGTCAGGAGATCTTCCAACTTCCAGCCTTCTCTCCCGCTCTCCTCCGGCGTCCTAAGATTCCTCTGTCAACAGAGGAGGCAAATTCCCATTTTAAGCGGAAAAAACAAACTACACGACATGTAATCTCAAGTACAACACATGTAATTTTTGTTTTTTAAACTGTTCCTGTGGTGGCTTCTTTCCACCACGGCATTGTTCATCCATCGACATGAGTACACGGTGTGTATTCTTGATTACATGGCCTGTACTGTAGCTCCACTGGCGGCTGCCTCCACTGCTCACCTGCTGACTGATTACACGACGTGTAAATAAAAATTACACGGCGTGTAGTCAATTTTTACATCCTTCATCACCGATAGGCCTGCACGCCATGTGTACTCATCCCACATGGCCAAAGTACACGGTGTATGGAAAAGTACACGGCGTGCTGTCCAAAAATTTGGTATTTTCCCCCATTTTCCTTATTTTCTTAAAAACACTAAAGGAAAGAGGAAAAGAAGAGACTCGTACCTCAAGAATAAGAACCAGGTTATTACATGATGTGTTTATTATAGGTTGTTAGTTGTGTTTTTACATGTTTAAATTCCAATTTCAATATATAAAACTTTGGTTTTTTTAAGAATGAATTGAAATTCTTGAAAGAAAGGTATTTTTTGGATGTTTTATAATTAAAAAGGTATGTGGTTTATTAATATTTTTATTTGATAAAGAAATGTTGATTTGAATCAGTTTAAATATTTTCCAAATGTTTTTTGAGATTTTATAAGAAATTTCCTACCATACTTTTGGAAGAGTTTTGAATTGGAAATGTTTTGGGAATATAAATTCTTTTTAATTCTATAGGTTTTAAGAAAATTTTGAATTATATACTTCTTATTTTAAGTGATTTTTATAGGAGAGATAAGGGGTTTTCATATGCCTTTAAATTTTGATGGAGGGGTATGGGTTTGATGTTTATTTTGGAGTTTTTGGATGGTTCTTTTTTTGTATTTGGTTTGAATGTATTATGATATTTGTGAATTATTGAAGTGATATTTAAATATTTGCTGAATAATTTATATTTAGGTTTGTATAGTATGAATTTATGGAGTTTTTTATTATATTTTTTAATTTTTCATTCTAGATTATGCCCCCATCAAGTCTTAATGGATTTACAAGGAGTAATGGGTGTTTCACTATAAGTAAACCTTACATTTGATCAAGATTTGTAAAACTCTAAAATTTTATGATATAGTTCTCTATAAATAAATTCGATTTCTTTGATAGCCTACTTTACACGCAACACCAAGTTTAAACTAATTGTGTTGTACTATTGAAATATTATTATTTATTGTTACAGTAATCTCCTAGTTGTTGGATTGATATTTATGAATAGGGATATCTAAATTATAAAAAAATTTCTTATATATGTATAAGATGAATTCATTTTTTATCAAATGGTTAGAAATTAAAATAAAAGAATTTAAAGGTAAATAAATATGTTTTTCTAAAAAATAGAATTTTGTACACTTATTGTAAAATAAATTTCTATAAATTTTATAAATTTTATTTGATAAAAGTTATATCATTTTGAAATCAGCATATAAAAATTATCTTAGGATCAAATTTTGGCATTTTTATGAAAATATTGATTTTACAGTGAATACTGAAAAATTCAGATTTTTATTGAAAAATATCTTTTCATTTGAAGAATTTAAAAAACTTAATTTTGTTTTAAAATTATTTTAAAGTAAAATTAGTTCATTTATATTATGAATAATCCAATTAATGTAATTGGAATCAATCTGATTCTTGATTTTGGTATAAAAACGTTTTATACTTATGAATGTTTTTTATGGAAAACTTCTTTTTATTGTGTTTTTCTGGTTTAAATTTAATTTGAATTTGATAAAATGGATTCCATATTTGGAATTATAATAATTAATATAATTTAATATGGTCAACTTAATTTTTGGTCATTATGTATAGTAACCATAGTTAATATTTGTCACCTTGGTAAGGGTAAAACGGATAAAACAGGGTTAAGACTTTGGGATAAGGCTGTAAATTTTCTCTAAAACTTAGATTTGAGTTTAGAAATACGCATATAAGTTTTAAAAATATGGAAAATTGGTTCCATTTTTCTTTGATCATTACCTTTATATTATTTAAAAAAAATGATTAATACAAAATGTCACTCTCTTGACTTTAATATCTCTAATATTTTGTCATAAGGATAAAAAGTGGATAAGTTTGGTACTAAATTTTTATTTTGAAGTTGAATTAATTTTTTTATCATGTCAATTTATTTTTTATTTTTATTTATGGGATAATTTCCTTAAATTCTTAAGAAAATTCGACACAGTATTTGTTCATGTAATAGAAATATAAAATAAATGATTTTTAAAATATTAAAAGTATTACAATTTGGATGAATTAATGTGTTACAAAAATTTTATAGATAAAAATAACATAATAATGTTTTTTTAAAAGTTTTAATTTGAATTAAATTTCAATAATGTTCTCTTTAAAGTCAAACTTTTTGAATAGTCCTGAAAATGACTTTAATGGAATCTTTTATTAAATAATATGTTATTAACTTATTTAAAATTTTTAAAAATTCAATATCTATCCAATTGAATGTTATGTGGTTTAAAATATAAACCATGGTCCATTTATTGGTCACTTTTCCTTTTATAATAACATTTGTGTCCCTTAAAGAGTAAAAAACTTTGATATTGTTGTAATTGCCAAAAGGGTTAAGAGGGAGTTAAAACTAAGAGTTAAGGGTTAAAAATAACTTAAACTTGTATAAATATTATTTTATGAGATTATTTAGACTTTTACTTATCTTATATTATAAATATACCAATTTTGATCCACTTTAACTTGAAAATTAATTTATATTAACTTAATACTTTCGGTAATTCCAAGAGTATCCCTCCCATCACTTATAAAAGGTTGCCTCTTCTTATCTCTTCCTCACACCTTTTGATCCATATATCTCAAAAAATACCGACCATAAAACTATTATAGTTTCATTCCCCATATCCTAGAGCTTCTGTTATTTCCAAAACACTATACTTTCAAGGCTTAAGGTGTAATCCAAAGAAGGTTTCTCAATAAAAATGTAGAAATCTTAACAGAGTACTTTCCATTTTATTTCTTATTATACCTCCTCTAAATATATATTATCAAATATAAAATAATTACATAAGTATCTTAAATATTATTAATCATAATTATGATAATGTAACACTCATTATCCACCTCATTTCCATCATATGGGAAAAGAAAACATCGTTCATGTATATGTGTGGACCACCACCACTACCACGAAGTGATTCATTTCGTTTTTAATCACCACTTCAAATTGACGGTTATAATGGTTAAATTATTGAATATATATCATATATATGATATTATTATGGTTTTTAAAATATTAATTATTATTTACCTTTCTTTCATTCCATCCATTGAAAAATGGAAACATCACTCATGTGTACGTACAAACTACCATCTCGACGAAGTGATGTAATTCATTTTTCATCACTGATTTATATGAATATTTATAAAAGTAAATATAATTATTACTTATGAAACTCATGAAATTATTAAAATTATAGTTAAAATGGAACCATGATCAAAGTACAAGGACCGAGACTGCTGAGCCAAAACATGCATGAGAAATGAAGCAGTTATCACCTAAAATAATGATTTTAATAAAGAATTGCTAATACGTGAGTGATAAAATGTTATAAGTAAATAATATATGTAATGATATATATAATTATATTTCTATAATATATTTTAAATAAATATATACTTATTATACAATAGTTTTGAATGTGTGCGAAGCAAGATGAGACTTGAGGTAAGGGATTTATGTCTCAATCCCATTTTAATCAGGATTGTTTATGCTTGAATTTCCATTGAGGAAATAATATGATAATTATCTGATAAATTAATTTTATATGTCTTATACTATATTAATTTATGAAATTTTGAATTTTTAGTACCAATTTTCTCTCTTTGGAACTCAAAATGTTTTAGCATTTTTTTTAAGAAAAGTCGGCCTTATTTCTCCTCTTTCGGTTGAAAAACTTTTTTTCCATATCCATGTTTTCTAACATTTTTTAAATAAAGTTTTTTACTATTATCCAGTTATTTTTTAAATAATTTTTTATCCTTTTTTTAATTTCTATAAAAATATTTCAAAGTAATCTTCATATTATTTTTTGAATGTGGTTCTTTTTACCAAAAATGTGAATGAATTCTTTGTTTCAACATACACGACATGAATGAAAATTTTCATCATCATGACCACTCAATGTGTTGAATATTAATTTAAAATATTCCATGGTTCTTTTCAAATAAAATGTTTTTCTTAATATTTTTAAATAATTGTATTTTAAATAAGTGATTTCAAAATGAAAAGGATATTTTCCTAAACAAATATTTCAGTGATCCTTTAAAGGAATTTTAATATATGATAACATCATTTGACATTAATTATTATTTACTTGGTATATGATCCAATGACACCATCATTATCCTTTATATGGATAGTTTATGGTTATGATGATGATATTTTTATAAAACCCATTTATTTTTCATGGATTATGCTATGATGAAATGATGCAATGTTTATAAAACCCATTTCCTTTCAATAAGTTATGATATGATGATATGATGAATGTTTTATCCATCCAATGGCCCAAAGGCCTTTATTTTTTTATTGATTTTGATAATCCACCTTTCAAGGTGTGAGGTGGAACCCTTACAAGGCCCGTAGTTGTAACTATTACATGGCCCTTAGGCCTTAGAGGAATTAATTTTCCCGTAGGCTTCAAACATTATATACAACCCAGACAAACTACTTGAAAATGCTCCTACCCAACATCTTTATCATGAAATCAGCTTTCCACCTTTGCATGGCTGTTCGGCTAGGCAATCTCGTGCATGCACAGGCCTGTCCCAATGGCAGGTGCCATACCCTCTCATTCTTGCAATCCATTTAGCTTCTGCTGTGGTGAAAGCTCCTTGCTCATCCTCCTTGTAGATCTTGTTCCTCATAGGTCGTTTGGTTTTCATCTTCACTTAAGGTGGCCCGAAGGCCTTGAGGTGGCCCGGAGGCCTTAATGACCTGAAGGCCTGGGTGTCCCGAAGGCTTTAAAGGACTCGGGGACCAAATCGGTAGCCCGAAGGCCCAAACGGGGGCATATTCTTAGCTGCTACAGTGCCAAACAGTACCTTCTACAGTTCCCACTACAGTACCTGCTACAATACTACATAGTACCTACAACAATATTGCTACAGTACCAGAAATAATGTCTCTGCCTGGATTTTATCTTGGGTCTCTCGGATGCACTTACGAAGTCCTTACCAACCGGGCTAAGGCTCATGTGCATGAATGTTTTATGATCTTGTGGAAAACATGTGTATGGTTTTCATTACATATTGATTTGGCCCAGATTTATATTGTCCTGCACTGCATTGGGTAAATATTTCTATCTCATGAGATAATTATGGGAAATTATTTGATGTGATCAAACCACTATAGGAAACATGTAGGGATTCCTGATCTAGTATGGGAAACAATTCATGATTACAGGTTCGTTGTGATATTAGAAATAAGTGTTGATTCTTGATCAACTATGATTTGATGGTATCAGTAGTTAACCTTAACATATGAATTTTTTTTCTATTCCTATGATGGTTCCACACTTCTATGACATTTTTTTTATGCTTACGATTTGAACTCATTGTTCATGATTGATTAAGGAAGATTTATCACTCTTATGATTCAGTCTTTTAAATCCTAAAGTTTTATTCCATGTCTCATGATTATGATCCATGATAAATTGGGTATAAAATTTTTAATTTATGATCATGATATCATACCCTTATGCTTATCTTATACTTGTATATGATCATAGATTGATATATTCCTTGTTTACTCTTACTGATCATCTGAGCTCACATTTTTTATATTTCCTTTCCCAATGTTATGAATAAACGTTTTAAGTATGGTATGTCAAGAAGGGTATAAAGTGAGAATAAATTTATGAGAGATCTGTAATAATGTAATTAAATAATATTTTTATGTATCTAGTCTTCAATGAAACTAAACCTTGATGGTTATCACATGGATCATATTATTATGTATTGGATATTAATCTAAAATGATGAAATATTTATATACAAATATCTTGGATCACCTCAAGCTCTATCTGTTTCATTTTCTCCATTTGTCCTCGCTACAGAGCGTAGTGGTATTCCTCTTCTATATCAAACTCGTGATTTCATTTGGGGATTCAAAAACTTGAATCCTTCTCACTTATTTGGAATAAAATGACTCTAGAAATACAGAGGAATGTATATGGAGCATTGAGGATATCTTCATCTATATTGAGTTTCCTGAGCCTCTTAAGCTCATGTTTTCTACCTTTATGATAGAGGGATCAATCTGGGAGTGGTTAAAGTCCATTATTTAGTACAAAACACTTAAGGAAATTTCCTATTAAGGTTTCAAGGAAATGAAGATCCAAAATTAGTTTCTCAAAGAGGTGAAATTACTAAAGGTGGTGGAATTGTATTACCTCCAGCACGGTGATAGAATGATATTGGATTACGCCCATAATTTTTATGAGTTGGTTCCATATATTCCTAACTTTTCCATGGATGAAACCTTGAAGGATCAATATTTTGAAAGAGTTCTTTGACCATATCCATTTTCAATAGTGTCTTCCCTTGGTCTTAGCTCTTATGAAGGTGTGGTGAAGCAGGCCATGATAATTGAGGTCATCTTGGTAGGAATTCCAAATGAAATCGATGTTTCACCTTTCCTTGGGAGCGTTGGGGGAAGCTCCAACAAAGGGAAGGTAAAGAAATCAAATTCTAGGAAATCTATTAGAGAAAACAAGCATATATTCAGTTTCTTTACTCAAACTCCTCTGAAATAAAATCTTGGGTGTCCCACTAATACAGGAAGTAAGGACACAAGAAGTATTTGTTTCCATAAAATCCTAATACTTTTCATACTTATGGTCATATGGGTTATCTATAAAGATTCTATCAATGAATTTCTTATTAGAGAGGTAGTGTAAGATCCCTTATTTTCTAGGCATGTCCCTCTCTAAGTTTTTCATTGAACCTTCGTGGATGAGTCTTGTTTGGAGATAGAGAGCCTTTTTGGGATAAATGACCTAAAGTTCAAGAATATATGTTTTTTTTAATTAATGGAGTCTAGGTATAAATATGTTAAACGAGTTTATGAGGGTTTTCCATGAGTTTGGAAGGATTTGGAGGTTGATCAGATCTTTAAGTATAACTAGGATGAAAACTATCCGCAGAACATTTACATGCCATGTAAATGAATTAAACGATGTGTAAACATTGCCAGACACTTTTTGTGAACAGTTGCAGGTCATCAAGTGGTTCATGAAATGAAAGGAATACACGTCATGAATTTAAATTACACATCGTGTGATGTTCATGCAAGTTAAATATTAACCCTAGGTGAAACATTTTTTAGCGTATCTTTTTAATTAAGAAATAAATGACATGAAAGGTTTACACACCATGTAATCCTTGGCCCTAATGGTTTTAATCCTACAGTGCATATTATTCTTTCATTTTTTTCAATGTAACCCTCCCTCCTATTGACCCTAGGATGATTTCTACGTGGTTTTGGAGTCTCCTCTTCTCTTCTAGACATCCCATTTATACATATGATCCCTAGTGAGTTTCTTTTATTAGGTTTCCCTCTTCTCTCCCATTATTCATTTTTGTTTTATTATAAATCTATTGACCATGGGTTTTTTCTAGGTTTTGATCTTGACCTAGGTTAATCTAGCTTCTTCTTACGATCTTTTGCACCTTCATCTTTCTTGGTGTTTTTTGTTGGAAGCGTTGTTGTACTGATCACTAAATAAAGGTATGAAATCTAAACCTAACCCTATAGTCTATTTAATTTCCAAGTATATGTAATATTCTGATTGTAAAAACGAAATCTGATCTCTAATTAATTTATTCATTGATAAATAGTAAATCATAGATTGGAATATGGGTAGGATCTCTGTTGATTCAATTGGTAGTGACCTAGATTATGGAAACCTTTGGGTGAGCGAAACCTTGATTATATATATATGAATTGGTTAATGTCTTAAATTATATTTAGCATGACATGAGATTTAGATGATTACTTGATATAGAATCACTGTGGATAATTGATTTCTTTCTTGAAATGGTTGGAATGTAAATATTTTAAGACAAACTATCTAAATGAAAGTGAAATTGAAAGAAAAATGGTAATTTTCATAATTAACCATTAAGGATTATGATGTGATATTGTGATGTACTTATTGTTAGGACTTATTGTGTTATCGTGTTGTAATGATTATATTGAGTAGAATCTACCTAATTCCATGCTATAATGCTTATATTGAGTGGGATCTACCGAGTTTCATGCTATAATTCTTATATTGAGCATCCTTTACCCAATCCTATCATTTAATGCTTATATTGAGTGAGCTATGATCAGTCCCATTCTATAATGCTTATATTGAGAGGGATTTTCCCAATCCCATGCTATAATGCTTATATTGAGTAGGCTATGCCGAGTCCCATGCTGAAATTCTTATATAGAGGTATCAACCCATATTTGTGTGATTTTTTCATGGATATATGGTTATCAATTGGCATGGTTGTGTGACATGCTTAGAGATATTCCAGCATGGTGTCAAAGTAAAACGATTGATGTAATATATTAATTGATTAATTAATACACCTATTTATTGATTTATTATATACACTTATTATTAGACTGGTTGTGCTTAGACACGGTGGTGTAGACCTAATGAGTTTTACTCACACCCTATTCGAGCACCATTCGGTACCCAAGAAGATTACATGGATGCGGATTTGGACAAGGGCAACTGACCTTATTGCTAATCTGTTGCTTTTTGGATGGGATGGAGTTTGGGTATAGGACCGACATGGGGTTTGGGACCGGGTACTTATGAGTTTTTATTTTTTCACCTAATTCTTTTATTTGAATTGTTTTCAGTTTGACATTTATATACATTTCATCCTGTCATTACATGATTCATCATCATAGGTTATTGATTCCTCCTTATATTTTCCCAGTTTTATGATGTACTATTTCCACTATGTTTTTTTATTACTATGATATTTATTATTGGATTATTCCATAATTTTATAATATATACGAAGGGGTAAAGTCTCCCCACTATACATATCACACCCCTGATACTAGGCAGAAGCCTTTGGCATACATGGAGGCGTGCTTGAGGTCTCGTAACCAACCCATTTCGTCCATGTGAGATAGTGTCAAATCGAGGGACATTAAAAAGTGGTATCAAAGGAGTAGGTTTTTATTTTCTATTGCTTTACTATTTGGTAAATGTATAAAGGATACTAGGGTGTGTCGAGACTTGGTAATGAGCTTGTGCATGGGTGTAGCTAACCCATGCGTGGGGGTAAATCTGAGTTCCCTGGTATGGGATTGTTGTTTATAATGTTTTCTTATTATAATTTATGTTATCTCACCTAGAGTGATTCACATGTTGTGCGATGTTATTGTTTTTTGATGATATTATTTCTCAAGATTTATACACATGGCTTGGTATGGGGAAATATGAGTATTCATACATCATGATAGACACATAAGGATATATATTGAAATTCATTGTTAATGATAGGGATATATTTATTGTATGTGTTATATACTTTCCTATATGAACCATGTTATGAGATAATTGATATATTTGATAAATGTAATGAAAATGAACAGTTATGTCATGAAAAAACACTTGTAATCTATGTTTAAAGAGACCTAGAGTAGTGGTTCTCTATTGTTGGAACCTGTTGAGGTTGATTTTTTTAGTCAATGTTATAAGGAGCATTTTTGTCTTATAGAGAAAATTCCTCCTTGTCATCTTCGAGTTGAGCATCAAGAGAGTGGAAATCAGCACACTCCCAACGTAGCTAAACCAGAGCTTCCTATGGATCCTAAGGATCATATGGATGTTCAGATTTGTGATAGCTTCTTGAGGTTCAAGTGATCCATGGAAAGGGAGACTATTCACACTGTGCCTTCAATGTATGAGATGAAGAGGGAGTTTTAGCTGTAGCATCTACTTATGTTCACTGGGGAGGGATCCCCCCAGGGAAAAAGTTTTGGATGGAGTCAGTCCAGATGATCTTCAAACACCTTAAGACACTCGCAGATATGAGGGTGAATCTTTCTTCGTATATGCTCTGTGGACCTGCCAAGCATTGGTAGGATATTATAGATCATGATGGACAGAAATAGGATTTATCTTGGAAGGAATTAAAAGATAAGTTCTTGGGATACTTCTTTCATAGATATTTAGAGATGATAAGGCTTGTGAGTTGATGCATCTGACATAGGAGGACATGTCAGTGATGGACTATGTTGAACGTTTCACCGACCTGTAGTGATTTGCGCTATCTTTACATGTTTATGAGATCTCCAGGGAAATAGATTTTTAGTATGGGATTAACTATGAAATCAGGTCACAAGTAATCATTTTTTTTATCTAATTAGATTTTTAGACATGATAAATTAGGCACTCATCATGGAAGGAAATATGAGAGAGGCCTCGAGTAGCATCCATGTTATTTCAACAGGGTGAACTGGAAGCTCTTCTTTTGGTGGTAAAAAGCATCACTATGATAGTTTCATCCAAGGAAAAAATGGATATATTATTCAAATAAGTGTTCAGATAGCTTAGGTCCATGTTCCATTGTAGTGCTTTCAGTGTGGTAAGTTGTGCCACAAGCGGCCTTAGTGTCTGTACCCCAGTTTGGAGTGTCGTGCTTGCGGTAAGATAGGCAACCTATAAAGGTTTTGTAGGGGAATGAAACAGAAGAGAAGTGGAAGGGGACCATGACATGTATCAGAGTCTGGGAAGGACTCAACTACTTTTCAAAAGACTGGTAGTTGGAGTTCCACTAGACGTTAAGGTTGGGGTAGGGGAAGCGGTACCCTGGTGCGGGAGCGGTAGTTTCAGGTGGAGGTAACAACACAGGGGAATCATACTGAATCCTAATTCATAGGGGCTATCCATCTATATGTTATGTAGTCTACTTCATCTAGTGTGAATTCATGACCTTCTATTGTTTTAGGTGCGATTTTTGTATCATCTACCCCTGCTTGTGTTTTCTTGATACATGAGAATTGCATTCCTTTTTATTTGAACTTTTTGTAAATGGTTTGGGATTTTTTTTGGAAATATTGAATCGTGTTTTGACCATCGAAACACCATTGGGAGTGTAGTCAGGAAATATCAAATGTTGCAAGGAGTTGTTTTTAGATATCGACAATTACCATTTCTTCTGGGAACCATTTTGATTCTTGGTATAGATTGGTTAGTCCTATACCAGGATCATATTTACTGTTATCATAGGATATTTTCCTTTCTATCTCTAGAAGGAGGTGGTTATTATCACTAGGGTGAGTGGGATCTTCAGGTTGGTTATGTATGAGCAATTCAGTGTAGATTGAATTGTCTCATGACTCAGATATCGAGCCTTGTTTTGGATGATGGTGGAATGTTGTAGGATTATTTTCCTCTGATGATAGACTATTTTCAAGATGTATTTCCTAATGAGTTCTATGACTTACTTCCAAAGTGGGAGATTGGTTTCATGGTCGATTTGGTTCCAGGATTAGATCCAGTTTCTATCCCTCCTTATAGGATGGAACCAGCAAAGATTCATAAATTGAAAGTTTAGTTGGAATATCTGAAAGCTAAAGGTTTCATACAACCTAGTATGTTTCTATGGGGTTATCTAGTTCTGTTTTCCAAGAAGGCCGATGATACCTTTTTCTTATGTATGGATTATTAGAGATTAAAATAGATGACGATCAAGAACTACTATCCTCTTCTCTGCATCGATGATCTGTTCAACCAATTGAGTGGTTCTAAGACCTTCTCTAAGATCGGTTTGAAATATGGATATCACCAGTTGATGGTGAGACCTTCAAACATACCTCAAACTCCTTTTAGGAGTGGATATGGATTGTATAAATTTTTTGTGATTTCGTTTGGGTAGAAAAATGCACATGTGGTATTCATGGCCTTGATGAATCATATATTTCATCCCTTTTTGTACCATTTTGTGGTGGGTTTTATCGACAAAGTCTTATTTTACTCCCATTAGATGATGGTCTTGCCAAAAATCTTGACATCATCTTGAGTATTTTGAGAGAGCATCATATTTACACCAAGCTAACCAAATGAATTTTATAGATTGATAAAGTTCACTTATTGGGACATTTCATCTCATAGGTAAGAGTGTAATATAAATTTGTAGTCGTGGTATTTTGGGAAAAACCAAAGATTGTCTTTATGAATCATAGTTTTTCAGGTTTAATTGGTTATTATCGACATTTTATCCAAGAATTCTCCCATCTGGAAGCACTGATGTCAGGGATGATCAAGAAGGGAGTGAAGTTTGTTTGGTCAAATTATTGAAAGATATATTTTTAGGAGCTAAATAGAACACTTTCCTCAACACCTACCCTCACTTTACCCGTGTTGGGTAAAGCTTATACCATGTACTACGATGCATCTAGAGTTAGACTCAGATCAGTTCTAATGCAGGTGGATTGAGTGGTTTCTTATGGCTCTAGACAACTGAGACTTCATGAGAGGAATTAACATACTCATGATCTTGAGTTAGCTATGGTCTTATATTCCCTAAGATGTTGGATACACTATCTTTTGGGTGAGAGTTTTGTGGTGTACATAGACTAAAAGTGCCTCAGGTACATCTTTTCTCAAGAGAACCTAAACCTTCAGCAGAGGAGGTGGGTCGAGTATATGCAATCTTTTAACTTTGAGTTTCCTTATACACTAGGAAAGGTAAATATCATTTTCAATTATTTGAGTCATAATAAATAGATAGGGGAAATGTGGGATTCTTGCGATCAGTGGAGGATGATGAGACTCTTTGCAGACATGCATCTAGATGTTCAGGAGTCTTGGGGACAATAGATCTAACTTTGAAATATATTGCACCTGTGATTTTGGATCAAATCAAGATAGTTCAATTATCTAATCTGGAGGTCTTAGTTTTTAGATACAACTTATATGGTGGCGAGACACCATTAGGATTCTCTCTTATCAACAGAAATTCCCTTATTTTTTATGGACGGGTATAGGTTCCTACAGACTTGTGTGAGGAGATGATGAGATAATTTCATGATTCTAGAAGGGAGATATATCTTGGTTTGACAAAGATTTATCGTTATCACCATATATAGTACTGGTGGCCAGGAATAAAGAAGAAGGTAGTGATATCTGTGAGGAGATGTTTCATCTTTAAGTAGGTGAAAACCAAGAATCATAGGCCAGTTGGGATGTTGCATCTTCTTCCCATTCATGGGTGTAAATGGGATGACGTCACTATGGATTTTTTTATAGGATTACCTAGAACAACCCATAAAAATGATATAGTATGGGTGATCATGGATCGACTGATGAAGGTGGTCCACTTCTTACCTATTGGGGAAACCTTCATAGTCAATGATCTTGGTAGTCTGTATGTGTGTGAGATAGTTCAGTTTCATGGTGTTCCAAGGAGTATCATTTCATATAGAAATCCTCTTCTCTTACTGCAATTCTGGAAGGGTCTTCAGAAGGCTTAGGGATCACTCGTTCTTTTGAGTACAACCAATCATCCTCAGACTAACAGTCAATTTGAGTAGACTATTTAGGTTCTGGAGAATCTGTTACGAGCCTGTGTTTTGGATTTTGATGGTTCATGAGATCATCATATGGTACTCGTATAATTTTCATATACTAACAGCTTTTAGGCATTAATCCAGATGGTAACTTTTGAGTCTTTTTATGGAAGGTCGAGTCATTTGCTTCTTTGTTGGATGGAGGCTGGTGAGTTAGTACTTGTTGGGATAAGTCGCATATAGAAGACATCTGAGAATGTTCGATTGATCAATAGTTGGTTGGTGAATGTGCAGATTCATGGTTCCGAGCACTATGGAATCATGCATAGGTAGGTGATATATTAAAATTTCTTTTTATAATCGTTGCTCGAAACCAAGAGTGAGGATCCTGTACATCAAATCAATAATTAATTTATTTAATATTTTAAGAAATAAATACCTAAGCTTAGGAACTTTCTTCATTGGTGAATGTTGATCATCTGAAAAGACCCTTTCAGATTACCTTCATTGCGCTGTGAGTATCCAAGGATAGAATCCCTCTAGTGGTGATTCACACGTGCTCCTATGATCTTCAAGAAAAACACCACTCAATCTCCAAGTGCTAGTGTAGTGAGTCAAATGTCTTGCACTGCTCATTCTTGATCACTTGTTCTTCAGTATTAAAGAAATATATCTTTCACTTATCGTTCTTGAGAGGAAGAGAGAAGGAGGATTTGAGAGAGAATTTGTTGTGCACAATAATTATCCATTCTCAATTTTTGGATACACTAAACAATAGACATAGTCATCTATTTATAGAGTTAGGATTTAAGTTAAAATATTATTTAATTGTATATCTAACATTAAATAACATTTATTACTTTTAATAAACCTCATTCCACATAATAATAATTATATTATTATTATTTTGTGGCATGCGCCAACTTGCGCAATAAAAAATATTATATAACGATCTTGTAAATTAATATTTGTCACCAAACTCGGTCTTGGTCTTTTTGAACTCTTCTAGAATTTATTAAACAACCAAATAAATATTTTATTCATAAATAAATTTTTTATTCACAATCTAGTGAATAAATATTTATTAAAATATTCAATAAATAAAATAAATACTTTATTCACAAGATGATTAATAAATATTTATTTAATTTATGAAATCAGTATAACTTGAAAAAAATTATTACCCAGACTTGAGAATAATATTTATTCCATTAATTAAACTCAAATAGAATTTAATCAAGATCGATGGAAACACTTAGTGTGTGACCCTCTAGGATTATTTCTTTTTAGAATTTGGTAGGACTTCCTAAAGTCCAATATTACTATCTAGAAATGGGTCAAGGCACCCAAGAGAAAGAACTTAATGTCGCAACTTCTGCAAACACATATGAAAACTCACTGTGTAATATAATCTATTTGTCTCAATATATCATCAAGCAGGTTGCACATCCATGTCACCAACCTATATACTCAATATGTATTTCTCTAGCTATCTAAAATAAACACGTTGTTAAAAAATGACCATGTAATTTATTGAGATAGTTCTATTCCAATCAAAGGGTCGAGATATTAGATTCTAAAAAGATGGAAGGGACAAATCCTTCATTTACTAATTCATTAATGACATGTCACTCATGCTGCACCCAACATGTTCAACTTCTCTTGGAACTGTTATCATCATGGTTTAATAAATATATCTAAGTATGCAAGTTGTAACATACATTAATAATAATCTTAAATTATAAGGACCATCATACATGCTCGTATATAAGAATATACAATGACACCAAAACATGCAAAATTCCTACTGGTAGGTATATTCTCATAATCTCTCATCTTAGAGATTACCAAGTGAGAACTTCATGAGAAGAATTCTCATCTACTTATGAGTACTCACACCTAATAGTATATGTATTATGTGTACCATTATAGTATGTTATCCAACCACATAACATTATTTGAGAATATCATCATATCACATCAAGGTTCTCACCATAGTAGGGAACTGCAATGATCTTATTAGTGTGCCGTATACTCTAGGACATTATTACATTAGAGTCATGAAAAAAACAAACAATATATAAAAAAGTTTTATTAATATTCAATACAAAGAATATACATGTAATCAAAGTAAAAAATAGTTGGTCTTAGGACACTAATTCCAACAAACTCCCACTTGGATTAGATCAAATTTCCTATGACCTTCAATCTTCTAGACCTCACATTATATTCATGTTTCTATTGAGTTAAGACTTTAGTTAAAGGTTCCACCATATAGTCTAATGTGTAAATATTACTCGCTACAACTTCACCTCTCTGAGAAAAATCCCTCAAGTGATGATACTTCTGAAGTATGTACTTCTTCTATTGATGTGACCTTGGATCTTTTTCAAGATCCACCACTATAGTATTATCACAATAGAGTGTGATGGGATATTTACTGCTAGATACCATATCAATCTCTTAAATAAAGTTTTGCATCCATACTGCTTCTTTATCTACCTCAAATGCCGCAATATACTCAGACTATGCTATCGAATCTACAACCATAACCTTCTTTGATCTCTTCCAGCTCAAAGCACCTCCATTCAAAGTGAAGATGTATCTCGTTTGTGAATTTATTTCATATTGATCATTTTAGAAACTAGCATATACATATCCTATAATGTCTAGTTACTCATATCCTCCATAAAAATGGAATATATCCTTAGTACACCTCAAATACTTAAATATAATCTTAACTTTCATCTAATGGCGATCACTTAGATCAGCTTGAAATATTCCTACCATACTTAATGCATAGGAGACATCTAGCCTAGTACATATCATAATATACATGAATGACCCAATCACTTATGTGTATGGAATCCTTGTCATTCATTTTATTTCCTCCTGTTTCTAAGGACAAATTTTTCTGGAAAGATGAACTTTATGTGATGCTGGAAACAATCCCCTCTTGGATTGTTTCATATTGAATCTCTTAAGTATATTGACAATGTATGTACTTTGACTTAGGCCAATCAACCTTTTGGATCTATCAATATGGATCTTGATCCCAAGAATATATGTTGTCTCGCTCAAGTCCTTCATAAAGAATCATTTATTCAACCAAACCTTAATAGACTGTAATACTGGTATTTCATTTCCAATGAGTAATATGTCATCAACATATACTATTAAGAAAACAACTGCACTCCCATTAAAGAATTTATAGACATGTGGCTCACATTCATTCTTTATGAAACCAAATCCCATTATAGAATCATCAAAATGAATGTTCCATGACTTGGATGTCTTCTTTAATCCATAAATGGATATTTTCAAATTTCATAACTTATTGGAATATTTTAGAGTCACAAACCTTTCGGGTTGTGTCATATAGACATCTTCCTGAAAGTTCAGGTTAAGGAAGGTTGTTTTAACATCTATTTTACAAATATCATAATCATGGAAAGCTGAAATGGAAAGTATAATTCTGATGGATTTCAACATTGAAAGTGGTGAAAATGTTTCATCATAGTGAATTCATTAATTTTGTTTAAAATATTTTGTAACCAATCACACCATATAGGTGATGAATTTTCCTTTAATGTCCAGTTTATTCTTGAATACCCATTTTCAAACAACGGGCTTTATATCTACTGAAGGTTCTACCAAAATCTTGACTTAGCTTTTGTACATGGAATCCATTTTAGAATTCATGGCTTCTTGTCACTTGAAATAATCAGTGCCACTTACTTCTTCCTTGTAGGTTAGAGGATCATTATTATCAACTAATGAGTCCCCATCCTCAGTGACTAGAAAACCATACTATTTTGGTTCTCTAACCTCTCTAGTGCTCATACGTAGTAATTGTGTCTCTAGAACAATTTATTATTCCATGGGGCTTTGTGGAATTTTTTCTTTATACTAACTCTTGTGTATCTTGAGTCTGGACTTCATCAATGTGTATCACGCTCCCACTATCTCTTTTAGATATAATATCCTCCTCATTTAATGTGGGACATCTATCAACCATAACCTTTTTTCTAAAGGATTGTATAGGTATTATCCCTTTGTTTCTTTGGGATATCCTATAAAGATACACTTTGTGTCTTAGGGTGCAAGCTTGTTACCAGAATAGGCCTTAACAAATGCTCTGAAACCCCACACATGTAAGTAAGAAAACACAGGTTTCTTTCCATTCCATAATTGGTATAGTATACTGTCTTTTTCTTTCATTGAAACTTAGTTTAGTATGTATTATTATATTTGTAACATGTATCCCTAAAAGGATAATGGAAGACTCACATGACTCATCATTGATCTCACCATGTCCAATAAGGTGTAGTTCTTCCTTTTTCTTATACTATTCCATTGATGCGTATAAAGAGGAGTGAGTTGAGATAAAATCTCAAACTCCCATAAATATTCAATGAACTCTTGATTAATATATTCTCTACCATGGTCTGAGTGAAGTTTCCTAATCTTCTTACAAATATAGTTATCAACTTCATTCTTATATTCCTTGAATTTATCAAGATAATCTGACTTATACCTCATTAAGTAGACATATCCATATCTACTAAAATCTTCATTAAAAGTTATGAAGTATGAGTACCCACCCCTTACTTCAATAGGAAATGGTCCCCACACATCGGTATGAACTAATTCAAGGATATCTTTAGCCCCTTCACCTTTCCCAATAAATGTGGCATTGGCCATTTTTCTTTGTAAACATGTTTGACATACACCAAATAGTTCTAGTTCAAAATAATCTAAATATTCATCTTTATGTAATTTAGTCAAGTGATTTTCATTTACATGACCTAGCCATTGATGCCAAAGTTGGGTGTGGTATAAGTAATGTGAAGTAACTTTGTTATTGATTTCCGTTATTTGGTTTATATAATTCAACACATAAATACCATTATTTAAATGTGTCTTACCATAACAGATGTTATATTTATAAAAGAAGCAACATTTATTCCAAAATTTAAAAATAAATCCATCTATATCAATTTTGGATATATAAATAATGTTTTTGTTAACTGAAGGCGCATAATAACAACCCTAAAAACCAAGATCATTCTAGTCAGTAAAGTGAAGTGGTAGTCCTCGATAGCTACAATAGTAATTTTAGCTCTCTTGGCTACTCAAAGATCTGCCTCTCCTCATGCTATATGCATCCATATTTTCATGAGACTTCATTATTTCACAAGACATTGATGAAAGCATCAAACATTAAATGTAGACCGCGTATCTCAAATGTTTTTCATAGATAAGAAACTCTTCATAACTCACCTCTTTAGTAGGTGGATCAGGCATTGATAATTCTAGCACATAAGATTTCCATTCATGGTGTAGCACAACCCGAAGGCGTCTAAACCACTCCTGGAAGTTACTACTAGTTATGAGGTTATCTTTCTCCAATATTGATCATAGGGATAGTGTGGATGATGAACTTTTCATTTTATTATAAAATTAAAAAAAACATGTCATTAGTACTTTTCTTAATTAAAAAATAAATTTTAAGCAATCAAATGTTTATTTATTTCTTTATTTATTAAATCTCCCACAATTTTATCAAGTCTCAATTGCCCTCACCATTGAACTCGAAATGTCTAGTTGCTTTAACCTTATAGTGGCAAGGATCCTCATTACTTTTCTTAATGATCCAGACTTTGGCCATGAAAACCATAATAATGTCTAGTTTCTTTAACCTTAGTTTGACTTAATAATTAATTGAGTGATCTAAATTTATTATGCATAAATTTTATCTTGTTTTATCCTTTATATGTCATGTTAATATTAATTGGATGTTAATTAATTAACTATGTTGGATAAAAAATTTACACATAATTCATTTATTTATGTGATGATGGACTTTTATCCATAAAATAAATAATTGCATAGAAAAAAATAAGTAATTAATTAAATGACTCGTTCAAGAGCTTTACCTAAAAATTGATTTAATGAGAGGACATTAAATCAACCTTTGATGTAGGGAAAACAACTCATATTGTTAGTCTTGGCATTAATTACAACATTCCACCTATAAACATGTGTATCACCCGGGTTGGCATTATTATGGTTCTGTCTTGAACCACCTCCATATGCCTTGGGATACTCTATTAATTACAAATATTTATTACTCACATGCAGGTGAGGAGAACCAAAGGATTGGTTAAAGGGGATTACATAAATATCCTTGGACACGTAGGTCCTACATAATAATGGAGGGAGGGATGACTCACATGACATTATTTAATTTAATATTAAATAATTGTAAACTCATGAAATAAATTAAATTAAAACGTCCAACACATACACAGGTCTTGATCAAGCTCATGAATGATCATACATGCAACGAATACGCAAAATTAAATGGATAACATTCAATTATTTATTTGTTATTTTATTATTTATGATAAACACACTTTCATTAATTAATTAATTATTTAATTAATTAATTCCTTTTCATCTTAATGATCATCCAATCTTATTTATATACACCCAACATTAATGGAATTCATGGAAAATAAATGGTAGAACCAATACTGACATATTAATTACAATAAATTAACTGAGAATTTAAAATTATTTAAAACCATTATTAAATTTTCAAACACAAAATGACATTCCAATCAATAAAATAAGGTTTTAATACTGAATTTTTCAAATTTAATGTAATTTTAATTTTATCCATTATTGGTAGACTACATAGTGTGTACATCCATCTACACTCCATGTACCTCGATTGTTGTATATTTAAGTCGCATGCCTGGGGCTTCGGCGTGTTAACTTGGTCGGACTACACGGCATGTACATGCTAACTACACACCCTGTATCTGTTTATCATGTGCCAGGTTATCCTATTCAACACATGGTGTTCAATAAAAGTGTTGTGTGTAATTAATAGTTCAGAGCATCTAGTTACAATATGCATGGGTATACAATGTGTTCTCTGGTTGCTTTCCATGTAACCTAGTTTTACCGACCAAATATTTGGCACTTCCCAATGGAATTTATGATCAATATTCATTTGTTCTTAAACCTTCAAGAAAATGAAACATTGAACAAACATGATTAATATGTTGATAACATGTTGATTCAAATCGGATTAAAGAATGAATAACATGAAATGAAAATCTAACCACAATTGTGCATATATCAACAATCAAATAAATAATTATAAATTTAAACATGACTGATCTGATACCATTTCATGGTTCTGGGCATAGCAGAAGAGTGCATAGGTAAGTGATATATTAAAATTTATTTTAATAATTGTTTCCTGAACTAAGAGTGGGGATCTTGAAAGCCAAATTTATAATTAATTTATTTAATATTTGAAGAAATAAATACCTAGTATTAGGGACTAAATACTTGGGATTATGAAATTTATTTATTGGTAAATGTTGATAATTTGAAAATACCCTTTCATATTACCTTCATTGTGCTGTGAGGATCCAAAGATAAAATCTCTCTAGCGGTGATCCACACGTTCTCTTATGATCTCCAAACAACACTAATCGATCTCCGGGTGCTAGCGCGGTGAGTCCAATGTCTTGCATTGTTTGTTATTGATCGCTCAATCTTTAGTATTGAAGATATATTTCTTAAACTTCTTGTTCTTGAGAGGGAGAGAGAACGAGGAGTTGAGAGAAAAAATTTTGTGGGTAACAATTCTCTATTCTCAATTTTTGGATGCACTACACAATAGACATAGATCTCTATTTATAGAGTTAGGATTTAAGTTAAAATATTAATTAATTTCATACCGGTCATTAAATAAAATTTATTACCTTTAATAAACCCTATTCCACATAATAATGATTATATTATTATTATTTTGTGGTCCGTGCCAACTTGCACAATAACAAATATTATGTAATGGTCTTATTTGTTAATATTTGTCACAAGACTCGGTCTTGGTCTGTTCAAACTCCTCTAGCATTTATTGAAAGCCTGAATAAATATTTTATTTATAAATAAATATTATATTCACAATCTAGATAATAAATATTTATTAAAATATTCAATAAATAAAATAAATATTTTATTCACAAGTTGGTGAATAAATTTTTATTTAATTTATGTGATCAATATAACTTGAATAAAATTATTCCTCAAATTTGAGAATAATATTTCTTCCATTAATCAAACTCAAATATAATTTAATAGAGAATAATGGAAACACAAAGTGTGTGAACATCTAGGATTATTTCTCATTAGCATTAGGCGGACTTGCCTAAAGTCTAATATTACTGTCTAGTAACGGATCAAGGCACCCAAGAGAAAGAACTTAATGTCTCAACATCGATAACCACAAATGAACGCTCAATGTGTGATATAATCTCTTTTTCTTGATATCTCATCAAGCAAGTTGAACATATGTGTCACCAACCTATATGCTCGATATGTCTTTCTTTAACTATATGAAATAAACATGTTATTACACAATGTCTATAGAATCCCTCTAGCAGTGATTCACATGTTCTCCTATGATCTTCGAGAAAAACACCACTCAATATCCAAGTGCTAGAATAGTGAGTCAAATGTCTTGAACTGTTCATTCTCGATCACTTGTTATTTAGTATTTAAGAAATGTATCTTACACTTCTCATTCTTGAAAGGGAGAGAGGAGTTGAGAGAGAATTTTTTGTGCGCAACAATTCTCTATTCTCAAATTTTGGATGCACTACACAATAGACATAGCCATCTATTTATAGAGTTAAGATTTAAGTTAAAATATTATTTAATTGCATATTGACCATTAAATAACATTTATTACCTTTAATAATACTCATTCCACATAATAATAATTATATTATTATTATTTTGTGGCATGTGGAAACTTGAGCAGTAACAAATATTATATAACGGTCATGTAGATTAATATTTTTCACTGAACACGGTCTTAGTTTGTTCGAACTCCTATAGCATTTATTGAACAACCAAATAAATATTTTATTCATAAATATATGTTTATTCACAATCTATTGATTAAATATTTATTAAAATATTCAATAAAGAAAATAAATATTTTATTCACAAACCGACGAATAAATATTTATTTAATTTATGCAATCAGTATAACTTGAATAAAATTATTCCTTAGACTTAAGAATAATATTTATTCTATTAATTAAACTAAAATATAATTTAATCAAGATCAATGGAAATACTTAGTGTGTGACCATCTAGGATTCTCACTTCCATGCGTGAAGTTGCTTCGATCCAAAAGGGACATTACAACAACATGGTACACGACTTTGGCATTATGCAACGACTCTGTATTGATGGAAATTACTGCCATACTCACCACAATTTTGAAGTATTTTGGCACTCCGATCTCCCTGGTTGGGTTAAAGTTAATGTGGATGGTGCTTCCAAAGGAAATCCAGGCCCTGCGGGTTGTGGTGCAATCTTTAAGAATCACGCTGGTCAGATCCTTAGATGCTTTTATGGTAGCTATGGCATTACCTCTTCACTGGAAGTTGAAATGATGAGTATGATTCATTTTTTTTGTTTTTTCAAACAACATGGTTGGAGAAACCTTTGGATTGAGAGTGACTCAACCACCGTTGTGCAAGAAATTTGGAATGGTGCGATACATCTTGCAAGGACAATCACCACCTGCTGGATGGGTTGCATCTGCACTCTTCTCAACATCAACTACATCATCACTCATATATATCAGGAATCTAACATGGTTGTTGATGGCCTTGTGAATAAGGGGGTTAATCAAGATATTACCTGGAATTATGATCTTCCTTCTTATCTACTTCCCTTTCATAACAAATCTTTTAATATGTTTCTATCTTTTAGACTCTTGTAACCTATTTTTTTATAATAATTGTGCCTTGGTTTTCTGGTCAGGCACCACCTTCTTCAAAAAAAGTGCAATATTACTATCTAGCAAGGGGACAAGGCACCCAAGAGAAAGAAATTAATTTCTCAACATCAACAAACACATATGAACACTCACTGTGTGATATAATCCATTTACCTCTATATCTCATCAACTAGGTTTCACATCTGTGTCACCAACCTATATGCTCGATATGTCTTTCTTTAACTATTTAAAATAAACACATCATTACACAATGGATATAAATTTTAATACAGACGTTCTATTCCAATAAAAGGGATAAGATACCAGCTTCCATAAATATAGAAGGGACAAATCATTCCTCAACTTACTCATTAATGACACTTCACTCGTGATGCACTCAATGTATCCAACTTCGCCATGAACTGTTATCATCATGGTTTACGAAATACATCTAAGTACACATGTTGTAGAATGCATTAATAATAATTTTAAAGTCTAATGATCATCATGCATGATCCTAGATAGGAATATCCAATGACACCAAAACATGCGAAATTCCTATTGGCAGGTATGTTCTCAGAATCTCCCATCTTGGAGATTACCAAGTGCGAACTTCATGAGAAGAGTCCTCATTTTCTTAGGATTACTCATGTGTGATAGTATATGTACCATGTGTCCTATCATAGTACATTATCCAACCGCATAACATTATTTAAGAATATCATCATATCACATCAAGGTTCTTACCCTAGCGGGGCACTATTGTGACCTTATCAATGTGATGTATACTCTAGGACATTATTACATTAGAGTCGTGCATAACAACAAACAATGTGTAAAAATAAAATCTGAATGTGGACACCAGAAGAGTTTTAAGAACATTTGATTTGTCACGGAATAGATTAGAGCTATAAATGTTGGACTAAACATAGGGAAAAACTGAATTTGGACACCAATTGGGATGATACTATGGTTTATGAATAATTTAATATGAATACCAGTGTAAATTAGGATGGAGATCACATGGAGGAAATGAAAATGGAAATTAAATATGAAATTCATGATTATCCCAAGTTGTTTAAGGAGTTAAATATCTATGTCAAGAAACCAGTGTATACTGATTGTACTAAATACACAACATTTTTAGCTGTATTGAAGTTATATAATTTGAAAGTTGGCAATGGATGGAGTGACACTAGCTTTGCAGAACTACTTGGTCTCCTGAATGATATGCTACCAGAAGAAAATGAACAACCTTTCCAGACATATGATGCTAAAATAATGTTACGTTCAATGGTAATTATCTATAAAAAAATTATGTTTGTACAAATGATTTCATATTGTTTCACAAGGACCATGAATCACTCATAAAATGACCTAAGTGTGGCGCAGATCGATACAAGAAAAATGAATCAAGTCCTTCGAAATTTATATGATACTTTCCTATCATTCCATAGTTTAGTAGACTATATGGGTGTCAGGAAACCATAATACAATTGAAATGGCATGAAAATATAAGAATTAAATATGGGAACATACATCATCCTACTAATTCTTCTTAGTGGAAGAAATTTGATTACGAGTATCCTAAATTTAGAAATGAGTCGTGAAACTTTATTCTTACATTATCTATAGATGGAATAAATCCTTTTGGTGTACAGAGAAGTACTGACAGTACATAGCCCATCATGTTGGTAAATTATAACTTGTCTCCCTGGTTATTCATGAAGTGCAAATACATTATGTTGTCTCTGCTTATATATGAACAAAAGCAACCCAGTAATGATATTGATGTCTATTTCGCTTCATTGATCAAATATTTAAAATTGATGTGGGATACAAGTGTTACAATGTATGATGCTCATAGAAGTGAAGAATTAAAATTTAGGTCCATGTTGTACGAAATAATAAATGACTTCCCTGCTTATGGAAATTTATCAAGTTATAGCATTAAAGGAATATTGGGGTATCCCATTTGTGAAAAATGTACATACTCAGTTCGGTTGAAACATTCCTTGAAGACTATGTTTTTAGGACGTCATAAATTTTTACCTCAATGACATAAATATCGATCCTAGACGATAGCATTCGATGGGAATATCAAACAAGGTACAACAATGTATCCACTAATAGGCGATCAACTTTACAATAAATTAAAAGATATTGACACTATTTTCAGTAAACCATTTTTGAAAAACCTTAAAAATCAGGTTGGAAGAAGAGATCAATTTTATTTGAATTACCGTATTGGAATTGTTTGTATGTATGACATTTTCTTGATGTCATGCATGTAGAAAAAAATAATTTGATAATGTTATTGGCACATTAATAAATGTTCTTGAAAAAATAAAATATGACATCAAGGCTAGGTTGGACTTGATTGAAATGGGAATAAGGTAAGAGTTGTCACCGATGAAGGGTAAAAGGCAGACTTTTCTTCCTCAAACAGCTTTCACTCTATCCAGATAGAAAAAATTAATTTTTTTCCCTTAATAGTATAAAACATCCATAGGCATCAAATATCAAGGATTCTGTGTCAATGACCAATTTGAAGTTATAAGGACTAAAATCACATGACTGTTATGTTTTGATGCAAGATTTAATGCATTTTGTTTTCCATTGCAATCTGTCTCAAAATGTATGACATACATTAACCAGAATCTACTTCTTTTTAAAATCCATATACAGAAAAGTTATAGACTCGGAGAAGTTTCCCATCATGAATAAGAAGGTTGCAGACATATTATGTGAATTAGAGATGTTCTTCCCACCACCATTCTTTGATATAATGGTCCACCTTATGGTTAATTTTGTTAGAGAGGTTCAACTATATGGTCCTATCCATTACAAATGGATGTACCACATTGAACGATATATGAATATTTTTAAAGGATATTTTAAGAATCGAAGTCATCCAGAAGGTCGTATTGCATAATGATATATTATTGAAGAAGCTATAGAATTTTTTACCAATTACCTTTCAGATATTAACAACATCGGTCTCCCAAATTCTCGTCACAACAAACGCCTTATGAGTGAAGGGATTTCCCAAAGATATGTTACAATTACCTTGACAGAGAAAGAGCAAGCACACCTTTACATTTTACATAATAGTGAATATGTTTATCCATACATTAAATCCCACAAAGAATTTATTATATATTTGAATCCATTAAGGGATTAAGGATGGATATCAAATAAACATAATCAACAATTTATAGGATGGTCTTGAGATCAAATTTATAAGGAGTTATCGAAAAATATGAATTCAATTTTCGAAAGACTTCAATGGCTAGTCATAGGACCGAATGAAAATGTTATATCTTATACTGGTTTTTTAATCAATTCTCATACCATCCAATTTAAATTTTTATAAAAGAGATCACTTTTAGAGAAAGTGATAAAATCATATTACAATCCAACCTCATGTCAAACCTCATAAGAGGCTACTGAAATATTCCAAAAAAAACTTTAAAAGTTTTTAATTAAACACCCTATGTACGCTCCATGCGATAGAAGTTACCTTTGCATCTGGGTTGTCTTTGATGAGATCCTCAAAGTGGTCGGCCATCCTATCCCAAGTCTGAATGTATTCATCCAGGTTTATTTTCTTCTCATTGATTCCACGAGCCAAGACCCAGTCTTTCTTTCTGATCCACCCAGCTTGTTCTTCATTAAGTTCAATATGAAATGATCTAGCATACATTCTATCATCTTTCTCCTTTGGAACATTGACAATAAAATGATTATCCACTATCTCTTCCTCAGAATGTAGGAGAAGCTCCAGGTCAGCCTCCTCCTCCCTTGTATTCTCCTAGACATCCTCAGATGCCACCATGTCCCTTGACCAGTTTGGATCCTCATGCTTGTCAACTTTAGACTCCTCCACCTTGTCATAGAAGGATGGTTGGTCAGGCTCCCTAAAATGTATACCCTTTCCAGAAGATCGGGTAATCATCAGTTTTGGAAGGTATGAGTAATCTCTCCGGGTCTTGGTCTTCCTCCCGGTATGAACCGAATAGCCCCCAACATCAATGAGCTTTAGCTTCCCTTTTGACATCCTATCATGTGATATCCTCTTGATTTTATCATCTTCTAAAGACTCTGGGGGAGACTTAGGGGTCTCATCTAAGGTTGCTTCATCAGCAGTGGATGGACTCTTATACTTGGCCTTCCTGTGATTCACCTTGGTCCATTCCCCATTATCCTCGGCCCCATCAACACCATGAGTCAGCTGTAGGAGAGAACTTCCTCTCATCCTCAGAGATATTCATCCAAGAATTCCTGGACTATACCCCGAGGGTCCATTCTCACGCACTGGGGATGAGATGGTGTGGCCATCCTTAGCTCCAGCCACTTCCAGATTGCAACTCACGAGGGAAGATAAAGTATCCACAAAGGATTTCGTATTAGCAGTAACCTTTTCCCCACCTCCACTGACTATACCTGTGGTATAACCTCCTTGACCATGCTTGTAGGCCTATTGGAGATGACCCAGATGACCACAACAACAACAGAAATTGATCCAATAATCAAAACTAACCCTCTGTTTGATCTGGTACTCATTCTCAATCTCAATCCACACAAAATCAACTGGTGGTTTGGAAACATAGACCTCCACAAAGATCCCCAGAGAAATTGGATGGCAGAGGGATCGAGATTGGTCATCAAAACATAGGAACCTACCCACCATATTACCAAGAATCGAAAGTATGAAGGGGTTTTGGAACGGAATAGGAAGACTGGTGACTAAAACAAATGTCGGGTCAGATGAAAATTCAATCTAGGATGATGCTTTTATTAGGATATCACAATAACTTCATGACAGTCTCAATATAGACAATGTATTGTATGTTAGAGGGGATCATAAATAGGGGATTTTGATTCTTGATAGAGGAACCAAATCCCTGAAACCTTTAAAAAAAGAGAGTTCAATGAGAAGGTAAAGTGTTTTTTAATATACTATGTTTTTTCTCATAATAATATATGTTATATACTATATTAACATAATTTATATTAAATGTTTAACTAATCATAAAAATAATGTATTATTCACATGATGATGTTACCAATCCCTCAGAAGAACAAACTATAATGAAGGAAACCCTTTGGAAAGATATAAAGGTGATGTTACGATATACTTTCTCTATTTTACCGAAAAATTATATGATGGAATGCTGATTTAATTTTCATTATTCCTTGCAGAGTTTGTTTATTTAAGAAAATTTTTGTCTATCTTTCATGCCTTTGTAGGAAGAGTAACGACATTTTCTCTACTCAATCACATAGGTAATATTTATATTTGCACAGTAAAATCATTTTCCATATAATTAATGTATTGTTTCATATTTATGTTTTATTTATTTATTTTTAGTATGACATACATAATAATTATTTTCTTATACAGGTGGATTATTTTGTTCAATTTGGGGTGGTCTGTCCATCTTTTATTCCTTTGTACACAAAAACATCCACTGACTTTTTCTCCCTCAAAACCTTTCACCCCTGTAGTGTTGTCATTTATCACTTTCCTTCAAGTTTCCTCTACTGCTCAATCATAAAGGTAATATTGATGTTTCCACAGTAAAATCATTATCCATAGAATTAATTTTTTTTCATATTTATGTTTAATTTATTTATTTTTATTATTACTCATATAATAATTTTTTTCTTATACAGGTGAATTATTTTTTTCGAGCAGGGGTGGTTTGTTCAAAGTTGCTCATGCAGTGTTGATAGTTTGAAAAATAATGTCAATGGATATCATGGTAACATTGACAGTTGGAATTTTTTAGAGACTTTGGGATGTGTAGGCTTCATACACACCTCAATCCAACAAATGGTGTGACCGGTATGACGTCAAGTACTTCTTTCTATTTAAAATTGACATTAATTATAGTAAAAAAGAAAACTGACATACTCAAAAACAATCAAATATATTCAAATTGTTTTGATACATTAAGAAAATGATCCATAATTCATTTATGGTGTATAGGAATCAGTCCCACCTCAATTTAATACACGATGTGCCCGGTATGACACAATGTGTCTGTTATCAGTATAAAATCAACATTTTAGTTCAAAAAGTTCCACTCACTGAAAATCGATCAAACGTGTTCGGATTTTCTTAATAATTTAGTAAAAAAATTAGTAAGTCATTTTTTATGTGTAGGAATCATTTTCGTATCAAACAAATGCACAATGTGATCAGAATGATCCAAAAGTATGTGTTTCTGGTTTAAATTGACATTTTAGTAAAAAATAAAAATAACGTACTCAAAAACTGAGAAAACACATTCATATTGTTTTGATATTTCATGAAAAAAATTCAAAATTCATTTGAAATGTTCAATCCAAATCATAGTGTGACTGATATGACTCCAAATGCGTCTTTTTAATTAAAATTGATATTAATTTTAGTAAAATGGACAACTGACCTACTCAAAACTGAGCAAACAAATTCGGATTGTTTTGATGCTTTACGAAAAAGATCCATAAGTCATTTTTGATGTGTAGGGATTAGTTAGAGCTCAATATGACACACTATGTGACCGGTATGACTAAAAGTCTCTGTTATCAGTTTAAAATCGATATTTTAGTTCAAAATATGTCACTCATTAAAAAATGATCAAATGTTCTCAGGTTTTCTTGATAATTTAGAAAAATTATTCATAAGTCATTTTTGATGTGTAGGAATTGGTTTCACATAAAATAGATAAATGATGTGATTAGAATGAGTCAAAGTGCATGTTTCTAGTTTAAAATGAAATTTTAGTAAAAAAGACAACTAACGCACTCAAATCTGAGAAAAATTCGAATTGTTTTGATACTTTGGTAAAATGATCCATAATCCATTTGAGATGTGTACGAATCATACACACCTCAATCCAACCCACAGTGTGACCGGTATGACTCAAAGTGCGTATGTTTATTTAAAATTGACATCAATTTTAGTAAAATGGACAACTGACCTACTCAAAATTAAGAAAAAGAATTCGAATTGTTTTAATAATTTATAAAAATGATCCATAAATCATTTTTGACATATAGGAATTTAACACACCTCAATATGATACATGATATTCCCAATATGTCTCAAAATTTCTGTTATCAGCTTAAAATCGTCATTTTATTTCAAAAAGTTTCATTCAATAAAAACCGATCAAACATGATCAGATTTTCTTTATAATTTAGGAAAATGATTCATAAGTCATTTGTGACATGTAGGAATCAGTTTCACGTCAAACTGATACATGATGTGATCAAAATGAGTCAAAAGTGAATGTTTCTAGTTTAAGATGACATTTTAGTGAAAAAGACAACTGACGTACTCAAAACCGAGTAAACACATTCAGATTGTTTTGATACTTCAGGAAAACGATACACAAGTCATTTGAGATGTATTGGAATCATATTAACCTCAATATGATGTATGGTATAACCAATATGACTCCAAGTGTGTCTTTTCATTTAAAATTAACATCAATTTTAGTAAAATTAACACTTTATGTTAATTTATTTCTATATATTATTACTAACATAAGAATTTTTTTCTTATACATGTGTATTCTTTCACTTGATTAGGGGTGGTTTGTTTGGAAATAACATGATTTGGGGTCAGGATTAAAAGACAAAGGGAAATTGATGTTTTTTAATGCATGAAATAATTTGTATTTATATAATTGTATAAACCAATGTTTGAAATGTCTATAATATAGTGTTTTTTTCTTGTATTTGTGATGTAAATTTCATTTCATTCAAATTCTATATTAGGACATGTTTTTGTTGATATATGGTGTGTTTCTGGTGTTGTGATGTGTTGTTACAACACATTACACTGGTGATGTAGTGTGTTGTTACAGAACACTACAGTACGGCCCTTTATCAGTGCTTTTAAAAGTGCTGATAAATGACACATTTTTCAGCGCTTTTAAAAACACTTATAAAGGTGAAATTTATCAGTACTTCTATAAGCGCTGATAAAAGATGAGGGATTTTAATATCACTTGGGTAGTCAGTACTTTTTTAGCTCTACTAAATTCTATTTTTAGTGTTGTTAAATACCTATTTTGTAGTAGTGTATTGAGTAAAAATTTGATATGTAATAAATTAAAAACTCACACCAATCACTCCCCTTTCCCTCGCGCTGGGTCTCACAAGCACATCTTGACCGATACCTTCTCACTCAAAGTAAGTTCATGTCATTACCTTCTCACTCTGTCACACCCCGACCTATCTATTATTTTTATTATATTATTTTCTTTGGTTTTAAAATTTTTTGTCGAGGTTCGGGTTGAATCCCGAACAAGATTTTTGAGTTTTTTCAAAATAGCACACATTTTTGAGTTGACGTCACTGAGCACCCGGGCAGAGAACGTTTTGGAGACCCCAAGCGGCTTCGTCCATGCAATAGCGCAGTCTGCCTATCTTCGGAAAATTAAAATGGATAAACAAATTTTAATTTATTGCTTCATTTAAAATTTTCGTGGTTAATAATTTTAATTATTATTGTTGTTGTAATTAAGGAATTATTATTATTATTATTATTATTATTATTATTATTATCATTATTAAAATGTTATCATAATTATTAAGAATGTTATTAATATTATTATTTTTAGGAATAATGAAAATGTTGATAAATAATTTTAATATTATATTATAATTATTAAATAATTGTTGTGGTTAAAATTATTATTTATTGTTTTTATTATTAGTATTGTTATTATTATTATTAATATTGTTACGTTTTGTTTTTTTAACTTTTATTTTTATCATTATTTATTATTTTATTTATTTATTTATTTATTTTATTTCATGTCCCTTTTTTCTTGGGTTTTCTTTTTTTATTCCACCCGTCTTCTTCCCCGCCGCTCCCTTCTGCCCGAGCTAGCGCGCCTCCCCCCTGTTCCTCTTCTCCCTTACAGCATGAAGCTGCTTTGCCTCTCCCTGCACCGCATGCTAAGGCCTCTTCCCACACCCTACACCGTGCACCAAGGCTTTCGGCTCCCTGCAGCGCATGCCCCGGCCGTCGTCGGTCCCCACATCCCGCCGTCGCGCACCCCTGTGCACCCCGTCTCCACTTCGTCTAGCCAGCGGCAGTGACCCCCCCCCCCCAGATCCTACCTTTCCTACACCACACATCCCAGCCGGCATCGCCTCGGACCCAACCTCCCCTCTGCTTGTAGTGCCCCCCCCGGACGCGCCTCGGTCTTCCATGCTCGAACCCGCAGCACCCCGCTCCCCTTCAGCTGCTGCGCACCAGCCACCCGACACCCTCCAACCACCTTTCACGAGTCCAACAGCCACCCTCCATACTTCCACATCCTACCCGTAACCTCCAGCACGCCACACCCAACACTTCGCCCAGCCTCCCTTCTCTAGAACCCAACAGGGTGACGTCCCTTGTCCAGTTGTTTTTTCCCTCTCTAGCTACCCCTGGCACAACCCGCAACCCCTGGAATCCCCTGTTTAGCGTGCATCATCCCTGACCCACAACCTCCAGTGAGCTACTCTTTGTAGGCATCACCCCCTCGTCGGCGTCGCCCCCTTGTCGGCGCCCTCTCCATCCGGCGATGGCCTGCCCCTTCAGTAAGGGTTCATGGAAAGTATTTTCTTTGAATAGGGTTTAATTTTTTCTAAAACCCTATGTGTTGGGGTTCAATATTGATTTCGTAGGGTTTAATTATGATTCTAGAGCATACCGTTGATGTGAGAATGTGATCGTGCACCGGTCTCAGGGGTACGTTGTCATTCCGCCTTGGGTTGAGGTATGATCCCCTTTGCATGTTACCTTTAAATTTATTATTTCACTGAATTATTATTTTATCACTACCCTTATTTGTTAATTAGTGTATTGTATATTTGTTATTGTCAATATTTGTGGTATTCGGTGTTTGGGTTCTGTTGCTTGATCATTTGGCGTAAATTGTTAAGTAGTGCACTCCTTTTTCATTTAAGAATTCGCTGGTTGGTTTTGCAAGTGATTGGTAATTATTTTTTCTTGAAACATGTTTTGTTCTTAGAAGTATAAATGTGATGTTGAGTTTGGTTATTGAACTTCCTTGAGTGGACTTGTGGATTACGGTTTCTGAAGTGGCGTGTGTATGGTTTCAAAATGGATTTTGACGTGTGGGGTATTTTTATTATGTTGTGCAATTAGTTTATTCGACCGGTCAAGTCGTGTGTTTTCTATTCGGGTATGTTGGGGATCTCCGATTGATTATATAAGAGGTTTTTAACAGGTTTTGAGTGTGTAAAGTTGTCAGATACTTTTTGAAAAATGTTTCATAAATTTTAAAGTGTTTTAGGAAATAATGTAAATGGTGTGAAGTATGTTTTTGAAACATGTCGATGTGGTATTTACACTGTTTTTTCATTTGGATTGTCTTAAGTCAGTGGTTATGAGTTTTTAGTTGTTGTGCTTTTGTTGCAGCATGTCACGGAGGAAAACCCACGATACTGCGATCATCATCTTGTGCATGCTTGTGAGCCTTTGCGAGGTGTGTCACATCATCGTGTTTGAACTGAAAATTAGGTAGGTCCCCCACTACACTTTCCGTTAAATTTAGAATTTATTAATTTCTTGATATTTTATTAATTTTAATGAAAGAAAAATAGTATTAGATAATTTAATTTTGGAATAATTACTCAATGTAAAAAGAACTGTTTATTTTATACACATCACTTGAAATATTTTCTTGGTGAATTGATGCACAATAGTGAAATAATGTCTGTTTGGTCTTTGAACATAATTCACAGAATTTCAAGTGTAGTTATGGTTTGATGATAAATGATTTCTTTTTAGGTGTGAGCAAGTGTTTTGGGTCCTTTAAGAAATGAGGTTTTTATTTAAATCTGGTTAAGGCTCGTTTGGCACTTTGATAAAATAAATTATTTTGGAAAACATTCTTTGAGGCAACTCAGGGGTGATTCTTTTGTGTACGTTGGTTGCATGAGTTGTGTGTGATTTTTGTGTAGTGTGACTGGTTACTTGATTGAATTTGTTGATTCACCCCATTTTTATTACATGTGTTGACATGGGAACCTGGCATAGTAAGTGAATCTTCTGAGAACGATTGTTGTGCTAGTTTAGATTACGCACTGGATAGTGGCCCTTAGTATGAATTATACTCTTCTAGGGGATTGGGCCCCTCAGTTAGGCCAGGTTGGGTGATACCGAGCATTTGGAAGTTATGACATCATCAAGAGTAGGCATGCCTTCAGGATTAGTCACATGTATAGTACATTCTGGATTTTTCACGAGATCCTAGTTTCGACCCATGTTTCTTTATGTGTTTATTTGTATGTGGTGGATGATCGAGAGGTCTAGTTCGGTTTCTGGTTCCTGTGTGCCACTTATTCCATTTCCCTTAGTGTGTGTTGTGTGTGGTTTTCCTTTTGACTAACAACTGAAATTTGGATTTCTAATTTGTTCGCAAAAAATGTTTTTAAATGAAATGCAACTGTTCCTTTCAAACATTAAACTTGTTTTTAAATTAAAAAGGGTAATGGATTGTTACTTGTTTTAGAAATGAAAGCGTGTGTGGAAACCAATATTTTATATAACTTAGTTCAAACCTGGAATTACTAAATTCTTTATTTAAAGGTAGTTCATTGAGAATAGTTTGTTGGGAACACCTATTGAGTTTTAATACTCTCTCCTATAGTGTTTTCCTGTTTTTAGTTTCTGTTACAGGTTTGACTCGAGCTTGCTCCCCATGGGCGAGAGTTGGTTGTGGATTGTTGAGAGACTCTCGAAGTCTCGAGGAGTTTTGGTCTTGGCCAGGTTATTTGGTTGTTTTGGTCGTTCTTTCTTTTTGTGTTGTTTATTTACTTTGTGTTGTTATATTTTCTTTCCACTACTTTATTCATTTTTATCAGGTGAAATCATTCCCCCTTTCTCTCTTTTGATGCCATGGCGCTTGTCGCCAACCCAGGAGGATTGGGAACGCCTCTCGGGCCAAGTCGCGGACCGAATTGGGTGACCGGTTCAGGGTTGACCCAGGTTGGTTCATGAAAAAATGGTATCAGAGCAAGTCGGCTCTTGAGAAGACCTTATTTTTCAGAGCTCCCATTGTTATTTGGGGTCGTCATGGTAGAAGGAGTGGAATTGTCAGGACTCAGGGCATACGGACAAGAAGGCATCATGAACCCTTTCTCATTCCGAACCGTGGGTTACCATGGGATGTCCGGGAATGTTGGTGTCCTTTGATTGTTGTGAATTGTATTATGTTGGGAAATTAAAGGGGAGTTGGGAAAGTAGCCTCGTGAGCATGCAGGGCCAGGCAATCCATGTGGAGACGAGGACTTTACCCTATAATTCTCTCAATAATGGTGGCGTGACTAGAGTATGGTTGTCAACCATATGTTTGAGTCACCCATCGACACTAGTTTCCCCTTGTTAATTTTTTGGGTCTTCTTTAATTCTAAAAAATATTTGTAAAGTTTTATTTTGGAATTTGTGGAAAGTCGAATTTGAAATGGAAATGACCATGTTTTGATCCTTCTCCTTTTTTTCTTGTTCCTTAGTGTTCACCCCCACAAAGGTTTGATGGATGCCCAAGGTACAGATTCAGGTGGTGCATCCTTAGAAAATCCTCCATTTGATCAACCTATAGACTATGTCTTGGAATTTCGGAAGTTGAACCCTCCCCTATTTTATGGTCAAGCAGATCCACTTCAGGCGGAGGAGTGGTTGCGGAAGATTGAGAAGAACTTCAGTTTCATTGGGTTTCCTGAGTCATTGATGGTGAAGTTGTCTACCTTTATGCTTGAAGGTCCAACCTGGAATTGGTGGAAGTCCATGTCTCGAAGAAAGCCTCGAGAAGATCTCACTTGGTAATTCTTCAAGTCTTCATTCATCCAACAATACTTCTCTGAGTTGACGAAGCGGAAGAAGAGGATGAAGTTGTGTTGTCTTCAGTAAGGTGTTGAATTGGTCCTAGAATTATTTCTACATTTCATAGACCTAGTTCCGTACAACCAATGGTTTGTTTCAAATGATCCTGGGAAGGCTCGGCAATTTGAGTTTGGACTCCAACCTGAACTGCGATCGAAAGTGGAAGAGCTCAACCTAACCACCTTCTCGGATGTTGTGGGGAAAGCCTTTCTGGATGAAGCTGAGTTATCAGGAGGACATGCGGTGGTGAATCCTCCTCCAGCCTTGGGGATCAGTGTAGAGGATGATGATAGGAAGAATGGGAAGCGACCTGATGCCGGTGGCTCTAATAGAGGAATCAAGATGCCTTCAGACCTTCAGTCATCTTCCTCACAGTGCAATTCCTTGATCTTTCACCAGTGTGGTAAGCAGGGACACAAGAGGCTGACGTTCCCGAGTACTATGAGACCCTGACACACCTATGGACGTCTAGGTCACTTGCAGCGATTCTGTCATGATGTTTCCAAGAAGTGCGTTGAAGCTAGACCTGGCTCGTCGAAGGTCACCTTAGCTCGTCAGTAGAAATAGTGTGATGGTTGTGGACCGGTTTGAGGCTTTCTCTCTGTAGTGTTTCTTGGATGTAGTGGTCATCTCCTGTAGCATTTTGTGGTGTTTCTTTTCCTTAAGTTATAAGAATGGTTATGGTTGAACCTCTTTGAAACCTTTGTTTTTATGGAAGTGTGTTTGGTAAAATTCCGGTTCATGTGTTATGTTTGGGAAATTTTGAAGCCTGACTATGAGGCAGGATATGCTTCAATCATCGGTGCTCCAACCATAGGTCCTGGAGTGAAGCTGGCGCATGGTCAGGAGAACCCCAATAGTGAAAAAAGGGCCTTGGTTTAATCTCTATCCTTAGTGTGATGTGGTTTGTGTTCTTCCGAGGGTGTGATGTTGTTGATGGGGCGATGAAGATAGTTTTGATTCTCTATCAGTTGGTCCCTTCCTTTATCCCCCTCATGGTGGGGGTTTGTGGTCTATATAGAAAGCTTTCAAGTTTGGTTAATCTCGTCAATCCTTGTGGTGGGAAGACCCATCACGGGTCTTGATGAATTCAGTTTGGTTTGATTCCTATGGTGGGGAGTCTGTTCAGGCCACCCCGTGTCAGTATCAGAGTTTGTTCTGGATATTGTTTTGGTGGCGGGTGGTCTTGTGTGGAACAACCTAATCCTATGTTTTTCCTCCTGGGTAAACGTCGGGATTAGAGTACACCAAATGGTCCCATTAGATTAGGATGATAGAAATAAGTGTCAGAGATGGTTTAAGTTTGTTTGTCCCTTGGTTGAAATGAATGGATTGGGTTCTGTTTGGTGATCGTTAAGGTGATCATGTTTTAAGGATGAGTTGTGTGTCATGAATTTTCGATGTCTGTTCGGATCAATCAACTGGAGGCGCTTAAGCTTTTTTAGGTGGGTGACACTTGATAAGTCTTATCTTTGGGTCTAGATCATTTTGGGGCTTTCTGAGGGCAGAAAGCGTTATAGTGGGGAGAATTTTCACACCCTGACCTATCTATTATTATTATTTTATTATTTTCTTTGGTTTTAAAATTTTTCGTCGAGGTTCGGGTTGAATCCCAAACAAGATTTTTGAGTTTTGTCAAAATAACACACGTTTTCGAGTTGATGTCACTGAGCACCCAGGTGGAGCACATTTTGGAGACCCCACACGGCTTTGCCCATGAAATAGCATAGTCCGCCTATATTCAGAAAATTAAAATGGATAAATAAATGTTAATTTATTGCATCATTTAAAATTTTCATGGTTAATAATTTTAATTATTATTATTGTTGTAATTAAGGAATTATTATTATTATTATTATTATTATTATTATTATTATTATTATTATTATCATTATTAAAATTTGATCATAATTATTAAGAATGTTATTAATATTATTATTTTTAGGAATGATGCAAATGTTGATAAATAATTTTAATATTATATTATAATTATTAAAGAATTGTTGTGGTTAAATTTATTATTATTTTTTATTATTAGTATTATTATAATTATTATTAATATATTTACATTTTTTTATTTTTTTATTTTATTTTTATTTATTATTTTATTTATTTATTTATTTATTTTATTTTACTTCCCTTTTTTCTAGGGTTTGCTTTTTTTTCTTCCACGCGGTTTCTTCCCCGCCACTCCCTTCTGATCGAGCCAGTGTGCCTCCCCCCTGTTCCTCTTCTCCTTTGCAGCATGAAGCTACTCCGACTATCCCTGTAGTGCGTGCCAAGGCCACCACCCACACCCTACACCGCATGCCAAGGTTTTCGGCTCCCTCCAGCGCATGCCCCAGCCACCGACGGTCCCCTCGTCCCGCCGTCGCGCACCCCATCTCCACTTCGTCCGCCCAGTAGTAGCGAACCCCCCACCCCCCAAATCCTCCCATGCCTGCACCGCACATCCCAGCCGGCATCGCCTCAGACCCAACATCCCCTCTGCCGGTAGTGCCCCCTCCCCTCGGACGCGCCTCGATCTTCCCCGCTTGAACCCGCAGTGCCCCGCTCCCCTTCAGCCGTTGTGCACCAGCCACCCGACACCCTCCAGTCACCTTGCACGGGTCCAGCAGCCACCCTCCATGCTTCCACCTTCTACCCGCAACCTCTATCATGCCAAACCCAACCCTCGCCCGACCTCCCTTCTCTGGCGACCAGCAGGGTGACCTCCCCTGTCCGGTTGTTTTTCCCCTCTTCAGCTACCCCCAACACAACCCATAACCCCTGGCGTCCCCTATTTAGCTTGGACCATCCCTAAACCGTGACCTCCAGTGAGATACTCTTTGCTGGCATTTCCCCTTTTTCGGCGCCCTCTCCCTCCGGCAACGGCCTTCCCCTTCCGTAAGGGTTTGTGGCAAGTATGTTCTTTGAAGAGGGTTTAATTTTTTCTAAAACCCTATGTTTTGGGGTTCAATATTGATTTTTCATGGTTTAATTATGCTTCTAGAGCATACCATTGATGTGCGAATGTGATCGTGCACCAGTCTCGGGGGTGCGTTTCCATTCCGCCTTGGGTTGAGGTATGATCCCCTTTGCGTGTTACCTTTAAATTTATTATTTCACTGAATTATTATTTTATCACTACCCTTAGTTGTTACTTAGTGTTTTGGTATATTTTTTATAGTAAATCTTTGTGGTATGCGGTGTTTGGGTTCTATTTCTTGATCATTTGGTGTAAATTGTTAAGTAGTGCATTCCCTTTTCATTTAAGAATTTTCTGGTTGGTTTTGTAAGCAATTGGTAATTCTTTTTTTTTTGAAACATGTTTTGGTCTTAGAAGTATAAATGTGATGTTGAGTTTGGTGATTTAACTTCCTTGAGTGGACTTTTGGATTATGGTTTCTAAAGTGGCGTGTGTATGGTTTCAAAATGGATTTTGACGTGTGGTGTATTTTTATTATGTTGTGAAATTAGTTTATTTGACTGTTCCAGTCATGTGTTTTCTATTTGGGTATGTTGGGGATCTGCAATTGATTATCAAAGAGGTTTAGAACAGGTTTTGAGTGTGTAAAGCTGTGAGATACTTTTTGAAAAATGTTTCATAAATTTTAAAGTGTTTTAGGAAATAATGTAAATGGTGTGAAGTATGTTTTGAAAACATGTCGAGGTGGTTTTTACACAGTTTGTTCATTTAGATTGTCTTAAGTCAGTGGTTATGAGTTTTTAGTTGTTGTGTGTTTGTTGCAGCGTGTCGGTGAGGAAAACTCATGATACTGTGATCATCGATTTGTGCATGCTTTCATGCCTTTGTGAGGTGTGTTGCATCATCACGTTCGAGCTGCAAATTGAGGTAGATCCCCCACCGCACTTGCCTTTAAATTTAGAATTTATAAATTGCTTGATATTTTATTAATTTTAATGAAAGATAAATAGTATTAGATAATTTAATTTTGGAATAATCACTCGATGTAAAAAGAGATATTTATTTTATACACCTCACTTGAAATATTTTCATGGTGAATTGACACACAATAGTGAAAGAATGCCCATTTGGCCTTTGAAGATAATTTACATAATTTCAAGTGTAGTTTTGGTTTGATGATAAATGATTTCTTTTGATGCGTGAGAAAGTGTTTTGGTTCTCTTGAAAAATAATGTTTTTATTTAAATATGGTTAAGGCCCATTTGTCACTTTTATAAAATAAATTATTTTTGAAAACATTCTTTGAGGCGACTCAGGGGTGATTCTTTTGTGTACGTTGGTTGCATGAGTTGTGTGTGATGTTTGTGCAGCGTGACTAGTTACTTGATTGACTTTGTTGATTCACCCCCTTTTTATTACACGTGTTGACATGGGAACCTGGCATAGTAAGTGAATCTTATGAGAATGATTGCTGCACTAGTTTAGACTACGCACTGGCTGGTGGCCCTTAGTATGGATTATAATCTTCTATGGGATTGGGCCCCTCAGTTAGGCTAGGTAGGGAAATACCAAGCATTTGGGCATTATGACATCATCGAGAGTAGGAATTCCTTCAAGATGAGTCACATGTATAGTACGTTTTGGATTGTTCACGAGCTCCTATGATTGACCCATGTTTATTTAGGTGTTTATTTGTATGTGGAGGACGATCAAGAGGTCTAGTTCAGTTGCTGACCCCTATGTTCTACTTTTCCATTTCCCTTAGTGTGTATTGTGTGTTGTGTGTGGTTTTCCTTTTGACTAAAAACTGAAATTTGGATTTCTAAATTGTTCGAAAATATTTTTTTAAAATGAAATGCACGTGGTCCTTTCAAACATTAAACTTGTTTTTAAATTAAAAAGGGCAATGGACTGTTAATTGTTTTATAAATGAAAGAGTGTGTGGAAAAAAATATTTTATATAATTTAGTTCAAACCTGGAATTAGTAAATTCCTTATTTAAAGGTAGTTCATTGGGAATATTTTTTTGGGCACGCCTACTTAGTTTTAATACTCACACCTATAGTGTTTTCCTTTATTTAGTTTCAGTTGTAGGTTTGACTCGAGCTTGCTCATCATGGGTGAGAGTTGGTTATGGATTGGTGAGCGACTCTTAGAGTCACAAGGAGTTTTGGTCGTGGCCAGGTTAGTTGGTTGTTGTTGGCCGTTCTTTCTTTTCATGTTGTTTATTTACTTTGTGGTCTTCTATTTTCTTTCCGCTGATTTATTCATTTTTATCGGGAAAAATTGTTCCCTATTGCTCTCTTTTGATGCCTTGGCTCTTTTCGCCAGCCCAGGAGGATTGAGAACACCTCTCGGTCCATGTCGCGGACCGGCTTGGGTGACCGGTTCAGGGTCGACCCAGGTTGGTTCGTGACACACTCAATATGGGGTCAACCATCCAGTATCATTATTCAACATACACATGCCATAACATAAAAGGCACCAAATCCCATCTCACAAGCTCATCAATGCATCATCAGGGTGTTAGTCCCTCAAGACCAAGCCCCACATCTTGAAGCACATCCCATCATCCATCTATGGCTATCCTCCTCAAGGTTGTCCGATCACATAAGAATAATATGATGAACCTCTCAACATCTTTATCTCACCCATAAGAGAATCCACTAAATCCTTCAGACCTACCCCAGTCTTTTCTTATCGATATCATCTCGCACTCATCTCCCCATGGTTACCTTGCACCCCAAAGGCCCTTCCCAACCCTGGCCTCAAGAAATCAATTTCATCATCAAACAATTCAAGCTTCACAACATAGTCTTATAATCAAGTATCGTCTTAAGCTAACTCGCACTAAGGCCCTCAACATCCCAATGCAATGACCCGTACTTGGGTCAATCCTGCATCTCCCCTTATAGGCTATCAAAATGGAAGAAGAATGAATGAAATGAGTGGAATAAATTACCTCAAATCATCATGGAAAACACCCAAGATTCACCCCTCTTTAAAGGGGAATCAAGAGAGGAATCAAGGGGAGGAGATGTCAAAAATGGATCTCGCTTGGGGGTTTAATCACAACTTAAACCACTCCACAACCTCCCTTCACAACGTGATCTTTACCTTATGTCCACCTTCCATGGTGTGATCCCTTTATTAATGTCATGACACACCCTTATCAGGAAAAACCAAAAACATGAGGCCTTGAACTTCATGACAGTCTCCACGCTCCCCAATGAAACACCTCCTCTTAGTCCAACCTTACCAACATGTCCCAAGGGTCACAACCTGGACACATTCCTCATGAAAATGGCCCAAGGGTCACAAACTAGACACATTCCTCATGAAAATATCGCTAAAGAAATATGTGAGGTTTTTTAAAACTCACACATAAGAGTCATCATCAAGGAATAACACCCCGACCATAATGTGACCATACATGAGGTTTTTGATTTTGGAAAAAACCCACACAAAAAACACCACACCATGACACTCACTTATCAATGCATGACCCACTGCTGTCACGTCGAGATGACTCCCTCAACCACAATGTTATACCTTCACCATCACTATATCAAGGAAAGGAATGAGGGGGGTGATGAAAAAATGGCGATGCTATCGCATGGCCCAAATCTGTAGTACGACCCCCTGTGGTCACCCTTCCACAATGTAAACCCTCTAGTCAAATCATGAAAATCCCTTACTAGGAAAAACCATAAACTTGAGGCCCTGAACTTTATAGCAGTATACACACTCCACAACGCTACACCTCCTCTTGGACTAGCCTTAGAGACATGGTGAAAAGGTCATAGTGTGACCACATTCCTCATGTGATATATCTCAAAGGCAATATGTGATGTTTTTCCAAACCCATAAATAAGACTCATCATCAAGGCATGACACCCCCGAGCACAATGTGACCATACATAAGGTCTTTGATTTTGGTAAAAACCCACACAAAAATCAAAACATTATGTCACTGACTTATTAATACGTGACCCACTGCCATCATGTCAGGGTTCCTCCCTCAACCATAGTGTGATCCCTTCACCAACACTTAATCAAAGAATGACTATCACCTATAATAGTGTGATGAACCATCAATAATAAAAATCATCAAAAGAGTTCTCACATTCACCTGAGCATCTGAAATAACTATTGGATCATAATATAGATGTAAATGCATATTAGATGGAATAATACAAGAGGGGGTGAATTATAAGTTTAAAAACTTTGTATTTAAACTCTTAATAATGAACTTAATTTAAGAGGTCTTAAACTAATACAATTCACAATCAATACAAATGACCTTATGGGTCCTAAATCTGATAGTTTTGATATGATGTGATATCACAAGTAATGAAAAACAATTGTATTTGAATTTAATAAAATGATCAGAGTAATAAAAATGTAAATTATTCTACCATACAACATGTATAATCTCTTAATACAATATGTAGTGAAAGAATCGTAATTTAAAAAATTAAAATAGAAAAGAATATGAATAGAAAGAAGAAATAAAATGATTCCCTTTCTATTACAGAATGTAGTGAAAATGTAAAGGTATTACAATTCTTTTATCCCAAAGAGTGGGGTATCCTTTCACCTAGGATAAAAGGTCCATCTTACCACCACCCTGGTAATCCATCAATACGATGATTGGCATGAATATCTTCCTATCCCCAAAATCTCTCAATTAAGAAGGTAATCGGCACCTCTGTCTTTCAAACACTTGAAATCCCTCAATACGATGATTAGTAGAACCATTTTCCTATCCCAAAAATCCCTGGATCATTATCAAAATGATCGGTCACACAAAGCATAACAAAGCACTTATAGAAATACAAGAACTTGGAATAAGTCATTCACGTATTTTATCTTCAAGGATTTCACACGAAGCAAGAGAGATGTCACTCTCTCTCTAAAACTTGAAAGATGAAAAAGTTGATTGATCTGGTTTGAATGACCTCCTATTTATAGGCCTCAGGTTCCAATGGTCATATTTCATCTAACGATCATATTTATCTGAAAAATTCGGAGGGACTTGGACACCTGGAATTATAACAGTCAAAATAAACAAAATACACAACATCATTTTGATTAGTATATAACTAACTCAACGACATCGTTTCAATTAGAAAACAATAAGTACATAAGTATGAAAGAATGAGTAAGACATGATTTCAATGCATTTCATGAGTGTTATACATAACTTGGTTATAATGTATATCATGATTACAATGAATATTGTGGTTACGATACTTGATTTTGGTTACAATTATTATCATGGATATGATGCATATCATGTCTACGATTCATATCATGGTTACAATTCATATCGTGATTATGATACATAACATGGTTACGATGCATGATGTGATTACGATGTATATCCTGGTTATGATACATATGGTTACGATGCATAAAATGAATACGACACATAACCTGGTTATGATGCATGTGATTATGATACATAACATGAATACGATACATAACCTGGTTACGATGAATGTGGTTAAGATTGAAAAAAAACAACATGTGATTACGATGTAGAACAAAAACATGTGTGGTTACGATGAAAAACAAAATATGTAATTATAATTTTAAACAAACAGCATGTGATTTTGATGTAGAACAACAGCATGTGTGGTTATGATGGAAAACAAAATACGTGATTATGATATATGTGATTATGATGAGAATAAAGAATATGAAAAACAAGAAGTAATTTGTGATTTACAAAACAAAAAGATCAATGGGAAAGTTGAAATATTTTTTGACTCAACAATAACTCTCAAATCCTTAAACACATCCAAAAACATCTTATTTGGATGTACCAAATCCCAGAATCCCAATCCTCAAACCATATCCAGCTCCATGATGAAAAATTTAAGTTTTCTCTGAATTTTAAAACCCATAATAATATTGGTAGTTAAACCTAAACACCTCAGAATGATAATAAAACCATAACATGTTAAATATAGTGAGTATAAAGAAGAGATTAATCTTGTTAGAAGATTAATTTTTCAATTTGGTTTTTATAAATGTTTTGATAAGATAACATTGTCCATACTAGCTTATTGAGGCATTTAAAGGAGTAAGGGATCAATTAAAAATAAAAAAGGCAAAAAATCATGCCTCTTGAAGGAGAAGACATGCACATCATAAGGAGAGAATGATATAGTTAACCATAACATAAATTTTATCATGGTTCAAGTCCTAGTGATCATGGTTCAAATCTAAATTTAGAGAAATCCTTCTATGCCACAACAAGGTAAAAATTACATAATTTTAGACATGGTGAAGACAAAATGAGTTAGTGCTAAGGGTTTTAAAGGATTAATCACAGTTATTTAGACTAAAGAAAATTAAATGTTGATAGACACAATCTTACTAATCATAGTTGTAGAAAAAAATTATAAAAAAGAGAAAAATACACCAAATTTGGCCACAATGTAATAGATATCATGATGAAGCATCATGTAACATCCCCCCACCCTGATCCACTAGTAGATGCCTGAACTGACAATTTCCAATGTATCTCAGACACACATCCATGAACATTAGAGGCTAACAACTAGTAGAAGGGGTCTAAAAATGTATCATGGGAAGACTATATCTCTTTTATCATACTACACAATAATAAATAAATATATGGAAACACATAAAAAAGTACAAAAAAATAATAATAAATGATTGAAAATAATAAATAAATAGTGAGGCCCAATCATCCATGTAAAAAAATACACAAACCGCCAACTAGACTGACTACATATACATGTCAGAAATAAAAAGAAACAAAACAAAAAGGCTACACTGCATGTTCGAGTCATGCCTCATCCCAACCTCCATCCTTGTATGAGTTCTCCTGTTTGACCATATCATGATCCTCAAACCATCCTATGACTAAAATAACCATGTAAGAATAGATAAAGTACCATTGTGCAATAACTACATGAATGGGGTGTTTGATAAAGGCACCACCAACATGGTCTCATCCCAAATGGCATATATAGTGATACACATGTGGCACACTCAAAATAAATAAACTTATGAACAAGAAATAAAATAACCAAAAAACCTGCTTCAATCCAATGTCAGTTCTCGAGGTCTCACAAATTTAGTCTGCCCAGTGTCTCATTACACTGAAACTATAGCCAACAACCTGCAAGAGGTATGCATCGATCGCATATTTAATTTAATTAAAATTAAGGGGAAAACCATAAAAATAATTCCTTATCGCATTATACCTTGATAAATTACCAAGAAATAAGGATATCCTCTACCAAAGTTGAGTTAAAACCCTATGGTACAAAACTAATTCAATCATGGTCCAAGGGAATCGAATCTAAAATTTGTTACTAAGGAACTCAAAAATTTAGGGGAAAGGAGAACAAAAATAGAAGAAACATAAGGAGACTCACCTAAAACATCAAAGAACAAACCATGAATCACCCAAATCTAAGGAAGAACAAAGCCAGGAGGAGCTCATCTAGGGGTGTGCTCATGCAATGAAAAAGGGTGATCAATCCATAAAAGATAAAAGAGGCAAACCAGTCTCCTGCTAATTTTTAAAAGGCGAATGGTTTGTCACATTTTTTTATCAAACTATGCACCAATTATGTGTCTAATATCACAAAAAATCAACATCATGCACAGTTATAGAACATTATTTTGAAAACCATTCACCAGTCTTAGACTTCATTCCAAGCCCAAATAGTGTCCTTTAAGAGTTACAATCCTTATAATTCCACTATGAAGGACCATTCAAAATATGAGTCCTATAAGAAACCAATTATTCAAATTCCTTTGGAATTTAAACCATCGATACAGACATAGGGTTTTACAAACAAGTTTAATTCATTATTTTTAAAGAAATAAAGAAAATGAGACTACATGTTTTTAAAGGAAAAAGAGCAAATGATCATCACAAACACTATGGTTTTGATCATTTTACTATGATATTTTAAAATAAGGAACAAAGGAAAATGGAGTCAGAATTGCCTAAATTTTAGACATCACTAAAGAATTAAAACTAGAGTTTCTTGAGAAAAATAATAGTAGTTGATATTAGAAGTATAAACATATAAACTACAGATAATTTTAGAGAAACTAGGAAAAAAAAGAATAATTAATAACCCTATCCAAAATTGGGAACCCAAATAGAGAATCAATAACTAATTTTAATACATACATTCTAGAAGAAATGTAGGAGAAAAAATGAATTTCAAGAGATAAACCATATTATCAATTCTTAGGGTGGAATATTTTTTATTAATCATCGATCAATACAATCATACATTATTATGAATACATATAAAAATGTATCATGAAGAAATCACTCCATTAAAAATAAATAAATAAAACCTCCAAAACTTACATTATGATTTTATTACAACAATTATATTGTTAGTAAATAAATTAAATTTCAATTTTCATAACATACCTTTAAATAAATTTTATAATAAAATAATATTATCAAATATGTGTTTATTAAATTAATATCACTAAGTAATCAACATTATGATGATATATTGACATATTCAAACAAAACTATTTTGATATCACTTCTTCAAATAATATTTATAATAAAATAATATTATCAAAGCATATGTTAACCACATTGACATCATTAAAGTAGATGATCATATACTCATATTTAAAAAACTATAAAATTTAAAATAAAATACTAGTCATACAAATTAATTTTTAAGAGAAAAAAATAACATTACACTTAACCAAATAAAATATGATAATAAATCAAAAAAAATTAAAAAAAATTAAACCCTTTGATGATTATAAACATATTAATTGAGATAAATACTGGTATCAAGAATATTAACTATAGATTTTATTATAAAATAACAAATGAATTGTTGTCAAAATAAAAACAAATAATTATACTAGATGCCAAAACTAATATATGGTTCGGATGGTCGACCAAATGACAGGATATTATAATATTTCTAAGATAACATATGATTATCAGAGTTGTTTTAATATAATGATAACTCGAGACCTTGAGAAAAAAAAGTCTACTTGGGATTGATATATTTTAAAAAGATCGACCATGTTTCTGATGATGCTTTTTTACTTTTTTTAGGATAAACTTGATATTTCACAATTCATGTTGTCTAAAAAATTAAAAAAGGCAAAAAAATGGGTGAAAAAAACAAGTGGTATGCGACAGGAATTTCTCCAAACAAAAAAAAAGATCAAAAGAAAATGAATCATCAAAATCAACTTCATCTTCATCAAATTTACCTTATAAGTCTGATAAGGATGAAAACTTAGAAGGATCCCAAGAAAAATCCTCATCAGAAAAAAAACAAAAATCATCAACAAGAGAGGAAGGAAAGTGGTCCTCAAAGGAAGAACAACAAGATCAACATTCTTAGATGAAAGTTTCTCACAAAGTCGAATCCGATAAGGATGTGAATGTTATTGAAATATCAGATGATAAGAAAGTTTTAAAGAAAGGTAAACATAAAGTTAAGGTAGTTTCGAAACCTGGTGTCGAATCCTCAAGACCGTAACCTCCCAAATCATCTTCCGGTTCATCGGATTCAGAGGAAACCATTGCACAAAAAGGTTTTGATTATATTTTTAAATATTTGAAAAGGTTAGAATACACCATTTCATATTTTCCCAAGCTTTAAGTAATGTGTAAACTTATTCAAAACAATCTCGGTGAGAAATCAGAGTCGTTCAAAGTGTTTTATAAATCATTTATCCATATTGAAGCAAACTTGAAAACCTTTCAAGAAAATTCATACTCATAAAAGATCATACAATCAAATGATTAAGTGGTATAATCAAGTAACATGATGATAAATTTCTAGATGTAAAGAAACTTTTTTTAGAATCATCACATTCTTTTAAATAGTTATCACCTGATGTATCTAATCAAGTGAAGTTTGTGGATGAATTCAAAGATACAACTGATGAAAAGATAGAGGAAGTAAAAGTCATAAAACAAAAATTTCAAAATTTGGAGCTGGAGATGACTCATCTTAGGTCATTTGATGGCGAAATTTTCTTTTTAAAGGAATAAAATAAAAAAAATTCTGAGGAGATTGAAATCTTGAAGACTGAATTTCGGAAGTAGGATGCTTGAAAATAAAAGATCGTAAAGCTTAAGAAGGATTAACATGAGTTCAAAAAATGAAGGCCTTCCTGAAGAACCTCATGAAGAAAGATTAAACTTTTCATTTGAAATCTTGATATATATTTTGTAAAGAATTTGAATGGTTACTCATTATACTTTACATCAAAATCATTTGTGCTTTAATGTTTTCAAATTATGATTCGATATATGTTATTTCATTTTATTCTTGGATGAATAGTTAGTTCATATGTTAAAATTGTTTTGTATGTTATTTATACTCTAACATTTCAAGAAACTATGCATACTTTCCCATTCTTTTTAAAAATCATAGGGGGGTTTATAAAGAGGGAGAAGATTTTATAAAAGGGGAGAAGGTTTCATAAATGGTGAGATGTTATAATAAGGGGGAGATGGTTTATTTATTTTCATAATATTACAAAGGAGTTACAAACTCAAGGATATTTATAAAGAATAACTTCAAAGTTATTAGAAGAATAGAGGGTTTTGAGATTTTCAAGTTATTATTTTTCATTTTTAAGTACTATGGATTGTGCTTTCCAAAAAAAGAGATATTATTGAGTAAGAAGTTTCACTTATTACTTTTTCATTCCTTTAATTTTAGAATTCACAAACACCTTATTAAAACTATGTTTACTAACTTTTTATATTCCAAGTGTTTTAGGATTTTTTTGTAGAAAACATTACTTTCTACCAAACATAGAAATGTTTCGTAAGTATTACGAATATAAACTTTACATTACTCAATCTGATCCATCGGACTGAAGGTGTGTCCAATCCATCAGAATGACCATTGTTCACACCAGTGGTTAGATTTTTGTCTTATCTACCTAATTGAAAAAATTAATGACCATCGAACTAACCTTGGTACCAATAGATCGAACTAAACCTCATTCAGTTCATTGGATTGATAGTAAATAAGGAAGTATATCAGACTGACTAAAGTTGATAATCAAAGTACCTTAGATTTGTTTCTATCTTAAGGAATACACATTATCATTGTAATGCTGCTAAACAAAAATGTTGGACATTCAGTTATAGATGATCTATCAAGCGCCACCTGTGATTATGTCCATCCTACATCTCCCCTTAGAGATACGAATATAAAAGTAGAAGAAGAACAAAGGAAATGAGTGGAATAAATTACCTCAAATCATTTTGTAAAATAGCCAAGATTCACCCCTCATTAAAGGGGAATCAAGAGAGGAATGAGGGGGAGATGAAAAAAATGGCTCTCCCCGCTTGGGGGTCTAATAATAACTTAAAACATCATGTAACCCTCATCCATAGCGCGATCCTTTCCCCATGGACACCCTTCCATGACATGATCCCTCTGTTCAGGTTGTAACACGCCCTTATTGGGAAAAACAAAAAACTTAAGGCCCCAAACTTCATGTCACTCTCTGCACTCCATGACATGATACCTCCTCTTGGACGAACCTTAACAACATGGCCAAAGGGTCAAAACGTGACCAAATTCCTCATGAAAATCTCACTAAGTCAATATGTGATGTTTTTTCAAAATAATTCATAAGAGTCATCATCAAGGCATGAGACCCCCGAGAACAATGTGACAATACATGAGGTTTTTGATTTTGACAGACCCACACAAAAACCACCATGTCGTGACACTAACTTATCAATGGGTGACCCACTGCTATCATGTAGAGGAGCCTCCCTCAACCATAATGTCATCCCTTCACCAACACCTTGTTGAAGAAAGGAATGAGGGGTAGAAGATGGAAAAAAATGGCTCTCCCCACATGGGGGTCTACTCACAACTTGATGCCACCATGTGGCCCAACTCTGCAGCACGACCCTTCCCACATGGCTACCCTTCCATGAAGTGATCCCTCTAATCGCATTGTGACATGCCCTTACCAATAAAAACCAAAAAATATGAGGCTCTAAATTTCATGATAGTCACCACACTCCCCAACGGGACACCTCCTCTTGGACCAGCCTTAGCGACATGGTGAAATGGTCAGTGTGACCATATTCCTCATGAGAAATCCTGAAAAGGAAATATGTGACATTTTTCTAAACTTATACATAAGAATCATCATCAAGGTATGAAACCCCCAAGAATAATGTGCATACAGAAGGTATTTGATTTTGGAAAAAACCCACACAAAAACCACCACATCATGGCACTGACTAATCAATGTGTGACCCACTACCATCATGTCGGGGTGCCTCCCTCAACCAGTGTGATCCCTTCACCAACGCCTCATTAAAGTATGATTCTCACCTATCATAATGTGATGAACCATCAACAATAAAAAACATCAAATGGGTTCTAACATTTACCTGAGCATCCCAAATAACTCTCAAATCCTAAACACATCCAAAAACATCGAATACACCCCCCCCCCCCCCGAATATGAATCCTCGAACCATCTCCTACTTCATGATGAAAAATTAAAGTTTTCTCTGAATTTCACAACCTGTAATAATAAGGGTAGTTACACATAAACACCTCATAATTATAATTAAACCATAAAATGTTAAATATAGGGAGTATAGAGAATAAATTAAGATTGTTTGAAAAGTAATTTATCAATTTGGTTTTTATAAATATTTTGATAAGATAACATTTTCCATCCTATCTTATTAAGGATTTTACAAGAGTAAGAACTGAATTATAATTAAATAAAAAAAGAAAAAAAAGATACCTCATGAAGGAGACGACATCCATGATGAAACATGAAGGAAACCATGATGTAGATGACTATAAAAGAGTTTATCATGGTTCAAAGATAAATTTAGAGAAATCTGTCTATGCCACAAAAATGTTAAAACTACATGATTTTAGACGTGGTGAAGACAAAACAAGTTAGTGATCACGGTTCAAAAAGATTAATCATGGTTATTTCAACTAAAAGAAAACAAAATGTTCAGGAGAGACGTCATTTTAATAACCATATTTGTAGAAAACAATTAGAAAAAGAGAAAAAATAAGACATATTTGGCTAAAATGATGAAATATCAAGGGTAAACGCCAAAAGCTGATGACTAATAGCAGAGGTTTAAAAAGGTCTCAAGGGTGAACTATATCTTATTTACCAGACTATGCAATAATAAATAAATATATGGAAACACATAACAAAGTACCAACCTCCAACCTCGTATGAGTTGTCCCGCTTGACCATATCCTTGTCCTCAAACCAACCTATGACTAAAATAAGCATGTGAGAACAAAGTACCAGTGTGCCATAGATGCACAAATGCGATGTTAGAGAAGCACCACCAACATGGTCTCTACCCAATCAGCATATATAGTTATGCGCATGTGGCATGCTCAAAATAAATAAATAACGATTGAACAAGAAATAAAATAATCAATAAATCTACTGCAACCTTGTTTCCGCCTTTCTTCTAAAACCCCAAAAAAATACTATTTTTATATTTAAAATTTTTTATTTTTTTTGTTTTGTTTATATATATATATATATAATAAAAAATTTCGGCAGAATTTATCTTCTATTTAATATCCAGTAGTACTACCATTACAACAGTCTAGATTTTGACAGAAGATCTCACCCAGGGATCCCTTTTATAAGAGGGCTTACCCTAGAAATCATTCTGCATTTCCGATGTGGGATTTTGATTCTCCCTTTCCTGCGCAGAACATTCTACATTTCCGATGTGGGATTCTGTTTCAAGTACGTGACTTTGAAAGCCTATAAAATATAAACTATAATACCAACATAAATGAAACTTAAAACATAGATTAAACATATAACAAATAGTTGAAAATAAAAAAAATCGTAAAGAATGTTGACGGAAAATAATTTATAAGTGTTCAAAGACACCTACTTGAAACTTAAAAATGTTTCAAGTATGTGACTTTGAAAGCCTATAAAATATAAAATATAAGACCAACATAAATGAAACTTAAAACATGGATTAAACATATAAAAAATAGTTTAAAATAAAAATAATTTTGTAAAAAACGTTAATGGAAAATAATTTATAAGCTTTCAAAGACACCTACTTGAAACTTAAAAATGTTTCAAGTACGTGACTTTGAAAGCCTATAAAATATAAATTATATGACCAATATAACTAAAACTTAAAACATGAATTAAACTTATAAAAAATAGTTAAAAAAAGAATTTCTTAAAAATTGTTGATGAAAAATAATTTATAATCTTTCCAAACCACCTACTTAAAACTTAAAAATGTTTCAAGTATGTGGCTTTGAAAGACTATAAAATATAAACTATAAAATATAAACTATAAGACCAATATAAATGAAACTTAAAACATGGATTAAACATATAAAATATAGTTAATAATTAATTAGTTAATTAGTAATATAATTATTAATTATATAATTACTAATTATAAAATAATTAATTAGTTAATCAGTAATATAATTATTAATTATTAATTATATAATTAATTAGTTAATTAGTAATATCATTATTAATTATATAATAATTAATTAGTAATATAATTATTAATTATATAATTATTAATTATATAATAATTAATTAGTTAATCAATAATATAACTATTAATTATTAATTATATAATTAATTGGTTAATTAGTAATATCATTATTAGTTATATAATAATGAATTAGTAATATCATTATTAATTATATAATAATTAATTAGTTAATTAGTAATATAATTATTAATTATAAAATAGTTAATTAGTCAATTAGTAATATAATCATTAATTATAATTATTCATTATTCATTATTAATAATTAATTATATAATAATTAGTTAGTTAACTAGTAATATAATTATTAATTATATAATAATTAATTATTTATTTAGGAATGTAATTTTTGATTATAATAATTATATTACTACTTAACTAATTAATTATTATATAATTAATTATTAATAATTACTAATTAACTAACTAACTGTTATATAATTAATAATTATATTACTAATTAATAATTACTAATTATAATTAATAATTACTAATTATAATGAATAATTATATTACTAATTAACTAATTAATTATTATATAATAATTTTTAATAATTACTACTTAATAATTATAATGAAAATTTTTAATTTATAATTATATTACCAATTAACTAATTAACTATTATATAATTAATAATTATATTACTAATTAACTAATTAATTATTATATAATAATTTTTAATAATTATGAAATAATAATTGTAATGAATAATTATAATTTATAATTATATTACTAATTAACTAATTAACTATTATATAATTAATAATTATATTACTAATTAACTAACTAATTATTATATAATAATTTTTAATAATTACCAATTATTAATTATAATGAATAAATATTATTAATAATTATATTACTAATTAACTAATTAACTATTATATACTTAATAATTATATTACTAATTAACTAATTAATTATTATATAATTAATTATTAATAATTACAAATTAACTAATTATTTATTATATAATTAATTATTAATAATACTAATTAATTAATTAAATAATTTCTTATATGTTTAATCCATGTTTTAACTTTCAATTATATTGGTCGTATAGTTTATATTTTATATTCTTTCAAAGCCACATACTTGAATCATTTTTAAGTTTCAATTATGTGGTTTTAAAAAGCTTATAAATTATTTTTTATCAAAAAATTTTAAGAAATTATTTTTTTTTCAACTATTTCTTATATTTTTAATCCATGTTTTAAGTTTCATTTATGTTGGTCTTATAATTTATATTTTATAGTCTTTCAAAGCCACATACTTGAAACATTTTTAAGTTTCAAGTAGGTGGTTTTGAACATTTATAAATTATTTTTCATCAAAACTTTTTAAGAAATACTTTTTATTTTTAACTATTTTTTATATGTTTAATCCATTTTTTAAGTTTCATTTATGTTGGTTTTTATAGTTTATATTTTATATGCTTTCAAAGTCGCGTACTTGAAACATTTCTATGTTTCAAGTAGGTGTCTTTGAAATCTTATAAATTATTTTCCATCAACATTTTTTTACGAAATTATTTTTATTTTCGACTATTTTTTTATATTTTTAATCCATTTTTTAAGTTTCATTTATTTTGGTCTTATATTTTATATTTTATAGGGTTTCAAAGTCACGTACTTGAAACATTTTTTAAGTTTCAGTTGGTGTCTTTGAACACTTATAAATTATTTTCCATCAACATTTT